>NC_069470.1:20471903-20496942 GCF_026875155.1 Cherax quadricarinatus | reverse complement strand
CCTCCATCAAGCATTAGGGGAATTGCCAATAAACCCCTGGCTGCCTTCAAGAGAGAGCTGGACAGATACCTAAAGTCAGTGCCGGATCAGCCGGGCTGTTGCTCGTACGTCGGACTGCGTGCGGCCAGCAGTAACAGCCTAGTTGATCAGGCCCTGATCCATCGGGAGGCCTGGTCATGGACCGGGCCGCGGGGGCGTTGATCCCCAGAATAACCTCCAGGTAACCTCCAGGTAGATTCACTACAAATCTTATGATTACAAGCATTGATCCTGATACCAACCTCTTATATAATGACGTAAATGAACCAAACAGTTACTGTAATTACTACACAGCAGAACAATCAAAGGCACTTCTCAGTGCCAATAACAACATAACTATCTTTAACTACAATATCAGATCTTTAAGCAAGCATTACGATGACCTCATAGCATTACTAAATTCCTTACATGCCAATATGTCCATCATTACACTAACTGAAACCTGGCTAAAGCCTGATAGTACAGATGTCTATGCCATTCCTGGTTACACAGCCATACACAACTGTAGGCCAGACCAACAAGGGGGTGGCACAGCCATATACTACTCAGACCAACTAGAATGTATCACTAATACTTGCACAAGGGATTGAACATGGGGAATATATAATAGCCAAATTCAAATCCAAATACCTACAAAAACCTCTCACATTGATAAACATCTACAGAGTTCCACAGTCAAAACATTAGCCAATTAGTCAAAACCTAGGAAGTATGATAACTGATGCACGCATGAACAAAGATCACTCACTACTCTCAGGTGACTTCAATATAAATCTCTGCAAGACCAGGACCCACACGTTACTGAATTCACAAACACAATGAGTAACTGTATGTTGCTACCAACAGTAACAAAACCTACAAGAGTTACAGAGACTAGTGTTTCCCTACTTGACCACATCTGGACCAACACCATATCCCTTTAAATCAGGCATAATTACAGATAATACCACAGACCACTACCCTACTTTCCTCATAACAACTCTTGGTAAACTACCCCAAGACACTACTAAAGTCACCTTCAGACTTCACAATGAGGCAGCCATTAATAACTTCACAACAGCAGTAGCAAACATTGACTGGCACACTGAGCTAGAAATCTATACAGATATTGACGAATGTATTAATAATTTTATAAAAAAGACCCAATACCTCTATAATAAGCACTGCCCTAAAAAAACTAAACAGATGACAGCTAAGAGACTGAACAGTCCCTGCTAACACCCAGCATTCTCAAATCCATAAATACAAAACACCAATATGAAAAAACAGTACAGAATGGGTACAATAACCAGAGACCAAACAAAACATTACTCGTCAGTCCTAACCAGCCTGATAAGAAGGGCAAAAAAATTGTATTATGAGAACAGATTATCCAACTTACGAGGTGATATAAAAAAGACCTGGAAAACCTTATCAGAAATTCTGGGAACAAAAAAGATATCATGAAATAGCGAAAAAATTTAGCAAAATCAGATGAACCCCAACTCCACCAACAGAAACAGCAAACAGACTCAATGATTTCTTCTCCACTATAGGCAAAACCTTGCCAATAAAATCCCAAGCTCAGATACCCCACCAAATGACTACCTCACCGGCAACTACCCGAACACACTGTTCCTAGCTCCGACTAACCCATACGAAGTCTCCCTTATTATCAACGCACTAAAAAACAAGGAGAGATTTAAATACCTTTACCCCTTTTAATACAAAAAAGTGTCACAAGTCTATCACCAATCATTGCAAACTCTTTAACAAATCCATTGAATCCTCCCCCCTTCCTACAGTATAAAAAATAGAAAGGGCACCCCGACCCCACAAAGGGGGGAGACCAAACAAGTTGAATAACTATGGGCCAATACCAACTTACACCCTCCCCAAAAAATCTCGAAAAAATTAAATTTATAAAAGAATCTACTCCTACCTTTTCTCCCAAAAAAACTATACTAACCCCTGCCAATTTGGGTTCAGGGCCAATAAAAAAACACTAATGATGCTATTAACACATGCTAGAACTATATACACTGAATAGAGAAAAAAAACCCCTGGGGGTCTTTATTGATTCGTAAACTTTTGATACAGTTTTACCATGACTTCTCACTAAAAATTGTCAACTTGGTATAAGGGGCATCCCCAACTACTCAAGTCCCAAACCCCAGCAAAAGAACCAATATGGGACGCAAATGGGGGGAAAAATCTTTTGCACAACCAAATTTCAGTTGGGCCCACAGGGGGAAATTCCTTGGCCCCTTCTCTTTCTCTTTTTACATAAATGACCTACCAAATGCTTCGCAATTACTCAAACCCCACACTTTTTGCAGATAAACACTACATACGTCTTCTCCCACCCGATGCCCAGTCACGCTAGCCAATACTGTAAATACCGAATTACAGAAAATATCTACCTGGATGAGGACTAACAAACTTACACTAAACATTGACAAAACCTACTTCATTCAGTTTGGTAACAGAGCTACAGATGTCCCTCTTAACATAATGATAAACAGATCACCTATCACAAAGCTAACAGAGGGAAAATTCTTAGGAATCCACCTTGATAATAGACTCAAATTTCATACACATATACAACAAATTTCTAAAAAAAATTCCAAGACTGTAGGCATACTATCGAAGATACGGTACTATGCTCCACAGTCAGCCCTCCTGGCCCTATATCACTCACTTATTTACCCCTATCTCACCTATGGAATTTGTGCATGGGGCTCAACAACAATTAACCATCTCAGACCACTAATTACCCAACAAAAGGCTGCAGTTAGAATGATAACAAATTCTCACTACAGGCAACACACTCCACCAATATTCAAAACACTCAACCTATTCACCATACAAAACATCCATACTTATTACTGCACCTATTACATACATAGAACACTTAACTCTGATATTAACCCTCCCCTCAAACATCTCCTTGCCAACCTCAACAGAACACATGACCATAACACAAGGCACAGATCACTCTTTGATGTTCCTCGTGTCCATCTCACACTATGCAAAAACTCAATGCACATAAAAGGCCCTAAAATCTGGAATTCATTACCTGTAAATATAAAAGAAACACTACCTGTTTATAACAGTGACAAGTCTCTCGACAAAGATTCACTACTGCACTGCACAAGACAAAATCAATACTCGGCGATGAACTCAACCATAGACAGAATTGTAAATCGTAAAATGCTTAACAGGTCTCTAGCGACGACCATACATATACACATAATCACATGTTAAACACACTAAGAAAGCGCCTGCGAGATCGTAACATATACTAGTTTATCTTATTTAATATCACAGGTTGAAGCTCAACAGAACTTCGCTTCGCATAACGATCACTGACGGTATGCGAGAACAATGCATGACAACTCACTATGACTGTCTCTTTGTAAGTGAGTGACTGGCACGAGTGTGCTTATAATAGTCATCCTTAATTACAGATACTAGTGGTTTAATCCGCTGATGTCACAGTGCTTAGTTTAATCTTAAGTTAATTTAAGGCCAGCCCGTAATGCTATGCATAGTATAAGTGGCTTTAAGGCAAGCTGCTCTTATCTTGTATTTTTTTTTGTACCTCTGTATGTGTGCTCCAAATTGTAATAAATATAATAAATAATAAATAAAATATAAAAATAAAGCACTTGGCTTGTAAGATGTATAATATATGACCGAAACAACAAAGGTTTAAAAAGAGATTGGACAAATATAATGAGTGGGAGGGCTGGGACTTGATTGGTGTCATTTGGTATGGGAGTAAATTTCTTGGGTAGCCTTTGGTAGAGGTTGTTTTTGATTAGTACCTGAATATACATGGGCCAATAAGCCTTCCTGCAGTGTTCCTCCATTCCTTATGTGTTTTTTTGTTCTGTCTGTCCGTTTTCTATAGCTATCTGTCTCAGAGAGACGATCCACAAGACTGCGTCATCACCTTATACTCATATCATCAAGCAGAGATATAGCACTTTTGTTCTTGATTTTTTGGGTTATCCTAGGTAATTAACACATTGCATACTTGTATTTATGTGTAACCTGGAAGACAGAGATGAAAACAGATAGAGATAGACAGATTAAAAGAGAATACCGAGACAGATAGACAAAGACAGATAGAGACAAAGACAGACAGAGAGGTAGACAGAGCGAGAGATAGACAGAGATTAGACAGAGAATCGACAGACCCTACACTTGGGGTATAACATCACTTTTCTTCTTAAAAGAGGAGTGTTTAATTTGACATTACATCAGTGATTCCTTGGTGTTTGCTACATGTTTGCGCTAGCTGACGCGCATTTAACCTGGCGCTACTATACCCACAAGGTACTAAGTGTTCCACCAGATTTTTAAATATGGGTTGCCGCACTGAGTTTAAGACCCATTTTCTGTGCTGACCAGCATCTCGGGCAATCAATGCCAAATTTTGGGAGCAGACGAAATAAAACATAAAAATATGTTTGGGGCGGGGCACTACGCATAAGAAGGGCGTAAAACATAATCATATATCGTTTGGACCATTTGAGGGTTAAGTTGGATAAATTTAGATTTAGAAAGGACATAGGTAAGTAACTGGTGTTTCTAACAGAGTTTTTGTGGATGCGTGCAACAATCTTCCCAGTAGGGTGATCGAGGTAGGAAATTGGGGCATGCTTTAACCCTTTGACATCTGCCATACCCCCTTTCTGAAACTGTCAAATCTATGTCGACCAAATAGTAAATTTTTTTTTTTTTTTCGAATGAAAATATTAGAATTATTTAACTGGTGTTTTTAAGACTAATTTTTTTTTATCCATATCAGTACTTACCGAGATATAGAGGCACAAAGTTAGCTGAAAGTGACTCCTTACAGGCAAGCAGCGGCGAATGGCCGCCCACGCCCCCCTGTATAATTTATTTGCTTGAATTCGAGGGTTTCCTTGTGTTTTCCAATATTTTTCTATTCCAAGTATCTAATTGACCTGTGGACCAAAGTTAAGGTGCATTGTTCAAATAATACACTCATTGTTTACCACACATAACTGACAAACTTTAACTACTATTAGTTTGTGTATAAAAGTTGTTTACCACAAACAAACAATTAACAAAACATTAGTTTATTACCATTGTTCCCATAATATAATACATATTAACATCACTGAACAACACGTTCCTAGAACAGCTTGCTGCAGGCTTGTGGAACTCTTTGAAACATTGGTAAATATGCAGAGTGGCACTTGAAACACCTCACACATAAAAACAAGTGTCCTCGCGTGTTTTTGTAGGCGTTTTGTGGTATGTGCACATACAAAACACCTCTTCTGAGCATATGCGTCTTGAAAGCAGTAAGGAAGGCAGTAGTATGGGGTAGTGATCACCAGGTCCTGAAACGATATGAGCGTGTGTTGGTAATTTCGTGGGCGCTAAATGTCTATTGCAGGTGTTGCTCCCCCTGGTGCTTGGCGCTTAATTTGTCTCATGAATGACTGATCTAACAAAATTCACCATATTTTTGTGTTTTGTTGGCCCTCAACTTGTATATGTTATAAGCATTTAGCATGGAGATATCAACAAGATAGAAAAAAAGTTTCATATACCACTTATAACTCTTGCGTACACAATCAGCAAACTCAATCTGCATGTCACATTTGTCCACTACGTCATATTGAAGTTGTAGTCCATGACAGCTGCAGGCTTTAGAATGGGTTCATTGCTCTCTCTGGTGTGCCTGCCAGTGTGTGCTATTTCGTTTCAGTGAACTGATGTCAACCATGTGATATCATGACTCAAGAGTCTCTATGACCACAGGTTCAATCCCGGCCGGGGGTATGGTTTGATGTGACATCATGTTTGTCATGCCACAGAAATGCCATGATGTCATTGGCAGCAAAGGCTTGCACCTCACTTCTGCGAGTGCCAGCGTTGAACCTTGGCATATGTTTATGATTACCATGCACTGTGCCACACACGTCTGTCAAGTTCACTCACAAGAAATCACTGAGTAAGGGGCTTGTGTAACAGTTATCAGTAAATAACATATTCCCCTTACCAAGATATAGTTCCATCATTGTTCTAACCACATCACCAGAGATACCCAATAACTTCCTTGTATCTCTCAAAGTATTACCAGTGTACAACAGTGATATCCAAAACTCGACCTTCTGCAATCATACAGTACAAATAACTTTATACCAAAGCATTTCCTCTTGCTTGGTATATATTGTTTGAATGATTCATGCCATTTGAATAATATCAAAGACTCATCAAAAACAAGCATCCCTGAAGGGATAAAAAATAGACAAGCAAGCACTTTTTGTTTCATGTACAATAAACACATTTCTGATCAATACACCTGTCACTTCTGTCAGGCCTGGTTTTGTCTGAAAAAAGTGTAACAAAATAACTAACATATCAAGAAACGATTTGACACCTATAATGTCACTAAAAACGTGGAGCTGAAATCAGGCGTTTCTGTTCCCAGTAAGTTAGTGACAGTGTGCTTATACACATGTGGCATAAACATTATTGTGGCAAAAAAAACAGGTACCTCATCTCTGCCACAGTTTGGTCCCTTCCACTTTTGTAAGCCCATTTATCTTGGTGAGAGAATTGTTACAGGAGGGCCACACTTATACGGCAGGTTCGGTTTCCAGGCTACCGCCGTAAAGCGGAAATCGCCGTAAAGTGGAACACCCTTTTTTCCACTTATAGTGAAGCATACAAACACTAATATAACAATTTTACACTAACATATAATAAAGTTGCAAAAGAACCAGGAACAAAAAACAATAAAAAGGCGTACAATACTCAACATAGTGCATCATGACTTCCTTAAAATCATTTATTAGTCTTTAATCTAGGGTGAGCAATTAGTATATATAGTAAGAAAATCAAGTGTGTTATGTATGTAATAGCCAGGCTACCTCACCAGGCCACCCCACCCACACATACATTCCTATGATATTAAACCCTTTCAGGTCCGACCCGTAGATCAACGGCTTTACTTTCGAGGGTCCAAACCGTAGTCTAACGCCCATGAGCTCACCTCACTCTGATAAACTGTGAGTGGTACATTTGTGGCCTAGAATATGAGAGTGAATACATCTATGTGGAAATGTGTGCACCAACATAAAACAGACCTGAGCACACTGTGTATATTTGAGAAAAAAAAAATGTAAATCATGATTTTTCGATTAAAAAACAGCAACTCTTGAGTGTTTTTTCGTATTTTTTTATAGTTGTATTTGCGATTTCTTGGTCCACATTTGATAGAATGGAAAGAAATATTACAGAAATAGAGATGATTTTGATTGTTTTAAAGAGCACAGGAAATGGCTTAGAAACGAGCTCAAAAGTAGCGGAAAATGATTAATTTTTGCCGATATTCAAAGAGTAAACAAACGACCTCACACGTCTAATACACGTCAGCTGTGGGTGTCCGCTAACTATAACATTACCCAAATATGGAGATGATATTTATTACAATTATTACAGTATTGTGCATAACAGTAAACTTCTATTTTTTGGTGTGAATAAAAAATTCTTTATGTGAATAAAAAATAAAAAATAGAATTTATGTTTAAAGCCTCAAAACATACCTAATGAACAGAGGATATGAATTTAGTAGGTTTAGTGCCAGAAAATGCCTAGCATTTTGTTTTCATTCTGGACCCTCATTTTGAAAATGGAATAATTGAACTTTGTGTTAAATTGGCCAAATTAACAATTTCCGATCACTTTATATTGTTAGATTGAAACAGTTGACTTGGCGAATTCTTGTGCTCAATCGATTAGAATAGAAGTAATACTAGTGAAAATAGCTAAGAATTTGGGTTGATTGGAATAATGTATTATGGCCTACAATGGGAGTCAAAAGTCGGCAATAATCGCCGATTCGGAAATATTCGCTGACACATCAATAATTCGCAAGAGCATAATTTCGTCCAATTTTTCCACCAAATTGTTCGTACTTTTTGTTTTATATACCTTCACAAAAAGATTCTCTTACGATCATAAGACAAAAATAACAAATTTTTATTTTTTGAAAATTCCTTGAACACAACTGGTGCGTGAACTCCAAGATTTGGGCCTTGGAACCGGAAAGGGTTAAGCATGCCTCAGACGAAAAATGTAATACAGTTCACTCATACTTTCGATAAAATATTTGTAGCCATTAATGTAGGGTCAGGATAGTGTTAAAGAGATAAAACAATAAATGCGAGAGAGAAAGAATGAGTACCATGAGAGGTGACAGCGCAGTTAAGAAACCAGGCTCCCACATCTATAAATTTATGTTTTATTTATTCTATGTGGGGTTCGTTTATCATCTTTTTAGTGTTATGTATCGTGTTTTATTATATCTTATTAAAAAAAATATCATGGATGGATTAATGAAAATGTGATATTACCGTAATATTACGACATTTTAATGAGACTCGGTGAGTATTGTTATTAATGGCTTCACTTGTTGCAAGTCGCTGCACCACATCTCACATTTATGTTTAAATTATTCTACTGTGGGGTGTATTTTCTTATTTATCTGTTATGTAACGTGTTTAATTATATAATTTTGAAAAAAATTATCCATGGATGGATAATGAAGAAAATGTGTATATCTACCGTAATATACGACATTTAATGAGACTCGGTGAGGTATGTTATTATGCTGTCACTTGTGCAATCGTCCTGCTACCACATCACACATTTATGTTTATTTATTCTAGCTGTGGGGTGTATTTATCTATTTATTATGTTTATGCATCGTGTTTAGTATATAGATTTTGAAAAAAATATCATGGATGGGATTAATGAAAATTGTGTATATTACCGTAATATACGACATTTTAATAAGACTCGGTGAGTATTGTTATTATCACTCACTTGTGCAAAGTCGTCTGCTTACCACATCTCACATTATGTTTATTTATTCTACTGTGGGGTGTATTTATCTTTTTATAATGTTATGCATCGGGTTATTATATAATTTTGAAAAAAATAATCATGGATGGATATAATGAAAATGGTGTATATTAACGTAAAATATACGACATTAAAATGACTCGAGTATTTAATGTTTATTTAGTACGTATACAACAAATAATTATAATTAACAGAGTATATATAAAATGAAATACTTTAAAAACATTGGAAATTTTGGAGTTTCCAGACAAAATGGAGAGACTTAGTGCTTACTGAGCTCATGGAAATTTAAACAAACCAGGGTGGGGCACGGTGGACCGTATTAGAAAGTCAGGTGGTGGGGGAGCAGTATAGCGAGTATTTGGTCATAATATGAAGATGTCCTATTAGCGGAACGCCGTAAGTGAAACGCCGTAAACGGGCCTTCCTGTATATGCGCCATGGTGTAGCTCATAGTTGTGTTGGTTTCCCATGACAATGAAGGGGTTCCCATCATGGGATTCATTGAAAAAAATAACTCAAAGCATTCCAGTTTCACTAGCATTGTTCCAAGGAGTGGACTTAAGCTTTATTCCACTTTGTGTTTCATCCAAAGTCCATTGGGAGACTGGGAACAAACTCATCACCATACCTGCCAATCCCAGAGTGTCTGCTGGTGGGTATCTGGATACTGAAACGTGGTTGTGGTTTGTGCAGGGGGGTTGTGGTTGTGTAGGTATGTGGAGTGTGGGGTAGCGTGAGGCTGGTTGTTGTTGTGCAGAATCAGCAGAGTGGTTGTAGTTAACAGTTGGCCCCCGCTGATGCCAACATGGGTCGTGCCACCATAAACTGTCAACGACCACTGCCTGCTGCCTCACTCACATCATTCATACTCCATCGTAACAATATCAGTCATCTTCACTATCGTGTCGTGGAATATTGGCCATGGGATGTGCTCCAGAGTTTATACCTTCCCCTGGAACAGCATATGAACACACTTAACCAGACCGCACGCTACATCTGCACAAAGTGCCATTTCACTGGGGAAATATTCACCCCTCACCTGTCACAACTAGAACTGCTTTCAATAACCTTGAAATCACTATCAAATTATCACTATCATCACTTATCACTTGCTACATCAGGGTCTTGTACCGGCCCAAGAGAGTTTTTTCCCTCTTTCATCCTGGTACAGGAGAATGTGAACATGAATGAGCCCGCCCAGCACCATAGTTCGGAGAGGTTGTGGGTATGCTGTGGGGTTTTTATCACTAGAATACATCATCCTGGGACTTTTTTTTTTCCGGTCACACTCCACTTGAAAACCATTAGAATTCCATTGTCACTGTACACTTCCATTGCTGTAGAGATATGCACTTGGGGAACAAAAAGACTTTTCAAATCCCGCCGAGAGTGAGGTATCTTTCCTACTGCGAGGCATGGTGAAAATGGGCTACCAAGATGGCGTTCCTACAATGCAAAAAGCGCACTGAGTCCCAGATTGCGTTTCACGAGGGTGCACACCAACCACTGAGACCCCATTCGCTCTCATGTAGGCCTACCAGGCTTCCCCATCTTGATTTGAAGCTGCTAGAAAATGTTGCATTAGATACGTCAGAAACAGTGAGCGCGTAAGCCATATTTATATGGCGTAAACAGTCAAAGGGTTTAAAAGAGATTGAACAATATATTAGTGGAGGGTTGGGTTTGATTTAATGTCATTGGTACAGGAGTAAATATCTTTGGGTAGAAAGTCATTTTGATAAGGACCTTCCTTGTAATGGGCCTAAATGGGCCTTCTGCGTTTTCCTCCAGTCTAAATGTTTCTTAAAATCGCGCGATGTATGGAAATGAGTGAAAACAAAGCCAACAGAAAAGGAGGGCCACTGTAATCTGAAACAAGACAGCGAGTGCATAAGTGTTCACAATAAAGTTAACAGAACCTTGGCTTTCATATCATGAAGTACAAGGTCTTCCCTCAACATTCACGGCTTCTCCACTTTCCCGGGGCTTTCAAATCATTCGTGAATTCACAGCCATTTAAATTCCCAGCTGCCCAATCATATTTATATTGGTTATCGAAGGCTATCAACCTTGGGTAGTTTCCAAATTTAGGTCAGAAAAATACATAGGTGAGAGTGTTTGAATTTTAGTGGGACCAACACATTAGTGAATAGAAATTATTCAAATTGGGTAGCATTGAAAATTGGGTATGCCAAATATTTTGATGAGTGGGGATGGATTTGAAGGACAGTCCTGAGTAATGTGTGCAAGAGGGGCCTGCAGCAGTGTTCCTCCTTTCTTGCATAAGAATGGAGGAAACCCTGGCCGAGGCCTATAGACCCATCCAAGGCCAGGTCCTCAATCGAAAACAGCCCCTACCCAAAACTACCCCATGAAATTAAAGTCCCATACCCATGGCCCCAATCACGAACCACCGCCCTCTCCTCACTATATTTCTCCATTCTCTTTTTAAAGCTACTCAAAGTTCTAGCTTCAATCAACCTATTCAGAGACAATCATTTCCAGCATCCACCACTCTGTTCAAAAATCTATAACTAAATCTAAATTTGTCCAACTTAAATCCATTATTCTGAATTTTCAATGGTTCAACACCCTCAGTACTTTATTAATATCCACCATTGTTTCTGCCCAAACTTCCACTATACCTTGGATTAATATCTCCCCTCATCTACGTCTCTCCAGAAAGTGGAGATTTCAAGCCTCGATGCCTATCTCATACTGGAGATTCCTTATATAGTAAAATCATTGTTTATCGTTCTTACTCTGTATGTACTCCAATGAGCCTTATCCATCCTGTAGTAAGGAGACCCAAATGAGCAGCACTAAATACAAACGGCGCCTCACTAGTTGATGTATCGAGCTATAAAGATGTGGTGACCTGTACTTAACTCAGAGGGCCTAAAAACTGATCCTTGTGGACACCACTAGTGAACTAATCTCCATTCCGCACATTTGACCCCATTACTGGAAACTCTCTGCTTTCATCAGTTGGTAAGCCCATGCCAATCCATGCTAAACCTTTTCCTCCTATACCATGAGTCTGCCAACTTTTCATAAGTCTCTTGATAGGTACTCTATCAAAGGCTTTATTGAAATCTGAACTTAACAATATCATATTCCTATATTAATGTCCTGCTGCCCAAGTTTTCATTGAAGACTGACGTAAAAATTTTGTCAGGCAGGACAACTCTCGTGAACCCATACTGAGATTCATTAATCAAGTTATGCTCTTGCACGATGACATCAATAATATCACTATAATTTATTCTAATAAATTTGGCCTACTATAGAACTACATAGCTATCTTCCCACATCTCGGCACAACACCACTTAAGATGGATACATTAACCACGCTCATTAACCCTTAAACTGCCAAACGAAGATCTACTTTCTCCTGCGTGGAGCTCGAGAATATTTTGAAAAATAAAAAAAATAATTTTGATTTTGTTTTTAAAAAAATCAAGATGGGTAATTTTCTGGTGTGTCTAGAGACCCGAAAAAAAATAAATTAGGACCAGTACTTACCGAGATATAAGACGGTGAAAGTTGGCTATGGGATGCTCACCTGAATGCCAACATTCCAGTCCTGGCCACTTGCAAAAGCGTTGTCGATTTACCTTTTTTTCTCGTTTTTATTTTAATTTATATAATTTTAAGGTTCTGATAATTACAATTTGCAAAGTTTCTTGTGATTTCATAGCCAATTCATTGTTCTGACACTAATAAAATGTAACCAAATAGTACTCAAAATTGTAACAATCAAACTGAAAGGGTAACAATTTTCCATACACCTGCCCTGGTCATTTACTATTGTTCTAGAAATGTAAGGCGAATATTTTATAGGTCCCAGATGTTTTTAGACATGCTGGAGTATGAAACTCCCATGAAGCATGGTGTTATGACAAGGGTTCCATAAGTGACAATATTGATGAATGGTGCCTCAGCAGGAGGCACGCTTGCCCTTTTTTTGCATGTTTTTATAACTCCTTGCACACAAACATGTCTTTTTGTAATGTCTTTGTCAGTCCTAATCTGTCTGCCTGATTAATGTCTGAACCTGTACATTCAATCGTCTGCCGTAGTTTAGTTTATCCCTGTCCAGTTTCAGCTTATCTGTCTTTCTGCCTCTGTGTGCACACTGGAGTGTAATATGAACTTCTGAATTTGGTGTTATTGACTATATCAGATAACAAGTGACATTAGATGAATGAGTGCGGCTGGAGGGAGGAAACCTTGCCTTTTATATGTTTTTTTAACTCTTGCACACAAACATTGTCTCGTATGTCCGTCTGTCAGTCTGTCCTATCAGTACATCTGTCTGTGTGTCTGTACATCTTCTGTCTTTTGTCTGCCTAGCTCTGCTTATCCTGACTGTCTTGATCTACTATCTTTCTGTCAGCCTGTGTGTGTCTGTCTTATCCATCTGCTTGTTTCTCTGTCTCCAGGGAGCGGCTAGTGAACCTGTTGGTTTGTGGTTGTATTGCTGCTCCCTGATTTGGGCTGCGCAAGTGACACTGCATATTATTTGTGTCAGGTTTTATTATGGTCTTAAAACTACAAAACACTGTATAGCACGTGGCCTAAATTTTTGGTTATCCAAGATAAAATTACATTATGTAGGATAACTGTATTATAAGTATAGTGATAATGGTGATAGAACACAGATACAAATAGACAGTGATATAGACGAGATAGACAGAGATAAAGACAGGAGGCACTTAGTTGCAATTTATTTTCCAGGAGGTATTTCTTCACACATGGGGCCAAACACTTCATAAAACCAGTCTAGGAAAGTTCCCCACTGTGACCCATGCCTTATTTGTAGCCTTCCACATAACACACAACTTACTCTTGAGAGACTGTTTTTCTTGAACCCTCGGGTTTTCCAGAGTGATACACCAGTAAAGGCTTCACTTTTAAAATTTCCACTAGCATTCATACTACAAAAACATGAGAGTAAGCCTATCCTTAATAGGCTGGTGTCCTGGGAGTGCCGTTTCCACCTTGCATGATGTAGTTTCTCTTTGGCACTTTCTTCCCAAAAGAGGCCTGTTTGTCACAATTAAACACCTTGTTGGGGTTTGAATTCCCAGTGTCTCTATGCACTCCCATTAAAAAACTCCCTGTACAACTTCTCAGCTGCTTTTTTGTCATAACTGGCAGCCCTCACCATGCCTTATGAACTGTGAATGCCACTACGCTTCTTAAATCTCTCAAACCAAACTATGCATGCCTTAAAATCACAAGCAGTCACCACTAGATGCAGGCATTTTCTTAACCCCTTTTGACTGTGCGCAGGCCCCTTCTGAAACTGTCATTCTAGTCACAAAATATTAAAAAAAAAGAAAAAATATTTGTCTTAAGAGTGTTTTAGTCCAAAAAAAAAAATTTTATTGGCCATCAGTACTTTACGTCGAGATATAGAGCTGTGAAGTTTGCCAGAAGATAGCCACGTAAGGATACAAGCGGCGACGCCAATGCTCACCCGGTAAACTTTAGTTTACTTTGTATTTGAAATTTTTTTTTTTTTTCACTATTTTATTTTATTTCACATAACTTATGTGGCCTATGCCCCAAAGTAAGGTTGGGGCCCCAAAATGTACATTAGATACACTCGTTGTAATACAACACAATAAGCACACTCCTCCTCACCTTCCTCTACACAAAAATACAAGTAAACGATTGTAAATTACTCCTAGAAAATAAACCCCAAAAATCCAGACCAATGGGCCAAACTCGGAGCTGAAGAGTCAGTGGAAAAACGTGATGATGACTCAGTCTTGTGGCTCTCTCTCCTCTGAGACAAGAGCTAAATGGATAACAGGGAGCTTGACAGGTACAGACAAATAGAACAGACAGAACGTTTGTGTACCCCAGCAAAAACAAAGGGAGGCGATGGTCTTCTAATCTTTCTCATCAGCTTGCCCCCCTCCCCCAATCCTCATTTACGCTCATCAAATGTCATCCTCTTATCAGTGTTATCTACACCTTATCTTGTCAACTGTCATGGGGTGGACTTTTTTTTTTCTTGCCTTTCAAGGGAACAATATTATTAATCTTCTTCTTACTTTCCTCTTCTTCATCTTCACTCCTCTTCCACCTTCTTCCATCTTCTTCCTCTTCTTCTTCTTCCTACTTCTTCTTTCTTTTCTTCTTCTTCTTCTTCTCTCTTCTTTTTCTTTCTTCTTCTTCTTCTTCTTCTATCTTTCGCTTCCTCCTTTTTTTTATTCTCCTTCCTTCTTCTTTTCCTTCCTCCCTCCACCTTCTACCTCCTCCTTCTTCCTCCTCCTTCTTCCTCCTCCTTCTTCCTCCTCCCTTCTTCCTCCTCCTTCTTCTTCCTCCTCCTTCT
Source organism: Cherax quadricarinatus (assembly GCF_026875155.1). NCBI lineage: Eukaryota > Metazoa > Arthropoda > Malacostraca > Decapoda > Parastacidae > Cherax > Cherax quadricarinatus. The sequence goes on along the minus strand of NC_069470.1, from coordinate 20,481,656 downwards.
TCCTCCTCCTTCTTCCTCCTCCTCCTTACCTCCTCCATCCCTCCTCCTCCTCCTCTTACCTCCTCCTCCTCTTCTTCCTCCTCTTCTCCTCCTACTTCCTCCTTCCACCTCCCTTCCTTCTCCCCTCCTTCTCCTCTTCCCCTCCTTTTTCCTTCTTCCTCTTCCCTCCCTCCTACTTCTTCTTCTATCCCATACCTCCTCTTCTACCCTCCTCCTCAATTGCTTTGGTCCAAACTCCTCATAAACCTGAAATTGATCTTCACTGACACTTCCACATCTGTGTTAGAGCCATCACTTGGGAAAAGGTAAGAGTCCAAGATTTGCTGGGAGTCGACATATTTCTTACCGCTAACGCATGCTGAAAAGGACAACCGAAATGGCATTCCCACAATGCACCACTGGCTCACCGATTTTTACTTAATTTTTTATATATTGCAACAGTGACCATGGAGACCCATTCCTCTCATCAAGTGTGGGCCTACTCCAGCTTTCTCCCATGCTTGATTTGAAGCCCACTATAAATTATGTGTATAAATACGACAGAAACAGTGGTAAGACGATATATACAGCGTAAACAGTCAAAGGGTTTTAAAAGATCACATGCAACTGCCTATGCCTTTTTCACATATTACGTCTGCATAACACTATCTCCTGCCTAACTGTTTTTTGGTAATCCACACAAACAGAACTTCTCTTTCCACTTCTTTATGATTTGCAATCTCTTTTTTGTCAGCATATCCACCCCTGTTTGCATACAACTGCACACTTTAATCCTTTCCCTACAACCAAACGAAGTGATGGTTGAATGGGGTTTGCCATACACCTGGCAAGCTTTGTAACACGCACTCCACCTCTCATAATTTCATTGATATCCTTCTTGAATTAGATCGTTGTTTCTCACTTTCTTTACCAAAGGGCTTGCACTGCTTTCCCTTGGGCCATGTGACTTATTTAAAGTACTTGCAATCACAAAAAACAATAGATTATTAGGTATGAACCCGCGGGGAGATGGTCACATGTTGGTAAACAATGGCACACTGTGCGTGAATGGCATGGGAGACTGGCTTTGTGTGCACAGTGACGAGCGGACTGGTACCTCTGGTACCTGGACAGGTTCGCCAAATCACAATCCTAATCACGAAACTTGAGGCCAAATTTTGCTGAAAAAACTTGCCAAAAGTCAGATTTCACGAAAGTCGATGCCTCTGAAACTCGAGGGTGCACTGTATCTCTACATGTGGACAGATTATGGGTTAATGGCTGACTAAGTTCCATCTTGCATTCTTTAAGTACCTGGAGTTTACCTGGAGAGAGTTTCGGGGGTCAACGCCCCCACGGCCCGGTCTGTGACCAGGCCTCCTGGTGGATCAGCGCCTGATCAACCAGGCTGTTGCTGCTGGCTGCACGCAAACCAACGTACGAGCCACAGCCCAGCTGATCAGGAACTGACTTTAGGTGCTTGTCCAGTGCCAGCTTGAAGACTGCCAGGGGTCTGTTGGTAATCCCCCTTATATGTGCTGGGAGGCAGTTGAACAGTCTTGGGCCCCTGACACTTATTGTATGGTCTCTTAACGTGCTAGTGACACCCCTGCTTTTCATTGGGGGGATGGTGCATCGTCTGCCAAGTCTTTTGCTTTCGTTGTGAGTGATTTTCGTGTGCAAGTTCGGTACTAGTCCCTCTAGGATTTTCCAGGTGTATATAATCATGTATCTCTCCCTCCTGCGTTCCAGGGAATACAGGTTTAGAAACCTCAAGCGCTCCCAGTAATTGAGGTGTTTTATCTCCGTTATGCGCGCCGTGAAAGTTCTCTGTACATTTTCTAGGTCGGCAATTTCACCTGCCTTGAAAGGTGCTGTTAGAGTGCAGCAATATTCCAGCCTAGATAGAACAAGTGACCTGAAGAGTGTCATCATGGGCTTGGCCTCCCTAGTTTTGAAGGTTCTCATTATCCATCCTGTCATTTTTCTAGCAGATGCGATTGATCTGCTAGAAAAATGACAGGATGGATAATGAGAACCTTCAAAACTAGGGAGGCCAAGCCCATGATGACACTCTTCAGGTCACTTGTTCTATCTAGGCTGGAACAACTCGTCAGGTCCTTGGGACTTAATTTGTTTCAATTTATCTATCTGTTTGATAAGCATGTCCCTCATAACAGTAATACTCATTAATTTGAATTCTTCAGGAACTGAATACAGTGGAACCCCACATAATGATATTAATCCATTCCTGAGAGCTCATTGTTATGCGAAATTATCGTTATGCGAATGAATTTTCCCCATAAGAAATAATGGAAATCAAATTAATCCATGCAAGACACCCAAAAGTATGAAAAAAAAAATTTTACCACATGTAGTAGCAACTAACCAGTATTATAATGGTACTTAGTGGAGTGGAGTGACTTTCATTATTTTCTTTTTTCTTGAAATACCAGACATTACTGTGAATTTCATATAACCTGTAGTTACCAGCGGTCGCAATATACACAACGAGAAGCAATTATTACTACAGAAAAAGCGTTCTTCCTCCAAAATTTCCACCAGTCAACTATAGTGATAATATAACATTTATTGTGGTGGAGACAAAAAAAAAAAACTAGAAAAGCTAGATACAGCGATTGATGTGCAAGACAGGTATACAATACCGACAAGATGAAAGTTAAGACACTTGTGCAACATCTGGTTATCTTTATTGTAAACATTTCTGTTTTCTAATTATGTCCAAGAATTTGTATTGATAAAGCCACTGGATGGCGAAACGTTTACAATAAAGATAACCAGATGTTGCACAAGTGTCTTAACTTTCACAGCGATTGATAAACAAGGGTTGAGGCTCGACCGTTCGTCATTGTAGGAGCTGCCAGAAATCACCGGCTCATCAACACACAAGTTATACTTTTGTATCAATCAAATCACATATTACTCGGGTAGATAATTTCAAGTAGATCCTTCATGTGTTAGCCCAAATCACCGACTAGTATGTTTTAACCCTTTCAGGGTCCAAGGCCAAAATATGAAGTCACGCACCAGTGTCCAAGAAATTTAGAAAAAAAAAAAAAATATTTTTTCTTACAGAATTAAAGAGCATATTTTTGTGAAGGTAATAAAACAAAAAAAATTAGAATCTGATCAGTACTTACCAAGATACAGTGCCAAGAAGTTTATAGAAAATGATGTAGTGGTGGCAACATCGACGAATTCCACATACGCGTATTATATTATTTTGTTGTTTTAGTTGTTTTTTCTTTTCTTTTCCAATTTTTTTTCTATTCCTACTAACATTTGGGGCCTGAGAGACCAATACTGTATATAATTGATATATATAAACTCACTGTATTGAACACAATAACCGCACTAAAGTTATTATCATATTATTGTTTACCACTGTTGTTTATTACAGTAAACATGCACAAATATTGTATAATACTAATGTTCTATCATATATTTACATATTTGCAATCACTGGACATGGTTTTAGAACTGCTGGAGCTTGTGGAACTCCTTGAAACAAGGCACCATGCACAGAGGCACCTTAATCCTCACACATAAACCGAGTGTTTTGCCGTCTTTTGTTGCCGTCGTTTTGTTTTTCACAGACAATGCATCTCTCTGAGCAAATTTCTTTTGAGTTGAAGAATGCTGTATTATGAAATGATCACCTTCTCTCCTCAAACGCTTGGGTATATCGGTGATGAAACTCGAGGACATGTTGATTGCAGGTGTTGTTACCTGTACTTCATTATGAGTTTGTCTGACAACAGACAAACAAAATTCACGCATACGTGGTCTGTTTCCCAGTCTTTATTTGGTACATATTATAATCTTCAGCATTGAAATTCCAAGAGATGTAAGGAAAAAGTTTCAATGTCCACTTGTAACTCTTTACGAACACAGTCAACAAAACCGAATCTGCTAATTCACACTTGTTCAACCAAGCCGCATGTTTTTGTTAAATCAATCACTGACACTGGTTTTCGAATACGTTCATTAGTCACTCGATCACTGGATTGCCACTGTCTTGCATTCATTAAGGTGAATGGTGTCAACAATGTGACAACATCGTTTGTCATTCCACCGTAATCCATGATGTCATTGGCAATAAACCCGCATGTCATCACCACGAATCACCTGCATTGAGCCGGCATATGTTTACGATTAGAACGCACTGTGCCACACACATCTGTCTTGTCACATAATCGCATGAAATCACTGAGTAATGGGCTTGTGTACCAGTTTATCGGTATAATAAATGTATGGCCCTTACCAAGATAAGGTGCCATCATGATTCTTTCTTCACTATGACACCAGATACCCTAACATCATTGGTATCTTTCAAATGTTTTAACTACCGTGTATACAACAATATCCAACACCAGGCCACTGTCACAATCACAGAGTACATACTATTTAATACCAAAGCGGTTTCCTCTTGCTCGGTATAACTGCTTGAATGACATCTACCTTTGAACAAAATCAAAGACTCGTCAATTACAAGATTCGTGAATGGATAAAATATAGCCTCTGAACATTTGTTTGAGATACATGAAACATTTCTAATCTTGTATACCCTGTCACTTCTGTCTGGCCTGGTGTTTGTCAGAGAAGTGCCAGCAACCGAAACAGTAAGATAAAACATTCACTGGTATTATTTCACTGAAGGATGGGTAAGAATTAGCCAATCAGTGGACCAGTATGCTTTTAAATTATGCTTATAGACGTGAGGCATAAGCATTTTTGTTCAAAACAGCAAATACATTTCAGCAACAGTCGTCCTCTTTCCACCTGTGTAGTCTGACTGTGGTGACAAATATCGTATTTGCCATGGTGTACTGATATTACGTATTACTTTCCTGCAATAAATTTCCATCAATGGCTGTCAAAGAATAATTCAAAGAAAATTTTCCCCCCCCCCAGTTCATAGGCCATGGTTTCCCACAGGACAGTAGGATAGAATTCCACATTGAGAGTCACAAAGTGGTGAGGCTTGGGAATCAAAAAATTGGGGAATTTTGCTGCCAATCCCACATTACGGTTTTTGTGGTGGATACTGGACATCATAGGCTGGTTGTACGGGCGGTGTGTTGTGGCGGGCTGGTGCTGAAGCCCGCTTGTCCTTGAACTGAACGAGTCAAGCAGCGTGGTCCCCGCGTGGCACGGTGAGTCACGCAATTGTGGTGACACTACCACCACCCGCACCACTAACACCATAACTGATGCCTGTGGCCGCCATCCATGCCAGTGTCAGCCACATCATCCTCACTATCACTACCTAAAACTGGTGTAGGGCCACGGGATGTACTCCGGGATGTACTCCGGGATTACTCCGTCGCCTGGGCACAGCAATAGTGTACACTACCCGAGCGCATGCGCGGCGAACAGACGACGCTTCACTGTTGAATTATGATTCCTCCACTATTCACTACTTGAATGATCGTCGAGCGCCATAACTCACATCCACGGTCAGAATCATCGTCATTACTGAGTCAGAGACCCTGGCCCACGCGAAAATATTAGTTTTCCTCTCTTACATTAGGAACACTACCCGACCGTGAGGTCTCACAGTGCCCAACACAGGAGGTAGAAGGTCGAGGATCGTCGGGGTTTTCTGCACTATTAATGATATCCTGTCATTATTTTCGTCCACAAACTTATCAAAAGCCGTAGATTCGTCTCATTCACTTCACATCAGTGTCACAACTAACAGACAGGAAAGGAGAGCCCGCCATTTTCCGGGGAGTGAGAGCATGACTTGCGACGAGCATGTGAACACGGGTTACTGAGCCGGCATCCCACAATGCTATGCAGCGCCAGATTTTTTGTTTAAACGAGGCGCACACCCACGGCCAGACCCATTCTCTCCTCACCATGTAGGCCTATGAGCACTTTCCGTTGTTAAATTTGACGGGCGCTAGAATTTTGGCGTAATTCAATGGGTTTGGACACTCACCGTAAAATCCGTAGATCCTACGGAGATGGACCTGAAAGGGTTAAATCGTGACCCACTGACAGATCAGATCGACTGGTCTGAACCTTGACTGGTCCGAACCCTTGTGGTCCGAACCCTTGACTGTTTTCAAACGGATTCGTTGACAATAAAGCTGACATGTAAATGGATGGGGTGTAGCGCTCTATCAAAACAAACCTAAAATATAAATCAGGACCGTTCACGTAAGCTGTCCAACATACATACAGTTAAGAAAATAGAAATACAAATACTAGAGCTTCATTTAAGGAGTTATTAAAAGAGTATTCAAGAGGTTGCTAGTTAGAAATTACAGTAATCAACCATCAAATCATTAGAAGCTCTGTATAGTCTGCAGTCAATCAAACAAAAAACTGGCTTCCACATGGATAAATTGTCCTTTTTGTGGAAATTGGTGTCACCACTCTTGTGTCAGATATTCCAAGAACTAGCTACAAGCAGTATTAAAACAGGGAAGTGCTTTTGGCAAGCCCAAATGAGGAAAATCTGTGACTAAAATCACAAGGGTATTAAGAAGGGATAACATCAAAGCTGCTTTCAAGACACCTGAAAGCTTTCTACAACAGATGGGAACATAAAACGTCTTGGGCTGAATGATTACTGCCCTTGATACTGGCCATGTAGTCAAAACTGTAAGGCTGGAGGTATGTCCTGTAGTCCAGTAAATGTGGGGCTGAAAGTGCTGTCCTGGTATAGTCTGGTAAGCTGGAGTGCTGTCCTGGGAGAAGTAATGGTGAAGCGGAGTGTGTCCCTGGTAGACATAATTGTGAAGCTGGAGGTGCCTGTCCTGGGAGACAGTAATGGTGAAGCGGAGGTGCTGTCCTGGGTAGACAGTAATGGTGAAGCTGGAGATTTTGTCAGGTAGTCCGGAATATTAAAGCAGGAAGGATACATATAAAGACCGCATAGGGGACAGGAGCCATAGTGGGGAAAACAATTGTAGTCAAAGATAAGATAAAACCAATAATGCAAACTAAAAATACCACAGGAAATAGCAAACATGAGGACTCCCACTAGCAATAGTTGAGATATATTACCAAAAACACTGGTGGGAGCTTCCCATTGTTGGTGCTATGGAGGAAAGGAATAAGACAGGGAAACATGCACCAACAGGGAATACAGTCACAGAAACCCAAGGCAAACGGAAACCAAGCCTGGGCACGTACTAATGCACCTAGTACTGCAGACATGGGAAATTTGAAAAACAGACGGAACGTGCAACTATGACCACCCTAGAAAAATGCCATGCCCATATGACAAACAGAAAAATGCAAACTCCCTTCCTGTAACCTTTTCAACCCTGAAATGTTGTACCTCATCAGTACATGAAAGACTGTTTATAACTTAAATTGCCAGCACAACCATCTAAAGGGTACAAAAAAAGGACACAAAACAACCAGGCCATGGAAAACCTGGTAGCCACAGCCCTCAAGATGAAGGTTTTTTTAGTGCCAGGAAAGAAAAAATAATGGCCGGAAATGGCAGAAATCGGTCCCACCCTTCCCAGTCATTCCTGGAGTGGAACCACAGTCGATGGCCACCACCCAAACCAACAGAAGACAGTACTAATGCCGTGAAAAAAAATCCCCCCCCCCAGTACCAACAATACCACCATCCGATGACATTCATCTTTGCAAAATATCAGGGTCTACGAGCCAGCAACAAACAACAAAATAACCTTTCATCCGTGACGCTTGCACAGGCAAAGGCAATGGTCGCGGCGTTTCCCTGTGACCCCACATAAAGGATCACTTGGACAACGAAATATGGATCCCCCGGATACAATCTAATACAAAGATGTGACAGAGTGAACAGCAATAGGGGGGGGGGTTGGCCTGTACATTGCAAGTTTACTGTGTTTGCACAGAGAACTGCTAGAAAAAGGCCTCAAATGATGTAGTGGAAGTTTAGCATAAAGTCGAGAACCAAAACCTAGTCATTGTGGTAGTCTACAACAACCCTCCGGATGCACATCCCAGCAATTCCAGGAAACAGCTGCTAAAAATTGACCACTGTCTGGAAAATCTTCCAGCTCCTGCACCCAACATCTTGCTCCTGGGGTGATTTCAACTTAAGTCACCTTAAATGGAGAATATAGCAAATAATATTGTTGCAGTGAATAACACCAGAGGCAGCTCTGATGGAAACTCATCTCACACGAGCTTTTAAAAGCATATAATATGTTGCAGATAACACCAGGAGGCAGCTCTGATGAAAATCACCTCCACACAGACCTTTAAATCTCTGCACAAAATTCAATTTAAACCAGCAAATAATAGAGCCTACTAGACTGGAGAATACACTAGACCTAATCTTCACTAACAATGATTGATCTGATAAGAAAGTCACCATATCAAAAACCAATAAATCATCACACACAACATAATTTTTTGAGGTTCAACTGTTATGCGTGGAGCCCCAGACCGACATAATGAGACTATCAGAGGAGCATTCACCAAATTCAACTCAATAAAAAAAACATAAAGTGGCCCAAAGTAAACCAATCCAACCGATATAAGCCGGGAAGATATACTAAGCAACAAGCCCCAACTTAGCTAGAACAGATTAACTTGTGGCACCAAGTATGCAAAAGGCTTATTCCTCAAAGAAAAAGGGGGATAATGAAAAAATAGAAAGAACGGGGTGCCCCTTTACAGGAACGAAAAAATAACAGAGCGGCTAAAAGGGGCCCAATTATCTGAAATGCTAGGGAACACGGTCAGAGAAATAGCAACATCAATTTAAGCAAAAGGGAACTTATGGGATCAGGATAGTATACTTTTCTTCGGGGGCTCCCTTTCCCGGGTTTGGCCTTCCACTGGGGGGTCCCCTTTCCGGGTTTTGGCCTTCTACAGGGGGCCCTTCCGGGCTCGGACCAGCAGGGGGGGGTCACCTCTTCACACCAGGTGTTACTTCCGTTTTTTACCATGACCTCGCCCTCGGCTACCCACCCCTTTAAACCCCCCCCAACCATCCCCCCCCCCGCCCCCCCCTTCGCGACCCCCCTTTGCGACCCCCGTCGGCCCCCGGCCCGCGCGCCACCCGCCCGCCCCCCCCAACCCCCCCGCGCCCTTTGCACCCCGCCCGCGGCCCCCCGCTCCCCCCCCCCCCGCGCGCCCCGCCCGCCCCTTCCGACCCCCGCCCGCCCTTTTGCTGCTCGCCCCGAAAGCCCCCCGCCTCGAATTTTTTTTTTTTTGTCTCCTTGATCAAGGTTTTTGGTTCCCCCCATGGGGTTTTTTTGAAAATTTTCCATCTCCTCGACAAGTTTTTTGGTTCCCCCCCATGGGTTTTTTGAAATTCTCCCCTCTCCTTGGGGTCAAATTTTTTTTATTCCCCCCCATGGGGTTTTCGAAATTCCCATCTCCTTGGGTCAATTTTTTTGGGTTCCCCCCTATGGGGTTTTCAAAATTCTCCAATTCCCGTCAAGTTTTTGGAATCCCCCCTCTGGGAAACATTCAAAAAGACTCCTCCTATGGGGGGGTGCTTTCACAGGGCTAATGAAGGGTGTTTACTCGCGGTCAGTATTCCTCTCATTAAGTAAATGAACAAAAAGGACCCCGCCACACAGGTTTAATCTTTTCGAGCCTTTAATAAAAGGGGGGGAAGTAGGAAATGGCTAATCGTCGATCCTTTTAGTTCTTTAAATTAATAAGGGACACGTACATCATAAAAGGCAAAATTTTTTGTTAATAAAACCCCCATTTTTTTTTACAAACAATCAACATTTTTTTAACTATTTTATCTCAGGTCACTCCCCACGAAGTAACCTC
>NC_069470.1:20358397-20471403 GCF_026875155.1 Cherax quadricarinatus | reverse complement strand
AATAAAAAAAAAAAATTTTTTAAAAAAACCAGCGACTTTGCAGTGTATTTTCGTATGGTATTTTTTGTTGTATTCTAGTTTTTTTGGTTTCTTTTTTATAAAAGGGGAATACTATTACAGAATTGAGAGATTTTGAGGTTTTAAAAAAGAAAGGTCCTTAAAATTGAGCTCAAAGTAGCAGAAATGTTGTTTTTTGCAAAGTTCAAAAGAAAAACAAACGTGAAGCGTGCAATAAGTAATGGTGAGTCTAATATTTTTAAAAAGTGCCCCAATAATTTTATACCTTTTTTCACTAATGCAGTGTCTGAAAAACGTAAATTTTATTTTTTTTGTGAAAATAAAATTCAAAGTGGAAAGCAAAAGAATTTAGGGGCCCTTTGAAAAAGACTTATGATAGGGAAAGTCATTTTGTCCCAGAATGTCTTTTGTTTATCTGGACCCTTTCGGAATTGGCATTTTTTTAAAATTTTGTTTGAAATTGGAAAAAATTGTAAATTTGACCACTGTATGGATAGTGAATTCTTATTTAAGGGGTTTCTTGCACCCTTTCGATGGGGAAAAATGGAGTTCTATGAAATATTCATGTTTTTTGTCGACAGTACAGTGAAATGGCCGAAAAGGGGGCTCAAAGTGGGCAAAATCGCCGATGCGTAAAATGCCGAGAGTACTTGCGAGGATAATTCCCGTAAGTTTTTATAAAATTTCAAATTTTGGTGTTTTATGATGGGGGGAAAAGTTCTCTTCTTTTCATAAGAGAAAAAAATTTTTTTTTTTTTTTTTAAATTTGGCCGCCCCGGGAAAAACGGTTTTGGAGAGGGCCTGTCGCCCCTCAAAGGTTAAAAAAACGTGGGTTTTTTTTTTTCATTTGCACTGCATGTCAGGTTTTTTTTTGGTCACCTGACCACAGAGATATTCTTTTCCATGTGGGCCTACAGTTTTTCCCCTGCTTGATTTGAAGCCGCTGATTTTATGGTTTTATACGCAAACCGGTGGCTTGTAAGATGTTTTATATGATGAAACAGTCAAAGGTTAAAAAGAGATTGGACAAATTTTTGAGTGGGAGGGGGGGTTTGATTGGGGTTTATTGGGAAAGGGAGTAAATTTTTGGGTGCTTTGGGTAGGGTTGTTTTTATTAGGACCTGTTTTCAGGGCCAATAGGGCCTTCTGCAGTGTTCCCCCTTCTTATGTTTTTAGTTCGTTTATTAGCTCCGTCTCAGAGAGGCCTAAGAGCCCTTTAACTTTATAATATCTTCAAGCAGAGTATAGCACTTTGTCTTGATTTTTTTTGGGTTTCCTAGGTAATTTACACTTTGTATACTTGATTTATGTGTCCCGTGAGAAGAGTAGAAGTAGAAAGAGAGAGACAGTTTAAAAGAGATACGAGAAGATAGACAAAGACAGTAGAGAAGGACGACGAGGTAGACAGAGAAAAAGATGAGTGCAGAGATACGGGAAAAGAGATAGACGGGAGTCAACGACCCTAAACTTGGGGTTAAACATCACTTTTTTTTAAAAGAGGAGTGTTAATATGACATTACATCGTGTTTCCCTTGGTGTTTGTACACTGTTTGTTTAGCTGAGCTTTTTTTAAACTGGCGCTCCCACAAGGCCCAAAGTGTTCCCCAGATTTTTTTAACCCTTTCAGGGTCCAAAGGGGCCCAAATTGGAGTCACGACCTGTGTCCAAAAATTTTAAAAAAAAAAAAATTTGTTATTTTTTCTTAAAAAATGTAGAGAATTTTTTGTAAAGGAAATAAAAACAAAAAGTACGAATGTGGGGGAAATTGCAAAATTTTGGGCTCTCGCGAATTTTGATGTTTCGCAAAAATTTACGAATCGGCGATTTTGCCGCTTTGACTCCATTTTGGGCCCAATTCATTATTCCCAAACAAAACCAAATTCTTTGCTATTTCCTGTATTATTTATTTTATCGATTGGGGAAAAAAATTCATAGTATTATTCTATTCTATCGATTTGGCACAAAAAATGCAAATCAAATGTTTCAAAAATAAAAACAAAAATGATCGGAAAATTTTTTAAATTTTGGCAATTTAACACAAAGTTCAAAAAAATTTCCCAAATTTTAAAATAGGGTCCCGAATAAAAAAATGTAGGGATTCCGGCCTAAACTAACTTTCCCCTGTTATTAGTTTTGTTTTGAGGCTTTACAAAAAAAAATTCCTTTTGATTTTTTATTCACATAATGAATTTTTATTCCCCCAAAAAAATGAAGATTTACTGTTAGCAATACGTAATAATTGTTTTAAATATCACCATTTTGTGAAGAATTTAGACCCACCAGCGACGTGTTTTTCGGGTGAGGGGGTTTTTTTTACTTTGAATATGGGGCAAAAATTTAACATTTCCGCTATTTGGTCAGTTTCAAGATTTCCAGTGAAAAAACCAATAAAATTTCTCTTATTTTTGTAATATGTTTTCCCATTTATAAAATGAGCCCAAAAATCGAAAAAAAAATATAAAAAATACGAAAAACACTGCAAAGTTGCGTTTAATCGAAAAATCGTTTTTCATTTTTTTTCCCCTCATTTACCAGTTTGTGCGGATTGTTTTATTGGTGCACACATCCCAATAGATGTATTCTTCTATCTGGCCCAAATGTAACTCCGTTTTTAGAGTGAGCTGAGCTAGTGTAGACTAGGGTTTTTGGCACTCACCGTAAAGCTGTGTTACGGGGCGGCCCCTAAAAGGGTTAATATGGGGCCACCGAGTGTTAAGACCCCCTTCTGTGTGACAGGGATCTCAGGGGAATCATGCCAAAATATGGAGGCAGGGGGAAAAAAAAAAATGTTAAAAATTTTTTGGGGCGGGCATAGGTAAGAAGATATTAAAATTTTGGGCCATTTTGAGGGGTTAAGTTGGATAAATTTGTTTTGAAAGGCATAGGTAAGTATGGGTTTTTTAACAGAGTTTTGGTGATGCAACAAAACTTCCCCGTAGGGTGATCGAGTTTGGAATTTGGGAGCTTAACCCTTTGATGTCAAGGCCCCTTTCTGAACTGTCTTTATGTGCCAAATTTAAAAAAAAAAAATTATTTTTTTTTCATAAAAAATTTTTGGATTATTTTACTGGTTTTTTAACCCTAAAAAAATTTTTTTTTGCCTCAGTCTTCGAGATATGAGGCCAAAGTTAGAAAAAGTGAGTCCGTAGGGAAAACAGCGGCAAATACCGCCCCCCCTGTAATCTTTTTTTGCTAGAATTCGAAGGTTTTCTTGTGTTTTCAATATTTTTTTTTTCCCAAAGTAATTATAGGGCCTGTAGCCCCAAGTAAGGGCTTTGTTAAATATCATCATTGTTTAAACCAAAAAAATAAAAATTTTATCACTATTTTTTGTGTATAAAATTTGTTTACACAAAAATAATACAAAACATTGTTTATTATATGTTCCATAATTATAAATTGTCAGTCCTGAAACGTTCAGACGCTGCAGCTTGGGAAAATCTTTGAAAATGGGTTATGCAGAGTGGTTGACATCCTCACACAAAAAAAGGGTGTCTCGGGTTTTTGTAGGCATTTTGTGGTAGTGACTAAAAAAACACCTCTTCTGGCATTTGTCTTAAAAGCGTAGGAGGCAGTGTATAGGGAGTGATCACCCGGCTGAAAAGGATGGCGTGCGTTGGGAATTTCTGGGCGCTGGTCTATTGCGGTGTTGCTCCTGGGGCTTAACGTTATTTGTCTGATGATGACAACCAAAAATTTCCCTATTTTGGTGTTTTGTTGGGCCCCCAATTGTATATGTTACAAGCATTTAGCATGGAGATATCACAAGATGGAAAAAAAAATTTCATATACCACTTATAATTTTTGGTACACAAAAGAAAAAACCCAATCGCCATGTCACATTTGTCCCTATGCGATATTGAAGTTGTTGTCCTGACAAACTGTCTCAAAATATTGGATACTACGGGGGGGGGGGGGGGCAAGGGCCCAAAAAAGCATGAACAAAAGAAAGCAATATAATATATACAGACTTTGCAAAAAACCTTCGACAAATGTGCCATGGGTTAGCGCACAAAAAGGTGCTAAAGGAAAACAGGAAAAGTGGCGATGGATCTATAATTTTCCCCATAACAGAACAAAGGGTAGTGTCAACAGAGTAAAGTCCGAGGCAGTACGGGGAAAAAATTGTTCCCAAAAAGGCACAGTACTCGCTCCCCTCTTGTTCCTCATCCCCATATCCCACATAGACAAGGATGTCAGCCACGCACCGTGTCTTCCTTTGCAGTGACCCCGAATTTATGACAGTGTCTTCCATTGCAGACACTGCAAGGCTCAGGCAGACATCAACCAAAACTTTCAGTGGGCTGCAGGGGAAAAAAATTGAAGTTCAAGATGAGAAATTTCAATTCTAGATTTGGTAAACATGAGGAAATTAAATTTCCAGAGTACAAAAAAATTTGGCCACAAATAGAGCGAAACACCAACGTCAAAGACCTGGGAGTGATTTTGTGGAGGATTACCTTCAAGCCCTAACATTGTATCAAACGATTGCTAGAAAAATGACAGGTGGTAATGGAAAACCCTTTAAAAATAGGGAGGGCCCAAACCCTGATGCATCTTCGGTCACTTTTTCTATTAGGCTGGAATATTGCTGCAACTAACAGCACTTTCAAGGAGGTGAAATTGCCCCACCTAGAAAATGTACAGAGAACTTTCAGGGGTGCATAACGGAGATTAAAAACCCAATTACTTGGAGCGCTTTGGGGTTTCCCAAAAACCGTATCCTGGAAGCAGGGGGAGAGTACATGATTATTTAACTGGAAAAACCTGAGGGGACTGTACCGAATTGCACAGAAAATCACTCACTACGAAAGCAAAAGACTTGGCAGCGATGCAACATCCCCCAATGAAAAGCAGGGGGTCACTGACGTTAAGGACCATAAGTAAGTGTCAGGGGCCCGAGACTGTTCAACTGCCTCCAGCACACATAAGGGGGATTACCAACGACCCCTGGCAGTCTTCAGGCTGGCACTGGACATGCACCTAAAGTCAGGTTCCTGATTCAGCCGGGCTGGTGGCTCGTACGTTGGTTTGCCGTGTCAGCCAGCTCAACAGCCTGTTGATCGGCTTGATCCACCAGGAGCCTGTCACAGACTGGGGCCACGGGGCGTTGGACCCCGGAAACTCTCTCCAGGTAAACTCCAGGTAACTTACGGCAGGGTTTAGAATGGGTTCATTGGTCTATCTGTGTGCCTGCCAGTGTGTGCCATTTCGTTTAGCGAACATAATGTTCAACAATTGTGACATCATGTTTGTATGGCCACAGAATGCCATGATGTCATTGGCAGCAAAGGCTTGTACTCACTTCTGCGAGTGCCAGCGTTGAACCCTTTGAATATGTTTATGATACAATGCACTGTGCCACACACGTTGTCAAGTCACTCGCAAGAAATCACAGAGTAAGGGGCTGTGTAACAGTTATCAGTAAATAAACAATGGCCCCTTACCAAAGAATAATGGTTCCATCATTGTTTCTAACCCAACATCACCAGAGATACAATAACTTCTGGTTTCTCTCAAAGTATTACTGCCAGTGTACACAGTGATATCCAAAACTAGACCACTTCTGCAATCATACAGTACAAATAACTTTATACCAAAGCATTTCCTCTTGCTTGGTATATATTGTTTGAATGAGTCTTCCTTTGAATAATATCAAAGACTCATCAATAACAAGCTTCCTGAAGGGATAAAAATACATGCAGCACTTTTGTTTCATGTACATAAACACATTTCTGATCATATACAACCTGTCACTTCTGTCAGGCCTGGTTTTGTCTGAAAAGTGTAACATACATAACAGTATCAAGAAACGATTGACACCTATAATGTCACTAAAACGTGGAGCTGAAATCAGGCGTTCTGTTACCCAGTATGTAGTGACCGTGTGCTTATAAACATGTGGCTAGCATTATTGTGGCAAAAAACCGGTAAATCTCTGCCACAGTTATGTCTTCACTTGGGTTAGCCCGTTATCTTGGTGAGTGAACTGATATTTGCCATGGTGTACTCATAGTATGTGTTTGGTTTCCCTGACAATGATGTCCATCAGGGGTTCATCAAAAAAATAACTCAAAGCATTCCAGGTTCACTTGCATTGTTCCCAAGTGGACATGATGGCTTTATTCCACTTTGTGTATCATCAAAGTCCATGGAGGACTGGGAAAAATTCATCACGTACCTGCCAATCCCAGATGTGGTCTGCTTGGTGGGTGCTGGATGTTTGAAACGTGGTTTTGGTTGTGGTTGTGTGGTTGTGGGGAGTGGGGGGTTGGGTGATGGCTGGTTGTTGTTGTGCAGACTCAGCAGAGTGGGTAGTAACTTGGCCCGCTGCTGGTGCCACATGGGTCGTACCACCATCACTATCTCCACCACTGCCTGCTGCCTCACTCACATCATTCATACCCATCGTAACAATATCGTCATCTTCACTATCGGGTCATGGTTGTAGGGGGCCATGGGATGTGCTCCCAGAGTTATTCCTTCCCCTTGGAGCAAGATATGACATACTACAAGACCGCACGCTACGTTGCACAAAGTGTCGTTTCACTGGGGAATATTCACCCTAACTGTCACAACTAGAACTGCTTTCAATAACCTTGAAATCAGTATCAATATCACTATCACTTTCACTGCTTCATCTGGGGTCTTGTACATGGCCAAGTAGTAGTTACCTCTTTCATCTGGTACAGGTGATGTGAACATGTATGAGCCTGCCCAGCACTGCGAGGTGGTCTGAGAAGGTTGTGGGTAGGTCATCTGGTGGTTTTTTCACCTAATTACGTCATCATGGGCACTTTTTTCAGGTCACACTCACTTGAAAACCATAGAATTCATTGTCACTGACACTTCCATCACTGTTAGATAGAGCTATCACTTGGGAACAAAAGACCTTCAATCCGACGAGGAGTGGCGTACTTCTACTGCGAGGCATGGAAGATAGATAAGATAAGATAAGATAAGCTTTTCATTCGGATTTTAACCCCGGAGGTTAGCCACAGGATAACCAGAAAGTCAGTGGGTCTTCGAGGACGGCTCTAACTTATTTCCATTGGGGTCCTTAATATCTTGTCCCAGAGTGTGACCTACACCAGTCGACTAAACCCCAGGTACCTTATTTGTGCTAGGTGACAGGAAACAGGTGTAAGGAAACGTTTCGAAATGTTTCACCGCGGGAATCGAAAACCCGGGCCCTCCATGTGTGAAGCGGGATCTTTAGCACCAGGCACCCACCAGGGCCACTGGGCGAAATGGTGAAATGGACTACCAAGATTGGCGGTTCCACATTGCACCACTGAGTTCCAGGATTCTTTTATCACAGGGTGCACACCCCACCACTGGACCCATTCTCTCTCATGTAGGGCCTACCAGCCTTTTCCCACTTGATTTGGAAGCCGCTAGAATTGATGCGTATAGCTACGTCAGAAACAGTGGTGCATAAGACGTATTTATATGGCGTAAACAGTCAAAGGGTTAAAAAGAGATTGAACAAATATATGAGTGGGAGGGGTTGGGTTTGATTTATGTCATTGGGTATGGGAGTAAATTCTTGGGTAGAAGTCATTTTGATAAGGACCTTCCTTTTATGGGCCAGTAGGCCTTCTGCAGTTTTCCTCCATTCTAAGTTCTTAAATCAGCGATGATGGAAATGAATAACAAAAAAGGCACAATACCGTGACTGGAACGATACACAAATAACCCACACATAAAAGAGAGAAGCTTACGACGACATTTCGGTCCAACTTGGACCATTGACAAAGTCACACTAACCAGAAGTGGAGCAGGACGGCTATATATAGGCAGGAAGAGGTGGTGGTAGTAGTACAAGAATGGTATATAATACTGACAATGAAATGAGTGAAAACAAAGCCCAACAAAATGGGAGGGTCCACTGTAATCTGAAACCAAGACAGCAGTGCATAAGTGTTCACAATAAAGCTAACAGTATCCTTGGCTTCATATCAGAAGTTTATTTTTGTTTTTTGTTAAACCCCAGGCCTCTCCTCTCCATTCACATACTTTCCACCTTCACGGGCTTCAAACATCCATGAATTCACAGCCCTTTAATATTCCAGACTGCCCAATCATATATATATTGGTATATCGAAGCTATACCTTGGTTTGTTTAAAATTTATGTCGATAAATACTCTGGTGAGAGGTGTTGTATTTTGTGGTGGGACTTACACATTAGTGATAGTATATCAAATTGGGTAGCATTGAAAATTGGGTCGGCCAAATATTTGTTAGTAGTGGGATAGATTTTAAAGGATTGCTGAGTATGGGCAAGTGGCCTGCCGCAGGGTTCCTCCTTCTCTCGCTTAGAATGGAGAGAACACTGCAGAAGGCCTATAGACCCATACAAGGCTGGTCCTTTCGAAACAGCCCCTACCCAAAACTACCCAGAAATTAACTCCCATACTCATGGCAACAATTCAAACCCGCCCCCCTAATATATATTTCTCATCTACTTTTTAACACTTTCGGGTCCAAGGCCAAAATCTGAAAAGTCAGGCACCAGTGTACAAGAAATTTGAAAAAAAAAAAAAAATTTATTTTTTCTTAAGGAAATTAAAGAGCATATTTTTGTGTGAAGGTATTAAACAAAAAAATTACGAATGATCAGTACTTACCGAGATACAGTGCCAAGAAGTTTTATAGAAAATGATGTGGGGCGGCAACATGGTCGAATATCAACTTACGCGTATTATATTATTTTGTCTGTTTTAGTTGTTTTTTCTTTTCTTTTCCAATTTTTTCTTTCTATAAATTTGGGGGACTTGAGAGACCAATACTGTATATAATTGATATATTTATATACTCACTGATTGAACACAATAACCGCACTAAAGTTATTATATATTTGTTTACCACTGTTGGTTTATTACAATAAACATGCACAAATATTGTATAATACTAATGATTCTTATCATATATTCAATAATTTTACAATCACTGGACATGGTTTTAGAACTACTGGAGCTTGTGGAACTCCTTGAAACAAGGCCACCATGCACAGAGGCACCTTACATTCCTCAAACATAACCGAGTGTCTTTGCGTCTTTGTTGCGTCGTTTTGTTTGGTGCACAAGACAATGCACTCTTCTGAGCAAATTTCTTTTGAGTTGGAAGGAAGCTGTATTATGAATGATCAACTCTCTCCTCAAAGCTTGGGTATATTGTGATGAATTCGAGGGACATGTTGTATTGCAGGTGTTGTTACCTCGGTACTTGATTATGAGTTGTCTGACAACAGACAAACAAAATTCACCATACGGTTCGGTTCAAGTCTGTTACCAGTCTTTATTTGGTACATATTTTATGCCATTCAGCATTGAAAAATGTCCATGAGATGAAGAAAGTTTTCATGTACACTGTAACTTCTTACGAAACACAGTTCAACAAAACCAATCTGCCATGTCAAATTGTTCAACCAAGCGCATGGTTTGTGTATAATCAATCACTGTCACTGTTTCGCAAATACGTTCATTAGCACTCGATCATTCACTTTGCACTGTCTTGCATTTCTTACGGTGAATGGTGTCAACAATGTGACATCTCGTTTGTCATGCCACCGTAATGCCATGTTGTTCATGGCAGTAAACACTTGCACGTCATCTCCATGAAACACCTGCGTTGAGGCCTGGGCATATGTTTTACGATTAGAACGACATGTACAACACATCTGTCTTGTTCACTCGCATGAAATCACTGAAGTAATTGGGCTTTGTGTACAGTTATCGGTATATAATGTATGGCCCTTCCAAGATAAGGTTCCATCATGTTTCTCACTACGTCACCTGATATACCCAATAACATCTTGGTATCTTTCAATGTTTTATACCGTGTATACAACAATATCCATACACCAGGCCACTGTCACAATCACAGCGTACACAACAATTTTATACAAAGGGTTCCTTCTTGCTCGGTATATACGGCTTGAATGGACAGTCTCTATCCAATTGAACAAAATCAAAAGACTCGTCAATTACAAGATTCTGAATGGATAAAGTAATATCTGAACTTTTGTTTGAGATACATGAAAACATTTCTAATCTTGTCATAACCTGTCACTTCTGTCAGGCCTGGTTTTGTCGAGAAGTGCAACATAACTTAACAGTAAGATAAACCTGTTCTCTGTGTAGTATTTCACTGAAGGATGGGGTACAAATTAGCCGATCTGTGAAAGTATGCTTTTATATTAAGCTTATAGACGTGAGCATAAGCATTATTGTTTGCAAAAAGCAAATAAATTCTCGCAAACAGTCGTCTCTTTCCACCTGCTGTAGTCTCTGACTGTGGTGATAAGATGTATTTGCCATGGTGGTACTGAAATACTTTATTACTGTCTCTGACAATATTTCCATCAATGGATGGTCAGAATAATTCAAAGAATTCAGTTCATTGGCCGTGGTTCCAAGGGGACGGGAGAGTTAGATTTCCACTTTGAGAGTCATCAAAGGGTGAGGGGTTGGGAACAAATTGGGTTTGCTGCCAATCCAGATACGGTACGACATTGCTGAGTGGATATGGACATCATAGGCTGGTTGTACGGGTGGTATGTGGCGGGCTGGTGGGTTGATGCTCCGCTTTGTCCTTGACTGACGATGACAGCAGCGGTGGGTCCCCGCGTGGCACAGTGAGTCACGCATGGCGGTGCCACTACCACCTCAGCCCCACTTCCACCACTCCAACTGATGCCTGTGGCCCATCCATGCACAAGTGTACCACATCATTCCTCACTATCACTAACCTAAAAACGGGTGTAGGGCCCACGGGATGTACTAGGGGAATGTACTCCGGGATGTACTCCGTCCCTGGGCCAGCATGGGTACACTTCACGAGCGAATGCGGCGGCGAACATTACCGACGCTTCACTGGTGAATATGTTTTCCTACTATACTACTGTATGATCGTCAGAGCGCATAAAATCACAGTCCAGTCGAATATCGTCATTACTGAGTCAGAGGCCCAGGCATGGGACAAAATATTAGATTTCTCTTAGTTTAGGAACACCCGACCGTGAGTCACGAAGTCCCACAACAGAGGTAGAAGGTCGAGGAGGATCGTCGGGTTTTTTGCACTATTATCGATATCCTGGTCATTATTTTCGGTCATATTATCAAAGCCGTAGAATTCGTCTTATTTCCACTTCCATCAGTGTCAGAACTATCAGACAGGAAGAGGAGAGTCCAAATTTTCAGGGAGAGTGAGTAGCTGACTTGCGACGAGGGCATGGCTGAACAAGGGTGACTGGAGCCGGCGTTTCCACATGCTATGAGGCGCCTAGATTTTTTGTTTACGGCGCCACACCCACGGCGCTCGACCATTTCTCACATGTAGGCCTATGAGCGCTTTTGCGCTAAATTTGATGGCGCTAGAATTTTGGCATAGATCTACGGTTTGGACACTCACCGAACAGCCGTAGATCTAAGGGACGGACCCTGAAAGGGTTAAAGCTACTCAAAGTTCTAGCTTCAATCACCCTATTCAGAAAATCATTCAACGCATCCACCACTGGTCAAAAATCTGTATCTAAATCTAAATTTGTCCAACTTAAATCCATTATTTCTGTTTTTTCATGGTTCAACACCCTCAGTATTTTATTAATATCACCTTTGTTTCTGCCCATCTTCCACTTATACACTTGGATTATATCTCCCCTCACTCTACGTCTCTCCAGAAAGTGGAGATTCAAGGCTCTGAGGCTATCTTCATTCGGGAGATTCCTTATACAGTAAATCATTTTAGTCGTTCTTCTCTGTATGTTCTCCAATGAGTCAAACCATACCCCGGCCGGGATTGAACCCGCTGTCAGAGAGTCTCAAAACTCCAGACCGTCACGTTAGCCACTAGACCAGCTAGCCACAATAAGATTCGTCCAACTAGGTATATTTCTACACCATAGGAAGGTTAGCACAGGCACCACTGTGACCACAAATGCAAGTTTTTACAGTCGAATCTCCAGCTAGCGTGGCCGTGACGAACTCTAGCTCAAGTCCCCTCACTGCCATCAACATGACTCACGAAATCGTAATGACACGATTGCAAACAAACCATACCCTGGCCGGGATTGAACCCGCAGTCAGAAAGTCTCAAAACTCCAGACCGTCGCGTTAGCCACTAGACCAGCTAGCCACAATAAGATTTGTCCAACTAGGTATATTTCTACACCATAGGAAGGTTAGCACAGGCACCACTGTGACCACAAATGCAAGTTTTTACAGACGAATCTCCAGCTTACGTGGCCATGACGAACTCTAGCTCAAGTCCTCTCTGCCGTCAACATGACTCACGAAATCGTAATGACACTTGCATTTGTGGTCACAGTGGTGCCTGTGCTAACCTTCCTATGGTGTAGAAATATACCTAGTTGGACGAATCTTATTGTGGCTAGCTGGTCTAGTGGCTAACGAGACGGTCTGGAGTTTTGAGACTCTCTGACCTCAGGTTCAATCCTGGCCGGGGTATGGTTTGTTTGCAATCGTGTCATTACGATTTCGTGAGTCATGTTGACGGCAGTGAGGGGACTTGAGCTAGAGTTCGTCACGGCCACGCTAGCTGGAGATTCGTCTGTAAAAACTTTCATTTGTGGTCACAGTGGTGCCTGTGCTAACCTTCCTATGGTGTAGAAATATACCTAGTTGGACGAATCTTATTGTGGCTAGCTGGTCTAGTGGCTAACGCGACGGTCTGGAGTTTTGAGACTCTCTGACCGCGGGTTCAATCCCGGCCGGGGTATGGTTTGTTTGCAATCGTGTCATTACGATTTCGTGAGTCATTTCGAGTCCAATGAGTCTATATCCATCCTGTAGTAAGGAGACCAAAACTGAGCGGCATAATACAAACGACGCCTCACTAGTGATGTATAGAGCTATAAAATGGTGGTGACCTGTACTTAACTCAGAGGGCCTAAAACTGATCCTTGTGGAACACCACTAGTGACTAATCCCCATTCAGATTTGACCCCATTAATGGAAACTCTCTGCTTTCAGTTGGTAAGCCATGCCTCTATCCATGCTAAACCTTTTCCTCCTATACCATGAGCTGCCATCTTTCTTAAGTCTCTTGTGAGGTACTCTATCAAAGGCTTTATTGAAATCTGAATAAACAATATCATATTCTTTATTACTGTCTGCTGCCTCAAATGTTTTATTGAAGAACGACAGTAAATTTGTCAGGCAGGAACAACCTCTCCTGAACCCATACTGAGATTCATTAATCAATTTATGCTCTTCAAGATGACTTCTAATAATATCAGCTATAATTGATTCTAATAATTTGCCTACTATAGGAACTACATTAGCTATCTTCCACATCTCTGGCACAACACCACTTAAGATGGATGCATCAAACACGCTCATTAACCCTTAAACTGCCCAAACGTAGATCTACGCTCACCTGCCTGGAGCTCCGAATATTTTGAAAAATAAAAAAATTTTTTTTTGTTTTGTTTTAAATAAAAGATGGGTATTTTCTGTGTGGTATAAGACAAAAAAAAAAAATTTAGGACCAGTACTTACCGAGATATAAGATCGTGAAGTTGGCTATGGATGCTCACCTGAAAGCAACATCCAGTCCTGCCACTTGCAAAAGCGTTGCCGATTTACCTTTTTTCTCGTTTTTATTTTCATTTATATAATTTTTATGTTCTGATAATTACAATTTGCAATAGTTCTTGTGATTTCATAGCCAATCTTTGTTCTGACACTGACAGGTGAACATTTTCACCTGCCCTGGTCATTTACTATTGTCTAGAAATGTATACGAAGTATTTATAGGTCCCAGCAATGTTTTAGACATGCTGGAGTATGAAACTCCTTGAAGCATGGTGTTATGACAAGGGTCAGATAAGTGACATTTGATGAATGTGGTCTGCTGAAGGGAACCTTGCCTTTGTATGTTTTTACTCTTGCACACAAACATGTCTTTGTATGTCTGTAAGTCTATCTGCCTGATTATCTGTCTGTCTGTCTATCTGTACATCTATCTGTCTGCCTAGTTTTGTTTATCTCTCTGTCCAGTTCAGCTTATCTGTCTTTCTGCCTTCTGTGTGCACCTGGAGTGTAATATGAACTTCTTGAATTCTGGTGTTATGACAAGTGTCAGATAACAAGTGACATTTGATGAATGAGTGCTGCTGGAGGGAGGAACCTTGCCTTTATATGTTTTTACTCTTGCACACAAACATGTCTCTGTATGTCCGTCTGTCAGTCTGTCTATCAGTACATCTGTCTGTGTATCTGTACATCTATCTGTCTGCCTAGCTCTGCTTATCTGACTGTCTAGTTCTGCTTATCTTTCTGTCTGCCTGTGTGTGTCTGTCTTTCCATCTGCTTGTCTCTGTCTCAGGGAGCGGCTAGTGAACCTGTTGGTTTGTGGTGTATGTGCTGCTCCCTGATTGCTGAGCAAGTGACACTGCTATTATTTGTGTCATGTTTATTTATGTTTTATATCTACAAACACTGTATAGCACTTGGCCTAGAGTTTTTGGGTTATCCTAGATAATTTACATTATGTAGAATAACTGTATTTATAAGTACACATGAGAGACAGAGATACAAATAGACAGTGATATAGACAGAGATATAGACAGGAGGCACTTGAGTGGCAATTTATTTTCCAGGAGGTTTTTCACACTGGGGCCAAACACTTCATTAAACCAGTCTAGGAAAATTTCCCTTGTGACCCATGCCTTATTGTTAGCCTTCCATATCACACACAAATTACTCTTGGTGACACTGTTTTTCTTGAACACTCGGGGGTTTTCAGAGTGATACACCAGTAAAGGCTTCACTTTAAAATCTCCACTAGCATTACTACAAAACATGAGAGTAAGCCTATCCTTAATAGGCCTGTGTCCTGGGAGTGCCGTTTCCTCCTGTGTGATGTAGGTCCTCTTTGGCATTTTCTTCCAAAAGAGGCCTGTTTTGTCACAATTAAACACTTATTGGGGTTTGAATTCTCCAGTGTCTATGCACTCCTTAAACTCCTGTACAAACTTCTCAGCTGCTTTTTTGTCAGAACTGGCAGCCTCACCATGCCTTATGACACTGTGAATGCCACTACACTTCTTAAATCTCTCAAACCAACCTTTGCTGGCCTTAAAATCACAAGCATCACCACTAGTTGCAGGCATTTTTTTTAACCCTTTGACTGTCGCAGGCCCCTTTCTGAAACTGTCATTCTATGTCTCAAAATATTCGAAAAAAAAAATATTTTTTCTTTTGAAAATGTTAAGATTATTTTTCTGAGTGTTTTAGTCCAAAAAAAACAAAAAAAATTTTTGCCATCAGTACTTACCGAGATATAGAGCTGTGAAGTTTGCAGAAAATGAGCCTCATATGGCAACAGCGGCGACTGCCGTTCACCCGGTAAACTTCAGTTTACTTGTATTTGAAGTTTTTTTTGTTTTTTTCACTATTTTATTTTTTCACATAACTTATGTGGCCTATGAGACCAAAGTAAGGTGCAATGTACATATATACACTCGGTGTATACAACACAATAAGCACACTCCTCCTCCTCCTCCTCCTCCTCCTCCTACATATAAATGCAAGTATACATATTGTAAACTACCTAGGATAACCCAAAAAATCCAGACAAAGTGCCAAACTCAACTTGAAGATGTGAGTAAACGTGATGATGACACAGTCTTATGGCTCTCTCTGTGACAGAGAGCTAGACAGATAGACAGGGAGCTTGGCAGACAGACAAATAGACAGACAGAAATGTTTGTGTACCAGCAAAAACAAAGGGAGGGCAATGGTCGTCTAATCTTTTGTTATCAGCTGCACCCTCCCTCCACCCTTGTTTACGCTCATCAAATGTCAGCTCTTATCAGATGTTATCTCACCTTATCTTGTCACTGTCATGGGGTGGACTTTTTTTTTTCTTGCTTCAAGGGAACAATATTATTACATCTTCTTCTTCTTCTTCTTCTTCTTCTTCTTTTTTGGGAAGAAGGGAGGGGGGGACCCTGTTATATGTGGCATTTTGCCAAGAAGGGGTGTTGGAAATGAATGGTTGTCCAGAGCAATTGGTATTAATTGCTGGCTGGATAAACACTGTAAGGATAATGCAGTACCATCATTGACAACTGGGACAACTTCTATGGCCAAAATGACATGTATGCCAGGGATGGGGTTCACTTATCCAGGGCAGGTGTGAGTTTTCTTGCTAGCTCAGTTGAGGGGATTGTTAGGACTTTAACCCTTTGACTGTCGCAGCCGTATATATACGTCTTACGAGGTACCGTGTTTGACGTATATATACTCATAAATTCTAGCGGCTTCAAATCAAGAAGGAGAAAGCTGGTCGGCCCACATGTGAGTGAATGGGTCTGTGTGGTTAGTGTGCACCACATAAAAAAAAATCCTGGAGCACGCAGTGCATAATGAGAAAAAACAAACTCTGACCGTTTTTTTTTAATTAAAATGCCGACTTTGTGGTCTATTTTCGTATAAGATAAGATAAGATTTTGTTTGGATTTTTAACCCCGGAGGGTTAGCCACCCAGGATAACCCAAGAAAGTCAGTGCGTCATCGAGGACTGTCTAACTTATTTCCATTGGGGTCCTTAATCTTGTCCCCCAGGATGCGACTCACACCAGTCGACTAACACCCAGGTACCTATTTGCTGCTAGGTGAACAGGACAATAGGTGTAAGGAAACGTGTCGGAATTTCCACCCGCCGGGAATCGAACCCGGGCCCTCCGTGTGTGAAGCGGGAGCTTTAGCCACCAGGTTGTATTCTCGTTATCTTGGTCTCCTTTGATAGAATGAAAAACATATTATAGAAAAAGAGATGATTTTGATAGATTTTACTATTAAAAGAACCTGGAAATGGGGCCAAATTAAGGGGAAAATGTTTGATTTTTCCGATGTTCAAAAGAAAACCAAATGACATCTTTTTCCAATAAATTTTTAAAATAGCCACTCAAAATTATGCAGTCATGAATGGGTTATGTTTTTTTAAAACAATTTTACAGTTTGGGAGTGTCTGCAAAATTTGTAAGTTTTTTTATTTTTTTTTTTTTTTTTTTTGGAATAAAAATTTCAAAATAGAAAGCAAGGGGGGGGTAATATCAGGGGGGCCTGAAAACATGACTAAATGAACAAAAAAAACTTTATTTTTGGACCCGGAAGCCCTGCTTTGGGTTCATTCTGGACCTTATTTTAAAAAGGGTTCAATTTTTAATTTTCCCTTTAAAAATTGGGCCCAAATTGAAAATTTCTGATAACATTTTTGGGGATTTTAAAAATTGGAAAAAATGGAAAGTTTTTTGTACTAAATTTCAATAGAAAAAATGGGGGTTCTAAAGAAATAGAAACGAGTTTGGTCGACTGGAACAATGGAATTAGCCAAAAATTTAGGCTCAAAGTGGGCGAAATTGCCGGTTTGTAAATATCCCCAAAGGGGTCGCAAAAACTTCGTGGGAGCGAAAATTCCTTCATTTTTCCCCCATCAAATTTCTTTTTCCCAATTCGTGCCTGACCCTGGGGATGGGGCGGGGGGTTGTGCTCAGCCCCCCCCTTGCTGTTTTCGGTGACCCTACCTTAGTTCACCCCAAACAACCATTGAGTAGTGAGGACGGCGCTGTTTCTTTGGGGAAAGGGGAAAAAAATTTTTGGCGGAACATACATTTGGGGAAGGGGAAAAAATAAAAATTTTGCATGGGAGGGGGTTTCGGGGTTTCGTTAAGGGGGAAAATCGATAAACCTTTCCTTTCTCCCAAAACCTCTTCAGGGATAAATATGGTTTTCCCCAAAAACGGGGAAAATTGTTTTTGGCGTCGCTCTTAAGGTTTAAAAAAAGGAATCTTTGTGAAATTTCCCCCGAGTGGGTTTTCCCTTACCCAAGGGAATTGTCGGCATTCCCAAGGGAAAACAAGAAAGGGGTGTGAATTAAACCGATGGATGTTGTGTTATATTACGTCTCTAAGTCCCTTAAACCAGGGGTTGAAGGTAGGGAAAATGTCCCCTTCGAGGTAACGACTTAGGGCCCCTACAGGAGTTTTTTTCTGATTTATGGGACAGTCCCTTTTCTCCCAACAATGGGGGTGTGGGGGGGACGGCCCCGTATAAGGAATGCCGGAAGGTTCTTACCCCCTTTAAATGTTTTTAAAACAAAGGCCTAAACCCATCCTATGTTTTTTCCGGAAGGGATTCGGGGTTTGGTTTAAGAACCACAAGGTTTAGGACCTTCTAAACCAAAAAAAAAACCCCAAAACTTTTTTGATTAACTCTTTTTTGGGGGCCTGGCCCCCCCCCCCGGGGGGGGGGTTAGGGGGGGGGGGGGTTCCCGGGAATTGGGGCATAAGTGATTTAAATTTTGGGGAGGGAGGGGGGGGGCCGGGGGGGAAATTCCCTCGGGAGGCCGGAGGCCTGCCCCTCGGGAAAAAGCGAAGAAGTGGGCCCAAGGGGGGTGGCGGCGGGGGAAACGTTGTCCTCTCCCGGGGGCGTCGGAGGAGTCGAAGGTGACATCTGAGGGACTTTCCCGTCCGGGAAAGCTTCAACCCGGGAGGGTTTTTTTTTGGGTAGTTTGTAAAAAGGGGTTTTTTTTTGGATGAGGGGGAAACCCCTGTGAAAAAGGGTTCCTCGTTCATGTGAAGCTGGGGGCTTTGGGGACAAAAAATTGGGGGAGGAAGCCCTTGAGTAAAGATTGGGGGGAAAGCATGTGGGGCGGGGAGGAACACCAGGAGGTTTTGTTTGAGGGTGAATTGTTTAAGTGGGAGTTCTGGGAAACGAACTGCGGCATCAAAAAATAGACAAAAGGTCTTCCCCCGGGGAAGGGGCCCGGGGGAAAAGAAGTATGGGCAGCGGGTTTTTGGACCCGATGCCACTTTAGGGGAAAGAGGTGTGCCTGGGGTTGGGAAATTTTGGGAAAGGAGGGGGGGGGGGTTTAAACTGCCCCAGGAAAACCCCGAATGGAAAAGGAACACAAAAATTATAAAAATTGCAGTGGGTAAATCCCAGAGGCATGGGGAAAGCCGCCCCCTTCTGAAATTTTTCAGATGTGTCACGTTTAAGTTAATGGACTTAAATTTGAGGTAAAAAAAATTTTGGTTTGGGAGGGGTTTTTTTAAGGCGGTTTGATGTTGAAAATATGTTTTTTTTGGGCAAGAGCATAATCCCGGGCCCTTTGGTTGTGTTTTTTGCGGGGGGAAAGGAATCGGATGTAAAAAACCCAAAGTGGTTTGCAAATTGAAAGGGGGGGGTTAGCAGTGGCGGTAAAGGAAAACCACCCCCTTTGGGTGTATGGGTTTTGGGAAAGGGGGGGTGGGAGGATCGTGAGGGTGGATGGGGGTTCGGGGGGGTTGAGAGTCGGCTTTTTTCGAAAGGATTTTCCCCTTTTTTCCCCCAACCAAAACTAGCAATATGGGGTTTAAAATAGATTTTGCCCAGAAGGTATTGCTGTATCATTTGAGGGGTTTTAAACCGCATAACAGTAATAGGGGGTGTTTTGGAATTGTGGTTTAGGGTGGTGATGCCAAACCCCGAGGGGGGGGGGGTTTTGTGTGCTGAGTGTGCTAGGGATGTTGCGAGATTTTGGGGTTTTGTTAAAGTGGTGGGGAGGGGGGGGAAAACCAGTGGAGCATACGTTCGTCCAGGGGTATAAAGGGGATTGGACGAATTTTTTTAAAAGCGGGGGAAAAAGATGTTGTGAGGGTGAAAATTTTTCGATGGGGGGTTTTGGGATCACAGGGCGGTAATAGCAGTTTTGGATGGGGGAAAGGTGTGGTCCCAAATTTATTTGGGTACGGGGAAATTTAAATGAAAGGGTTTTCTTAAGGAGGAGGGGGGGGGCCTTTTTTTTGTGATTGGTGGTTGCCTTTTTGGGAGGATAGGGACGGGGAAAATTAAAAATTCTGTTAGATTGGGGGGGAAAATGAAAGGAAAAACCTGGAATAGCAAATTTTTTTTTAAAGGGTTAAAGGGGAAACATGAAGGGCGATTTGGGCGTTTTGGGTTGCAAAATTATCTGGGGGACAGTTGCAAGATTGTTAGGGGGGGGGGAAAAAAAAAGGGGTGGTGGGAGGGATGATTTGGACAGTCTGCGGAGTAGAATCACTAAATTTAAACACAATGAAAAGGGTTGATCCCAATTGGGGGTTAGGGGGGGGTTTAGAGGATGTTTTGGGGGGTAAATAAGCCTTTCTGGGTTTTTTTTTTAAACGAAAATTTAGGGACCGACAGAGTGTAAAAAACCTTTTAAAACAATTGGAGACAAGGCCTGGGGCGGGGGGTACCCCAGGGGGTTTCGAGTCCTACCCAATAGGGAAGTAATGAGTCTCTATGCGATACGATTTGGGTTTTGGGGGAGAAATGGAGTTGGAGGGGGGGGGGGTTTTGGGAGGGTTTTTTTTTGGAAGGGGGGTTTTCCATAATTTTTAAAGGGTGAGCAGGATGGGGAGGGGGGGTTTGGGGGTTTGGTATAAGTGGGGGTTAGGGGGAAAGGCGTTTTCGGGATGAGTCCCGGGGGGAAAACAAAAAGGGATGGGCCCGGGGTAAAACCAAATGTTTTTTTTATAGAGAAACCTTTTTGGGGGTGTTTTAAGGCAGTGCTTTGTTGGGCCCTATTGCCCAAAATTTTAAAACTAGTGGGATTTTGGGGGAACGAAAAAGTAGGGGTGCCCTGGGTTTTGGTCCCAAAGAAGAGGGGGGAAGAAGTTGAGTGGCTTACCATGAAAATACTTTGATGTGCGCGGTTTACAAGGTTTTTTCAAAAAAATTTTGGGAAATGGGACTGAAAAAAAGGTTCAGGGGGGTCGGTGATACAGGGGGGACAGTTTGGTTCCCGGGGGGAAATGCGGGTAGGTCATGGAGATTCGGGTTTTCCCTTTGAGGTAGTAAAAAGGGGAGGTTTTCTGGGTTGGTTTGGGGAAAGAAAGTTATGATTATGGGATGGGGAAATTTTTTTGATTGAGATAGGTGAAAATGGGTTTTGGAGGGAGGGGGGTTTGGGGTTTTGGGGGTGAGGACTTTGTATGAAATGCCTCAATGAAAAAGTAAAGGTAAAGGGTAGGTTGGGTAGTTCTGTAAGCATGGGGGGGGGGTTTTAAAGGCCGGGGGTGCCCCCTTTTTCTCCCCCAAATACTCTTTGATGTATGCAGAATCCTTTCTATTTTTCTGTTTAAATGGTGGGATGGGAAGGTGGGGGAGAGTGGGGGGTTTTTGTGGGAATTTGTTGGTTATTTTTTAGATGATCAACTTTTTTAAAATTAAATGAAAAGAAGATTTAAAGTAAAGGGGGGAAGGGAAATTTGAGTTTTTTTGGGGAAATCCCCCTACTGGGAATGAGAGTTAAAAAGGGCAAAACAGGGTTGCTGGAGGTAGGCCCCTTGGGCAGGAGGGCCCTTTGGGGGGGATTTGGTGGATAACGTAGATGGCTAAAGTTTTTGTAAAAATTTTGTTTTTGGGCAGATCCCACGGGAAAAGCAGGGGGGTTAATTCAGAAAGGGGTTAATGGACGATTTTGGGTTTTGGCCCTCAGGAGTCTAAGGGCGGGGGGTGAAACCCCTTGCATAAAAGGGGTTGTGGTGGTAAATACGCTGTTTTAAATAGAAAGGGTTTGTGGGGAGTGGCGGAAAAATTTTCCATTAAAAGTCGGAATTATGGAATTAAAAAGGAAGAGCCCTTAAGGTATGTGTGGGGTTAGGGGGGGCGGGGTTTTGGGCCCAAAGATGGGGGAAATGACTGGGGTTTTTAAGCCCGGGAGGTTTGGGATTGATGAAAAATTAGGGTCAGGGTAAAGGCGCTAAAATTTGAAGCAGAGGTATATTGGGCAGGGGGGGAAAGGGGTCTTGGGGTTTGGGGGAGGTGATGGGGGATACCCGCAAATGGTGGGGGTGGCGGGGGACTTAGTGGAGTGGAGGATATTTTTGCGGTTTTTTTTTAAAAGGGTACGAAATTGTTAAAAAAAAAAAATTTTTAAAGGGTTTAGGGGTGGGGGTCGTCGCCCAGGAATCAATCCCAAGGGATGGCAGTGTATCCCCATTGATTGGAGGTGATTGGGGGGAAATTTTAAAGAAAAATTAAAATACCGGAAAAAGCGGGGGAAATTTTGGTATTAGTTTTTCCTTTAAATGGGGACGTTGGCCCTTCGAAAGAGGTGCTAAGACAAAGGGGTTTTTGGTGAAAAAGGCATCTGGGGTTTTTTTGGGGGGGAAATTTTGAAACGGCTTTTTTGTGTATATTTTTTGTTCTGCTTTGGGGGTTTGGTAAGTTTTTGGGGGGGGGGGTTGAAAGAGGGTTTTTTTTTATTGGGGGGGGGGGAAACAGATTCACCCCTTGGGGTTTAAAAAATGTTAGATAGGGGAGGGGCTATCGGGATACGTAAAGTTGATTACTTTATTTTTCCCTTGGGGAGGAGGGAGGTGGAGGGAAACTTTAGGTAAAAGCGTTGGTGGCGTTTTTTTAAATGGGAAACAGCATTAGGAAAAAACAATTTTTTGGGGGGGGAAGTGGGTAATTATTTTTTCCGGGGATATGGGGGACTTACTTTTTAAGGGTCTATCCTTTTTGGTGAGGGGGGTGAAAGGGAAGGGTTTGGGGGTTCCCTTTCCCAGTGGTGTGCCCTTCTTGGACTTTTGGAAGCCGATGGGGAAAGGGTTTAAAGGGTTTTACAAGGGGGGTTTTGCTGTGGGTAAAAAGGTTTTTTTGGGGGAGCTGTGGGGGGCCCTCCGGGGTATGTAGCCCTTTAAATGAATTTGAAAAAACACAGAGTCAAAAGTTGTACGTGATTTTCTGTTTTTTCCTTTTTGTTATAAGAACCATTTTTTTGGGGGTTTATTTTTATATGTATATTGTGAGGCTATGTTTTTATATTTCGAATCTGATGAAAAGTTTTTAACCCTTTGGGCCCAAAACGTCTTTTTTTTTTAATCGTTTGAAGGGGGTACTTTTTGCCTAATGTACGAAAATAAAAAAGTATTTAAAGGGGGGTTTATGTATCCCCTTTATTTTGTATGGGGGCCCAAATTAAAATATTGAGTTTTAAAATCGGTAACATTAAATTTTGTGTGTGTGTAGGGGTGTTTGGGGGAACCCTTTTTGTCTTGGGTTGAAATTTCCTATCGTTGAATGTAAAATTTTTTGGGTTTATTTGGGAAAAGGGTCAAATTTAGCGCTTTATTTCTAGGGGTTATGATCCATTTTTTTTTTGGCCCCAAACAATTTGCACATAAAAGTATGTGTTAAAATGCTGCTTTTTAAAAAAAAAAGGGGGGGTTTATAAAAAAAAAAAAATTTTAATATTTTGATTGGGGGGAAATTTTCTTTTCCTACATTTTTTTATAAGACCCCCACGGGTTGTTTGGAAGTGGGTTTGGGTTGGGGTTATTTTGGGTAAAAATTTGTTTTTTTCAAATTTTTTTTAAAAAATGTTTTTTTTTTTTGATGAGGTCGGGGTTAGGACCATTCATTAGGGAAAAATTTAATGAAATGTTATTTTAGAAAAGGGGACTGTACAAAAGGGGGGGGGGGGGGGGGGGGTGGGGGGGGGGGGGGGGTAAAAAGTTTTTCAGCTGTGTTGCACGGGGGCAATAATGATTATTGAAAAAGGGGGGTTTTTTGAAGGTTATTTTAAGGGTTTGGGGGGTTTTGTATATGGCGGGGGTTTATGTATATGGCCCGTGGGTTATGTATATGGTTGTGGGTTTTGTATAGGGGTTGGGGTTTTATTTTTATATGGTTGGGGGTTATGTATATGGTCGTGGGTTATGTATATGGTTGAATAGGGCCCAAAGATCTTTTGTGTTTTTTTAAAATTGTCCCGGGGATTGTGTACTAGAGGTTTTTTAATATTGGGTAGGGTTTTTTAAAAATTTTATACTTTTAAAATTATTTGTATTTGTTTATTTTTTTTAAAAAAAAAAATTTTAAAATAAAAAAAAAATCTTTTTTTTTTTTTTTGGGGGGTTTTTTAAACAATTGGGAAAAGATTTTTTATCATTTAAAAGAAAAAAAAAATTTTTTTTTTTTTTTTAAAAATTTTGCGACACCAGGAGAAAACCTCATTTTTTGGGGGGGTTGCAACAGAAAAGGGGTTTTTTAAACTAAAATTTAGTTAGAGGTAGGGGGGTTTAAAAATTTGGAAAAAAAATGAAAAAGGGAATATTGCCCCCTTTATCTTGATTTTAAAGGAAACTTAAAAATAAACTGTATGGAGAAAACCCGGGGGAATGAAAATTTTTCCCCAGAAATTGTGTAAAAAAACAAAATGAATAGGAAAAATGTACAGAAGAAAAAAAAAAAAATTTGGTATTTTTTCTAAAGTCGAAGTGCAAAAAATTAAGATTAAAGAACTACGTTTGATAGTTTGGTGCGGGAACTTTGTTGTTATTGATTAACTGAAACGGGGTTAGGGTTTTAAAAGAGTCCGGATATGATTGCGGATTTGGAAAATTTCAAGGGTTTAAGTTTTTCCCAAATGTGGATGATTTTTGTGGGAAGGGGGGAGGAGTTGCATTTTTTCTCGAAAAAAATTTTAAAATGTTGCAAAAAAACCCAGGTAAAAAAAAATGGGATGGAACAGCAACAAAACTGTTTGGGTAGTTTGAAAAGGGTAAAAAAAAAGTTTTAATTTTTGGGTGTAATATACCGACCTCCGGGTTGGTCCCCGATAGAGGGAGACTTTTTTGGGGACGAAATTGTTAGGGCTTCTGGGCCACAATAACATAGTGTTTGCAGGGGTTTTTAACTTTATTTCAAATAGCGGGAAATTCTTTGACTGGAAATCTGGAGTCCAGTAAATTTTAAATGGAAACAGTTTAAAGGGATGTTTTCAAAGCATGTGAAAACAGAGCTTTCCGGGGGGGGTAATAATTTGCTTGCCCTAATCTTTTCAAAAAAAAGGAAACACTCGAAAATTAATCTGGAAATCACTGGGGAGCTTGGCAAAGTGATCACAAATCCTTTCCTTTAGATTAACTGGAAAAAACAGGAAAAATGATTGTGAGGGAAAAGTAGCATGAGTGGGGTTAAGGTTTTTTCAGGCAACCCGGAAAACCATAGGAGTTAAAGTCCCCCGGGAACCCCCCCCCCCCTTTTGGCGGACTGGGGCGGAAAAATTGTTCTTGGGTCCCGAAATTTTTTTCAAAAAAAAAAAAAAATTTCCCACTCCTAGTAGTTTTTGACCCTTACTTGGCCTTGGTTTTGGGGGGGAATTTGGGAGAGTCACTTTTACCTCCCTCTTTCCCAATCAGGGTAGGGTTATCTACCCGGAGTTTACGGGTTTTTTTTCCTTTCTTTTGTTTGCGGGTTTCCAGTAATGATTTTGGGGATTTTTCATCCTTTCCCTTCTTTTAAAAGTTATATTTTCATGCCCTTGGTAACCAGTTTTTTTTTTTTCTTATTTTCCAGCTTTTGTTTTCCCGGCCTGGTCATCCCGGATAGACGCCCGAAAAAAGGGCCAAAAACATTTGTTAAAGAACTTATTAACATTATTGAATCTTTCTGGCCCTTACCTGTTTTTAAAATTTTGGTGCTCCCCAACCCAAATGGTAAGGAGAATTTTCCAAAAAATTTGGGGCTATCCCCCAAACCGCCCGGTAACCTACTTCCCAAAAATATCAGAAGTTTTATCCGGGCCTTAAAACCCACTCCCGCCCCCCTACAAGAACCGAAGGGGGGGGGGGGCCCCTTTTTTTTTTTTAAAATTTAAATTTTAAGTAAAAAACCCCAAAAAAACTTTTTTGTTTTTTTATTTTTTCCCAGTCGTTTCTTTATTTTTTTTATTTTTTCCTTAGTTTTTTTTTGTTCAGGGTGGAAGGGGTTCCCCTGACAATTTGGGGACCCTTTCCAGGATTCGAACCTGGAATTTTTTGGGTGGGGCAACTGGTTTTCGAGTATAACATTTAAGATAGAAAGGGGTGAGTTAAATTGAGGTGTCAAGTCATTATGGTAGTTGGTTTACTTCCCCTTGTTTTGGGTTTTTTAAAGGGTTTGGTTTTGGGAAATTTCCTATTTTTTTGGACCCCGGGGAACTTTGGATGATAACCCCTCTTGTGGAACCCTGGGGTATTTTGCCTTTGTGAAAGGGTTTGGGGCCCCCAAGTCTGTTTTTTCCGGGAGAAAAAATTTATTCATTTTTAAATTTGGGGAAATTTAAAGTGGTGCGGACTGTGTCCCTCTTTTGGGAACAGACGTTCCTGTTAGTTTTAATTGTCAAATTGAAGTTGGGGTTTAAAATTTTTTTTACAAAAATGGAATTTTTTAGATTTCTGGTTAAAAACTGGAAAAGGGGAAAAGGGATTTACTGGGGCAAAGCCTTGATTTAAATTTTATAACTGCTTTAAAAAGGCTCGAGAGGGAAAAAAAGGAAAAAGGGGAAAAACTAAACTCGAGGGAAAAAAAAGAAGAACAGGAAAGCCCACTCCCAGAGGGAAAAAAAAGAAAGGGGGGGGGGGGGGGGGGGGGAAAGGGGGGGGGGGGGGGTGGGAAGGGGGGGGGGGGAAAGGAAATGGATGCCCAAAAAAAAAAGTCCGAAAAAAAGGAAAGGGATAGCCTAAAAAAAGGAAGGAATAAAAAAGTTCAGGCAAGAGAGGGAGCCCCTTCCCAAAAAGGGGAAAGGAAAAAAGAAGGGAAAAGGCAAAACAGAGGGGTTTGAACAAAACAAGGTTGGAATTAGAAAACCAAGAAGATAGAAAAATCTAAGCAGAAAATAGAAAGAAAGGGGGGGGGGATTTAGGGGGGGGGGGGGGGGGTTTCCCTTCCCCAAAAAACAAATTTAGGATGCCACTTTTGGATGCCAAAATTAAACCAAACCCTTTTTCCCCAAAAAAAGATGACATAAACGGCATAATTAAACCCATTCCAAGAGTACGCTACTTTTCTGTGAAGGGGCCCTTTAATTCTTGGGCCCACTATCGGGCTTTTCTTCTGGCAGGTTCAGCCTTAAACGTCAAATTTCCCCCCTTTCCTTTTGGTTTTTTTATTTCTTAAAAATTAAAAAAGCCGGGCCTTGGGGAAGGGGGAAAAATATAATTTTGGCTTTCAAAAAAAAACCCTTTATCATTATAGGTCGGAGTTTAGACCCATTAAAAAAAAAACACCCAAACAAAATTTTATGCAAATTTTTTGACAACAAATTTTCAGATTGTTTTTATTCGTTTGGGGTGATTTGTGCGAGGTTGACCCCGAATTCAAAATTTTTTTAAGGAAGGGCCCGATGGTAAAAGATCAATTCCTTTTCTTTTTGTCAAATTTTGACTGACGTATATTCATTAAAGAAAGAAAACATTCTTAAATGCGCGGAAAGGAAAAGGACAAGCCGCTGAAAATAAAATGGTTTTGCCCTTTAAAAATTTCCCCCAAAGAGCGTAGCAGATATAAGCCTGTTGTGCCTAAGCAATCTGAGGGGTCCAAACCCTCCGTACCAAGGAAAATTCCCCCCGGTTCACAGAAAAATGTTTTTAAAAATGTAATGAATGGGGCAATGGAGGGGCCCCAACCCGTCCTAAGAGAAAAGGGTTTAAAAAAAAACGGTAAATGTTTCACCGAAAGCTAATATAAACGCAAACCCTTTTTGTGAAAGGGACAAATCAATGGCATTTAAGTGTTTAACCAAATTTTTAGGACACTGGGTGTTCCGGGAAATTTTTATCTCAAGGGAAGGGTTTTCCCTAACCTAGAAAACTTTTCCACCCTTTTTAAGTTTACTAAATTAATGACTATTTAGGAAGAAGCGATTCTTTTCCCCCCCAAATCAGAAAGTTTTTGTTAGGTGCAAATGGGTTTTTCAGGGTGGGTAGATGCCGTAGTTTCCCGATAAAACCCCGTGGGTTTTGTTTTTTTGGGTTTGGGAAAATACCAAAGGGGGTACTTTCCCCCCTCTGAAAAAAGGAAATGTTTGGAAAATTTTGGGTTTCCCCAAAGGGGGGTTGAAAACCCAATATTCTGTTTCTTTTACGGGTAAATTTCCAAAATTTAGATTTTATTTTGGGTAAATTAAAAAACAAAAGAGCTGAAAAAGTTACGAAAACTCTGGTTTAAAACCTTTAGTAAGTCAGTCGTTAAAAAATGGAAAAACCCCAGACACCCAGTGGAAAAAAAGTTGTGGCCAATCTTTTAACAAGAAGAAAACAATTAAACGTCCTTTTCCCGAGTCAAGTCTAAAGGGAAAACCCAACCCATTTGTTCTTTCCAAAGGGAAAAACCCAAATTTAAACTGGGCTCAACCTTTTGTTTTTGAGGGGCTTCAAAAAAACTTGTCCTTTTTTTTGGTAATCTCGGAAGTTAGCTTTAAAAAGGAAAAAGGGGATTAAAAGAGGGAAAGGGAAAAATTTTTTCAAAGTTTGAAATTCAAACCCGATTTTTTTTTTTTGTACAAGACTATAAATGTCTGCGGGGCAAAAAACCCCAAAGACGTTGGTTTGAAGCCTGTTAGTCCAATTCCCCAGGATTTCCGGGGGGGCCCTTTTAAAGAAATTTTTATGACCCAAACCCGGGGCTCTGGCCCCTTTTTTTACATAGGAAAAAACCCTTTTTTTAAAAACAAAGGGCCCTTTTTTATTTTTTTTGGCCTAGTAAGTCCCCCGCATCTATAAATATGCAGATCTGTCACATGTCAAATTTCCCCCTTTCCCCCAAAATTTTTTTTCCCCCCCCCTTTTTCCCCCCCCCCCTTTTCCTTGCCCCCCCCCTTTTTCCCCCTTTCCCCTCCCCCCCTTTCTTTTTTTAAATTAGGCCCATTTCCCTTCCCTTTACCCTAAACCAAAAGGGG
This sequence comes from Cherax quadricarinatus, assembly GCF_026875155.1. Classification (NCBI taxonomy): domain Eukaryota; kingdom Metazoa; phylum Arthropoda; class Malacostraca; order Decapoda; family Parastacidae; genus Cherax; species Cherax quadricarinatus. Next base: position 20,442,659 of record NC_069470.1, on the reverse strand, counting down.
AAAAAGGGGAAATTCCGGAAAAAAGCCTTTTTTTTTTTTTTCAGTTTTCCTTTTTGGAAATTTCGTGGGTAAAGGGGCCCCAAAACCCCCTTTGAAAAATGGAAAATTTTATAAATTATTTTAAACCCCTTTTTAAATATTCCACTTTAAGGAAAAGGGGGACCAAAATCCAATCCTAAAAGTCCCAAATTAAATTTTTTTTTTTTAAACCCCGGGAACCCCGGAAATTTCTTAAAAAAAGGGGGCCTTTTCCAAAAAGGGAAAAATTTTCCCAAGTGGGGGGTTTCCCTTTTATTCCCTTTTGATTGTTTAAGGAAAAGTGGGGACCTCCATCCCAAAAAATTTTAAAAAAAATTTTTTCCAAAGGATAATTTTAAAAATGAGGTTTTTTGAAAGCTTATTTTTAAAGGTTTTCCCCTTTTAATTCTAAAAAGGGGGAAATTTTAAGGAATTTTGGAAAAAAAAACCTTTGGCCGATTTTTGGGTTCCCGGGGGGGTTTAAAAAACCCAAAAGGGTGCTATGGAAAAAGTTTAAAAAGACCTATTTTGACCATAAAAAACCCAAGCGTAAGTTTTTAAAGTTGGTGATGAAAAATTTTAGTTCTCCAAACCCGACAAATTTCCCAAAAAATTGTAATTACCCCGGCACGGACCGGTTTTTAAAAAAAGTGAAGGTCCCGAAATAGGGGGATTTATCTTGGATGTCAAGGGTTAAAAAAAAGAATGTATCAGTCAATATTTTGAAACGGTTTCCATCGAAAAGATGTTAATCTTTGTGTAAATTCCTTTTGACGAAGAAAAAACCCCTTACAAAACGTGGGTTTCAAGTGGTGATTTTGTACGGTGTAAGTTTTTTTATTATAGAGACGAGTTTTTACGAATGAAGGAAAATAATGGATATCAAAAAGGATGACCCTCACCAAAAAAAAGTAAAAAGTCAAAAATTAAAAAAACGACTTTGGGCAAATGAAAAAAAGTCTCAGTAAGTGCCCTTTGTAAATACTTTTCTGACGTATTCACGATACCAGGACCCTTTCCCCACGTTGTACACAAAAAACTGAATTGTCGGATCAAGGAAAAGAAAGGGGGAAAAAAACTACCTGTTTCCCGTTCACTTACGGAAAAATTTTGATAATAGGTTTAAAACTTTTAAAAAAAAATATCCCCGAACCTTTGAAATCCTTTCGTTCACCAGTTGTTATGGTTTAAAAAAACCCGAAAATTCTTTCCGCCCGGGACAAAATTTTTCCCTTATTTAAATACTATCACTAAATGGGATGCAGAGCCCCTGCCCTGGGGTCGATCATGACTTTTTATAAAAATTCCCTGACTGTAAATTCTTCTCGGAGTTAGAAAATCTCACAAGATACCAAACAAGACCATTAACCCAAAACTCGAAACCATACACGCCCTTTTCCCCAACCCCATAGGGTCTAATGCAAATGCACCCAAAGCCTTTCGGGGGTTTGGGTTTCCCCGTGGGGCCCACGTATATTAGGGGGGTTTTTTTGAGGGAAAAGTTTTTTCTGTCTAAAGAAAGTCTCAGTGTTTTTTTGATTTAAAATTTAATTTTCTGACAAGTGTTGGGAAGACCATCTAAATTCCCCTATCGCTTGTTTTGGGAAAAGACCTAAGAACCCCATGGCCTTACAGTCAAAACCCACAGAAGTTTTCTTTCTTGGCTATCCTAGGGTACAATATTCGGTTCCCTTTTCTCTGACAACAACTTTCAAACCCCTTCCTAAAAAACTAAAGCCGTTTTTAAAAAAGTAAAAATTTCCCCGCTACCAAAAGGGTTTTTTAAAAGGGGAAGGTTTTTTTTTTCCCTTTGGGTCTGTTTAAACCTTTTACAGAAGGTTTTTTTACCAAATTTAAGTAGTTTAACTTCGTTTTACAGACTTTTGAAAAAAGGGGATCAAGGAACCTCTTAGTTGTTTGATGGGAAACCATCCAAAAACTTCCCAAGAAATTTAAAAAATATTTTCAAACCCCCCCCGTCCCCAAAATTTCCAGATATTTTTAAAAAAATATTTTGTCCCTGAAAAAGATGCCTCCCATTCTGGATCGGGGGTTTTTACTGCTTCCAAATATTTTTTGGAAAAAAGGGGGACACCTTTTTCCCCGTATCTTTTGCCATTTAAAAAGCTTCTGCCCCCGAGAAGAAAGATATTTTTCCCCTGTGGAAAAGAATGTTATTCCTTTTGTATGGGGTATAAGTTGATTCAAATATACCTTTAGGTAAACCCTTTTTGCTTGAAAAAGTCACAAGCCACTGAATTTTTACCCCTTTGGGGGAAAAATTTAAAGGGGGCAAATAGCCCGACTCTTGGATTGGGGTTTTGGTTTTCAGCCCATAATTTAAAATTTCAATTTTTTAAAAAATTTTTGGCTCTGAAAACCCCCTTTTCGATTGGGGTGAGCCCAGGTTGTACTAATTCTTTTCCCCCTTTTTTCATTGACTTATTGACTCGGGCCAAAAAGTTTTTGGGAAAGGGGGTTTTTTGGAGGGAAAAAATTTGGCCTTTAGTGGGGGGGAAAGGGTTTTTTCAGGCAAAAAAGGAACCATTAGAGAGTTACGTCCCGCAACCCCCCCCCCCCCCTGGGGGCCGGGGCGAAACTAGTTCTTGGGGGTCTGATTTTTTTTAAAAAATTTTATCCTTGTAGTATTTGGGGGTTACTTTGGTGTGGGTTGAAGTTTTGGGGAGGGCCCTTCACCTCCACCTTCTCCTAATCGGTAGGGTTATCTACCAGGGTATTACTGTTTATTCTTTCTTTTGTTTGCTGGTTACCAGTAATGATTTTTTGGGATTTATCACTCCTTTTTCCCTTCTTAAAATTTTTATATTATTTATAACCCTTGGGAACCAGTTTATTTTTTTTTTATTACCACCCCTCTGTTTTCCCGGCGTGGTTAAACCCGGGGTAGATGCCGAAAAAAAGGAGGCAAGACATTTGTTAATGAGATTTTTTAAAAAATTATTGAAACTTCTTACTGGCCCTTACCCGTTTTAAATTGTGGTGCTCCAACCAAGTGGTAGAGGAGATTCCCCAAAAAATCGGACTAAACCATCCCCCAGGGTAACCTACATTTAATTTAAAAATCAGAAAATCTTTCCCGGGCCCCTTTCCTACTTCCCGCCCCACTACAAGAACCAAAGGCCATTTTTTTTTTTTTTTAAATTTTTAAAATTTTTAAATAAAATCCCAAAAAAACATTTTTCTATTTTTTTCCCGTCTTTTTTTTATTTATTTATTTTTTTTTCCCTTAGTTTCTTTTGTTTTAGATGGAAGGGGGTTTTTCCCCTACCAAAGAAAAAGTACCGTAAAAATCCCCCGATTTTTTGTTCTGGGGCCCAAATTTCAAGGAAAATTAGGGAAAAACCTGTCAAAAACTTGATTGGGGGTAAACTAGCTAATGATTTTTATCGACGATGATCATAATTATGATTACGAAGGGATCTTTCGTTTATGATTCTTTTTTTAATAATGTACACCGTGCTCAGGTAAAAAACACTCCCCCGAGAAAAAATTTGATCTGAAAATAACGATCCCAAATGGGTTAACCCGGGGGCTTAAAAACATTTATTAAAAAGGGGAAAAAAAGGGGGAAAAATTTTTGGGGGCATCAGAAGGGGAGAAATTTTTTAAACCCTTTCTGCCATAAGTTCACTTAAAAGGGGAAAGTAAAAAAAAGGGGGGGTTTGAAAAAAATAAACGTGATAAGAAATTAGGGGTTGCTAATGTAATTTAAAAAACCCCAAAACCAAAGGGGTTCTTTCAAGGGTTTAAAAGGACGAAAAGGTTTAAAGGAAAAAAATAGGAACCCCCTGAAAAAAATTTGGGGAAAGGGGCAGCTTTAGGATAAAAGAACTGGAAATGTGTTCTTTATTTAATGACTATTTTTTTTTCTGTTTTACAAAAAGGGAAAATGTAAAAAGAAATTTCCCGTAAAATTTAAAAGTTTTTTTTAGTTTATGATGAATTTAAAATTAAAATAAAAATTACGTCCGGGGACATGGGTGTTAAACAGATAGAAAAACTGAAACAAAAAAAGTCCCCCCCCACCCGAAGAGTTTTTTCCAGGGTACTTAAGGAATGCAAGATGTAGCTTAGTCAGCCATTTAAAGAGTGTATTTAATGCATCCATCCTACCGGTGGTTTTGGAAAAATGGCTAATATGGTTCCTATATTTAAATCAGGGGAATGTCCCCCTCCTTCAAATTACCCTAATAAAGCCGACCAAACTATTGTTTTGGGAAATTGTTAGAATCAATTATAGCTGACATTATTAGAATCACCTTTAAGAGCATAACTTGGGGGGGAAAAAGAAACTCCGCATGGATTCACAAAAGGGCCCTTACTGGCCTTGGGCCCAAATTTTTTCTGACGTTCTTCAATAGAAATTTGAGGGGCCCAAAGGGGTTTACAGTGATAAAGAATAAAGGGTATTGTTTATTTGGATTTTAGGGAAAACCTTTTTATGAGTACCTCACAAGAGATTCTTAAAAAAAAGTGGCCCGCTCATGGTTTTAGGAAAGGGAAAGTTTAAAGGGATAGAGGCATGGTTTTTTCCCCTTAAAAGCAGAGAAATTTTCCATTAATTTGGGGTGAAATCCCGGAAAGGGGGTTAAATCACTAGCCCACATTCCCCCCAAGGATCAGTTTTTAAAGGCCCCCTTTTTGTTTATTTAAATTTTCATTAATGACCATTGGGGTGAAAAGGGGTTTCGAGTGACCCTGAGTAAGTTTTTGCTGATGATACAAAAAAATAGGCCTATTTTCACTCTGGGAGGATATCAATTTAACTCCCGGCGATTTTGGGGCAAATTAATGTCTTTGTCTGAAAATGGCAGGGTGAAAATTTAATTTTGGGTAAGTTAAAATAAGCCCCTTTTAATTTAAAATAACCCTCGAAGCTATAAAAAACTAGGTTTTTTAAGTAGAGTTTTTCCCTTATGCCCGAAAGTGGGGAAAAAAATTGGGGAAATCATGGGGAAGCAAAATCTTAAAACCAAGACAGCATGCCTTAGTGTGCGCAACAAAGGGAAACAGATTTTTCAGTGGGCCCCCCCATACCGGGGCCTTGCAAAACGGGAAAAATTTCCCCATACCGGACGGGTTTTATCGGCCTTTAAAAATTTTTTCCTCGGGATACCGCCAAAAAACCCCCCCTCAGCGCCCTTCGTCGGGGATGCTCCAATTGCGGCCTGGCCAAAGTAAATGTTCCCCCGGTTTGGCCCTTGGGTTTTCCAGCCAAACCTCCCCCAGTAAAAATCCAAGCTACAACGGAAAATTTCGAAATTTTTACAGTGTTTTTTGGGGATTTTTTTTTTGGAAAATAAGTGACCCCTGGGGCCCCCAAAAAAGCTTTTTAGTGGGCCCCCCTTCAGCAATAAGGGGGGAGAATTAAATATGGAGATGAAGAAAAAGAAACATTGTAAGTATGAAAGTGGGTGCGTGTCTTCCCCAGGGTGGCCAGGTTGTATTTTAAACCCCAATCCCAAAAATCGCTAAAAATTTTTGGGGGTACAGCTGCTGCCCGCTGCTGTATCCCCCCTCCCCGCCCGCTGCTGCACTGTCAAACTGCTGCTGCACTGTCAGCTTGCTATGCACTGTCAGCGCTGGGTTGGTACCCCCCGTCAGCGGGTCCTCCCCCTTTTAGTACCGTCTGCTGGGTGCTGGAAATCGTTTTGTTTTTTCTGCTGTAGAAACGTTGCTGCCGCTGTAGCATCGTCCCGCTTTCTGCTGGGAGCATCGTCTGCTGCTGTGAAGCAAACGTCTGCTGCTGCTGTTGCATGTTGCTGGGTGCTGGAGCATCGTCTGTTGCTGTGTTTGCATCGGCTGTTTGCTGTGTGCATCGTCTTTTTCTGTGTAAAACACGTTGGTGCCCCGCTGTAACCCCCGTCAGTCTGCGCTTGCTGTAGGGATCGTCTGTGCTGCTTTTTAACAAACGTCAGTTGCTGCTGTAGCACCCTTTTGCTGTGCTGTAACTTTGTCCCGTTGGTGCGGGAGCCCTTTATCTGTTGCTTTCGGGACCACCCTCCGCTGCTGCTGCTGCTGTAAACATCGTTTTTGCTGCTTGCTGGCTTTCTGTAGCATCGTCTGCTGCTGCGGGTGCGCTTGTAGCATCGTTGCTGCTTTCTGTAAAATCGTCTGTTGCTGCTGTAAACATCGTCTTTTGCGGGTGTTTCCCCGTCAGCTGCTGCTGCTTTTCTGTAAACCCCGTCTGGGTGCCCCGCTGCTGCTGTAGCATCGTCTGCTGCCGGGGGTTAAAAATCGTCAGTTGCTGCCGTACATCGTCTGCTGCTGCGTAGCAAACGTCTGGGTTGGGTGCTGTACCACCGGTTTAGCTGCTTTCTGGGTGCTTGGGTGTGCACCGTTGTTGGTGGGCCTTTTTGAGGGAAAACCAAGAAAAAATTAACCCCAGAGGAAATTTGGCCCCCCAGGATAGCCCAAAAAAAATCAGTGGGCATCGAAAACTGTCTAAAATTTTTTCCATTGGGGTCCTTAAAACTTGTCTTCCAGGAGCCCAACCCCCAAAACAAACGACAACAAAACCCGGTGAACAGGGAAAATGCCTGGAACTAGTGCTCATATTGGTGAATTTAGAGCCAGCAAAGGTTGGTTTGAGAGATTTAAGAATTGTAGTGGCATACACAGTGTGATAAGGCCTGTTCTGGAAGAAAATACCAAACAGGACCTACAGTACTCAGGAGGAAAAGGCACTCCCAGGACACAGTGTCTCATCAGTCATTGCTGCATCTTCAATAAAGGTAAGTGTCATTTATTCTTCATTTAGTAGAGTAGTACATGCACAATATATACTGTGCATGTACTACTCTACTATTGTGCATGTATCCTTCTCTTTGTGTGTAGGAAAATGTATATTTCATGTGGTAAAATTTTTTTTTTCAAACTTTTGGGTGTCTTGCACGGATTAATTTGATTTCCATTATTTCTTATGGGGAAAATTCATTCGCATACCGAACATTTCGCATAACAGCCAGCCCTCTTGCACGGATTAAGGTCGCTATGCGGGGGTCCACTGTACTTGGATTTATTTCAAGAAGTATAAGTAACAGAAGTCCAAAAGTTATTTTACAGCTCTATACATCACTAGTGAGGCCTCATTTAGATTATGCTGCTCAGTTTTGGTCCCCTTACTACAGGATGGATATAGACTCGTTGGAGAACATACATAGAAGAATGACTAAAATTATTTACTGTGTAAGGAACCTCTCGTATAAAAAATAGACTTAAAGCCTTAAATCTCCACTCTCTGGAGAGGTGTAGAATGAGGGGAGATATCATTGAGGTGTATAAGTGGATGATGGGCATAAACAAGGGAGATATTAATAAAGTACTAAGGGTGTCGAACCAGGTAAGAACCAGAAATAATGGATTTAAGTTGGATAAATTTAGATTTAGAAAGGACATAGGTAAGTACTGGTTTTCTAACAGAGTTGTGGATGTGTGGAACAGTCTTCCCAGTGGGTTGATAGAGGCTAGGACCTTGGGTAGCTTTAAGAAGAGACTGGACAAATATATGAGTGGGAGGGGCTGGGTTTGTTTGGTGTCATTGGGTGCGGGAGTTATTTCTTGGGTAGCTTTGGGTAGAGGTCGTTTTGATAAGGACCTGCCTTGCATAGGCCAGTAGGCCTTCTGCAGTGTTCCTACATTATTACATTCTTCTTCTTCTTCCTCTTCCTCTTCCTCTTCCTCTTCCTCTTCCTCTTCCTCCTCCTCCTCCTCCTCCTCCTCCTCCTCTTCCTCTTCCTCTTCCTCTTCCTCCTCTTCCTCTTCCTCCTCTTCCTCCTCTTCCTCTTCCTCCTCTTCCTCCTCCTCTTCCTCTTCCTCCTCCTCCTCCTCCTCCTCCTCCTCTTCTTCCTCCTCTTCCTCCTCCTCCTCCATTGCTTTTAGTCTCAAACTCCTCGAAATTATGAAATTGATCTTCACTGACACTTCCATCTGTGTTAGAGCATCACTTGGGAAGAGAAGAGTCCCAGATTTGCTGGGGAGTCACATATTTCTTACTGCTAAGCATGCTGAAAGAGGCCAACTGAAATGGCATTCCCACAATGCACAACTGGCTCCCCGATTTTTTTTATATGGTGCACACTGACCATGGAGACCAATTCTCTCACATGTGGACCTACCAGCTTTCTCCTGCTTGATTTGAAGCCGCTAGAATTTATGCGTATAAATACGTCAGAAATAGTGGTGAGTAAGATGTATATTTATTTTATTTTTTTTATTATCACACTGGCCGATTCCCACCAAGGCAGGGTGGTCCGAAAAAGAAAAACTTTCACCATCATTCACTCCATCACTGTCCTGCCAGAAGGGTGCTTTACACTACAGTTTTTAAACTGCAACATTAACACCCCTCCTTCAGAGTGCCGGCACTGTACTTCCAATCTCCAGGACTCAAGTCCGCCTGCCGGTTTCCCTGAATCCCTTCATAAATGTTACTTTGCTCACACTCCAACAGCACGTCAAGTATTAAAAACCATTTGTCTCCATTCACTCCTATCAAACACGCTCACGCATGCCTGCTGGAAGTCCAAGCCCCTCTCACACAAAAACCTCCTTTACCCCCTCCCTCCAACCTTTCCTAGGCCGACCCCTACCCCACCTTCCTTCCATTACAGACTGATACACTTATGGAAAATTTTATAGGGGTGATTACTTGTACATACCTCAACATTACATGCATACGAGTAATCTCCTTGGGAGACAACAACGATATTGTTTACCGTAGTTACCCGTGTAGACATGTGAGAAAACTTAACCAACTCTGGTCACTGCAGGTGGCCCCTCGACCCTCGCAATCTTATCCATATCTATCCGAGACCAGTATAAATTGGGTAGCACCCTCAAGTACAGCGCTACTAATTAATTGCGGACTGTATAGTTTATATTATATACTGAATGAAGGGGGGGGGTAGGTTACACATGGATATACCCATCAAGAAAAAATACTTGTACATAATCCCACCAATTACCAGATATTCTCTGGTGGTCACTTGATGTGGCTGGATCACCCATAACTTATTTTTTTTTTTATTATCACACTGGCCGATTCCCACCAAGGCAGGGTGGCCCGAAAAAGAAAAACTTTCACCATCATTCACGCCATCACTGTCTTGCCAGAAGGGTGCTTTACACTACAGTTTTTAAACTGCAACATCAACACCCCTCCTTCAGAGTGCAGGCACTGTACTTCCCATCTCCAGGACTCAAGTCCGGCCTGCCGGTTTCCCTGAACCCCTTCATAAATGTTACTTTGCTCACACTCCAACAGCACGTCAAGTATTAAAAACCATTCGTCTCCATTCACTCCTATCAAACACGCTCACGCATGCCTGCTGGAATTTCCAAGCCCCTCGCACACAAAACCTCCTTTACCCCCTCCCTCCAACCTTTCCTAGGCCGACCCCTACCTCGCCTTCCTTTCTACTACAGACGATACACTCTTGAAGTCATTCTGTTTTCGCTCCATTCTCTCTACATGTCCGAACCACCTCAACAACCCTTCCTCAGCCCTCTGAACAACAGTTTTGGTAATCCCGCACCTCCTCCTAACTTCCAAACTAGAATTCTTTTGCATTATTTTTCACACCACACATTGCCCTCAACATGACATCTCCACTGCCTCCAGCCTTCTCCTCGCTGCAACATTCTCCCCCAAATGCTTCACACCCATATAAAGTGTTTGTAAAAACTATACTTTTCCATACATTCCCTCTTTGCCTCCAGGACAAAGTTCTTTGTCTCCACAGACTCCTAAGTGCACCACTCACCCTTTTCCCCTCACAATTCTATGATTCACCTCATCCTTCATAGACCCATCGGCTGACACGTCCACTCCCAAATATCTGAATACATTCACCTCCTCCATACTCTCTCCCTCCAATCTGATATCCAATCTTTCATCACCTAATCTTTTTGTTATCCTCATAACCTTACTCTTTCCTGTATTCAATTTTAATTTTCTTCTTTTGCACACCCTACCAAATTCATCCACCAATCTCTGCAACTTCTCTTCAGAATCTCCCAAGAGCACAGTGTCATCAGCAAAGAGCAACTGTGACAACTCCCACTTCATGTGTGATTCCTTATCTTTTAACTCCACTCCAATTAAAACATACCTCACTGGCCAGTATCAGTCGGCTATAACTAGAAAGGTTATTTAACTGTGGGTGATTGATGCTCCTTATTTCCTCCTCCATTCACCATCTCATTTCGATGTCCTGCTACACCGACACGGTTCTTATTCCAGTAGGATGAGGTATCCGTTGGTTTGTCCCGGTTTAGAAGTCATGATTCCATAAAACTTCGCTATCCTCGGGACGAGAACCACGCGTTCACTCTGAGCAGGGCGATTTATTTCACTTCCCGCATTCTCTTAACTTAATGTTATTATCACTGATTACATTACCATTCACAAGACGATTTAACGTCTCATAATTATTATACACATTAGAGGTCACTCCACTAAGATCTGAGACCAATGAGTGAGGATTAAACACATTCCATGGCGGCGCACCTGTCACCCCCCGGTCCTACTATTATCCACTTATTTTACCACTTTATCACGGTGGTCACATAAATGTCGTTCCCTCAGTCTTCACCAGGAACAATTACGACACTTCCTATTAGGAAGTGAGGCTTATATTAATCCTTAGGCCGCCGTGAACGCCAATTTCCTGATCCCATGTTTCACAGCTTCCTCACTACATTCAAAACACTTCCGCCACCTCGTGCCCCAGCTCGACCTCTACCCCCCGCGCACATCTGCGCAGGCGCAACAGGAGCCCAGTTGGTTCCATTCAAAATACAAATACATTTTGACCCAAATCAACATATTAAACACTTATTAGGCACAACAGCTTCGGAAATTAAATAATTTCCACACTGCGGCCGGCGGAAGTCGTTGTTAGACGACTTAAATTGCGTCTTCCTCCAGGAGACGATTCCAGCCCTCTCTAGATTGCGCTTCTTTTTTTCCCTAGTGGGTCTTACTAAAATTATTTCTTCTTGCATTACTGGGTCATGTCTTCAATATCACTTGTGTCACTTTCCCTTAGATTTCCACTGCACGGGATTGAACACCATTTAATTCTAAGGGAATTAATTTATTAATGGTACGCAAACTTTCCTGACCACGACACAACACTTTGATGTTTCTGACAACACCTTGTGCATCGGGGTTATAATGTAACTACCTTCCCAGAGGCCACAATTTTCGATGTTGTTCAGTATCAATTAAACCCCAATAATCACCTGGTTGAATGTTCTGTTGGTTTACTGCCTCTGGCGCACCATAAAAGGTTCACGTAGTGTAAGAAGATATTCTTTACGCCACACATTGGACCAATGAGTAATTACCTATTTGCATCTTGAATTTATCACTAAACACGGTCACGTTATTGTAAATCCTCATCACTTTCCTCGGGATTACTCTATAGATAGGTGCAGCTGCTAACCTTCGTCCACATATTAGGTGAGAGGGAGTCAGGATCTCCGCGTCAGGAGTCTCGCTCATGTATGACAGAGGACGATTGTTTACCCGATTCTCTCCCCCCCAACACTGAAACGGAATTCCCCAAATTAATTCTCTTCCTGTGTAGTCACCTTACGAAGACATTTTTTCACGGTACCTATCGTTCTTTCGTACAGTCCTCCCTGCCAAGGGGCCGGGAGAAAATAAATTTCCAGACACACCCTCGCTGGGTCAACAAGACTGTACATCATCACTCTTATTTAATTCCATCAAGTGTTGAGCACCCGCTAAAAAAATTGGTGGCATTATCTGAGATCATCAATCTGGACAGGATCTCCTAGCTGAAAAATTTCCAGAACAGCTGTATGAACTGTTCTGCAGACAAGTCCTGAGCCACTTCTAGATGAACAGCCCTAGTAGCTGTACAAGTAAATAGACATACATACACCTTCAAGGAACACCATCTGAAGTACCTGTTAAAATGATTGGCCCACTTTTAGTCCACTCCGGTCACATCAAATGGTTTTTACCAACTGCACGCGTTCCATGGGCAATGGTGGAGGACCTGGGTACATGTAGGTTCTGGCATCCACCCGGCGACATATTACCCACGACTTGATAACCCTTTTTACACTTTGCTGTCCTTGTGGAATCCAGAAGGTTTCCCGAATACAGTTTTAAGGTATCCTGTACCCCACCGGGGCATCATGTTATTATGGGCATTAAAGACAATCAAGGTTGTCAGGTGATGAGTTTTGGGCACCCAAGATAGGGTGCTTAGCATATTCCCCCAATTCAGCATTTGTAACCTGCCCTCTGCACCTATTTACATCATCCTCTAAATACAGCCCCAGCTTTTCTGTTATTGAGCCTTTCACAATTTTTCCGTCCATCATTAATTTAATCTCATCCTTGTAGGTTTCTTCTTGTACCCCCTGTAGCCAGTTTTTCAGGGGATGGGGAAAATTATAGGAATATTCATTTTAAAAAAATTTTTAAACACTAACCTTGTCACGCTAATCAGTTTGGGGTAAGGAAGAATACCTATTCATGTCAGTGGCTAAGGAGGGACTAATGACTGGAGCGGTGCTCACCGTAATTTCGACAGGAGCAATATGTGCCTTTTGCACCGGCAAGTTAATTTTATCCACCAGCCAACTTGGCCCTTTAAAAAACCACGATAAAGCACTCACAAATTTTTTCATAAGTCAAGCCTCGAGACAAGAAGTCAGTCGGATTCTCGTCACCAGGAATGTGATTAAAGGTTAACATATGCTGACCCAAAACTGTTATATTTCTCCTGCATTTGATTGATTTCAGCGACTCTGTTTTGGTACATACACAACTTACTGTTACCATTATGAATCCATTGTAAGGATACCTCATTGTCAGACCAAATTACGGTGTCGCTGATATTTATCTCTCGCAATTTATTTTTTAAATATAATTGGCTAATTTAAAACACCTACATAAATGGCCTTTAATTCCAACTGAGGTAAGGTACGTGTTTTTGATTGGAGCCACCTTAAGCCTTAGACATAACAAGAGAAATGGCACTATACATTGAAGGTAAGCGCTGCCCATATGCTAATTTCGAAGCATCGCAAAAAAATGTGGAGTACATTTTCTCCTCTTGACTGGCCACATTAAAGTGGGAACTCCAACATTGGTAATTTTACATTTTTCACCTATTAGTTTTCCCCACCTTTCAACAAATTCCTCAGGAGGTTTCATCCCAAGCACACTTAAGCTTCCATGCTTCGTATCAACAATTTTCCTCTTATGGTAAGTGGGGACACTAAGCCAAATGGATCGAAGCATTTTGAAACTTCCGCAAGTAAGACTCTCTTGGTTAATTTTTTTGGGCATGCTGTAGTTATTAGACTTTAACAATAACAAGTCTCTCTCTGTGTCCCAAGTCAGTCCCAAACACATTACTATATTTAGAAAACTTCAACTCCAGGGTTTCTTTATTTATTTGAGCCCTTAAACTGGACGAATTACTGTTCCATTCCCTCGGGTAATTTGCACCTTGCATTATTTCATTAGCCCCTTATATATGCTCATTAGTTCCTCTTCAGTAACATCCCCACCCCCCGGAAAATTTTCCACATAAAATTGTTTACCCATTTTCTCCACTCAGTGGACCACCCATACGCTTAAGGTGTGCATTTATCGTGCCTGGAGTAGGAACGGACTGGAGGTAGCACCAAACAATACACTCCTGAAGCGAAAAGTCTTCAGGGACTAAGTGGTCACTAGGATTCTCGGGCCATAAGAACCTAGTGCAATCCCGGTCAGCCTCCTGCAGGGCCCACTCTCAGGAAAGCTTTACTTATGTCCGCCGTAAAAAGGGATAATTCTTAACCCTGAAGTTTAATAAATATTCTCCCAGTTTTTTCCGTCAAACGACGGACCTGTCATCAAACAGTCATTCAAACTAAGTACATTTTTGTTACTCCTGGCACTACAATTAAACACAATTTCCCCAGAGGAGTGGTCTTAGAATCCTTCTTCACTCCATGTTTTGCAAATAGGACCATAAATCTGGGCTTGCTCAGGAGGTACCTCCTCTATGAATTTATTACTTAACTGCTCATTAATTATATCATCATAAGCAGTCAACAGTTCTGGTGTCTTGCTCAGTTCGTGGAGCTGAGCTTTTAATTGTCCATATGCCATCCGGTAATTAGTTGGTAGGTCTGGATGGTTCAGCTTCCACGGAAGTCTCACCCAGTATTGTCCAGATTCAAATTTAACATCCTTCTGGTATTGTTCTTGAGTAAGGAATCATCTGGACTTTTTTTCATTTACATTGATCCCTATGGTGTCCAATTCCCATAATTTATACACAGGTTCAACTTCATCCTCTATTGAAGTATATTTATACTGGGGTGATGTTTCATGAGTAAGACACACCGTAACTGTATTTATGGCTTCCTTCAGTCATTCATTATCAGTACGAGGAACCCTGCCATACATCACGTGACCTCCTGCGGTCCTTAGAAGGGTGACTCCGCATTTCTTTGTCATACTCTTTACAAAGGTGGCATAATGGTCACTACCTATCAAAATATCTATTGGCCCCACAGAATCATTATTTACACCAGAAGGTGCCAAATTTACCTTTCTTGAAAGCCTTTCAGTAGCGTTACCAAGCCCTATTGTAGATATTTTCTCTGGGAGCCTATCCACAATTACGGCGTTAATACGTTTTCTCTCATTGCCCAGCCTGACAGTTACATAAACATGTCCGTATGACTGGGCCTTCTTATTCGAGAGAAAGCCAGATAACTTGAGTATAGCGGGGTCTCCCATTTGTACCTTCATCCCATTAAGGCAATTACGTTTTATGAAGGTACGTTGTGATCCCCCCATCCAGTAATGCTGTTACAGTTTTGGATTTACGCCGTTTATCATTAATCACCACATCCAACACAGGTAAAGCTACCTCAGCCCAGGCCAAACATTAACTGACATTAGCTGCAATCTTTACGTTGGCTACCGTTGTGTCCGGTTATTACCACTAACAGTAATATTGTTACCATCATTACGATTAGAAACCGCCCTTACACAAGCTAGGGGGTGTCTTCTCTTGTTTTCACTGATAACAATGGTGCAAGTTAGCACGGCAGTCCCCTTTCATTATGATTTCCTAGACACCTGATACATCTAGCAAGCTCTTCCAATCTTTCCACTTTAACATCCCATGAATTATAGGCATTACAGTTCTTAGAGAAATGAGTACCGTTGCAGAAGATACAATCTCCCCCTTTCTTTGCCTGACCTCTTATCAACTGGGCTACCCTTATTGTGGTACTTCCTCCTCTTGCTTTGAAAGTGGAGAACCACTAAATTTTGCCCCCGTCACTTGATATGTGCCTACGTTTAAAACCCCCTTTAGTAGGTGACTTGTGATTATTGACATTGGGATAAAGTTTCGTTTTGTGGAACTTGACAGGTGCACTGGGGTCTGTAGACATGGTATTCCTAGAGGTAATGGGTTAGCGGGCCCGCAGTTGGACAATTAGCTCCTGTAGGGGGCCCCCTTTAAATTTTTTCCAACCCTAAGTAACCCTTGTGATATCTGTTAGATTGCCACTCTACTGTCCTTTGTGATTCAATTTATTCTGAATCAAGGCACTCAACAACCACTCTGCTCCTTCCAGATCATATTTGTTACTCAAGGTCTTAAGAGTACTTTCTAGTTTGATCCAAAATTGCTGTAAGCTGTCTTCAAACTAGCCAAATTAGCTACTAGATCCAGCCTACTTTGCTCCAAGTTACTGTAAGTGACCTCTAACAAGTCAACTGCCTCACTAAGGGGGTCATCTACATTTGGGAATGCTTGTAAGGAACATTTGCATCTCCCCTTACTTGTCCCTTTAAATAGCATAATTTGGTAACACTTGCAAGATCACTCCTATCATGTACGACTGCTTTAAAGATAGACCAAAACTCCTCCCAGTTTTCTCCCGGATTAAACACAGGCATGCAAAATTATGGGAGTTTTGGTAGACACCTCTGATTTTCCTTACTAGGTTGACCAACAAATTGTTTACACCCCTTTAAACCCTTTTCTAAAGCCTTATTTTGCAGGACACAATGTTGTCCTCCACTTCATAATAATTGATCCAGCAGCCGCTCCCTTTCAGCATCATCCCGCACAATTCACCAAAAGATCGCTCTCACAGTCCTTAATACCACAAATTTATATGACTCATATCTACTTTCTAAGGCATCTAGGGGTAGCTTAATTCATCAGGGTTTACCGTTTCTTGTCTCATTAACCCATACACTTGTTGTATGATTTAGTAACATGGGCCCTTCCGAGCTTGTAGTGACGCTTTCTTTTCTTTGGCATCCACGGACTTGCCAGCCGCACTAAATTCCTCAGACCCAGCCATGGTTAGGAATTTAATAATCACCAATTATACGACTTTAAATAGACACTTTGTGTGAGTAATTCTTGCACTTTACTCTTGTATAAATCCTAGCCACCCATGTGCTAGTAATTAATTGGGCTAATTATCATCCACTACACGACCGATTAAAAATTTGTGTACCCTATTACCCACTTTCTTCAATCAGTCACTTAATTATTAAGTAATTAATTCAATTAATTTTTCAACTGATTTTCATCCGGTTCAGGAAGGACCAGCGGGCAGATATGGAAAATTTTTTAGGGTGATTCTTTTACATAACCTCAACATTACATGCATACGAGTAATCTCCTTGGGAGACACAACGATATTGTTTACCGTAAATTCACCCGTGTAGACATGTTTAGAAAACTTAACCCCCTTGGTCACTGCAGGTGGGCCTTCGAAACCCTCACAATCTTATCCATATCTAAACCGAGACCAGTATAAATTGGGTAGCACCCTCAAGTTACTGGGGCTACTAATTAATTGCGGACTGTATAGATTATATTATATACTGAATGAAGGGGGGGGGGGGTAGGTTACACATGGATATACCCCCTCAAGGAAAAACACTTTTTACATAATCCCACCCACTTACCAGATATTCCCCTGGTGGTCACTTGATGTGGCTGGATCACACATAACCTATCCAATTAAAACATACCTCACTGGCCAGTATCAGTCTGCTATAACTGGAAAGGTTACTTAACTGTGGGTGATTGATGCTCCTTATTTCCTCCATTGACCATCTCATTTCGATGTCCTGCTACACTGACATGGTTCTTATTCCAGCAGGACGAGGTATCCGTTGGTTTGTCCCGGTTTAGAAGTCGTGATTCCATAAAACTTCGCTATCTTCGGGACGAGAACCACACGTTCACTCGGAGCAGGGCGATTTATTTCACTTCCCGCATTCTCTTAACTTAATGTTATTATCACTGATTACATTACCATTCACAAGACGATTTAACGTCTCATAATTATTATACACATTAGAGGTCACTCCATTAAGATCTGAGGCCGATGAGTGAGGAGTAACTCACGGGTAATTTCCCCTGGACACATTCCATGGCGGCACACCCGTCACCCCCCCCCCCCCCCGGTCCACTATTATCCACTTATTTTACCACTTTATCACGGTGGTCACGTAAATCTCGTTCCCTCACTCTTCACCAGGAACAATTACGACACTTAATATTAGGAAGTGAGGCCTATCTTAATCCTTAGGCCGCCGTGAATGCCAATTTCTTGATCCCATGTTTCACAGCTTCCTCACTACATTCAAAACACTCCCGCCACCTCGTGCCCCAGCTCGACCTCTACCCTCCGCGCACATCTGCGCAGGCACAGCGGGAACCCAGTTGGTTCCATTCAAAATACAAATACATTTTGACCCAAATCAACACATTAAACACTTATTAGGCACTACAGCTTCAGAAATTAAATAATTTCCACAACACTCTTGAAGTCATTCTGTTTCCCTCCATTCTCTCTACATGTCCGAACCACCTCAACAACCCTTCCTCAGCCCTCTAGACAACAGTTTTGGTAATCCTGCACCTCCTCCTAACTTCCAAACTACGAATTCTCTGCATTATATTCACAACACACATTGCCCTCAGACATGACATCTCCACTGCCTCCAGCCTTCTCCTCGCTGCAACATTCATCACCCATGCTTCACACCCATATAAGAGTCTTGGTAAAACTATACTCTCATACATTCCCCTCTTTGCCTCCAAGGACAAAGTTCTTTGTCTCCACATACTCCTAAGTGCAC
Organism: Cherax quadricarinatus; assembly: GCF_026875155.1. NCBI lineage: Eukaryota > Metazoa > Arthropoda > Malacostraca > Decapoda > Parastacidae > Cherax > Cherax quadricarinatus. The sequence continues at coordinate 20,424,448 of NC_069470.1, read as the reverse complement.
TGCTCACCCTTTTCCCCTCATCAATTCTATGATTCACCACATCTTTCATAGACCCATCCACTGACATGTCCACTCCCAAATATCTGAATACATTCACCTCCTCCATACTCTCTCCCTCCAATCTGATATCCAATCTTTCATCACCTAATCTTTTTGTTATCCTCATAACCTTACTCTTTCTTGTATTCACTTTTAATTTTCTTCTTTTGCATACCCTATCAAATTCATCCACCAACCTCTGCAACTTCTCTTCAGAATCTCCCAAGAGCACAGTGTCATCAGCAAAGAGCAACTGTGACAACTCCCACTTTATGTATGATTCTTTATCTTTTAACTCCACGCCTCTTGCCAAGACCCTCGCATTTACTTCTCTTACAACCCAATCTATAAATATATTAAACAACCATGGTGACATCACACATCCTTGTCTAAGGCCTACTTTTACTGGGAAATAATTTCCCTTTTTCCTACATACTCTAACTTGAGCCTTACTATCCTTGTAAAAACTCTTCACTGCTTTCAGTAACCTACCTCCTACACCATACACCTGCAACATCTGTCACATTGCCCCCCTATCCACCCTGTCATACGCCTTTTCCAAATCCATAAATGCCACAAAGACCTCTTTAGCCTTATCTAAATACAGTGGACCCCCGCATAACGATCACCTCCGAATGCGACCAATTATTTTTTTTTTTTATTATCACACTGGCCGATTCCCACCAAGGCAGGGTGGCCCGAAAAAGAAAAACTTTCACCATCATTCACTCCATCACTGTCTTGCCAGAAGCATGCTTTACACTACAGTTTTTAAACTGCAACATTACCACCCCTCCTTCAGAGTGCAGGCACTGTACTTCCCATCTCCAGGACTCAAGTCCGGCCTGCCGGTTTCCCTGAACCCCTTCATAAATGTTACTTTGCTCACACTCCAACAGCACGTCAAGTATTGAAAACCATTTGTCTCCATTCCCCTCCTATTCCAAACACGTCACGCATGCCTGCTGGAAGTCTAAGCCCCTCGCACACAAAACCTCCTTTAACCCCCCCCTCCAACCTTTCGTAGGCCGACCCCTACCCCCCTTTCCTTCCTTTACAGACTGAACACTCTTGAAAGTTATTCTTGTTTCGCTCCATCTCTCCACATGTCCGAACCACCTCAACAACCCTTCCTCAGCCCCTCTGACAAAAGTTTTGGTAATCCCGCACCTCCTCCTAACTTCCAAACTACGATTCTCTGCTTTATAATTCGCACCACACATTGCTCTCAGACACGACATCTCCACTGCCTCCAGCTTCTCCTCCGCTGCAAACATCATCACCCAGCTTCAACACCCATAAAAGAGGTTGATTAACTATACTCTCATCATTCCCCCTCTTTGCCCTCCAAGGACAAAGTTCTTTGTTCCACAAACTCCTAATGCACCATTTCACCCTTTTCCCCCTCATCAATTCTATGATTCACCTCACTTTCATAGACCCATCCGCTGACACGTCCATCCAAATATCGAATACATTCACCTCCCCATACTCTCTCCCTCCAATCGTATCCAATCTTTCATCACCTAATCTTTGTTACCTATAACCTTACCCCTTTCCTGTATTCACTTTAAATTTCACTCTTTGAAAACCTTACCAAATTCATCCACCAATCTCTGCAACTTCTCTTCAGAATCTCCCAAGAGCACAGTGTCATCAGCAAAGAGCAACTGTGACAACTCCCACTTTATGTGTGATTCTTTATCTTTTAACTCCATGCGACCAATTATGTAAGTGTATTTATGTAAGTGCGTTTGTACGTGTATGTTTGGGGGTCTGAAATGGACTAATCTACTTCACAATATTCCTTATGGGAACAAATTCGGTCAGTACTGGCACCTGAACATACTTCTGGAGTGAAAAAATATCGTTACCCGGGAGTCCACTGTACTGTTCACTTATTTGTTTCACTCTAAACACCTGGTCCACACACCCCCTACCTTTCCTAAAGCCTCCTTGTTCATCTGCTATCCTATTCTCTGTCTTACTCTTAATTCTTTTAATAATAAGTCTACCATACACTTTACCAGGTATACTCAACAGACTTATCCCCCTATAATTTTTGCACTCTCTTTTGTCCCCTTTGCCTTTATACAAAGGAACTATGCGTGCTCTCTGCCAATCCCTAGGTACCTTACCCTCTTCCATACATTTATTAAATAATTGCACCAACCACTCCAAAACTATATCCCCACCTGTTTTTAACATTTCTATCTTTATCCCATCAATCCCGGGGTGCCTTACCCCCTTTCATTTTACCTACTGCCTCAAAGAACTTCCCCCACACTCACAACTGGCTCTTCCTCACTCCTACAAAATGTTATTCTCCTTGCCCTATACTCGAAATCACAGCTTCCCTATCTTCATCAACATTTAGCAATTCCTCAAAATATTCCCTCCATCTTCCAATACCTCTAACTCTCCATTTAATAACTCTCCTCTCCTATTTTTAACTGAATCAATCCATTTGTTCTCTAGGCTTCCTTAACTTGTTAATCTCCCCTCCAAAACTTTTTTTTTATTTTCAACAAAATTTGTTGATAACATCTCACCCCTCCTCATTTGCTCTCTTTTTTACATTCCTTCACCACTCTCTTAATCTCTCTCTTTTTCTCCATATACTCTTCCCTCCTTGCATCACTTCTACTTTGTAAAAACTTCTCATATGCTAATTTTTTTCTTCCTTACTACTCTCTTTAAAATCATCATTCCACCAATCGCTCCTCTTCCCTCCCGCCCCACTTTCCTGTAACCACAAACTTCTGCTGAACACTCTAACACTACATTTTTAAACCTACCCCATACCTCTTCGACCCCATTGCCTATGCTCTCTTTAGCTCATCTATCCTCCAATAGCTGTTTATATCTTACCCTAACTGCCTCCTCTTTTAGTTTATAAACCTTCACCTCTCTCTTCCCTGATGCTTCTATTCTCCTTGTATCCCATCTACCTTTTACTCTCAGTGTAGCTACAACTAGAAAGTGATCTGACATATCTGTGGCCCCTCTATAAACATGTACATCCTGAAGTCTACTCAACAATCTTTTATCTACCAATACATAATCCAACAAACTACTGTCATTTCGCCCTACATCATATCTTGTATACTAATTATATCCTCTTTTTCTTAAAATATGTATTACCTATAACTAAACCCCTTTCTTATACAAAGTTTAATCAAAGAGCTCCCATTATCATTTACACCTGGCCACCCCAAACTTACCAAACCACACCCTCTCTAAAAGTTTTCTCCTACTTTAGCATTCAGGTCCCATACCACAATTACTCTCTCACTTGGTTCAAAGGTTCCTATACATTCCACTTAACATCTCCTAAAAATCTCTCTCTCTCCTCTACATTCCCCTCTTCTCCAGGTGCATACACGCTTATTTTTGACCCACTTTTTTGCATCCAACCTTTTCTTTAATCCACATAATTCTTGAATTTGCACATTCATTTTCTCTTTTCTCCTTCCATAACTGATCCTTCAACATTACTGCTACCCCTTCTTTTGCTCTAACTCTCTCAGTTACTCCAGATTTAATCCCATTTATTTCCCCCACTGAAACTCCCCTACCCTCTTCAGCTTTGTTTTGCTTAGGGCCAGGACATCCAACTTCTTTTCATTCATAACATCAGCAATCATCTGTTTCTTGTCATCTGCACTACATCCATGCACATTCAAGCATCCCAGTTTTATAAAGTTTTTCTTCTACCCTTTTTTAGTAAATGTCTACAGGAGATGGGGTTACTAGCCCATCGCTCGCAGCATTTTAGTCGCCTCATACGACACGCATGGCTTACGGAGGAGAAATTCTTTTCCACTTCCCCATGGACAATAGAAGAAATAAAGAAGAACAATAGCTATTTAGAAAAAGGAGAAAAGCCTAGATGTATGTATGTATATATGCATGTGCGTGTCCGTGAAGTGTGACCAAAGTGTAAGTAGGAGTAGCAAGATATCCCTGTTATCTAGCGTGTTTATGAGACAGAAAAAGATATATATATACAGCATAAACAATCAAAGGGTAAAAGATCATCATGTATTTGCCTTGCCTTTTCACATATTATCGACTGCGTAACACTATCTCCTGCTAACTGTTTTTCGGTAATCCATACCAACAATAACCTTTCTGCTTCTTCGAGGATTTGCAATCTCTTTTTTGTCAGCATATCTACCCCTTTTGCAACAACAGCACACCTTATATCCTTTCCCTTGGCCACGGTCGAAGTGATGGTTGAATGGGGTTTGCCATACATCCTGGCAAGCTCTGTAACACACACTCCACTCTCATATTTTTCAATGATTTCCTTCTTGAATTAGATTGTGTTCTTTACTTTCTTTACCAAAGGGCTTGCACTAGCTTTCCTTGGGCCCATGGTGACTTATTTAGCACTTGCAATCACAAAAAACAATGGATTATTACGTATGAACCTGCGGGGTGATGGTCACGTGTTGGTAAACAATGGCACACTGAGCGTGAATGGCATGGGAGACTGGCTTTGTATGCATGGTGATGGGCGGACGGGTGCCGGATGGTCGCCGAATCACGAGTCTAATCACGAATCGCGAGGCCAAATTTTGCCGAAAAAACTTGCCAAAAGTCGGATTTCACGAAAGTCGATGCCGCCGAAACTCGAGGGTCCACTGTATATCTACGTGTGGACAGTTTATGGGTTAATGGCTGACTAAGTTCCATCTTGCATTCTTTAAGTACCCTGAAAAACAACTCGTCGGGTCCTGGGGACTTACTTTGTTTCAATTTATCTATCTGTTTGATAAGCATGTCCCTCATAATAGTAATACTCATTAATTTGAATTCTTCAGGAACTGAATAATTTCTGGAATCTCTTTAACATCATCTTTAGTAAAGACTGACAAAAAATAATCATTAAATAGAGAACACATTTCCAGTTCATTATCCGTCAGCTGTCCATTCCCAATTTTCAGAGGTCCTACTTTTACCCTCACCTTCATCCTGTAGACTTGAAAGAACCAGGCCCGGTGGCCTGGTGGCTAAAGCTTCCGCTTCACACACGGAAGGCCCGGGTTCGATTCCCGGTGGGTGAAAACATTCGACATGTTTCCTTACACCTGTTGTCCTGTTCACCTAGCAGCAAATAGGTACCTGGGTGTTAGTCGACTGGTGTGGGTCGCATCCTGGGGGACAAGATTAAGGACCCCAATGGAAATAAGTTAGACAGTCCTCGATGGCACACTGACTTTCTTGGGTTATCCTGGGTGGCTAACCCTCCGGGGTTAAAAATCCGAACGAAATCTTATCTTATCTTATTAGCAACTCTAATTTCATAGTCACGTTTAGCTTTTCTAATCCCCTTTTTTACTTTTCTTTTTAACTGAACATATTGGCCAATAAGGTTAATCTCTCCTCTTTAGATGGGCCTATGAATTCCCCTTTTCTCTCCTAGTAAATGCTTTAACCTCCTGTTAACCCATTTGGAGCCATTGTTATTTGACCTAATATCTCTTTGGGGAGTATACATGCTCTGAGCTCATTGTACGTTATTAAGAAAAAATTCATAAACGCTGAGCCCTTCGTAATCGTATGTTCATCAGTAAAATTATTGGCTAGATTACCCCAATCCAGATTAGACAGGTGTTCCCTAAGTCCATTATAATTGGCAGAACGAAAATCAGGGACTTTTACTATATTATCATTATTCTCGTATTCCCAGCTAATGCTAAAAGTGATGGATTTGTGATTACAGTGGACCCCCGCATAATGATCACCTCCGAATGCGACCAATTATGTAAATGTATTTATGTAAGTGCGTTTGTACGTGTATGTTTGGGGGTCTGAAATGGACTAATCTACTTCACAATATTCCTTATGGGAACAAATTCGGTCAGTACTGGCACCTGAACATACTTCTGGAGTGAAAAAATATCGTTAACCGGGGGTCCACTGTACTTGCACCAAGCTCTTCAGCGATCTCCAGATTATTTACATGTGTTTCCTTATTTGACAAGACTAGGTCAAGTAAATTATTACCCCTGGTAGGCTCTGTTACACACTGCTTCAGAAAACAGTCCTGAACTACTTCCATAAAGTCACTGGACTCCAGATTACCGGTCAAAGAAGTCCAGTCAATTTGACTAAAGTTAAAACCCCCTACTATCACTACATTATTGTGTCTAGAAGCCCTAACAATTTTGTCCCAAAGAAGTCTTCCTCTTTCATGATCCAAGCCTGGAGGTCGGTATATTACATGTACAATTAGTTTTTCTTGACCTACAAACTCTACCCATACAGATTTTGTTACTAATCCATCTATTTTTATACCTGTTTTGATGCAACAATTTACATTTTCTCATACATATAATGCAACTCCTTCGCCTTATATATCTTTGGTTAGGTCTCATTTAGAATATACTGCACAGTTTTGGTCACCGTGTTGTGGAATGAATATAAATGCACTGGAAAACATACAAAGGATGATGACAAAGCTGATCCCATGTATCAGAAATCTTCCATGTGAGGATAGACTGAGGGCCCTGAATCTGCATTCTCTAGAAAGGCATAGAATTAGGGGGGATATGATTGACGTGTATAAATGGAAACAGGAATAAATAAAGGGGTGTAAATAGTGTGCTAAAAATATCTGGCTTTAAGTTGGAAAAAATTCAGATTCATGTAAGATATAGGAAAGCATTAGTTTGGTAATAGAGTGGAACAAACTCCTGAGTCCAGTTATAGAGGCTGAAACATTTTGTAGTTTTAAAAATAGGTTAGATAAATACATGAGTGGGCATGGGTGGGTGTGAGTTGGACCTGACTAGCTTGTGCTACTAGGTCAGATGCCATGCTCTTTCCTTAAGTGAGTGTGACCTGTCCTGACTAGGCATTGGCCTAAGCTGGTAGGAGACTTGGTCCTGCCTTGCATGGGCTAGAAAGCCTTCTGCAGTTTTCCCTCTTTCTTATATTCATAAATATTGCAGGTCTGCAGCTAAGTACTTGGTCTCTGGTGCCATGGATCATGCTGGTATACCTTACTGTCTTCCACCTGTCTGAACTGCAACATAACTCACCCTTCCTTCCCACCGATGTCAGATCTATCTTAATGAATTTGAAATCCATTGTCTTAAGGAGAGCGATGGCCTTGTGGTGCGGCTGTCTCTCGGCTCTGCCTTCAGGGGAATCTTCCATATGTCCCTTATTCTTGAGTAGCTAGAGACCTCCAACCTTAGCGGTCTTCCTGCCTATCAGCTCCTCTGGTGCCGTGTCTTCTGGGGTCACTCCTGTCTCTAATTCTTTTGTGGTTTTACCCTCTGAAACCCCCACCTCCTTACCTCTTCCTGCCTTTACTTCTTCATCTTCTTGCCCCCTAGTTTCTCAGTCTGCGAGGCCTTGCACTCCTACATCTTCTTTGAGCCTATCGCCTGTGAAGCTGAACCTGTCTCCTACGCCCAAGTCTCTTTGCATTCCTCTGGTGCTTACAGTTCCTAAAAAGATTCCTTTTTTGGCCTCAGTGCCAAGTTCTCACCCCCTTTCTAACTCTCACATGAAGGTGGAGGTTCACCCCCCATTCATGTGGTCCCCTCTTGTCCCCTCCCAGAATTTTCCCCAGCCGCCTTCCTTTCCTGTTACACTGCAGGACTCCTCTGTCCCTGCTGGCACATCTCTCCAGGTTCATACTCCCCTCCCCTATCAAACCTCTTTGGTTCCCTCCATTTATTTTAATTTTTTATTATCACACTGGCCGATTCCCACCAAGGCAGGGTGGCCCGAGAAAGAAAAACTTTTACCATCATTCACTCCATCACTGTCTTGCCAGAAGGGTGCTTTACACTACAGTTTTTAAACTGCAACATTAACACCCCTCCTTCAGAGTGCAGGCACTGTACTTCCCATCTCCAGGACTCAAGTCCGGCCTGCCGGTTTCCCTGAACCCCTTCATAAATGTTACTTTGCTCACACTCCAACAGCACGTCAAGTATTAAAAACCATTCGTCTCCATTCACTCCTATCAAACACGCTCACGCACGCCTGCTGGAAGTCCAAGCTCCTCGCACACAAAACCTCCTTTACCCCCTCCCTCCAACCTATCCTTGGCCTACCCCTACCCTGCCTTCCTTCCACTACAGACTGATACACTCTTGAAGTCATTCTGTTTCGCTCCATTCTCTCTACATGTCCGAACCACCTCAACAACCCTTCCTCAGCCCTCTGGACAACAGTTTTGGTAATCCCGCACCTCCTCCTAACTTCCAAACTACAAATTCTCTGCATTATATTCACACCACACATTGCCCTCAGACATGACATCTCCACTGCCTCCAGCCTTCTCCTCGCTGCAACATTCATCACCCATGCTTCACACCCATATAAGAGCGTTGGTAAAACTATACTCTCAAACATTCCCCTCTTTGCCTCCAAGGACAAAGTTCTTTGTCTCCACAGACTCCTAAGTGCACCACTCACCCTTTTCCCCTCATCAATTCTATGATTCACCTCATCCTTCATAGACCCATCCACTGACGCGTCCACTCCCAAATATCTGAATACATTCACCTCCTCCATACTCTCTCCCTCCAATCTGATATCCAATCTTTCATCACCTAATATTTTTGTTATCCTCATAACCTTACTCTTTCCTGTATTCACTTTTAATTTTCTTCTTTTGCACACCCTACCAAATTCATCCACCAATCTCCGCAACTTCTCTTCAGAATCTCCCAAGAGCACAGTGTCATCAGCAAAGAGCAACTGTGACAACTCCCACTTTATGTGTGATTCTTTATCTTTTAACTCCACGCTTCTTGTCAAGACCCTCGCATTTACTTCTCTTACAACCCCATCTATAAATATATTAAACAACCACGGTGACATCACACATCCTTGTCTAAGGCCTACTTTTACTGGGAAATAATTTCCCTCTTTCCTACATACTCTAACTTGAGCCTCACTATCCTCGTAAAAACTCTTCACTGCTTTCAGTAACCTACCTCCTACACCATACACCTGCAACATCTGCCACATTGCCCCCTATCCACCCTGTCATACGCTTTTTCCAAATCCATAAATGCCACAAAGACCTCTTTAGCCTTATCTAAATACTGTTCACTTATATGTTTCACTGTAAACACCTGGTCCACACACCCCCTACCTTTCCTAAAGCCTCCTTGTTCATCTGCTATCCTATTCTCCATCTTACTCTTAATTCTTTCAATAATAACTCTACCATACACTTTACCAGGTATACTCAACAGACTTATCCCCTATAATTTTTGCACTCTCTTTTGTCCCCTTTGCCTTTATACAAAGGAACTATGCATGCTCTCTGCCAATCCCTAGGTACCTTACCCTCTTCCATACATTTATTAAATAATTGCACCAACCACTCCAAAACTATATCCCCACCTGCTTTTAACATTTCTATCTTTATCCCATCAATCCCGGCTGCCTTACCCCCTTTCATTTTACCTACTGCCTCACGAACTTCCCCCACACTCACAACTGGCTCTTCCTCACTCCTACAAGATGTTATTCCTCCTTGCCCTATACACGAAAATCACAGCTTCCCTATCTTCATCAACATTTAACAATTCCTCAAAATATTCCCTCCATCTTCCCAATACCTCTAACTCTCCATTTAATAACTCTCCTCTCCTATTTTTAACTGACAAATCCATTTGTTCTCTAGGCTTCCTTAACTTGTTAATCTCACTCCAAAACTTTTTCTTATTTTCAACAAAATTTGTTGATAACATCTCACCCACTCTCTCAATCTCTGCATGCTCTACCTCATCTGCTCCTGAACTCGTGGTATCGGCATTTTCCTTGTCTGCTGAGACACTTAACACTGTTTCCGACTGTATTGCAGAGATGAAACCCTCGATGGACACCGGTGTGCCTCCTCCTGCCCCTTCTCATTTTTCACAACTCATCAGCAGTCTTTTCCTTCACAGCATTCTGATTCCTCCTTGCTTACAGGCTTTCTGTTACCTCCACACATTGACTTCACTGACCCTACTAACCCATAGATTTTATTGCTTCTCATTGTTGACGTACCTATCTTTGTGAATAATGACTTATTTACAGTGGAATATTTGTGACCTCAGGAGAAACTGGGGAGAGCTCCAGGTGTTGCTCTCCTAGTTTTCCCCAGTGTGTGTCAGGTTACAAGAGCCTGAAGTTTGCTTAGCTTTTATCCATCCCATTTTGGGCTATGTACCATTGCATTCTTCTGATCCCTTTCCTGATGAAATTTTTACTGAGAGTGCACTACTTATGTATATTGGCATACTGTTTCAGCAGGTCTTTGTTCTCTGCTGCATTATACTGCATCCATTATTTATCTGCACAAGTGGTACAGTTTGCTCTCCTGTGCATTCTGTATCTGATATTGCATTCTTGATCTCTTCTCTGCCACCACACATCTTGTTGTTAGGTGATTTTAATGTTCATCATCATCATTGGGAGTGTCCCACTGTGACTCTCGTGGTGATCAGTTGGAGATTCTTCTCACTTCTCATCCTCTTCATGTTTTTTACAGGTGCTCCAACTCATTTTGACTCACACTCAGTGTCTCTCTTGCATTAATCTTTCTATCTGCTCCTCGTCAATTGCACTTGATTACACTTGGTCTGTTCTCCCGGATTTGCGTGACAGTGATCACTTTCCTATTATTCTTCCACTTTGTATTCCCGCCCACCTTGTTGACTCCATTGGCAATTTCGACAAGTGAATTTTGACATATACTCTCATCTTACCACTTTTTGTGGGGACCCTTCTTTGTCCTCTATTGATTAGCTGGTGCACCAGTTTTCGACCTTAGTTTCGACTGCAGTGACAGGTTCTATTCCTGAAACATAAGGCAGGCATTCTCAGACATGTGTGCCTTAATGGTCTCCAGCATGTGCCTATGCAGTGTATTTGAAATGTGTTGCATGGGGCTGTTTTCAGTATAATTGGACCACAGATCATCTTTTGGATTTTAAGCAGGCAAGGGCAGTTGTCCGCTGTGTCATATGTGATGCTAAATGCACTTGTTTGGAAGACTACATTTCTACCATTGCCTTGACTTCCCCTATATGTTGTATGGAAGTTGTGTGGCAAATATACTCCAGACCCAGCTCCCGTTTTGCAGGTTGCTGGTGTTAGTGTTGTGGAACCTCTTGAAGTTGCCATGGAAATCAAGAACTATCTTTTCGTGTCTCCCAAGGGCTTCACCTCTGTCCCTCATTTCTTTCTTCTAAGTCTGCCAGGGAGCAGTCACCCTTGGATTTCTCTTCTAATGAGATGGAGCTGTATAATGTACCTTTTACTCTTTTAGAGCTAGGGTCCACACTTTCCGCTTACTGGTCATCGGAAGCTTGGCCTGATGATATTCATTTCTGTATGCTACAGCATCTGCATTCTACAGTCCTTTTGCATGTTTTCAATCTTGGTTGGATGTGAGAGGTCCTCCATCAACAATGGAAATCTTCCATTGTACTACCATGCAAACCAAGCACTTCTGGGCTTGATACTTCCCACTATCATCCCATTGCTCTGACCAGTGTACAGTGGACCCCCACATAGCAATTTTAATCTGTGCAAGAGGGCTCATTGTTATGCGAAATGATCGGTATGCGAATGAATTTTCCCCATAAGAAATAATGGAAATCAAATTAATCCGTGCAAGACACCCAAAAGTATGAAAAAAAAAAAAATTTACCACATGAAATGTTAATTTTAATACACACAAACTGAAAAAGGCATACACAATTACATGACACTTACTTTTATTGAAGATCTGGTGATGATTGATGGGATGGGAGGAGGGGAGAGAGAGTGTTAGTGTTTAGAAGGGGAATCCCCTTCCATTAAGACTTGAGGTGTCGAGTCCTTTTCTGGGGTTACTTCCCTTCTTCTTTTAATGCCACTAGGACCAGCTTCAGAGTCACTGGACTTCTTTCACACAACATATCTGTCCATAGTGGCCTGTACCTCTCGTTCCTTTATGACTTCCCTAAAGTGTTTCACAACATTGTCAGTGTACAGGTTGCCAACACGGCTTGCAATAGCTGTGTGAGGGTGATTTTCATCCATGAAGGTTTGCACTTAAAGCCACTTTGCACAGATTTCCTTAATCTTTGTAGTAGGCAACTTCTTCAATTTCTCTCTCCCCTCCTCTGAACCAGTTTCCTCAGGTCTGGCCTCTTGCTCTTGAAGTTGATCTATCAGCTCATCAGTGGTTAGTTCTTCATTGTCCTCCTCCACCAACTCTTCCACATCCTCCCCACTAACCTCCAACCCCAAGGACTATCCCAATGCCACAATGGATTCCTCAACTGGCATAATCCTCTCAGGGTTAGCCTCAAACCCTTCAAAATCCCTTTTGTCTACACATTCTGGTCACAGTTTCTTCCAAGCAGAGTTCAAGGTCTTCTTAGTCACTCCCTCCCAAGCCTTACCTATAAGGTTTACACAATTGAGGATATTAAAGTGCTCTCTCCAAAACTCTCTTAGAGTCAGTTGAGTTTCTGAGGTCACTACAAAGCACCTTTCAAACAGAGCTTTTGTGTACAGTTTTTTGAAGTTTGCAATAACCTGCTGGTCCATGGGCTGCAGGAGAGGAGTGGTATTAGGAGGCATAAACTTGATGTTAATGAATTTCATGTCCCCATAAAGTCGCTCTGCCACGTCTGTAGGATGACCAGGGGCATTGTCTAACACCAGGAGGCACTTAAGTTTTAATTTCTTTTCAGTTAGGTAATCTTTCACATTGGGGGCAAATGCATGGCATAACCAGTCATAGAAAAAGTCCCTAGTGACCCATGCCTTACTGTTTGCCCTCCACAGCACACACAAATTCTCCTTGAGGACATTCTTTTGCCTGAACGGTCTGGGAGTTTCAGAGTGATACTCTAATAAAGGCTTAACTTTGCAATCACCAGTAGCATTGGAACACATCAACAAAGTAAGCCTGTCTTTCATAGGCTTATGTCCTGGGAGTGCCTTTTCCTCCTGAGTAATGTAGGTCCTGCTTGGCATTTTCTTCCAAAACAGGCCTGTTTCATCACAATTAAACACTTGTTCAGGCTTCAGTCCTTCAGTTTCTATGTACTCCTTGAATTCCTGCACATATTTTTCAGCTGCTTTGTGGTCCGAACTGGCAGCCTCACCATGCCTTATCACACTATGTATGCCACTACGCTTCTTAAATCTCTCAAACCAACCTTTGCTGGCCTTAAATTCACTCACATCAGCACTAGTTGCAGGCATTTTTTTAATTAAATCCTCATGCAACTTCCTAGCCTTTTCGCTTATGATCGCTTTAGAGACGCTATCTCCTGCTATCTGTTTTTCATTTATCCACACCAATAAGAGTCTCTCAACATCTTCCATCACTTGCGATCTTTGTTTCGAAAACACAGTTAAACCTTTGGCAAGAACAGCTTCCTTGATTGCCTTTCTGGTGCCCACAATAGTAGCGATGGTTGATTGGGGTTTCTTGTACAACCTGGCCAGGTCGGCAATACGCACTCCACTTTCATACTTATCAATGATCTCTTTCTTCATCTCTATTGTAATTCTAACCCTTATTGCTGTAGGGTTGGCACTAGAAGCTTTCTTGGGGCCCATGGTCACTTATTTTCCAGATAAAGCACCGAAAACAATGTAATAATACAAAAATGTTCCGATTGTATGCTTGGATGTTACCGCGGAGGCTGGCTGGTAAACAATGGCACGGGCGGCACATGTGAGGCTGGCTGAGGGCGCACATTGGACGCATCTCGGACGAACATCGGTGAGCGGGTTTTTAAGTGGTATGCGAAGCAAAATTTTTGAGATTAAAGCAAGCGGTATGCGGATTAATCATTATGTGATGCCAACGGTATGCAGGGGTCCACTGTAGTCTGCAAGGTGATGGAACGAATGGTGAATAGATGTCTGGTATGATATTTGGAGCCTCACAGTAGCTCTTCTCACCAATATGGCTTTTGTAAGGGCCACTCAAATTTGGACCTCTTGCTCCACTTAGATACATATATATGAAATTCCTTTGCAAATAAATACTCCATTCTAGCATTCTTTTTTGATCTCGAGAAGGCATACGACACCACTTGCAGGTAGTATAACATCTAAGCTGAGGCGCACTCCTTAGGCCTGTATGGTAATCTACCAACCTTCCGTGCTGCTTTCTTATCTGAAAGACATTTTTCGTGGCATTTATGGATTTGGAAAAGGCATATGACAGGGTGGATAAGAGGGCAATGTGGCAGATGTTGCAGGTGTATGGTATAGGAGGTAGGTTACTGAAAGCAGTGAAGAGTTTTTACAAGGATAGTGAGGCTCAAGTTAGAGTATGTAGGAAACAGGGAGATTATTTCCCAGTAAAAGTAGGCCTTAGACAAGGATGTGTGATGTCACCATGGTTGTTTAATATATTTATAGATGGAGTAGTAAGAGAAGTAAATGCGAGGGTCTTTGCAAGAGGCGTGGAGTTAAAAGATAAAGAATCACACATTAAGTGTGAGTTGTCACAGTTGCTCTTTGCTGATGACACTGTGCTCTTGGGAGATTCTGAAGAGAAGTTGCAGAGGTTGGTGGATGAATTTGGTAGGGTATGTAAAAGAAGAAAATTAAAAGTGAATACAGGAAAGAGTAAGGTTATGAGGATAACAAAAATATTAGGTGATGAAAGATTGGATATCAGATTGGAGGGAGAGAGTATGTAAGAGGTGAATGTATTCAGATATTTGGGAGTGGACGTGTCAGCGGATGGGTCTATGTAAGATGAGGTAAAATCATAGAATTGATGAGGGGAAAAGGTGGAGCAGTGCTCTTAAGAGTCTGTGGAGACAAATGCTTAGCCATGCTAGGTGTTCTAGTGGTACACTCTGTAATTATTATTTTACTATATGTAAACCACACAATAACCAAATTCTGTAAACTCATCATTGTAATCCTTATAGAGAATAAACCTTGAATTGAATTGAAAGAGGGGAATGTATGAGAGTATAGTTTTACCAACGCTCTTATATGGGTGTGAAGCATGGGTGATGAATGTTGCAGCGAGGAGAAGGCTGGAGGCAGTGGAGATGTCATGTCTGAGGGCAATGTGTGGTATGAATATAATGCAGAGAATTCATAGTTTGGAAGTTAGGAGGAGGTGCGGGATTGCCGAAACTGTTGTCCAGAGGGCTGAGGAAGGGTTGTTGAGGTGGTTTGGACATATAGAGAGAATGGAGTGAAACAGATTGACTTCAAGAGTGTATCAGTCTGTAGTGGAAAGAAGGCAGGGTAGGGGTCGGCCTAGGAAAGGTTGGAGGGAGGGGGTAAAGGAGGTTTTGTGTGCAAGGGGCTTGGACTTCCAGCAAGCATGCGTGAGCGTGTTTGATAAGAGTGAATGGAGACAAATGGTTTTTAATACTTGATGTGCTGTTGGAGTGTGAGCAAAGTAACATTTATGAAGGGATTCAGGGAAACTGGCAGGCCAGACTTGAGTCCTGGAGATGGGAAGTACAGTGCCTGCACTCTGAAGGAGAGGTGTTAATGTTGCAGTTTAAAAACTGTAGTGTAAAGCACCCTTCTGGCAAAACAGTGATGGAGTGAATGATTATGAAAGTTTTTCTTTTTCGGGTCACCCTGCCTTGGTGGGAATCGGCCAGTGGTGCTAATAAAAAAAATAATTTTCGTGTCGTGTGTTGGCACCTCTTTTTCCTTTGACTTTGTTAAGGCCAAGGGAGTCCCACAAGGTTGTGTCCTTAGCACTACTCTTTGTCTCTTGGCTATAAATGACCTACCTTCTATTCTTCCCTCGCATATTTGGTTGTCGCTTTATGTTGATGACTCCGCCATAGCTTATCAGGGTGCTGACTGTCACCTGGTAGTGGCCCCACTTCAGGTTGCGATTGACCATGTTTTCCATTGGGCCACTTCTCATAGATTTAAATTTTCTAGTGTGTAAACCCATTTCATTACCTTCACTAGATGTCCTCTTGTCCCAGATTTTCCATTGTATTTGCATAGCTCATGAATCCAAGAATGTGATACAGTCAGGTTTCTTGGCCTGTTCAATCGCTGGTTGACATGGAAACCTCACATTTCCTCTTTCAGGGCAGCTTGCCATGGTTGGCTGATCCCCCATAAAATTGTTCCACATCGTTTGTGGGAATCAGATCGCCGATCTCTACCCCATTTGTATTCCTCCCTAATATTCTCAAAGCAGGATTATAGCAACCAAGTCTATTCTGTGGCTTCTCCTGCAACTCTTTCTAAGATCCCATTCATCATCAGGGTCTACACTTATGCCTTGGTGCCTTTTGTTCATCCCCTGTTGAAAGCCTCTCTGCCGAGGCGAATGATCCTTAGCCTATCGTCATGATGCTCATTGCCTGTTACTTTGTCCACTCTCATAACTTTCAGGTTCCTTCGATGTATAGGTTCCTCTCAGACATTAGTAGAAGCTCATTAACCCTTTGGGGGTTTCGGACATTTTTGGTGGGTTCGGACGGTTTTTGGCATACTAGTATGCCTAAATTCTAGCGCCTTCAAATCTAGTGAGAGAAAGCTGGTAGGCCTACATATGAAAGAATGGGTCTATGTGGTCAGTGTGCACAGTATAAAAAAAATCCTGCAGCACACTGTGCGTAATGAGAAAAAAAAAACTTTGACCGTGTTTTTGGATTAAAACAGCTATTTTTGTATGGTATTTATTGTTGTATTCTAGTTTTCTTGGTCTCATTTTGTAAAATGGAAGACATATTACAGAAATTGAAATTATTTTGACTGGTTTTACAATGAAAAGTACCTTGAAATTGAGCTCAAAGTAGCAAAAATGTTCGATTTTTACCAAAGTTCAAAAGTAAACAAATCATGCCAAGCATCCAATACACATCAACTGGTGAGTCTAATATTCTTTCACAAGTGCGCTGATATTATTTATACCATTTCTACACTAATGCAGTAGTCTGCATAACAGTAAATCTTATTTTTTTGTAAGAATAAAAATTCAAAGTGGAAAGCCAAAGAAATATAAGAGGGGCCTGGAGATGTGACTAACGAACAGAGAACTTGTTATTTTAGTGCCAGGAATGTCTTTCTTGTTTATTCTGGACCCTATTCGGAAATTGGCATCTTTTGAAATTTGTGTGAAATTGGCAAAATTGCTAATTCTGACCACCTTATTGGATAGTTGAAATCGGTAAAAGGGTGGTTTCTTGTACTCATTCGATAGAAAAATGGAGTTCTAGCAAAATAGTTATGATTTTTGTCGACTAGTACACTGGAATTGGCCAAAAAATAGGGCTCAAAGTGGGCAAAATCGCCGATGCATAAACATCATCTAGACCGCTAACTTCGCGAGAGCATAATTCCGTAAGTTTTCCATAAAATTTCATACTTTTGGTATTATGATCAGGAAAAGATTCTCTATCTTTTTGTAAGAAAATTTTTTTTTTTGGGAAATTTGGCTGACCCTGAGAACAAGTCTCTGAGAGGACCTGTCGACCCCCAAAGGGTTAATTGATTGGTGCCCTTGTTTAATCTGTCTGTTTTCTCAAGGTCTTCACTTGCTCAGGTCTTCTCTCCAGTTGTCTTCCTTGTGTGTTCATGTTGCATCTGCCTTTTCCCTTTCCCCTTGGGAGGTTCCCATGGTTTGCATCTGTTCTCCTCTACTGCTGTGCGCCAAAGCTTCTTGCTCTTTTTCTTTATCACTTCTGGTCACATGTTCATGCTGTCATGGTTTATACGGATGGTTCTAAATCTTCTGATGGTGTTGGGTTTGTGGTGGTGTTCCCTGATGATGATGTATGGTGTCATTTGCTGGACTTGGCTAGTATTTTTACCACCCAGCTGTATGTCATCTCTAGAGCTTCTCCGTACTACATATATATCTCCGTCGGTATTTGTTATCATTTTGGATTTCCTCAGTGCTTTACAGGCCATTAAACAATTTGATTTCCTTAATCCATTGGTCCTTCATATTCAACTTTGGTTGTGCTGTGTAGCTAACAAAAACAAAGACTTCGTTTTCTGTTGGGTCCCTGGACACGTTGATATATGAGGCAATGAACAGGTGGATGCTGCTGCACTGTCAGTGGTGCGTGATCTTCTGGTTTCCTATAGAGGTATTCGATTCAGGGATTATTTTATTGTCATCTCTACCCTCTTTGTGGCTTTTGGCAACAACTTTGGTCGAACATGCACAATAAATTGCACTCTTTTAATCCACTTTTGGGTTTGTGGCCATTTTCTTCACACTGTTGCCATGCTCAGGAGACTGTGTTTTTCCCATCTCTGCATCGGCCATACTTGCCTTACATAAGAACATAAAAAAGAAGGAAAACTTAACAGGTCTTCTGGTCCACACAAGGCAAGTCCAAGTCTCCTTCTGGCTTAAATCAATTCCCTAACCTAGTTAGATCAGGTCACATTCACTTAAGGAAGAAGCACGTCATCTGACCTAGTAGCACAGCTAGTCAGGTCCAATTCACACCCACTCATGTACAGTGGGGCCTCCGGTATTACAATATTAATCCGTTCCTGAGAGCTCATCACATGCCAAAATTATCGTAACGCGAATTAATCTTCCCCAAAAGAAATAATGGAAATCAAATTAATCCATGCAAGACACCCAAAAGTACTATGAAAAAAAAGTTCTATCACATGAAATATGAAGTTTAATGCACACAAACTGAAGAAGACATGCACAGTTAGTAGTACATTACTCTACTAACAATAGAATACATGACACTTACCTTTAATGAAGATCTGGTGATGATTGATGGGACGGCAGGAGGGGAGAGTGTCGAAGTTGTTAATGTTAGAAGGGAATCCCCTTCCATTAGGACTTGAGGTAGCAAGTCCTTTTCCGGGGTTACTTCCCTTCTTCTTTTAATGCCACTAGGACCAAACTGGCAGCCTCGCCATGCCTAATCACACTATGTATGCCACTAAGATTTAAATCTTTCAAACAACCTTTGCTGGCCTTAAATTCACTCACATTACAACTAGTTGCAAGCATTTTTTCAATTAAATCCTCATGCAGCTTCCTAGCCTTTTCACATATGATCGCTTGAGAGATGCTATCTCCTGCTATCTGTTTTTCATTTATCCACACCAATAACAGTCTCTCAACATCTTCTAATGCTTGCGATCTCTGTTTCGAAAACAGACATGCACCTTTTGCAAGAACAGCTTCCTTGATTGCCATTTTCCTGGCCACCATAGTAGCGATGGTTGATTGGGGTTTTGTATACAACCTTGGCCAGCTCTGACACATGCACTCCACTTTCATACTTTGCAATTATCTCTTTCTTCATTTCAATAATCATTAGCAGCCTTTTTCTCGAAGGGTTGGCACTAGAAGCTCTCTTGGGGCCCATGGTGACTTATTTTGCAGAAACAAGCACCAAAAACACTTTGATAATATGGAATGTACCGAATGTATGTTTAGATGCGAGCACACTGGCTGGCTTGAAAATGGTGGTACGCACGGGCAGTTCAGGCCACATGTGGATGCGTCCCGTGGCGGGTTTTTTAACGAGTAGCGAGGCAAAATTTTTGCATTAAAATGTATCGTATACCGGGTTTAACATATACCGATGCCATCGTATACCGGGGGTCCACTGTATTTATCTAACCTATTTTTTTAAACTACACAATGCTTTAGCCTCTATAATTGTACTGGGAAGTTTTTTCACTGATCCACAACTCTATTACCAAAACCAGTGTTTTCCTATATCCTTACTGAATCTGAATTTTTCCAACTTGAAACCATTCCTACGAGTCGTGTCTTGGCTAGATATTTTTAGTATGCTATTTACATCCCCTTTATTTATTCCTGTTTTCCATTTATACACCTCAATCATATCCCCCTAATTCTATGCCTTTCTAGAGAGTGCAGATTCAGGGCCCTCAGTCTATCATCATAGGGAAGATTTTTGATACATGGGATCAACTTTGTCATCCTTTTTTGTATTTTTTCCCAAAAGCTTTATATCCTTCGAAAATTGGTGACCACAACTGTGCAGCTTAATTGGGATAAGGCCAAACCCAAAAATTTCTATTGAGTTGAAGAACAACCTGAGGACCCTAATTACTTTGCTTCTCAAAGAAAAGGGAAAAGGTTTCCCATTTGCTTTATTGTGAACACTTATGCATTTTATTTTTTTTTTTTAGATTACTCCCAAACCAGAACCCCCAAATCCTTTTTCCCCATCAGTAATTTTAAAAGATCTACTTATTTGGTTTATATTCTGGCATGGTTTTTTTCCCGCCCAAATGTTGGAAGTTTGTATTTGCCCTATTTTTTAAAACTGCTTCTCCCACTTCCCCCGGGACCACTGATCATTTCTTTTCAAATTTTCCCCTCGAGTGCTTAAGGGCCCTTTTCAGAATGAATTTAAAGCTTATTTTGGTGTCATAGGAAACTAGCTTATGTCCTATTTTTCCCTCATCTATTTTGGGTTTATGTAGATGTGTAAAAGGGGGCCCCAACACTGACCCCGGGAAAAAACACCTTTTCGGGAAACTTGCCCACTCTGATTTCCCCCATTATGAAAATTTCTCTGTTTCCCTTATTTGTAAACCCAATGCCTCTGTCCGGGAAAAAAATTTCCCCTTTTCCTTGTTTCTTAATTTTCCCCTTTAGTCTCTGTTGGGGGAAACTCTAAAAAAAGGGATTATTTAAAGGGCCAAAATTTTTTTTTTCCCATTTTAAATTCCATGATCACTTCCTCAAATCCCTTAGTGAAAAAAGTTAATAAAATTCATAAGGCGTGAATGCCCTTTTGAAAAAACCTTTATGAGATTTGTTGATCAATTTTTGGGTTTTTTAAGATGGCTATAAATTTGGGCCTGGGTATTATTTGTTTCCCTTTAAATTTTCCCACAAAGGAGGTTGGGCCCTTATTGGTCTTTTATTTCCCGAATTTAAAAGGAAACCCTGTAAACCGGGCTTTAAAATTTAAGGTTTTAAACTTTGCCTTTTTCCACTTATCGGGAAAACTATCCCAGTTTGAGTGTTATGTTAAAAAGATTAGCCAAAGGTTCACTATGAGTTTCCTTTTTTCATTCCATTAAAACCCTTTTGTGTACATTTATCGGGGCCCCCGGGGGGTTTGGTAAGTTTTTTTTTTAAATCCTTTTTTTTAAAGGGGTAGGGAAACTTGTGAACCTAATCGTGTTAGTTTATCTCATCCTGTTCTTTTAAATTTTTTAAATTTCGGGAAAATATCGTAGAAATCCCCCCTGCAAAAAACTGAGAGGAAGTAAGTGTAAAAATTCTACCCCCTTCCCTTTTTCATTTCGGTGTTTGACCCGGTGATTTTTGAGTGGGTTTATTTTTTCCCTAATCTTATCATTCTCGGTGTTTGGGCCCTTTGGGGTGACTTTTGGGGGGCTTATTTTTCCCCTAATCTTACGTTGTATACCAAAGGGAAATTCCTTTTTGGGGTTTTGCCTTGGATTTTTTTGAAAATTTAAACCCCCTTTTTTATTTTTACTTTTTTTATTCCCCTTTTTATTTTTCTCTTAAAACTGAATACAGGGGCCCCCCACAAAATGTTTTTAAATTTCTTTCCTGAGAGCTCATTGTTTTTGCAAAATTTAAATCTTTTTAATCCCAATTGATTTTCCCTATAAGAAATAATGGAAATCAAATTTAACCCTGCAAAAACACCCAAAAATATTTTAAAAAAAATAAATTTTTTCCACATGAAATATTAATTTTTAAAAACCAAAAAACTTAAGGGAAAAAATTCCTTACATGACACTTACCTTTATTGAAGATTGGTGATGATTTATGGGATGGGGGGAGGGGGAGAGTGTTTGGGTTGGGTTGTGTTTAGAAGGGGGGAAACCCCCCCCATTTGGACTTGAAGGTTTGGGAAGGGCCTTTTCCGGGGGTTGTTCCCCTTTTTTTTTAAAAGCCCCTAGGCCAGCTTCAAAAGTCCCCTGGCTTCTGTCGCACAAAAATTAAACTGTCCATAGTGGGGCCTTTTACCTCTCGTTCCTTTTTCGACTTTCCTAAAGTGTTTCACAAAAAGTGTCAAAGTAATAGTCACCAGATGGCTTGCAAAAGCTGTTGAGGGGTTTTATTTCATCAAAAAAGGGTTTTCACTTTAAGCCCCAAAATTTCACACATTTCCTTAATCTTTGGGAAATTGGAACTTTTTTTTCCCTTTCTCTCTCCCCTCCTCCGAAACAATTTTCTCAGGTGTGGCCCCTTTCTGTTGAAATTTTTCTAGCAGCTCAAACTGTGGGTTTGTTTTTCATTGTCCTCCTTTCCCCCAAAATCTTCCCCCATCCTTTCCCCCCTAACCTCCAAAACCCCCAAAGGGCTTCCCCAATGCCACAATTTATTCCTCAATGGCATAGGGTTCTCCCGGGGTTTGCCTCCAAAAACCCTTTAAAAACCCCTTTTTTTCCAAATTTTGGCCACGTTTCTTTGAAGGCCCGAGTTTTAAGGTCCTCTTAGTCACTCCCTCCCAAGCCTTACCTATAAGGTTTACACAATTGAGGATATTAAAATCCTCTCTTTCCCAAAATTTTTTTAGTCAATTTAGTTTCTGAGGTCACCCCCCCAAAACACCTTTCAAACTTTGCTTTTTGTACAGCTTTTTGGGGTTTGCAATAACCTTTCTGGTCCATGGGTTAAAGGGGAGGGTGGTATTAGGAATTTAAAAATTCACCTTAATGAAGTCATGCCCCAAAGCACTCTGCCAAATCTGGGAGGATGCCAGGGGCATTGTCTAACACCAAGGAAAACTTAAGGTTTTAATTTCTTTTCAGGTTTGGTAATTTTTCCCCAAGGGGGGGAAAGCTTGGGGTTAAAACCAAATCATAGAAAAAAGGGCCCCAGTTTACCCCTGCCTTATTGTTTGCCCTCTACAGCCCCAAACAAATTTGCCTCCCCAGGTATTCTTTTGCAGAACGGTCTGGGAAAATTTCCGAAATGATACACTAATAAAGGCTTTCACTTTTCAAACACCATTGCATTGGGGACACATGAGGGAAAAGGGAAAACCGGGCTTTAAAAGGTTATGTCCTGGGAGTGCCTTTTCCTCCTCAGTAATGTTTGGTCCTGCTTGGCATTTTCTTTCCAAAAAAAAGGGCCCGGTTTTTGTCCCCAATTAAAACTTGTTCAGGGGTTTTTTTTTTTCCCTTTACTGTCTATGTACTCCTTTTAGTTCCTGAAAAAATTTTTCAGCCTGCCCTTTTGGGGGTCCAAAAATGGCAGCCCCCACCTTTCCTTTCACCTTGTATGCCCCCTACGCCCCTTAAATCTCTCAAACCCAAACCCTTTTCTGGCCTTAAATTCACTCAAATATCACTAGTTGCAGGCTTTTTTAATTTAAATTTCCCCGTTTTAGCTTTAGCCTTTTCACCCTTTTGATCGTTGAGAGATGCTGTTTTCCCGCTATTGTTTTTCGTTTATCCACCCAAAAAAAAAGTCTCCAAAACTTTTATCACTTTTCGATCCTGGGTTTGAAAACACAGTTTAAAACCCTTTTGGGAAGAAAAAGGGTTTGATTGCCCTTTCCTTGGGGCACAATAGTAGAAAGGTTGATTTGGGGGGGGTTTTTTTAAAAACCGGCCAGGGTCGGGACCCCACTCCACTTTCATACTTAAACAATGATCTTTTTTTTTCTCTCCCTTTGTAATTTAAAACCCCATTCCCGTAGGGGTTGGGGATAGAAGGGTTTCTTGGGGCCCCTGGTGACTTTTTTTTTAGGTGGGAAAACGCTATAAAAAGGCTGTAAAAATACGAAAAGTTCCGAGTGTATGCCCTTTAAAGTTTTTTTTTCGGGGCTGGCTTGTAAACAATGCCCCCTGGCAGAACATGTTGGGGGGGATCAGGCCGCTTGGGGCGCCCTCTGGACAAATTTGCGTTTTAGCGAATTTTTTTTGCGGGTTGCGAGGGCAAAATTTTTTTGTTTAAAATTTTATCGTTTTGCGGATTTAATTTTCTATGCGATGCCAACATTATGCGGGGGTCCACTGTACATATATTGGTTTCTTAACTGCCCCTCTCCTTTTTGATTTGCCTATTTATGCCTTTCTTTTAAACCAATGAGATGTTTCAATCTATTGTTCATCCATTTAGATCATTTTTGTTTGATATGATTTCCCTATTTTGAACAGAGGTTGTCTGAGTAGCTAGAACTAAGCTCTGGAAAATGTCATATCAGCAAAAATGTCATATCACCACCCTACCTGACCCACAGTCATTCCAGTTCACCCCTCCCAGGTAATTTCTCAGTCTTATGAAATCAGCCAAGCAGAAATCAGGGACAGAGACTTGATTACCATTATTAGGGTAATTCCAGATACATTTAAACGGGGAGTGATTTGTTATCACTTTCCCCAAGTTCTCATTAACCTCAGTACTACTAATTAGCGTTTCCCCCTGCTGGAAAAGAACCAAGTCAAACAGGTTATTTCCTCTAGTTGGTTCTGTCCCCCCCCTTTTTAAAAAAAGCAATCCTGAAACGTATCAAGAAAGTCATTTGGGACTCTAAATTCCTGTCAAATTGCTCCAGTCAGTTTGTCTAAAATTAAAATCTCCCTTGCACTACATTTCATATTTTAGATGCCTTATGAATTTCTTTCCCATAGAAGTTTACTGTACTCCCTATAAAGGGTTTTGGAGGCCTGTAAATCACACCAAAGATTAGCTTTTTTATAGCCTGTGAAGGCTTATTTCGCTCTGTAATAACTTCGGGACAGTATTACCAAAGTGGCTCCTCCTCAGGAAAATTTAATGAATAAAAAACGAAATAATAATTCACAAAGATAAACACTTTATTATTTATTAAAGCAAACATAAAACAATAAACATGACAGGTATATCCTATTTGAAAGAAAAAATGAAAAATGAAATGAATAAAATAAACATTTGAACTCAACACTAATTTATATATTGGGGTGTCTGGTGTTGGTGACACTTCGTGTTGTTGAAATCTTAGCCGTTGCTGATGGGGAGGGGGGGGGGGGGTCGCAGGTGTTGGTGACCACCACCGGCTCGTTCTTCACAGAGTACCGCCGTGAGTATTCTATCCCGATGACAGGAAAGCAGGTTCTTTACCACTGAAACGATGTGGGGTTATCCTGCAATTTCATCAGGTGCACAGGTAATTAAAATCCGAAATAGGGAAGCTCTGACGTTAGCCCTTCTCCATCAGTTCTTCTCGTTGATTGACAGGTGACCCTCTCTGTCATCCAAGCTGAAAAGAGACAGGTTACCCACTGCTTAAATAATCACTCTCCATGATAAGTACAATACCTAAAAGACGTGATGATTATTACAACAGTCAACTTAGAGCAAGGCTGAAAAGACTAAGTTTATTATTGGTCAAAAGTGAAGTTTTCAACCATAAATCCACTAGAATACAAGGCAGGCATGTACTTACAGTAGTGTTGGGAGCTGTGAGTCAAGTGATTTACTGTTTGACCAGAGCCCCAAACACGTCACCTTATGGGGGGGAGGAAGAAGGAGGGGAAGGCATAGCGGGGAGCTAGACGACCCTACCCTTTAAAAAGCAGCCGGCAGTCAAACTATCACTTTCGGGGAGGGGAAAAAGGCGGGAATAGCGGGAGCTTGACTTACCCTACCTTAACAAGTAGCCGGCAATGAAACTATTGTTACTATATACTCCCTCTCTACTCCTATCTATTGAGCTTTTCCCTCACATCCCCCTACCAAGACTTATTGTCAAGGAGTATAAGAAGAATAGGCGAGGAAAAAGTTCTAACATGTGGAAGTCGCGTAAGGCAAGAAATCTTCTACTGACTGTCATGACTTAACCAGTCAGAGAAAATAATTGGATGAACCATTGTTACACAATATGGAACTTAAAAGCTGGAGTGCCAATGTCCCCCTCAAGAGGCGACTGTTGGTTCCCTTAACCCCTTTTAGGGTTTTCGTGTACTAGTACGTTTTACCGTAGGGTTATTGACGTACTAGTACTCATAAATTTCTAGCGGCCTCAAATCTAGTGGGGAGGAAAGCTGGTAGGCCTTCCTATGAAAGAATGGGGTCTATGTGGTCAGTGTGCGCAGTCAAAAAAAAAATCCTGCAGCACACAGTGCATAATGAGAAAAAAAAAACTTTGACCACTTTTTTTTAATAAATCAGCGACTTTGCAGTGTATTTTCGTATGGTATTTATTGTTGTATTCTAGTTTTCTTGGTCTATTTTATAGAATGGAAGACATATTACAGAAATTGAGATGTTTTGACTGGTTTTACAAAGGAAAGGTGCCTTGAAATTGAGCTCAAAGTAGCAGAAATGTCTATTTTTACCAAACTTCAAAGTAAAAAATCGTGCCAAGGGGTGCAATACACGTCAACTGGTGAGTCTAATATTCTTTCACAAGTGCACCAATAATATTTATCCATTTTTTACACTAATGCAGTAGTCTGCATAACAGTAAATCTTATATTTTTTGTAAAAAATAAAAATTCAAAGGGGAAAAGCAAAAGAATATAAGAGGGGCCCTTTGGGAGACATGACTAATGACTAGAGGAAATGTCATTTTAGTGCCAGGATGTCTTTCTGGTTTATTCTGGACCCTTTCGGAAATTTGGCATTTTTTGAAATTTGTGTGAAATTGGCAAAATTGCTAAATTCTGACCACTGTACTGGTATTTGGAATTTCATAAATGAGTGGTTTTCTTGCACCCATTCGATAGAAAAAATGTAGTTCTAGCGAAATATTCATGTTTTTTGTCGACTAGTACAGTGAAATTGGCCCGAAAATGGGGCTCAAAGTGGGCAAAAATCGCCGATGCGTAAATATCGCTGAGACCGCTAACTTTGCGAGAGCATAATTCCGTAAGTTTTCTATCAAATTTCAAACTTTGGTTTTCTTTATGATGGGAAAAAGATTCTCTATCTTTTCATAAGGAAAAATAATTTTTTTTTTTTTTTTAAATTTTTGGGCCGACCCCGAGAACGAGTTTCGGAGAGGGGCCCGTCGGGCCCCCAAAGGGTTAAAAAGTTTCTAGGTATATCAAAAGGGTTTTTGGTCTGTTTCTAAAATGAATTCTTTTCCCAGCAAATAAAATTTAAGTTTTGGAGATACCCCACACAAGGGCCCAAACATTCCTTTTCTATGGTGGAGTATCTCGTTTCTGCGGGAAGGAGTTTCTGGCTTAGAAAGCATACAGGGAAGGGAGTACCATCATGGTATTGTAGTTGCACTGCACCTAAGCCAGTATTGGAGGCATCAGTTTTTTAAGCAAATGTTTGATTAATATCTGGAATCTTAAGATGGGGTCTTTCGAAAAGATACTTTTAATCTCGTTAACTTTTCCCGAGCTACATCGGAAAGTTCAAGAGGTTCCTTCACGACTTTTTAAGGAAGTCGGATAAGATGCTGTAAAAATCAGTAAGGTTCGGGATAAAACCCTGCATAAAAATTTTTCAGAACCAAGAAAGCTACACATGAGCTTCTTGATTTTGGGGAACTTAAATTCTAATAAAGCTTTGATCTTACTGGGGAGAGGCTGCAGGGGAGTTATTAGAAGTATCAGTCCAAGATATCTAATCTTGTTATACCCAAGGAAGCATTTCTTCGGCTTGGGAGTGAGGCCATGTGAGTGTAACCTAAGCAAAACTGATGTTAATATTTGGAAATGTTCACCCCACGTTTATGTCATTACGTTTAAAAGTTATCAAAAAAAACTGAAACTTTGTATTACCAAAACCTTTCTATCAGTCTCACGTAGGTAGCACAGGCAGTTTACCAAACCGAAAGGGCATAGTTTATATTGCATCAGTCTTGGTGGTGTAGGAATGCGGTTGTACTGCTTAGAAGAAGGACTTAACATTACTTGATGTTATGCCGTGCAATATCACATCTATGAAAAGAATGAAGGTCATAAAATTGGTGTTAGATCGCTATCTATTAGGGCATTAGGCTCCAGCATCCCCACCGAGGTATAGCATTAAGGCCTCTGAAGTCAATACCAAGTATATATGAATTATCTCCTTCTTAACATGCACTACTGGTTGAACAATATGTATATTACTGAATGGTGCGCATGATCGTTAGTTTTAATATTTTGTTACCTCTCGGTCAAATGCATCCCTAAGGGAACTGGAACTGGGTATAATTTCGGTTGATAGGATTGTACCGTCCATAAGTCAATCTTTATGACTACGTGGAGGTAACACCTGGATATCAGTAAAGACGTCTGAAATTTTACTCTACACATTGAAGTAGTTATGTCTCTTATGGTCATCCAAAGATTCATTAATAATAATGTGGTTGCGTCCGTCCATAGTTAGTGGTCAAAAGTCACAAATAATGTAGTTCTTTATCATAGTCTAAGTTAGAGGGTCAAATTACACACCTTACATTCTTCGTTGTCGTATCAAGTTCGTGTGGAAAAACTAAGTCAAAGTTATTAGGCGTTAACCGAATTTCTTCGGTAATATTTCTTAAGGATGTTGATTGATAGAAAGTTAGGTTTCCCCTGATTTCCATATGAGTAGTCAAACTTTCCCACAACTATGTTTAATTCTTTATATGACCTTTACATGCTACTAATAATTTATTTGCTTTATAAGGCCAAAAGTACCAGAATTCATCCCCTACGTAAAAACTTCTCTGACTTTGGAATCAAAATAGGTTTTGTACTGAGTCCATTGACAAACTTAAGTTTTTCGTAACTATGTCAGAGGTTCTCATCAAGTTTGGATCTAAGGTAAGGAGAAAACTGGTAAGAAGACGGAACTCAGCATTTTACCTCCTCATTCAGTCCATAATTCATGAAGGATGGACAATGGACTATGGCCTGTCTCCATTGAGAAAGTTCAAAGGTGAAAACCCAAAGAGTCACTGGGAAACTTCCTTCATGGCAAAAACTAAAGCTAGGGTAGTAAACGATTGCCCACTCCTTTGGTTTAAGGGAGCAAAAGTTTCCTTAAATTGACTTAGAATCGAATGTGGCGCTCAATCTCCCATTTCAGATGGGATGTTAGGGTGTGGTGAAGAGAGGCTTCATTCCCAGGGAGTAAGTTGGTATAGATGTGGCATTAAGTCTGATGTGAATTGTGTCCCACGGTCAGACAAATATTTCTCTAGGAGGCCCACTCTGGAGATGCTGGGACAAAGGGGCTTCAGGCCAACTCCTGTAGTAGGTATGGTTCTTCTGTAAGGTGATCGGCTGTCTGGGTAATCTCGAAGCATAATAATACTAATGTTTAATTTATATCTATGTCCCCCTGATGTAAGTGGAGAGAAGGTCCAAGGATGTCATTTTCTCTGTCCATTATCGGTACTGTAATAGATAGGCATTTTGACCATAGGTACTCGCCTGGTACCTCGGGAGGATGACAGTTGGCTAATTTACACGATCTACAACTAGGTAGTGACTTCTGTGGACTTTGTTGGCCTAAAAGTGCTTTCCCTAATTTTATTATAGGGTTGCGATGCAAGAAAATGTCCCGGCCACTGGACAAGGTCATGAGCCATTTTACGAACAGTCTCTCTGCCATTGATTGGAAACAACTAAGGATGGAATAGTCTATTCATCTGAATTTAATTTGAATGCTGGATTGTACACGATATCTTTATATATTCAAATTTATATGAAAGTTTTTTTTCCTTTGGTTACTTATTGTGTTTAGCAGCATTAATGGCATTCTGAAGAGAAGGGCAATTACGTTGTAAATGGCAAAGGAGTCCTTCGATAATTAAGGTTTGAAGTCAGGGAAATTCATAGGAATGGACAGTAGGGAAGCCTGGGCTTTGGTCTTGAGCCCTAGTCAAGCCATTTATAGTATCGTAGGTGATATCTTACATTTCATCTAAAACAAGTGAACCAGTGATCCTACTCTACCTCGCTTTCGAGAGTAGCATCCACTGGTTTTTAATCCCACATGAATTCACAAGACATTGTTATTCTGAGCTTTTGAGGGGTTTCTCTGACTTTTCAGGAAGAGGATCAGACAAAACACTTATTGTCCATCTTTGGCGGAGGCGAGGTCAACCTCAGAAGGGAAGAATGGCACCCTTTTACATTTCCTATTAGTATGGAGATGAAGTGATGGGAGCTTGTACGCTTCAGGACCCAACCTGTGAACCATTTAGTCCTTATGTAACAACGATGGTTGAAAAAGCCTGTTGTTCGGCCCCACCGTAGTCTGAAAGTATAGCAGAGGAATGACGTTTCCTTTAAAGGTTTGGGAACAGCTTACAGGACTGATTATACAATGTGCATCCAGTGTCTCGTAAAATGGTAGTACATTAAGTCCTTAATGATTTTCCTGACAGAAGGGTGCTGGTCATTCAGTCTTTAAAACATCTTCCAACTTTTAGGTACTCTTAGAAGGTCAATTGGTCGTTTTGTCCCATAACTCAACACAAATGACAACAGGAATTAAAAGAAGTCATTTTACTTCTGTTTTTTCCTAGAGGCATTTGATTTCTAAGGTCTGATGACCTTGCCTTAGGTTCGTTCCCTTTAGGTCTTTATTGGAATGTGAGCCTCGGCATAAGGTCAGCCGCCTCCAGCAACTCCTCAGCTTTAATAGGTTACGTTCTCTATGAATGTCGTTATCAGGTTGAGGACAAAACTGTCATGGAAATGGTCAGCAACCATGAAGTGTCGAAGAGATTCATAACGGTGATCAATCCTGAACTCTCTATATCCAAAAGTCGAACAAAACAAATGTTTGAAAGTTCTGGCCAGGCTGTAAGGTGGCATATGAAATCTTTCCTGTAAGTAAAGAAGTAGTGGTTTTTTTGGTTTATGCTTTAAGGTTGGCCATTTTCAGTAGGTTATAATTACTATATAATATCTGACGAAGACAAAGTTGCATATATTTCAAGCTATACAGAAAATAAATTTCCTAACCATGGTACTAGCCCAGGTGTCAGCAGGCCATTCACAGAGGGTAGCGGTATTTTCAAAACTGATAATGTAAGATGTTATTGTCTTCCCTCTCTGTGAAGGGAGGTAAATTAGGTGTTGGAATATGTGCACTAGGGCACATTGTTCATTATCACATCTAATTGCTGTTGTGGAAAGTTAACTTCTTATTCTCTATTCCAAGGAGAGGTTTGTTCGAGCTAGCGATCCTTTTCTTCTCTCCTTAACTCATATTGTCTGTCCTTTGCTCTTTCCTCAAGTCTCTTAATTTAACCTGTTCCTCACGTATCTTTGCTTGTTCTCACGTACTCTAGCTCTCTCCTCTTGATCAAGTTATCACGCTCCTTTATGTCTTCTCTCTTTCTGTCTTTTTGGATTTTCTCTCTCAATTCTCTATCTGTCCTTTTTCTCTTCTCTTTCAATTCTCTCTCTCTCTCTTTTTCTTCTTCTCTTTCCCTTTCTAACTGTCTTTCTTCTCTCTCAATTCTCTCTCTTTCAAGTCTTTCCTGGATCTTAGCACTAATGAAAGATTCAAAATTTTTCCCTGTTATTCCTAACTTACTTCCAGCATTCATCCAAAACTGGTATTCATCCATACTTGCAAGAATAACATAAACTATCAGGGGAAATGAAATGGGTATTAAAGAAAACGGAGGGTTCACTTCCTGCTCCGCTCAAACTGTAAATAAACCAGAGGGCTCAAGCCCTGCTTCAATTAAACAATATGTTTTAATGAAAACGAAGGGTTCTATGCCGGCTCCGAGCAAACAGTAAGTAGAATGGGGTCACTTGACCATCCAATCTTCTCACCAACAAATCAAGAGTGCTCTATGACAGTTCCCTTGATATAATAAAGAGCTCAATGAAACAAATTGTCACTGGAAAATCTCGGGTCCCTAGAGTCTAATCCTCCAAAGTGTTTCAAGCTCACAAAAAAGGTGGCAGAATTAACTATTATATCCTGCCTGACTTGACTTACAATAAATTGAGACTATAACAATCACCAAATCTTTTAAATACCTGTACTGTAGTCCTACCATAGAGAATGATTACTCATGGCTGGTGGTAACCGTCTGTGGTATGCGGCGTTGAAGTTCCAATGGTAGATTCGAGATGGAGTTGAATCTTGATTCTGTCGAGTTGATCCTGGCAAGGTCGCCACTTGTGAAGGCTTACTCAGCTCTGTAATAACTTCAGACAGTATTACCAAAGCTGGCTCCTCCTCAGGAAAATTAATGAATAGAAAACGAAATAATAATTCACAAAGATAAACACTTTATTATTTATTAAAGCAAACATAAAACAATAAAACATGACAGGTATATCCTATTTGAAAGAAAAATGAAAAATGAAATGAATAAAATAACATTTGAACTCAACGCTAATATATATATTGGGGTGTCTGGTGTTGGTGACACTTCGTGTTGTTGAAATCTTAGCCGTTGCTGATGTGGAGGGGGGGGGTCGCAGGTGTTGGTGACCACCACCGGCTAGTTCTTCACAGAGTATCGCCGTGAGTATTCTATCCCGATGACAGGAAAGCAGGTTCTTTACCACTGCAATGATGTGGGGTTACATCCTGCAATTTCATACAGGTGCACAGGTAATTAAATCCAAAATGGGGAAGTCTCTGGACATTAGTCCTTCTCCATCAGTTCTTCTCGTTGATTGACAGGTGACCCTCTCTGTCATCCAAGCTGAAAAGATAGACAGGTTACCCATTGCTTAAATAATCACTCTCCATGATAAGTACAATACCTAAAAGACGTGGTGATTATTACAACAGTCAACTTAGAGCAAGGCTGAAAAGACTAAGTTTATTATTGGTCAAAAGTGAAGCTTTCAACCAATAAATCCACTAGAATACAAGGCAGGCATGTACTTACAGTAGTGTTGGGAGCTGTGAGTCGAGTGATTTACTGTTTGACCAGAGCCCCACACATCACCTTTCGCGGGGGGGGGGGGAAGAAGGAGGGGAAGGGATAGCGAGAGCTAGACTGACCCTACCTTAACAAGCAGCCGGCAGTCAAACTATCACTCTCGGGGAGGGGAAAAAAGGCGGGAATAGCGGGAGCTTGACTTACCCTACCTTAACAAGTAGCCGGCAATGAAACTATTGTTACTATATACTCCCTCTCTACTCTTATCTATTGAACTTTTCCCTCACACAGCCATTGAGGAGCTGTAATCAAACAGATTCAGTGGCTGACACTTCTAATCTTATATCACGTCTAAGGCAATTTAAATTATCTCTGACATACATCACTACTCCACCACCCTTCCTGTGGACCCTATCAGTATGGAATAATTTATAGCCTTGTATGTGACATTCAGAAGGCATGTCTCTATCTTTCAGACTGAGCCAAGTCTCTGTTATTCAAAGTTTATTCTCTATAAGGACTACAATGCTGAGT
This sequence comes from Cherax quadricarinatus, assembly GCF_026875155.1. Classification (NCBI taxonomy): domain Eukaryota; kingdom Metazoa; phylum Arthropoda; class Malacostraca; order Decapoda; family Parastacidae; genus Cherax; species Cherax quadricarinatus. Next base: position 20,391,155 of record NC_069470.1, on the reverse strand, counting down.
TTGCAGAAATTTGGTTATTGTGTGGTTTACATGTAAAATAATGATTACAGAGTGTACCACTAGAACACCTAGCATGGCTAGGCATATCGGGCAGACTTAGTTTTATTCTTAATTGTAAAATATTACAAATTATGAGGTAAGTTGGTATTATGGCTAAGTGACTAAATACTAGTTTGTGAGTTTAGCAATGTGAATGCTTTTGTTTTGGCACAGTACATAGTTTCAGTATTGGAGTATCACAGGATTAATTATTTTAAGATCGAGATTAATATTTCTGTTTATGGTCAAATGGGCGAGTGTAAGTGTGAACCACCAGGTGGTGTTCGTGTAGTTAGTTGACGGGGTGTATCAGGGAGATAAGATGTTTTCTAATGGTAGTTTTGAAGGTGATGAATGTGTCTGCAGTTCTAGAGTTCTCAGGTAGGGTGTTCCAGATTTTAGGGCCTTTGACATACATTGAATTTTTGTAAAGGTTTAGTCGGACACGGGGAATGTCGTAGAGATGTTTGTGTCTGGTGTTATGCCTGTGGGTTCTGTCACAACTATCAAGAAAGCATTTTAGGTCAAGGTTGATATTATAGTTTAAGGCCCTGTAGATGTAGATCTATGAAGAGTGGGGGGGGGGTGTTGCCAGGGATGGGATTTAGTGATTATTCTTACTGCAGCTTTTTGTTGGGTTATTATTGGCTTTAGGTGTGTTGCTGCAGTTGATCCCCAAGCACAAATAGCATAGGTGAGGTATGGATAAATAAGTGAGTGGTATAGTGTGAGAAGGGCATTTTGTGGCACGTAGTATCATATCTTGGAGAGGATCCCAACCGTTTTGGATACTTTTTTGGTTATATGCTGGATATGGGTGCTGAAATTCAGGTTGTTGTCAAGGTATAAGCCTAGGAATTTGCCCCCATTATGTCTGGTAATTAGAGTGTTGTCAATCTTAATGTTAATTTGTGCATCTCCTGCTCTGCTACCAAACATAATATAGTAGGTTTTGTCAGTGTTAAGCGTAAGTTTATTGGCTGTCATCCAAGTCGATATTTTGATCAGCTGCTCATTCACAATGGTGTTGAGGGTGGCAAGATTAGGGTGAGAGATGACATAAGTCGTGTCGTCAGCAAAGAGAATGGGTTTCAGGTGTTGGGATACGTTTGGAAGATCATTGATGTATATGAGGAAGAGCAGGGGACCAAGGACACTTCCCTGCGGAACTCCAGTATCAAGTGGCCATGCTGCTGATGCTGTGTCTTTAATGGTGACATACTGATACCTATTAGTAAGGTAAGATTTGAAATAAGCAAGCGCATGGCCTCTTATTCCGTAATGATCAAGTTTGTGGAGTAGGATGTCGTGGTCTACTGTGTCAAAAGCTTTTCTTAGGTCAATAAAAATTCCTAGTGGATATTCCTTATTTTCCAATGCTGTGTAAAGCAGATCTAGCATTTTTATGATTGCATCATTATTGCTTTTATCTCATTATCTGATTTCTTACACTCCTGCTATTAGTATAGTAAACCTTAAAGGAGCTAGTCTCTCACTGCCTTCTGCTGTCTCTCTTTGCTGACCTGATCCATTGTCTGTATTTGTAACTTTATGATGAATGTCTTTTAAACATTTATTGTTTTCAACCTGACTGTTTCCCAGACACACCCATATCTCTATCTTCTATCAGTTTAAAATCTTAGACATGTCAGCAATGGTCCTCTCAATTGAGTTGGCAAGTGCTACCACCCCTGCCCCAGAAATATGTACCCCATCCCTTGCATACATATCATGTTTGCCATAAAAGTTGTCCCAGTTGTCAATGAATGGAATTGCAAGTTTCTTGCAGTATCTGTCTAGTCAGCATTTACACCAATTGCCTTAGATAACCATTCATTGCCCACTCCCTTCATGGCAAGGTGCTACATATGCTGGGATACCACCCTTAGACCTAACTAAATCTATAGCTGACCTGTACTTATCTAGCAGCTCTTCTCTCCCACCCTTCCCGACATCATTTCCTCCAGCACTGTGACAGATAATGGGCTTGTTCCCATTACCTGACATATTATCTAACCTGTTGACTATGTCACCAGCACCAGCTCCAGGGAAGTACACCCTCACCTTCTCATTCCTATTACAGAAAGCACGGTCCATATATCTTACCTGTGAGTAACCAACCACAAGAATTCACTTTCCTCTATTAGCAGGGGAAGTAGTACCTTTACCTTCACTGGCTACTGAAGTACACTCATCCTGAAGAACAGAGAAGTTATTTCCTACCTTCAGATCATCTCTCTTAACTTTTCTTAATTTGATGCCTATGGGTATCTCATGGAATGACACCCTATCCCTCTCTGTGAGGCTTGTCAGGTCCCTATTTCAGTTCTTCACTTTCTTGTGGATTATCTGGTTTACCTGGAGTTTACCTGGAGAGAGTTCCGGGGGTCAATGCTCCCGCAGCCCGGTCTGTGACCAGGCCTCCTGGTGGATCAGAGCCTGATCAACCAGGCTGTTACTGCTGGCTGCACACAAACCAACGTATGAGCCACAGTCTGGCTGGTCAGGTACCAACTTTAGGTGCTTGTCCAGTGCCAGCTTGAAGACTGCCAGAGGTCTATTGGTAATCCCTCTCATGTATGCTGGGTGGCAGTTGAACAGTCTCAGGACCCTGACACTTATTGTATGGTCTCTTAACGTGCTAGTGACACCCCTGCTTTTCATTGGGGGGATGTTGCATCATCTGCCAAGTCTTTTGCTTTCATTGTGAGTGATTTTCGTGTGCAAGTTCGGTACTAGTCCTCTAGGATTTTCCAGGTGTATATTATCATGTATCTCTCCCACCTGCATTCCAGGGAATACAGGTTCAGGAACTTCAAGCGCTCCTAGTAATTGAGGTGTTTTATCTCCATTATGCACACAATGAAGGTTCTCTGTACATTTTCTAGGTCAGCAATTTCACCTGCCTTGAAAGGTGCTATTAGTGTGCAGCAATATTCCAGCCTAGAGAGAACAAGTGACCTGAAGAGTGTCATCATGGGCTTGGCATCCCTAGTTTTGAAGGTTCTCATTATCCATTATGTCATTTTTCTAGCAGCTGCGATTGACACAATGTTATGGTCCTTGAAGGTGAGATCCTCCAACATGATCATCCCCAGGTCTTTGACGTTGGTATTTCGCTCTATTTTGTGGCCAGAATTTGTTTTGTACTCTGATGAAGTTTTAATTTCCTCGTGTTTACCATATCTGAGTAATTGAAATTTCTCATTTTTGAACTTCATATTGTTTTCTGCAGCCCACTGAAAGATTTGGTTGATGTCCGCCTGGAGCCTTGCAGTGTCTGCAATGGAAGACACTGTCATGCAGATTCAGGTGTCATCTGCAAAGGAAGACACGGTGCTGTGGCTGACATCCTTGTCTATGTCAGATATGAGGATGAGAAACAAGATGGGAGCGAGTACTGTGCCTTGTGGAACAGAGCTTTTCACCGTGGCTGCCTCAGACTTTACTCTGTTGACTACTATTCTTTGTGTTCTGTTTGTGAGGAAATTATAGATCCATCTACCAACTTTTCCTGTTATTCCTTTAGCACGCATTTTGTGTGCTATTACTCAATAGTCACACTTGTCGAAGGCTTTTGCAAAGTCTGTATACAGTGGTCCCTCGTTTTTCGTAATTAATCCGTTCCTGGAGGAGCTACTATAAACGAAATTTACGATTTGCGAATCAATTTTCCCCATAAGAAATAATGAAAATACAATTAATCTGTTCCTGACACCCAGAAGTATTAAAACAAAAATTTTTTTTACATGAAATATAGATGTAGCACATAAACAATACAGTGGCACATGATGAATGAAACATTAACAGAATAACACTTACCTTTATTGGTGATTCTTCTTTGTGTATGTAAGACTGGAGGAGGAGAGAGATTGGATTGTTTACAGTTTGAAAGGGGAATCCCCTTCCAGCAACACCTCAGGTACCAATTGCTTCTCTGGGGTTGCTTCTCTTCTCTGTTTCTTAATGCCACTAGGACCAGCTTGAGAGTCACTCTAGTCCTGTCTCACAAAGTATCTGTGGAGAGAGCTCTGTTTCTGGCGTCTCTTTAACACTTCCCTAAAATGGCCCAAGACTTTGTCACTGTACATATTTCTCACCTTCTTTACCACAGACTTGGCACTAGGAGCTTTCTTTGGAGCCATGGTAGCTTATTTAGTAATTGCAAGCACTAAAATGAGTGGAATATTATGAAATATTTCGTAGGAGCACTTGAGGGGACCTTCACTCACTGGTAAACAATGCCAGACTGGCTGGGTAGGGAGGCCGCCCCGGCTCACACCGTGCGTACGCATCCCGGATGAACTACTATTCGCGAGTCAACCTATGAAAAGCGAGTCCATTTTATACGAAAATACCCCTATGATTGGTGAAATTTACGATTGCCGAGAACTACGAAAAGCGAGGGACCATTGTATGTTACATCTGCATTCTTTTTGTCTGCTAGTGCATCTAGGACCTTGTCGTAGTGATCCAATAGTTGAGACAGACAGGAGCGACCTGTTCTAAACCCATGTTGCCCTGGGTTGTGTAATTGATGGGTTTCTAGATGGGTGGCGATCTTGCTTCTTAGGACCCTTTCAAAGATTTTTATGATATGGGATGTTAGTGCTATCGATCTGTAGTTCTTTGCTATTGCTTTACTGCCCCCTTTGTGGAGTGGGGCTATGTCTTTTGTTTTTAGTAACGGTGGGACGACCCTCTTGTCCATGCTCCCTCTCCATAGGATGGTAAAGGCTCGTGATAGTGGCTTCTTGCAGTTCTTGATGAACATGGAGTTCCATGAGTCTGGCCCTGGGGCAGAGTGCATGGGCATATCATTTATCACCTGTTTGAAGTCATTTGGCATCAAAATAACATCAGATAGGCTTGTGTTAACCAAATACTGTGACTCATAAAAAATTCATTTTGATCTTCGACTCTCAGTCTGGTTAGCGGCTTGCTAAAAACTGAGTCATATTGGGACTGAGTAACTCACTCATTTCCTTGCTGTCATCTGTGTAGGACCCATCTTAAGTAGGGGCCCAATACTGGAGGTTGTTCTCGACTTTGATTTGGCATAGGAAAAGAAATACTTTGGATTTCTTTTGATTTCATTTATGGCTTTTAGTTCTTTCCGCGATTCCTGACTCCTATAAGATTCCTTTAGCTTAAGTTCGATGTTTGCTATTTCTCTGATCAGTGACTCCCTACGCATTTCAGATATATTGGCCTCTTTTAGCCGCTCTGTTATTCTTTTCCATCACCTGTAAAGGGAGCACCTGTCTCTTTCTATTTTACGTCTACTCCTCATTTTTCTTAGAGGAAAAAGCCTTGTGCATACATCGAGTGGCACCGAGTTAATCTGCTCTAGGCATAAGTTGGGGTCTGTGTTGCTTAATCTATCTTCCCAGCTTATATCGGTTAGGACTTGCTTTACTTGCTGCCACTTTATGTTTTTGTTATTGAAGTTGAATTTGGTGAATGCTCCCTCGTGACTAATGTCATTATGTCGGTCTGGGGCTCCGCGCATACATGTCTGAACCTTGATTATGTTGTGATCTGAGTACAGTGGACCCCCGCATAACGATTACCTCCGAATGCGACCAATTATGTAAGTGTATTTATGTAAGTGCGTTTGTATGTGTATGTTTGGGGGTCTGAAATGGACTAATCTACTTCACAATATTCCTTATGGGAATAAATTTGGTCAGTACTGGCACCTGAACATACTTATGGAGTGAAAAAATATCGTTAACCGGGGGTCCACTGTATATTGTTTTTGATATTGTGACATTTCGTATCAGATCATCAATGTTAGTGAAGATGAGGTCTAGTGTATTCTCCAGTCTAGTAGGCTCTATTATTTGCTGGTTTAAATTGAATTTTGTGCAGAGATTTTAAAGCTCATGTGTGTGTGAGTTCTCGTCAGAGCTGCCTCCTGGTGTTATCACTGCAACATTATTGTCTATATTCCTCCATTTTAGGTGCCTTAAGTTGAACTCCCCCAGGAGCAAGATGTTGGGGGCAGGAGCTGGTAGATTTTCCAGACAGTTGTCAATTTTTAACAGCTGTTCCTGGAATTGCTGGGATGTTGCATCCAGAGGCTTGTAGACTACCACAATGACTAGGTTTTGGTTCTCGATCTTTACTGCTAAAACTTCCACTACATCATTTGAGGCATTAAGCAGTTCTGTGCAAACAAGTGACTCTGCGATGTACAGGCCAACCTTCCCCCCCCTTTTGCCAGTCCACTCTGTCGTATCTGTGTAGGTTGTAACCTGGGATCCATATTTTGTTGTCCAAGTGATCCTTTATGTGGGTCTCTGTGAAAGCCATGAACATTGCATTTGCCTCTGCAAGCAGTCCATGGATGAAAGGTATTTTGTTGTTCATTGCTGACTTTAGACCCTGTATATTTGCAAAGAAGAATATCATTGGACTGGTTGTATTGTTGGTACTGGGGGGTACTTTTTTTTCCGGCATTAGTATCTGTATCTGTTGGTTTGGAGTGGAGGCCATGGACTGTGGTTCCACTCCAGGAATGGCTGGATTTGGTGTACAATTTCTGCCATTTCCTGCCAGTTTTTTTTCCTTCCTTGCACTAAAAAACCTCTCCCTCTTGAGTGACTGTGGCTACCCACGTTTTCCCATGGCCTGGATGTTTTGTGTCTTTTTGTCCCCTTTAGATGGTGTGCCTGGCAATTTAAGTTATACCACAGTCTTTCCTGTACTGAAGAGGGACACATTTCAGGGTTGAAAAGCTTACAGGAAGGGAGTTTTCATTTTCCTGTTGTCGTATGGGTACAGCATTTTCAATGGTGATCATAGTTGCATGTCCCATCTGTTTTTACAGATTTCCTATGCCTGCAGATACCAGGTGCATAGTATGTGCACAGGCTTGGTTTCCATTTGCCTTGGATTTCTGTGACTATTCCCTGTTGGTGCATGTTTACCTGTCTTATTCCTATCCTCACTATTGCTAGTGGAGTCCTCTTGTTTGCTATTTCCTGTGGTATTACTAGTTTGTAATATTAGTTTTATCTTGTCCTTGACTACACTTGTTTCCCCACTACAACTCCTGTGTACCAGCAAATTTGCAGGAGTTACCTCCACTGACAACACCACCCTGAGATCAATGGGATCAATGACCCCACGGCCCGGTCTGTGACCATGCTTCATGGTGGATCAGGGCCTGATCAACCAGGCTGTTACTGCTGGCTGCATGCAATCCAATGTGCGAACCACAGCACGGCTGGTCAGGTACCGACTTTAGGTGCTTGTCCAGTGCCTGCTTGAAGACAACTAGGGGTCTATTGGTAATCCCCCTTATGTTTGCTGGGAGGCAGTTGAACAGCCTTGGGCCCCTGACACTTATTGTGCTGTCTCTTAACATGCTAGTGGCACCCCTGCTTTTCATTGTTGGATGTTGCATCATCTGCTGAGCCTTTTGCTTTTGTAGGGAATGATTTTCATGTGTAAGTTTGGTACTAGTCCTCCTAGGATTTTCCAGGTATATATAATCATGTATCTCTCCTGCCTGTGTTCCAGGGACTACAGGTTCAGCAGATTCAAGCGTTCCCAGTAATTGAGGTGTTTTATCTCATTTATGTGTGTCAGGACAGTTCTCTACATTTTCTAGGTCAGCAATTTCACGTGCCTTGAAAGGTGCCGTTAGTGTGCAGCAGTATTCCAGCCTAGATAAAACAAGTGAGATGAAGAGTGTCATCATGGGCTTGGCATCCCTTGTTTTGAAGGTTCTCATTATCCATCCTGTCATTTTTCTAGCAGATGCAATTGTTATGGTCCTTGAACATGAGATCCTCCAACATGATCACTCTCAGGTCTTTGACATTAGTTTTTTGTTTTATTGTGTGGTTAGAATTTGTTTTATACTCTGATAAAGGTTTAATTTCCTCAGGTTTACCATATTGGAGTAATTGAAATTTCTCATCATTGAACTTCATATTGTTTTCTGCAGCCCATTGAAAGATTTGGTTGATGTCCACCTGGAGCATTGCAGTGTCTTCAATGGAAGACACTGTCATGCAGATTCGGGTGTCATCTGCAAAGGAAGACACGGTGCTGTGGCTGACATCCTTGTCTATGTCTGATATGAGGATGAGGAACAAGATGGGAGCGAGTAGTGTGCCTTGCGGAACAGAGCTTTTCACCGTAGCTGCCTCAGACTTTACTCTGTTGACTATTACTCTTTGTGTTCTATTTGTCAGGAAATTATAGATCCATGTATCAACTTTTCCTGTTATTCCTTTAGCACGCATTTTGTGTGCGATCACACCATGCAAAGGTCAAAGGTATGGTCACACTTGTCGAAGGCTTTTGCGAAGTCTGTGTATATTACATCTGCATTTTTTTGTCTTCTAGTGCATCCAGGACCTTGTCATAGTTATCCAGTCGTTGGGACAGACAGAAGCGACCGGCTCTAAACCCATGCTGCCCTGGGTTGTGTAATTGATGGGTATCTATATAGGTGGCAATCTTGCTTCTTAGATTTTCAAAGATTTTTATGATGTGGGATGTTAGCACTATTGGTCTGTAGTTCTTTGCTATTGCTTTATTGCCCCCTTTGTGGAGTGGGGCTTTGTCTCTTGTTTTTAGTAACTGTGGGACAACCCCAGTGTCCATGCTTCATCTCCAGAGGATGTTAAAAGCACATGATAGGGAAAGTCCTGCAGTTCTTGATGAACACAGACTTTCATTAGTCTGGCCCTGGGACAGAGTGCATGCCTTGAGCATACATCGAGTGCCACAGAGTTAATCTGTTAAAGGCATAAGTTGAGGTCTGTGTTGCTTAGGCTATCTTCCCAGATTGTATTATTTAGGACTTGGTTTACTTGGTCCCACTTTATGTTCTTGTTATTGAAGTTGAATTTGGTGAAAGCTCCCTCGTGACTGATGACATTTTGCCAGTCTGGGGCTCTGCGCATGCATGTCTGAACCTCGATTATGTTGTGATCTGAGTATATTGTTTTTGATATGGTGATATTTTGTATCAGTTCATCATTGTTAATGAAGATGAAATCCAGTGTATTCTCTGGTCTAGTAGGCTTTATTATTTGCTGGCTTAAGGTGAATTTTGTGCAGAGATTTAAAAGCTCCTGTTTGTGTGTGAGTTTTCATCTGAGCTGCCTCCTGGTGTTATCACTGCAACAACATTATTTGCTATATTCCTCCATTTTATGTGCCTTAAGTTGAAATCCCCCATGAGCAAGATGTTGGGGGCAGGAGCTGGAAGATTTTCCAGACAGTGGTCAATTTTCAACAGCTCTTCCTGGAACTGTTGGGATGTTGTATCCAGAGGCTTGTAAACTACTACAATGACCAGATTTTGGCTCTCGATCTTTACTGCTAAAATTTAAACTACGTCATTTGAGGCATTTAGCAGTTCTGAGCAAATAAGTGACTGTGTGATATACAGGTCTGTTCAATCTGTCTCATCTGTATAGGTTGTAACCCGGAATCCATATTTCGTTGTCTAGGTGATCCTTTATGTGGGTCTCTGTGAAAGCCACAAACATTGCATTTGCCTCTGCAAGCAGTCCACAAATGAAAGGTATTTTGTTGTTCGTTGCTGGCTTCAGACCCTGCATATTTTCAAAGAAGAAGGTCATCGGATTGGTGGTACTGGGGGGAACTTTTTTTTCCGGCACTAATATTGGTTTAGAGTGGAGGCCATCAACTGTGATTCCACTTCAGAAATGATTTGATTTGGTGTATGATTTCTGCCATTTCCTACCAGTTTTTTTTTCCTTCCTGGCACTAAAAACCTCTCTTGAGTGGCTGTGGCTACTCAGGTTTTCCCATGGTCTGGATGTTTTGTATCTTTTTGTTCCCTTTAGATGGTATGCCTCGCAATATAGGCTATAGCACTGTCTTTCCTGTACTGAAGAGTGACACATTTCAGGGTGAAAAACCTTACAGGAAGGGAGGTTGCATTTTCCTGTTGTCATATGGGTACGGCATTTTCTAGGGTGGTCAAAGTTGTACATCCTATCTGTTTTTCCAGATTTCCTATGCCTGCAGATACCAAGTGCATAATATTTGCATAGGTTTGGTTTCTGTTTGCCTTGAATTTTTATGACTATTCCCTGCTGGTGCATGTTTTCCTGTCTCATTCCTATCCTCACTAGTACTAAGAATGGAGCTCTCACCAGTTGTTTCTGGTAATATATCCTCACTAATGCTAGTGGAGTCCCCTTGTTTGCCATCTCCTGTGGTATTACTAGTTTGTAATATTGGTTTTATCTTGTCCTTGACTACACTTGTTTCTCCACTACAGCTACAGTCTCCCTCAAGGTCATTTATATGCATTCCCTCATGTGTACATTTACTGTCAACTTTGACAGCACCTCCATCCTCACCATTACTGTCTCCCAGGACAGCACCTCCAGCCTCAAAGTTACTTTCTACATAGACAGCACTTCCAGCCTTACGGTTACTGTCTTCCAGGACAGCACCTCCAGCCTCACAGTTACTATCTACCATGACAGCACCTCAAGCCTCAGAGTTACTGTCTACCAGGACAGCATCTCCAGCCTTACAGTTCCTGACTACCTGGCCAGCATCTCCAGTCACACAGTTACTGTCGGCCAGGACAGCATCTGCACCAGACTTTTTATTTTCCCATCTGTTATAGAATGCTTTCAGGTTTTCTATGAAGGCCACTTTGTATCTTCCCTTCTTACAGACAGCGCTGCTTTTGACTTACAATCACGTTTTTACTTTTTGTCAGCAACTGCTTTACTATACGAACTTTGACACACAGCCTCTAGTGTCCCTTCCATCCCTTTTCTCCTCTCACCTCTGATCCCCTCTCCATCTATCTGTTTATATATCCCTGGCACTATTTTCTGCCCTTCATCGCAGCATAACCCTTGTCAGTTTAAAGCTTTATTTGAGTATAATATGAATCCATTGTTTCATTCGACCAAACTCATAGCAGTTTCATTAGAACTTTTCTTCTACCCAATAAAGTGATGAGAAATAGATAATTTGGCCAATTTCATACAAAATTGAAGAAATGCCAATATTTTAATATTGGACCCATAATAAACAATGCAGTAATACCTAGCACTAAAATAACATTTTGTCTGTTCATTAGTCATGTCTCCAGGCCCCTTTTATATTATGCTTGCTTTCTATATTGTATTTTTATTCACACAAAAAAAAATAGAAAATTTATTGTTATGCAAACTACTGCATTATTGTAAAAATGATAAAAATAATATCAATGCATTTGTGAAAGCATATTAGACCCACCAGTTCATGTGTTTTGGATGTGTGACATCATTTGTTTACTCCTGAACATTGTCAAAAATCGAATATGTCTACTAATTTGAGCTCACTTTCAAGCTACTTTTTGTCTGTTAACCATTAAAACATCTTCTCTCTTTCTGTAATATGCCTCCCAGTCTTTCAAATGACAAAGAAAAATGAGATTTTTTTATTAGCACACTGGCTGATTCCCACCAAGGAAGGGTGGCCCAAAAAAGAAAAACTTTCACCATCATTCACTCCATCATTGTCTTGCCAGAAGAGAGCTTTACACTACAGTTTTTAAACTGCAACATTAACACCCCTCCATCAGAGTGCAGTCACTGTACTTTCCATCTCCAGGACTCGGTCCGGCCTGCCGGTTTCCCTGAATCCCTTCATAAATGTTACTTTGCTCACACTCAACAGCACATCAAGTATTAACCCTTTGAGGGTCGACAGGCCCTCTCCGAAACTCGTTCTCAGGGTCGGCCAAATTTCAAAAAAAAAAAAAAATTATTTTTTCTTATGAAAAAATAGAGTTTTTTTTTCTAAACATTATAGGATAAACAAAAAAAATTTACCATCAATACTTACGGAGATATGGATGCATGAAGTTTGCAGAAAATGAGCCGCGTATGGCAACAGCGGCGACTGCCGCTCACCCGGTAAACTTTAGTTTACTTGTATTTGAAGGTTTGTTGTTTTTTCACTATTTTATTTTTTCACATAACTTATGTGGCCTGTGAGACCAAAGTAAGGTGCAATGTACATATATACACTCGTTGTATACAACACAATAAGCACACAAACATAATTATCAATATATTGTTTACAAAACTTGTTTACAAAAACAAACAATACAAAACATTGTTTATTATTATTGTTCTATAATATATATACCAATATACAGTCACTGAACATATTCCTATTAGTTTCTGCAGCTTGTGGAACTCTGAAACATGGTGTCATACACAATGGTGTTTTATCTTTCTCCCTCATTCTATCTCTTTCAATCTGTCTCTCTCTTTCTATCTGTCTATCTATCTCTGTCTCACAGGTACACATAAATACAAGTATACATAGTATAAATTACCTAGGATAACCCAAGAAATCCAGACAAAGTGCTATACCTCTGCTTGAAGATGTGAGTAAAAATGATGACACAGTCTTGTGGCTCTCTGAGACAGAGAGCTAGACGGATAGACAGATAGACAGGGAGCTTGACAGACAGACAAATAGACAGAAATGTTAGTGTACCAGTACCAGTGTACTAGTGTTCCACCCTCCTCCTCCTCTTCTTCCTCTTCCTCCTCTTCCCCCTACTCTTCCTCATACTCTTCCTCTTCCTCCTCTTCCTCTTCCTCCTACTCTTCCTCTTCCTCCTCCTCCTCTTCCTCCTCCTCCTCTTCTTCCTCTTCCTCCTTTCTCTTCCTCCTCCTCCTCTCTCTTCCTCTTCCTCCTCTTCCCCCTAATCTTCCTCGTACTATTCCTCTTCCTCCTCCTCTTCCTCTTATTCCTCTTCCTCCTACTCTTCCTCTTCCTTCTCCTCCTCTTCCTCCTCCTCCTCCTCTTCCTCCTCCTCCTCTTCTTCCTCTTCCCCCTACTCCTTCTCCTCCTTGTCCATAGTGTAAATTACAAGGAGTCCGCAGCTGTCAAAGTGACATATTGGCTCATTACTCTTTCCCCCTCGGCCTGTCAAAACAATGGGGTCGGATGCTGCTTCCCCTCCTCCATTCTATCTAATTATCTTTCTCCCTCATTCTATCTGTCTGTCTATCTCTGTCTCACAGGTACACATAAATACAAGAATACATGGTATAAATTACCTAGGATAACCCAAGAAACCCAGACAAAGTGCTATACTCTGCTTGAAGATGTGAGTAAAAGTGATGACGCAGTCTTGTGGCTCTCTGAGACAGAGAGCTAGATGGATAGACAGGGAGCTTGACAGACAGGCAAATAGACAGACAGAAATGTTAGTATACCAGCAAAAACAAAGGGAGGGCGATGTTCATCTCATCTTTTGGCATCAGCTCTACCCTCATTTACCCTCATCAAACGTCAGCACTTATCAGATGTATCTCCCCTTATCTTGTTACTGTCATGGGTGAACATTTATTATTACATATTATTATTATTACCTATTATTATTATTATGTATTATTATTATTATTATTATTATTATTATTATTATTATTATTATTATTATTATGTATTATTATATTATTATTATTATTATATGTATTATTGTTATCATTACGTATTCTTTTTCTTCCCTCCTCCTCCTCCTCCTCCTCCCTCTTCCTCCTCCTCCTCTTCTTCCTCCTCCTCCTCCTCCTCCTCTTCTTCTCCTCCTCCTCCTCCTCCTCCTCCTCCTCCTCCTCCTCCTCTGCCTCCTCCTCCTCTTGCCTCCTCCTCCTCTTGCCTCCTCCTCCTCTGCCTCCTCCTCCTCCTCCTCCTCCATTCTTGGAACAAGTTTGAAGATCTTGTAGTTCATAATCACTATCACTATCATCACCAATGCTCACATCTGAGTCTGGGATTTTGGGAAATAGGGGTTTTTCCTCTTTGATTCTGGTACAACTGAACGACGGCCCAGCACCAGAGGTGGAAGGCTGTGGGTTGTCTGGGTTTTCCTCACTATTACCCATATTATGGTCATTAGTTTCGGTCAAAACCTCACCAGAACCTTGAAACTCATCTTCACTGTCACTTCCATCTGTATTAGAACTGTCACTGGGGAACAAAAGTGTCCCAATTCGCCGAGGAGTGAGGAACTTCTTACCACAGGGCACGGTGGAAATTGTGTACTATGATGGCATTCCCACAATGCACCACTGGGTCCCAGATTTTTTTCCTACTGCGCACACCCACCACACAGACCCATTCTCTCACATCTAGGCTTATCAGCCTTTTCCTGTGAGATTTGAGGCCGCTAGAATTTATGCGTACTAGTACGACAAAAACCCCTACGCGTAAGACGTACTAGTACGACGAAAACCCTCAAAGGGTTAAAAATCGTTTGTCTCCATTCACTCCTATCAAACACGCTCATGCATGCCCGCTGGAAGTCCAAGCCCCTCGCACACAAATCCTCCTTTACCCCCTCCCTCCAACCTTTCCTAGGCCGACCCCTAAGCCACCTTCCTTCCACTACAGACTGATATACTCTTGAAGTCATTCTGTTTCACTCCATTCTCTCTACATGTCCGAACCACCTCAACAACCCTTCCTCAGCCCTCTGGACAACAGTTTTGGCAATCCTGCACCTCCTCCTAACTTCCAAACTATGAATTCTCTGCATTATATTCACACCACACATTGCCCTCAGACATGACATCTCCACTGCCTCCAGCCTTCTCCTCCAAGGACAAAGTTCTTTGTCTCCACAGACTCCTAAGAGCACCGCTCACCCTTTTCCCCTCATCAATTCTATGATTCACCTCATCTTTCATAGACCCATCTGCTGACATGTCCACTCCCAAATATCTGAATACATTCACCTCCTCCATCCTCTCTCCCTCCAGTCTGATATCCAATCTTTCATCACCTAATCTTTTTGTTATCCTCATAACCTTACTCTTTCCTGTATTCACTTTTAATTTTCTTCTTTTACATACCCTACCAAATTCATCCACCAACCTCTGCAACTTCTCTTCAGAATCTCCCAAGAGCACAGTGTCATCAGCAAAGAGCAACTGTGACAATTCCCACTTTATGTGTGATTCTTTATATTTTAACTCCACGCCTCTTGCCAAGACTCTTGCATTTACTTCTTTTACTACCTATAAATATATTAAACAACCACGGTGACACACATCCCTGTCTAAAGCCTACTTTTACTGGGAAATAATCTCCCTCTTTCCTACATACTCTAACTTGAGCCTCACTATCCTCGTAAAAACTCTTCACTGCTTTCAGTAACCTACCTCCTATTCTATACACCTGCAACATCTGCCACATTGCCCCCCTATCCACCCTGTCATACACCTTTTCCAAATCCATAAATGCCACAAAAACCTCTTTAGCCTTATCTAAATACTGTTCACTTATATGTTTCACTGTAAACACCTGGTCCACACCCCCTACCTTTCCAAAAGGGCCTCCTTTTTCATCTGCTATTCTGTTCTCCATCTTACTCTTAATCTTTCAAAAATAACTCTACCATACACTTTACCAGGATACTCTACAGACTTATCCCCCTATAATTTTTTTCACTCTCTTTTGTCCCCTTTTCCTTTATACAAAGGAACTATGCATGCTCTCTGCCAGTCCCTAGGTAACTTACCCTCTTCCATACATTTTTAAATAATAGCACCAACCACTCCAAAACTATATCCTCACTGCTTTAAAAATTTCTGTCTTTATCCCATCAATCCCAGCTGCCTTACCCCCTTTCATTTTACCTACTGCCTCACGAACTTCCCCCACACTTACAACTGACTTTTCCTCACTCCTACAAGATGTTATTCCTCCTTGCCCTATACATGAAATCACAGCTTCCTCTCCTATTTTTAACTGACAAATTCATTTGTTCTCTAGGCTTCCTCAACTTGTTAATCTCACTCCAAAACTTTTTCTTATTTTCAACAAAATTTGTTGATAACATCTAGCCCACTCTCTCATTTGCTCTCTTTTTTACATTGATTCTTTTTGATTATAATAATAATTTACATTGCTTCACCACTCTCTTAACCTCTCTTTTTCTCAATATACCCTTCCCTCCTTGCATCACTTCTACTTTGTAAAAACTTCTCATATGCTAACTTTTTATCGCATACTACTCTCTTTACATCATCATTCCACCAATCGCTCCTCTTCCCTCCCGCACCAACTTTCCTGTAACCACAAACTTCTGCTGAACACTAACACTACATTTTTAAACCTACCCCATACCTCTTCGACCCCATTGCCTATGCTCTCATTAGCCCATCTATCCTCCAATAACTGTTTATATCCTACCCTAACTGCCTCCTCTTTTAGTTAATAAACCTTCACCTCTCTCTTCCCTGATGCTTCTGTTCTCCTTTTATCCCATCACCTTTACTCTCAGTGTAGCTACAACTAAAAAGTGATCTGATATATCTGTGGCTCCTCTATAAACATGTACTTCCTGAAGTCTACTCAACAATCTTTTATCTACTAATACATAATCCAACAAACTACTGTCATTTTGCCCTACATCATATATTGTATACTTATTTATCCTCTTTTTCTTAAAATATGTATAACCTATAACTAAACCCCTTTCTATACAAGGTTCAATCAAAGGGCTCCCATTATCATTTACACGTGGCACCCCAAACTTACCTACCACACCCTCTCTAAAAGTTTCTCCTACTTTAGCATTCTGGTCCCGCACCACAATTACTCTCTCACTTGGTTCAAAGGTTCCTATACATTCACTTAACATCTCCCAAAATCTCTCTCTCTCTCCTCTACATTCCTCTCTTTTCCAGGTGCATACACGCTTATTATGACCCACTTTTCGCATCCAACCTTTACTTTAATCCACATAATCCTTGAATTTACACATTCATATTCTCTTTTCTTCTTCCATAACTGATCCTTCAACATTATTGCTAACCCTTCCTTAGCTCTAACTCTCTCAGATACTCCAGATTTAATCCCATTTATTTTTCCCCACCGAAACTCCCCTACCCCCTACAGCTTTGTTTCGCTTAGGGCCAGGACATCCAACTTCTTTTCACTCATAACATCAGCAATCATCTGTTTCTTGTCATCCGCACTACATCCACGCACATTCAAGCATCCCAGTTTTATAAAGTTTTTCTTCTCTTTTTTAGTAAATGTTTACAGGAGAAGGGGTTACTAGCCCATTGCTCCCGGCATTTTAGTCACCTCATACAACACGCATGGCTTACGGATGAAAGATTCTTTTCCACTTCCCCATGGACAATAGAAGAAATAAAGAAGAACAAGAGCTGTTTAGAAGAAGGAGAAAACCTAAATGTATGTATGTATATATTTATACATGCATGTGCATGTCTGTGAAGTGTGACCAAAGTTTAAGTAGGAGTAGCAAGATATCCCTGTTATCTAGCATATTTATGAGACAGAAAGAGACACCAGCAATCCTACCATCATGTAAAACAGTTACAGGTTTCTGTTTCACAGTCATCTGGCAGGACGGTAGTACTTCCCTGGGTGGTTGCTGTCTACCAACCTAATACAACCATTAATACAACCTAATGCAAACATAAATTCCATACAAAAATACACTGCAAATTTGCTGTTTTAAACCAACACATGGTTCCAGTTTTTTTCTCATGCACCTAGTGCTGTAGGATTTTTTTATATACTCTGCATACTGACCATTCATACTTTAATGCTGTACCATGGGACCGACAGTCAATGGATTGAAAGTGACAATTTTATTTAGTGAAACGTGTGATAAAAAAAAAAATCTTGTTCTGTATGTTGTGTTGATAATTGTGGAATATTGTACTATACTGACTCATATTTCTATTGCAGAAGTATTTTGTGGAAGACTACCAGGTTGTGTCTTGCCAGACACTATATCTTCAGTACTTCAAGAAGCACCAGTGTAAGTGTCTTGAACAACAACTGATATTGCAGAAGTATTTTGTGGAAGACTACCAGGTTGTGTCTTGCCAGACACTATATCTTCAGTACTTCAAGAAGTACCAGTGTAAGTGTCTTGAACAACAACTGATATTGCAGAAGTATTGTGTGGAAGACTTCCAGGTTGTGTCTTACCAGACACTATATCTTCAGTACTTCAAGAAGTACCAGTGTAAGTGTCTTGAACAACAACTGATATTGCAGAAGTATTTTGTGAAAGACTACCAGGTTGTGTCTTACCAGACACTATATCTTCAGTACTTAAAGAAGTACCAGTGTAAGTGTCTTGAACAACAACTGATATTGCAGAAGTATTGTGTGGAAGACTTCCAGGTTGTGTCTTACCAGACACTATATCTTCAGTACTTCAAGAAGTACCAGTGTAAGTGTCTTGAACAACAACTGATATTGCAGAAGTATTTTGTGAAAGACTACCAGGTTGTGTCTTACCAGACACTATATCTTCAGTACTTAAAGAAGTACCAGTGTAAGTGTCTTGAACAACAACTGATATTGCAGAAGTATTGTGTGGAAGACTTCCAGGTTGTGTCTTGCCAGACACTATATCTTCAGTACTTAAAGAAGTACCAGTGTAAGTGTACTGAACTTCAGCTAATATTGCAGAAGTATTTTGTGGAAGACTTCCAGGTTGTGTCTTGCCAGACACTATATCTTCAGTACTTCAAGAAGTACCAGTGTAAGTGTACTGAACTTCAGCTAATATTGCAGAAGTATTGTGTGGAAGACTACCAGGTTGTGTCTTGCCAGACACTATATCTTCAGTACTTCAAGAAGTACCAGTGTAAGTGTCTTGAACAACAACTGATATTGCAGAAGTATTGTGTGGAAGACTTCCAGGTTGTGTCTTGCCAGACACTATATCTTCAATACTTCAAGAAAGGCAACATATGTTATTCTTGTGAATTTTTAGCTAAGTATTACTAATTAAACAATTTAACAATTTTACTTTAGTTATTGGGAATTCTATCTAAATATGCATGATAGTTAATGGAATAATGCAAGTTATTAATACTGTAATTAATAATTTTCAGAAAAATCTGTTGGAAAAAAAGACAAAATAAAAATGTTGAATGTATCTGCAGTGTACTAGTACATATATTAATCTTTTACCACAAAATAAAAATTATGATAGTGTTTTAACACACAATATAAACTTTATTAATGCTTATAAGTAGGAAAAGTTTTGCCTAAATAAATCTTAACATGGGAATATGTTCATAAGGAAAATCGTATGTTCAGTCTCCAAAATAATTAAAAAATAAAATATCTTGAAATTAACATGAATACATAAGGAAGATTAGCAATACCACTGTTGTATGACTAAAATATTTTGAATGAAATACCTTCAAAAAATATGGAAAAGCATAAAGATCATAAACCACATCAATGTTCAGAGTGTCTGAAATGTTTTAGTAGAAAAGGCAGTCTTGTGGCACATATGAGAGTACATACAGGAGATAAACCATATCAATGTACAGAGTGTCTGAAATGTTTTAGTCAAAAAGGCAGTCTTGTGCCACATATGAGAGTACATACAGGAGATAAACCATATCAATGTTCAGAGTGTCTGAAATGTTTTAGTAAAAAAAGCAATCTTGTGAGACATGTGAGAGTACATACAGGAGATAAACCATGTCAATGTTCAGAGTGCCTGAAATGTTTTGGTAAAAAAGGCAATCTTGTGAGACATGTGAGAGTACATGCAGGAGATAAACCATATCAATGTTCAGAGTGTCTGAAATGTTTTAGTAAAAAAAGCAATCTTGTGGCACATATGAGAGTACATACAGGAGATAAACCATATCACTGTTCAGAGTGTCTGAAATGTTTTAGTAAAAAAAGCAGTCTTGTGGCACATATGAGAGTACATACAGGAGATAAACCATATCACTGTTCAGAGTGTCTGAAATGTTTTAGTGATAAAAACAGTCTTATGAGACATATGAGAGTACACACAGGAGATAAACCATATCAATGTTCAGAATGTCTGAAATGTTTTAGTGATAAAAACAGTCTTATGAGACATATGAGAGTACACACAGGAGATAAACCATATCAATGTTCAGAATGTCTGAAATGTTTTAGTGATAAAAAACAGTCTTGTGAGACATATGAGAGTACACACAGGAGATAAACCATATCAATGTTCAGAATGTCTGAAATGTTTTAGTAAAAAAAACAATCTTGTGAAACATGTGAGAGTACATACAGGAGATAAACCATATCAGTGTTCAGAGTGTCTGAAACGTTTTAGTGAAAAAGGCAGTCTTGTAACACACATGAGATTACATACAGAAGATAAACCATATGAATGCTCTGAGTGTCTGAAATGTTTTAAAGTAAAAAATTATCTTGTGAAACATGTGAGAGCACATACAGGTGATAAACCATATCACTGTTCAGAGTGTCTGAAATGTTTTAGCGATAAAAACAGTCTTGTGAGACATATGAGAGTACACACAGGAGATAAACCATATCAATGTTCAGAGTGTCTGAAATGTTTTAGTGAAAAAAACAGTCTTGTGGTACATGTGAGAGTACACACAGGAGATAAACCATATCAATGTTCAGAGTGTCTGAAATGTTTTAGTTATAAAAACAGTCTTGTGAAACATGTGAGAGCACATACAGGAGATAAACCATATCAGTGTTCAGAGTGTCTGAAATGTTTTAGTTATAAAAACAGTCTTGTGAAACATGTGAGAATACATACAGGAGATAAACC
Source organism: Cherax quadricarinatus (assembly GCF_026875155.1). NCBI lineage: Eukaryota > Metazoa > Arthropoda > Malacostraca > Decapoda > Parastacidae > Cherax > Cherax quadricarinatus. Next base: position 20,370,508 of record NC_069470.1, on the reverse strand, counting down.
ATATCAGTGTTCAGAGTGTCTGAAATGTTTTAGTGAAAAAGGCAGTCTTGTAACACATATGAGATTACATACAGGAGATAAACCATATCAATGCTCTGAGTGTCTGAAATGTTTTAGTAGAAAAACCTATCTTGTGAGCCATACACAAAAACATTCAGGAGATAAAACATGTTAGTGTTTAATGTTTCAGGAATAATTGAGAGTGAAATATGATAATGAAATTCCAGTCATGTAAACCATATACCTAGTAGGTTGGTAGGCAGCAACCACCCTGGGAGGTATTACCATCCTGTGGTTGTAGGTTGGTAGACAGCAACCACCCAGGGAGGTACTACCATAGTGTGGTAGTAGGTTGGTAGACAGCAACCACCCAGAGAGGTACTACCATCCTGTGGTAGTAGGTTGGTAGACATCAACCACCCAGAAAGGTACTACCATCCTGTGGTAGTAGGTTGGCAGACAGCAACCACCCAGGGAGGTACTACCATAGTGTGGTAGTAGGTTGGTAGACAACAACCACCCAGAGAGGTACTACCATCCTGTGGTAGTAGGTTGGTAGACATCAACCACCCAGGAAGGTACTACCACCCTGTAGTAGTAGGTTGGCAGACAGCAACCACCCAGGGAGGTACTACCAACTTGTGGTAGTAGGGTGGTAGACAGCAACCACCCAGGGATGTACTACCATCCATTGGTAGTAGGTTGGTAGACAGCAACCACCCAGGAAGGCACTACCATCCTGTGGTAGTAGATTGGTTGACAGCAACCACCCAGTGAGGTACTACCATCATGTGGTAGTAGGTTGGTAGACAGCAACCACCCATGGAGATACTACCATCCTATGGTAGTAGGTTGGTAGACAGCAACCCCCCAGGGAGGTACTACCATCCTGTGGTAGTAGGTTGGTAGACAGCAACCACCCAGAGATGTACTACCATCCTGTGGTAGTAGGTTTGTAGACAACAACCATGCAAGGATGTGCTACCATCCTTTGGTAGTAGGTTGTAGACAGTAACCACCCAGGGAGGTACTATCATCCTGTGGTGACAAGTTGGTAGACAGCAACCACCCAGGGAGGTACTACCATCCTGTGGTTGTAGGTTGGTAGACACCAACCTCTAAGGTAGGTACTACCATCCTGTGGTAGTAGGTTGGTAGACAGCAACCACCCAGGGAAGTACAGTGGACCCTTGTTTTTCGTAATCCGTTCCAAAGAGTGTGACTGTTATCGAAATTGACCATTTGCTAATCCTTTTTCCGCATAAATAATGTAAATCCAATTAATTTGTTCCAGACATGCAGAAGTATCAACAAAAAAATTTTTTTTTTTACCTTAAAGATAGATTTACATGCAAAAGAGAGTGAACATTCAACATGACAGTTACCTTTATTGCAGGGCTGCATCTGCTCTTCTTGCCACCTCCCTAGTTAAGAACGATAATAAATTTGTTGAGTTAGGCATAAGAATTATCAACTGGGCATCTACACTGCAAACTGAATTGTTTGCAATCCTAATGGCACTAAAGCTAACCTATGACACTGAGCTTGACTCTATCATTATTACTGATTCTATGTCATCATTGAAGGCTCTTGACTCATATTGTGACTCCAATAACATGCTCATTGGAGAAGCCAGGTATAGATACTCAAAAATCAGGGACAAAGGAATTAATGTACAGTTGCATCACACATTGGATTACTCCTTCATGATAAAGTTGATATGTTAGCCAAGAAGAGTACCCAGAAGGAGAATGTAGAATATAACTGGTATAACTGTGTCTAGCATTAGGAATAATATTAGGAGAGAAGTAAATAATGAAAATGATTGTTATAGGAATGCAGTTAGAAGCCTGAGTAGATCTGTAACCCACTATGATAACATGAACATAGATAAGTATGTTTATGGAGCAACGTGCAATGTGAACAGACTGACTGATGTTGTAGTGGCCAGGCTTAGGCTTAGTTACAAGTACTTCTGGCAGTTTGGGAGACAGATGATCAAACTAAATGTAAATTATGTGATCAGGCATATGGTCACTGTCTTGAACACTATGTGCTTAATTGTCCACTTATTGAGGAATACAGAGACAGACAGTATAATAACCTATGTGACATGTCAAGATATCTTATTAATAAAAATGAGATACCAGATATACTAAGCAAATTTCCTAAATTTGCTTGTAACAGATAAGTAAACTATAGATATGTAGATATAAATCCATATGTATTCATGTTAACCTCTTCGGGCCTAGTTCCTGGGCCTTTTGTGTATCCATATGCTCTTGCATGTGGATATGGGGATGGATATTGGGTGCACAATAAACTAGCCACTTTGGTGGCAAAATCTAATCTAATCCTTTATTGAAAGCTGTTGTTGATGAATAGAAGATAGGGAGGAGGAGAGAGGGAAGACAGGGTATTGTTTGGAAGGGGAATCCCCTCCATAAGGACTCTAGGTCACTTTCCTCTTCAAGGGGGGCACCTTGGTGTGATGAAGAGGCTCTTGGTCTGAGGAATTAGACCTGTTGGTCTCCTTCCTCAGACCAAACCTAATTACCCCAATATTCCCCCTTCCCTCTCCCTTCCTCCCCATCCTCCCCTTTTTCTTTTCCTCCTTCTCCTCCCCACCCCTCCCTTTTGGCCTTTGGGATTTTTTCCCACAGGCACGCTAGTTCCTAGGTAGGGGAAAGGGTACTGGGGTCCATCCCATTCCATTGAGGTTCTTGGCAGTGGCATAGTTTGCCGTGGAATCTGGATTGCCTGGGGATGTCCCGATCCCTCTCCAGTATCCTGGAGGGTGGCTTTGGGTGTCTCAGGTGACGGGTGTATCTCTGGAAGCCACCTTTCGGATTCCGGGGGTGGTGGCCGAAGGAGGTATGCTTTGTGGTGGATATCCAGCCGCCCTCTATTTTGTCCACCGAGGTAGCTCGGCAGATGCGAGGATGCTATCCCGGATTGCCACTTTACTAGCATGATGGGTAGGGTATGGCACGGGTTCCATGCTGCATCTGCGCTACTTGTGGTGCTGAGGTCCTCTTGGGTGCGGAGGGAGATTTCTGGCCCTTTCATTCCTCCTAGGAACTATCCCTCCCTGGTCCCCCCTTTTTATTCTTTTTTTTATTTTTATTTTTTCTTCTTTTTTTTTTCATCTTGAAAACAAAAAGAAAGAAGTAACCTAACCATGGCAGCCCTTGTCCATGAACCTGCTACCCCTGGGCCCCTTCTTGATACTGCACCCCGTTCTGACCCCGTCTCAACTTTGGACCACTCTTCAGACACTCTTCATGCCTCTGTACCTCTTGCCGGTGCTGTTTCCTCACCAGCTTCAGGTACTGAGGTCTCAACAGACTCCTTCAATTTGTCTGACCTCCGCTCTCCTTTGACTATGCTTCCAGCCTCTCCCTCTATGGTGCGGCAATTTTCGAATCGCCGGCCTGTTCCACGTCGGACCAACTCTGGTCCCACGCCTAAATGCCAATGACAATTACCTACTGATGATCCTTCTCCACCTCATTCTTCTCAGAAAAGATCGACACATCCTGCACTACCTTTTCACGCTCAGTTTCAGAATGCACAATGGACTAAATTCTTCACTTTATGACCGACTTCCTCTACTGCCTATCTTTCCCACCATAGTATTGGCAAGGCACTCCTACGCCATGTTGGTAAAGATATTTCTTTTCATGCTCTTAAGAGTGGTATGCGCATCATCACCATACAGAATGCTACCCAAGCTCATGATCTTTCTCTTCTTTCCCATATCGATACTGTTCCTGTCACTATTGAAAAACATCATTCCCTCAATTCTTGTAGTGGTACCGTCATTCTGCCCCATACCGTAGTTCAACAAAATTTCCAGACATGTGGCAATGACATTCTTGAACAGCTGGAACTCCAAGATCTCCCAATCCTCAAGGTAGACACTTAAGTTCTTTCTGCTCGCAGGCGGAGACGATACCCTAGCAATGTGGCTCGATTAGCTTTTGACAGCTGTGAACTCCCATCTTCAGTTTATGTAGCAGGACATCAGTTACAAGTTTGAAAGGTGATCCCTACACTGCAACAGTGTAGAAATTGCTGGCGATTTGGCCATCAAGTGAAATATTGCAGATCTATTGCCGAATGCCCAGTCTGTGGTGCCAATGACCATTCTAATACGTCTTGCAATCAACCTCCCTCTTGCCTTAATTGCCATGAGGCTCACCCTTCATACTCTCGCCGTTGCCAAGTCTACTTAAATGAGCGGGAAATCCGTTACCTCAAAGAGGCAGAAGGTCTCCCTTATGCCATGGCAGTTTCTCATCTCCACCTCCAAGGGAGACTACCCTGTGTTTCTTATTCCCGTGTTTCAAAATGTCCCCCTACTTCTGGGGTTCTGTCTTCTGCAGCCTCCTCTGTGGTTACCTCTCCCATAGTCACTCCTGTATCTAATTCTTTTGCCGTCCTAGACTCCGACGTCCCTACTTCAACGCCTCAGTCTGATCTCGCTTCTTCGTGTTCTCCCTCACAAGCCTCAGTATCGATGAGATCTCGAACGACACCTCCTCCCAGTCGTCCCTCTACTTCTCAGAAGTCAAAAAAAGGTCCTTTAACCCCTCCTTCCCTTCTTCCACCTCATTTTACCTTCCCTGTCTCTGTACCTGGTTCTTCCCCTCTCGCTGGCTCTGTTACAAGTGTAGAGGTTCACCCTCCTCCTCGTACTGTACCTTCCTCCCCTGTTCCCTCCCAAGTTTCTTCCTCTGCCACCTCCCAGGTTTCTGCCTCTTCTGTCCCCTTCCACACTTCTTCTCCAGTTCCCTCCACCCTTTTGCCCCCCCCCTACCTTGGTACAGTCCATTACAGTTCCAATCTTTACTCATCCTACCCCTACCATCTCCAATATTGTCTCCCATTCAACGTCTCTGAATTCCGAAACACTTAGCAATCTCTGAATATATTGCAGAGACCAAACCATCAATGGACACTGATCCACCCTCCGTTCCTTCTCTCTCCTCTCCTCCATCTGTGCAACTTCTTCACAGCGCACCGTTCCTTCGCTGCTTGAACGTTTTCCAATGCCTCCGCATGTGGACTTTTCTAGCCCCTCTAGTCCGTAGGAACCCTTACCTAAGGATTTCAGGTATCTTTATCATTGCCAATCATGGTCTATTTACAGTGGAATATACACAGCCTCAGGTGTAATTGGGGTGAGCTTGAGATGTTACTCTCCTAGTTTTCCCCTGTTGGTGTTTGCTTACAGGAACCAAAACTACACTGCTGTTATCTATCTCATCTCAGGCTATAATTTATTGTATTCTTCAGATCCTTTTCCTGATGGGACCTTTAATGAAAGTGCTCTTCTTCTACGCACTGATATTCCATACCATCAGCTATTTGTTCGTACTTCACTGCATTACACAGCAGCCCGTATCCTCTTGCATAGGTGGTATACGCACTGTTCTTTGTATCTCCTTCTCGGGCATTATCTATTCCACATATTGCCTTTCTTGTTTCGTCATTACCACCACCGCTTCTGTTACTTGGCGATTTTAATGCCCATCATTTCCTCTGGGGGGTCTCACTGTGATTATCATGGCATTCAGTTAGAGGCTTTTCTTGCTACCCACCCCCTCCATGTTTTAAATACAGGTACTCACACCCATTTTGATCCACGGACTCAAACTCTCTCTTACATCGATCTCTCAGTCTGCTCTTCCTCCTCTGCATTAGACTTCACCTGGTCTGTTCTCCCAGATTTACATGACAGCAATCATTTCCCAATCATTCTTACTTCCCCTTCATATTCACCACCTCTTCGTATCCCACGCTGGCAGTTTGATCAGGCAAATTGGAACCTTTACTCACAACTAACTGTTTTTAGTGAGGTTCCTTCATTGTCCTCCATTGATGAGCTTTTACACCTCTTCTCGTCCTCCGTTTTAACCGCAGCTTCTCATTCTATACCCCAAACTTCGGGCAGGCATTCTCAGAAATGCATGCCTTGGTGGTCTCCTGCCTGTGCTCGTGCAGTACGTTTGAAACACGCTGCATGGGGCAGGTACCAGTACAATAGAACCACTTAGAGACTCCTTGATTTTAAGCAGAAGTGTGCGATCGCTCGTTGTGTCATCCGTGACACTAAACGCACTTGCTGGCAAGATTGTCTCCACCATCACCTCTGCTTCCTCTATGAGTGCAGTCTGGAGAAAAGTACGAAAACTGAGTGGTAAATATTCTCCTGACCCGGCTCCTACTCTGTGGGTTGCTGGTGTTGATATTGCAAACCCACTAGATTTTGCCAATGAAATTGGCAATCATCTGGTCCGTGTTTCCCGAGGGCTTCATCTATGCCCCTCCTTTTTTTCCTCAAGGTCTGCCAAAGAGTTAGCCCCCTTTGGGACTTTTCTTCTCTCAGAAGAACAGTATAATGTGCCTTTTACACTTCAAGAACTGGAGGCAACACTCTCAGCTTGCCTATCATCGGCAGCTGGGCCCGACGACATTCATATTCATATGCTACAACATTTACATCAGTCTACCCTTGCAGTCCTATTACGCCTTTTCAATCTTATTTGGTCACAAGGAGTTCTTCCACAGCTGTGGAACTCTGCCATTGTTCTCTCTTTCTGCAAATCGGGTACTACGGGACATGAAGCCTCCCACTATTGTCCCATTGCTCTTACCAGTGCAGTTTGCAAAGTGATGGAACGCCTGATAAATAGACGTTTAGTGTGGTATTTAGAGACACACAACAGTCTCTCCACTCATCAATATGGCTTTCGTAAGGGACGTTCTACCATAGACCCCTTACTAAGCTTGGACACGTGTGTTTGTAATGCCTTTGCAAATAACCACTCAGTTATTGCCATATTTTTTGACCTTGAGAAGGCATATGACACAACTTGGAGGTATAATATTTTGGCCCAGGCCCACTCCTTAGGCTTCCGAGGCAATCTACCATCCTTCCTTAAGAACTTTTTAACTGACAGGCATTTCCGTGTTCGGGTTAATAATGTGCTCTCCCTGGACTTTATCCAAGCTGAAGGTGTCCCCCAGGGATGTGTTCTGAGCACAACACTTTTTCTCCTTGCTATAAATGATTTGGCCTCTAGTCTTCCATCAAATATTTGGTCATCACTCTATGTTGATGACTTCGCTATTGCCTGTGCAGGCGCTGACTGTCACCTTATTACAGTTTCTCTCCAGCATGCGGTCGACGGTGTTTCCAATTGGGCCACCACACATGGGTTTAAATTTTCCAGCACCAAAACTCACCAAATTACTTTCACTAGATGCTCTGTCATCTCCGATCATCCTTTGTACCTCTATGGCTCCCGTATCCCTGAACGTGATACAGTCAGGTTTCTGGGCCTCCTCTTTGACCGTAGGTTATCCTGGAAACCTCACATTACCTCTCTGAAGGCAACTTGTCACAGCCGGCTGAACCTTCTTAAAATCCTTGCTCATCTTTCATGGGGAGCTGATCGTCGAACTCTGCTTCGCTTACATTCCACCCTCATTTTATCGAAACTTGATTATGGTGACCAGTTCTATTCAGCGGCCTCTCCTGCTACTCTCTCTAGCCTTAACCCCATTCATTACCAAGGATTACATTTATGCCTTGGTGCTTTTCGCTCTTCCCCTGTTGAGAGCCTCTATGCAGAAGTGAACATTCCATCCTTATCCGATCACCGTGATGCCCATTGCCTTCGCTACTATGTACGCTCTCATGATCTCGCAATCCTTCCATTTATAGAATGGTCACTGATATTAGTAGACATTCTTTATTTGTTCGCCGCCCCTGTTTACTCCGTCCCTTCTCTCTTCACCTTCATTCGCTCTTGTCTTCTCTTCAATTACCACCTTTCTATGTTCATGTAGCATCTCACTTTTCCCTACCCCCCTGGGAAGTTCCAGCTGTTCGAGTCTGTTCTTTCTCTCTCCCTTGCTCGAAGGCCCAACTGTCTACCGTCGCTTCCTGCTCTCTTTTTCTTGACCACTTCCACTCTTATTCTCATGCCATTGCTGTGTACACAGATGGCTCTAAGTCTTCTGATGGCATAGGATTCGCAGCAGTGTTTCTGGACAGCATCGTACGAGGGCATTTACTATCTTCGGCTAGTATTTTTACTGCTGAATTGTATGCCATTCTTGCAGTACTTATCTGTATTGCATCTATGCCTGTGTCATCATTTGTGATTGTCTCAGACTCCCTTAGTGCTTTACAGGCTATACAGAAATTTGTTACACCTCATCCCTTAGTCCTCCGTATCTAACTTTGGCTACGCTGCATCTTTACTAAGCATAAAGATATTGTTTTTTGTTGAGTCCCTGGTCATGTTGATGTACAGGGCAATGTACAGGCAGACACTGCTGCGCGGTCAGCAGTACATGACCTACCAGTTTCATATAGAGGTATTCCATTTACGGACTATTTTGCTGCAATAGCTACCCACCTTCACACCCGTTGGCAATAACGTTGGTCTACTATGCTCTGTAACAAACTTCAATCTATTAAACCGAGTATAGGTTACTGGCCGTCTTATCACTAGTGTCGAGGTTGGGAGACTACTCTCTCCCATCTTCGCATTGGCCATACTCGTCTTACTCGTGGATATCTCATGGAGAGGCGCCCTGCTCCTCTCTGTGAGAATTCCAGGCTCCATTATCAGTCAGCCACATTCTGTTGGACTGCCCACTTTATCAATGAGCACGCAGAAAATACCTACGTCGTCGTCTTCGCTCCACTGCTCTCTCTTTACCTTCCCTTCTTGCTGATGGACCCACCCTTCATCCGGACTCTCTCATTGACTTTTTGACAACAACTGACTTATTTCACAAACTCTGATGCCTTCAGCCCTTTCTACCTCAATCTCTTGCTACCCTCTACACCTGTACTATCCCCTGCCCCGCTGTTTTCTGTAACCTACTGATCATCCCTGCCCCCTTCTACCACCCTGTACCCTCGCTTCCTTCCCTACCCTGCAGCGCTGTATAGCCAATGTGGCTTAGCGCTTCTTTTTTATTATAATCTAGGTCACTTCAGGGGTCACTTCCCTAGCTTAAATATAGATTAACATGCAGAAAAGAATGCTAAATAAATGGAAAGCACTAAAATGTATAAATGAACATTTAACATCATACCTACCTTTATTGAAGACTTTGTTGGTGTATGGCAGAGAGAGGGGAAGCGAGTTTATTGTTGGAGAATATGACACTAATATCAACTCTACAGCTTATTTATCTATCACAATTCAACTAATATGACATAAACAATATTAATATCAGAAACATGGAATTTACTCTAGAATGAATAAAATAAGCATGTATGAAACGAGGTGGGTATATAAGGGCTACTGAGAGCATAAGCCATCCATAAGCAGCAGCTGAGGTGGCAGTGTTTTCTGTAGTCCTATATAATTCCAACAACATTGGAGGAGTAGTAGAATTGCTGAACCACTGAAAAAGGCACCCTCTACCACTATGACAACCACTACCTCCCTCTACCACTATGACAACCACTACTGCCATCACTACCACCCTCTACCACTATCACAACTGCTACCACTCTACCACAACCACTTTTGTATTCTACAAACTTAAATTATATACGTTTCTCACATTCTTTACCAAAGGGCTGGCACTAGAAGCTTTCTTTGGAGCCATGGTGACTTATTTAGCAATTACAGGCACTAAAACGAATGGAATATTAAGAAATGTATTATGTAAACTTGTGGGATCATCCTCACTCACTGATAAACAATGACACACTGGCTGGGAATGGAGTGTGAGGTGGCTCGGTGTTGTGTGTACACATGATCACTCTGAGTTACCCTGCCCTATCAGCACCATCATACTGTATTAACTGTACTAACTGGACAGTAAATTTCACCATGGCCCCTAAGAGGAAGTCTGAATCTTGCACTGGAGGTTGTGGCAAGAAAGGCTCTTTCTCTTGACCAGAAGATCAAAATAATTAAACAGTATGAGGATGAAAAAAATGTCAACAGCATTTCTCAGAATCTTCACCTCTCCCATTCCACTGTGTCGACAATGCTTAAGGATAAAAAGCACATCAAATATGCAGTGAGATCTTCGGCCCCAATTATCACAAAGAAATGTGAAGGCCCAATTGCCAAGATGGAAAAAATCCTAAGCGTTTGGTTAGAAGATTTTCGGCAGAAAAAAGTGAATGTGATGCTTTCTGAAGTACAAAGAAAAGCTAAATGTTTAACATGTTGAAACAACATGCTGGTGAGGGATATAATCTAGAATTTATTGCAAGTGATGAGTGGTTTAGGAGATTTCGTCAGTGATACCAAATTCATTATGTGATAGCGAAAAGTGAGGCAACTAGTTGTGACGAAGGTTCAATAACTTTCATTGCTGAGTTAGCTAACTTAATAAAAGAAGGGTGTTTGCCAGAACAAATATTTGATGTTCATGAAACTGGCCTGTACTGGAAGAAAATTCCTAAAGGAACATGTGTATCTAAGGAAGTGAAGAGTGTGCCATGGCATAAGGTTATGAAGCAAAGGATTTAACTGCTGTTTGGGGGGAATATTGCTGATTTCAAATTAAAACCCTTTTAATTTACATGACAGAGAACCCCTGTGCTCTCAAAAAAGTTTACGCTTCCCGTGCATTATCGATACAATCGTTAGGCATGGATGACAATGGCCTTATTCGAGGATTAGTTTTTAAACTGTTTCATCCCACCTGCACGCCAGTATTGCCAGGAAAAAGGAGTCCCTTTCAAAATTCTTTTAGGTTTAGATAACATGCCTTCCCACCCTTCTCACTTCGACACTCTAGACCCTAATGTATGAGTGGTGTTTATGCCCTCCAACACCATCCCCACTCATACTACCCATGGAATAGGGGGTTATTTCAATATTTAAAGCAAACTATCTGCATATATCTTTTGATCAAGCTATCGAGGCCATTGATTCAGACCCAAAACTAACTCTAAGAGATTTTTGGAAGAAGTATAACATCAGTGCATCAAAAACATAGCAAAAGCATGGGAGTTAGTCACAGCTAAGTATATGAACGGCATCTGGAAGCAGTGTAATGCGCAGTTTCTTAAAGTTTTTCATGGCTTCAACAGCGAAGAAGAGTTAAGTGTGGTGAGAGGTGCGATTTTAAAATTGGCTAACAAACTCGAACTTTAATGTGATGTGGGTGATATTGAAGAATGTTTGACAGAAGAAGCTCAAGAGTTAACAAATGAAGAACTGATTATAGAAAAAAGAAAAGCAGAAGAACAAAGACACAGAGAAGACAAACAGCAAGAGGAGCCAGAAAGTTCTTGCTGAATGACTTATCACAGTGTTTTTCATTGATAAACCAAGGGCTATGAAAATTGGAGAATATGGAGCCTAACATTGAACAGTTTGTCAATACTGAGAGAATGATACAGTGTGTCCATACAGAGACATGATGAAAAGAAAAACAGGAAAATTCAAACAAATCTCTATGTTTATCAAGAAGAGTGCTCCCCCCTACCCCATCATAGGAAGAAAGTGCTCCCCCACCTTGCTCCCCCTACCCCACCCCTCAAGGAAGGTTCCTTGATGTTGGTGAGGGGCTCTTGATTTAGGAAATTGGATCTGTGCTCCAGTTTCCCAAATTAAGCCTGAATGCCTTCCACATCCCCCCCCTATGCACTGTATAATCCTCTGGGTTTAGCGCTTCCCCCTTGATTATAATAATAATAATAATCCTACCCCATCATAGGAAGAAAGTGCTCCCACACCTTGCTCCCCTACCCCATCATAGGAACAAAGTGCTCCCCCACCTTGCCCCCCTACCCCATAAGAGGAAGAAAGTGCTCCCCCACCTTGCCCCCTACCCCATCAGAGGAAGAAAGTGCTCCCCCACCTTGCCCCTCTACCCCTTCAGAGAAAGAAAGTGCTCCCCCACCTTGCTCCCCCTACCCCATCAGAGGAAGAAAGTGCTCCCCCACCTTGCTCCCCTACCCCATCCTCTTCAAGGGGGCTTCTTGGCATGGTGAAGAGGCTCTTGGTCTGAGGAATTAGCCCTGTCGGTCTTCTTCCTCAGACCAAACTTAATTACCCCCCATTCTCCCCTCCCCTATCCCATCCTCCCCATCCCCCTTTTTCCATTCCC
>NC_069470.1:20336340-20357897 GCF_026875155.1 Cherax quadricarinatus | reverse complement strand
TGTCGCACAATATCTGTCAATAGATACCTGTACGGAAAAGTGGGTGGGGAGGGAATGGGCGATTGGGGAATGTGATGTAAAGAGAGTAGAAAGGGGAAAAAAAAGTTAGATTGGAAGCTTTTTAAGTGAGTGATGCAGGGGAAAGGTTATGGAGAAAAAGAGAGGGTTAAGAGGTGGTGAAGCAATGTAAAAAGAGAGCAAATGAGAGGGGTGGGGAGATGTTATAACAAATTTTGTTGAAAAAAAAAAAAGTTTTGGAGTGAGATTAAAAAAGTTAAGGAACCCTTGAGAAAAAAGAATTTTTCAGTAAAAAAAGGGGGGAGGAGAGTTTTTAAATGGAGAGTTAGGGTTTGGGGAAGATGGAGGGAAATTTTTGGGGAATTGTTAAATTTTTGATGAAGATTTGGGAAGCTGTGTTTGTGTTAGGGCAGGAGGAAAACATCTTGTAGGGTGAGGAAGGCCAGTTGTGGGGGGGGGAAGTTCGTGAGGCGTAGGTAAAATAAAAGGGGGGTAAGGCAGCCGGGATTGAGGGGATAAAATAAAAATTTTAAGCAGGTGGGGTATAGTTTTGGGGGGTTTTTGGTGAAATTATTTAAAAAATGTAGGGAAGGGGGTTTAAGGTACTAGGGATTGGAGAGAGCTGCATAGTTCCTTTGTATAAAGGAAAAGGGACAAAAGGAGTGAAAAAATTATGGGGGATAAGTCGTTGGTATACCTGGAAAAGTGTAGGGTAGGTTATTTTTGAAAGAAAAAGAGAAAGAATGAGGTAGGATAGCAGATGAACAAGGGAGGTTTAGGAAAGGTAGGGGGTGTGTAGCCCGGTTTGTTTAATGAAAACTTAAATGAACAGTTTTGATAAGGCTAAAAGGTTTTGTGGCATTTTGGTTTTGGGAAAAAAGGCGTATGACAGGGTGGATAGGGGGTAAATGTGGAGATGTTGGGGTTTGTAGGTGGGAGGTGATTAGAAAGCAATGAAGAGTTTTTACGAGGATAGTGGGCTCAAGTTGAGTATGTAGGAAAGAGGGAATTTTTTCCTAGTAAAAGTGGGGCTTAGAAAAGGATATCTGATGTCACGTGGTTGTTTAATATTTTATAGAGGGGTTATAAGAAAAGTAAATGGAGGTCTTGGCAAGGGCTGGATTTTTAAAAGATAAAGAATCAACATAAAGTGGGAGTTGTACGTTGCTCTTTGCTGTTGACACGTGCTCTTGGGAGTTTCTGAAGAGAAGTTGCAGAGATTGGTGGTGAATTTTGGGTTGGGTGTGCAAAGAAGAATTAAAAAAGTGAATACGAAAAGAGTAAAGTTATGGGGATAAAAAAAGTTTGGGTGATAAAAATTTTGGTATCGATGGAGGAGAGAGTATGGGGAGGGGGAATGTATTCAAAATTTTTGGGGAGTGGAGTGAGCGGAGGGGTTATGGAGATGGGGAATCATAGAATTGATGAGAGGAAAAGGGGGTGGTGCACTTAGGAGTCGGGGAGACAAAGAACTTTGTCTTGGGGGGAAAGAGGGGAATGTATGAGGTATAGTTTTACCAACATCTTATATGGGTGTAAAAGCATGGGGATGAATGTTGAGTGAAAAGGCTGGAGGCAGTGGAGATGTCATGTTGAGGGCAATGTGTTGTTGAATTTAATGCAGAGAATTCGTAGTTAAAAGGTTAGGAGGGGTGGGGTTCCCAAAAAACTGTTGCCCGAGGGTGAGGAAGGGTTGTTGGGGTGGTCGGACATGTAGGAGAAGGAGAGAAACGAGTGATTTAAAAGAGTGTATCAGTCTGTAGTGGAAGGAAGGCGGGGGTAGGAGTGGGCCCAAGGAAAGGTTGGAGGGGGGGGTTAAAGGAGGTTTTTTGTGTGGGGGGTTGGATTGCGGATGCGTGAGCATGCTTAAAGGGAGTGAATGGAGACAAATGGTTTTTAATATTTGATGTGCTGTTGGAGTGTGAGCAAAGTAAAAATTTATAAAAGGGGGTTCGGGAAAACCCGGCAGGCTGGACTTGAGTCCGGAGTTTGGGAATTTATTCCCTGCACTCTAAAGGGGGGGTAAATGTTGCGTTTAAAAACTGTGGAAAAGCCCCCTTCTGGAAGACAGTGGGGGTTTGAATGAGGGAAAAAGTTTTTTTTTCAGGCTACCCTGCCTTGGGGGAATCGGCCAGTGGATAATAATAAAAAAAAAGATCCCTGTACCTTATTCCTTTATGACTTCCCTTTAAAGTGGTTCCAACTTGTCAGTTTACGGTTGCCAACACGGCTTGCAGAGCTGTGTTGGGGTTTGATTTTACAAAAAAGGGGTTTTGCCTCAAGCCCTTTGCCACATTTCCTTAATTTTTGAATTTGGGAAAACTTCTTAAATTTTCTCTACCCCCTCCCCAAAGCAGTTTCCTCGGTCTGCCCTCTTGCTGTTCAAATGTCTAGCAGCTCTCAGTGGCTAGTTCTTCATTGTCTCCCACCCCCAAAACTCTTCCCACACCCCCCCCACTAACCTCCAACCCAAGGTTTCCCCCAATGTAAAATGGATTCCCCCAATGGCATAGGATTCTCAGGGTTAGCCTCAAACCTTCAAACCCCTTTTGTCACACTTCTGGCCACATTTTTTTTCCAGCAGATTTAAAGGTCCTCTTAGTCACTTCCTCCCCAAGCCTTACCATAATGTTTACAAAATTGAGGATGGTGAAGGATTTTCAAAACTTTTTTTGAGTCGTTGAGTTTCTGAGGTCCTACAAAGCCCCCCTTTCAAATATAGTTTTTGTGTACATTTTTCTTGAAGTTGGAAATGATGTGGTCCGGGGGCTGGGGAGGGTAGTATTAGGAGGAAAAAACTTACCTTTAATGAAGCCATGTCCCTAGATGCCCCTCTCCCAAGTCTGAAGGATGACGGGCATTGTCTAATCAGGGGGCACAAAAGGTTTAAAATTTTCTTTTAAAATTAGGTTTTTTTTAAATTTGGGGGGCAAAGCAGGGTGAACCGTCTAGAAAAAGCCCTGTGCCCCAGCCTTACTGTTTGCCCCCCACAGCATATGCAAATTGCCTTGAGGGACATTTTTTTTCCTAAACACTCGGGGAGTTTCAGAGTGTTCCCCAATAAAGGCTTACTTTGCAACACCTTGCTTTGGGGCACAATCAACAGAGAAAAAAACCTGTTTTCTAGGTTTATGTCCTGGGAGTGCCTTTTCCTCCTGAGTAATGTAGTCCTGCTTGGATTTTCTTCAAACAGGCCTGTTTCTTTACAAAAAACCCTTTTGTTCAGGTTTTGTTTTACTGTATGTTTTCCCTTGAATTCCCTGCACATATTTTTCAGCCATTTGGGGGTCCGAAATGGCGGCCCCCCATCCCTTTCACACTTGAATGCCACTACCTTCTTAAATCTCCAAACCCAAACCTTTGCTGGCCTTAAATTATACGTTTTCTTTAGTTGCTGGCTTTTTTTTAATTAAATCATCAGCAATTCCTACCCTTTTTTCAATTGATCACTTTAGGATGCTTTTCCCCTGCTTCTGTTTTTCGTTTACCCCAAACAAAAAGGTTTAAATATTTTATCATTTGCGATCTCATTTTCGAAAAATAGTTGCCCTTTTGGGGCAAGAACAGCTTCCTTGATTGCCTTTTTCTTTCCAAAATAGTAGCGATGGTTGATTGGGGTTTACTATAAAACCTGCCCAGCTCAGAAACCCGCATCCACTTTTCTACTTAGCAATGATTTTTTTTCTTCTCTCCATATAATTGTCACCCTTTTTGCTGTAGGGTTGCCTAGAATTTTTTTTTGGGGCCCATGGTGACTTATTTTTGCGGTGAATCATACAAAGGCTGTGATTTTATGAAATTTTCCAGTTGTATGTTTTAAAGCGCCCGTGGTGGCTGGGGGCTTGTAAACACTGGACCCATGGGACAAGTGGATGCGCTCAGGCCAAAGGGGAGCGTCTCGAAAAAAGAACAGCGGGGTCGGGTTTTTAAGCACTAGTCGAGGCAAAACTTTTGCGTTAAAAATGTATGTAGTCAGGTTTATCGTTAATCAATGACGCGGGTTGAGGGTCTACTGTATCTTTTTCGTTTAGTACCTTACCTGGGTTTGATCTGCCCTTGTTGCCCCCGGATGTCTGGACTTGTTGAAGAAAGTGTTTTTGAAGAAGTCTTACTACACTTTTGGTTTGCAACATCGATACACTGTTCTTCAAGATTTGTTATTTTTTTTACAATCTATTTACTAAAGAAGATGTCACATTCTGTGTTTATTGTGTTTTGTGAGACATTTTTTTCACACTATGCACAGATAAAATGTTCTATTTTGGGTTACCCGGAGTCAGTGTGAACCCAGAGGATCAAAAGTAATCTCCCCAAAAGCATCTCCTTCCCCCTCATTGTCTCCTCAAAAAGGGAAAGGTGCCCTAGTATTTTTTGTTCCCTTTGGGAAAAAATTCCACTGGGAAAGCAAAGCAAAATGTTTGATTCATGCTGTCTTAAACTGGGAAAAACAATGTACATTATCTTTACCATGGTAATAAGTGGGAGCAGGTTTTTTCCTTAATTGTCCTCCAAAGGTAAGGATTGTTTCTTTTTAACTAGCTACTTACAACTTTGGTTTTTTGGCAAGGAGCGGCAGTGTTGACCCTTAAAATACTCAAAATTATCTGTGATCATTTATTTTTTTTTAGTAGTAACAAGATGTTTTCCCTTTGAGGGGGGCTGTGCCCTCAGGGCTGAAAGGGGCTGAAGGGGGCTGATCCCCCCTATTGAGAAAATTTTCCACAAATCGTGGTCAAAAAAATGGCGATGCAGTTCGTGTAGTAAATGTTAATTTTAAAAGCTCGGAATTGTTCAAAACCCCTAGAAACCTATCGCTTTTTAATATTAAAACTTAGCCGATTAATGCGAAAAGGATTTGTGGGTTGTGGTAAGCAGAAAACCCCAAACCAAGACAGCAGTGCTAAGCATGTTAAAAAGGAAATAGACGTGGTTTTTATCAAGAAGGAAACCCAAAAGAAGTCCAGTGGTTTACTTCGCTTTTACATCATTAGAAAGGTCTCCCTAGATTGCAGTCTTTTCTCGTCCATTTACAAAATAATGTAAATTTGTTAGAAAAATTCAGCGACAAATGACAAAAATTTTTTCTTTCCCATTAGAAATCTTCCGTATGAAATTAGATTTTCCCACGATGTGGCTAGTTTATTGTAACCCCAATCCTCCTGTGGATGGTAGTGCAAAGATATGGATGCATTAAAGGCCTAGGAACTGGGCCGCAAAGGGTTAAAGGTGTTATATGGGCTTTTTTTTATTTTCATATCAAAAGTTCATTATCTGTTAAAAGAAAATTTGGGAAAAATTTGCTTGAAATTCTGGTATTTTTTTCATTTTAATAAGATATTTTGACATTCACGGGGGTTATTTAAAGTCTGTCTTGATTTCAAAAAGTGAAAAATTTAAAGCACAAAGTGTTAAAGCAGTGACCATATGCCTGATCACATAATTTGATTTATTTTGACACATCGTGTCTTTCAAACTGCCAGAAGTATTGTAACCTGCCTAAGCCTGGCCACTACAACATAAATCATCTGTTCACATTGCACATTGCTCCATAAAATACTTATCTACTTTTCATTTTATATAGGGGGTTTATAGATTTTATCGGGTTCTAACTGTTTCCTTAACAATGTTTTCATTATTTATTCTCTCAAATTTTATTCTTAAGGTGGGACAAGATATCCCAAAAGTTATTTTTACATTCTCCTTCGGAACTCTTCTTTGCTAATATCGCTTTATCATGAAGGAGTATTCAAAGTTGAGGGGATCCTAGAAAATTGTACAAAATTTCCTTTGTCCCTGACTTTTTGAGTATCTATACTGGCTTCCCCAATAGCATGTTGTTGGGAGTCTTTATATGAGTAAAGAGCTTAAATGATGACTTGATCTAATAATGATTGAGTCGTCAGTGTCATAGGTTAGCTTAGTCCCTTTAAAGATTGCAACAATTCGTTTGCGTTTGATGCCCAGTTGTTAATTCTTATGCCTAATCAACAATTTATTTCTTTCTTAATGGGGAGGGGGCAAAAGAGCAGATGCACCCCTGCCAGAAGATCCTGTTTAGATCCTTTGTTACTAAATTTTTGATAACTTATTCTTCGCTGGGGCGAGAAATTTTTCTTGAGCAGTTGCTTTAACAAGTGTTTTAAAGGGAAAGGGATTACTAGCAATGGCTTCTTGGGAAAAAACTTGCGGTATGTGTATTAAATGAAAAAATCTTTCATGGAGGGGTGAAATGCTTTTGTTCCCTCAGGATACGTTCATGCAGGTTATAAGTAATGCAATTGCAATTTCACGATCCTTTGATCTTGTTTTATTTACCTCTGCATTGGTAAGATTCTTGTGATGTGTCTGGTTCTTTTTAAAATTAATCCCAATCAGTGTTAATCTAAATTAATTTATATGATATTTGAAACCCCAAGCTCCTTCCTTATTAAGAACCTTTATAGATTTGGGACCCCGGGAATAATTTGAGAGTTCTTTTTTGCTTAACTCCAAGGGTTTGGAGGAAAACTTTCTCGTAATATAAAAGGGGAGCTAATCAATTAACCCTTTTGGGTTTCGATGCACTGTAGGTTACGCGCCCGGGTTATTGAGTATAATATGCATAAATTCTAGCGCCTTAAAACTACGGGAAAAAAGGTGGTAGGCCTAGAGGGGAGAATGGGGGGTGTGGGGGCGGTGTGTTGGGAGAAAAAAAATCTGGGGCCCCGTGGGGCATTGTGGGAAGTATTTTTTTTGTTCCTTTTTACCATGCCCCGCGTAAAAGTCCTATCTCAGCGAATTGGGGGGCTTTTGTTCCCAATGAGAGTTTAAATACAGATGGAAGTGCCGTGGTGAGTTTCAAGGTTTTTTGAGGTTTTGATGAAATTAATGACCATAATCCCGTAAATGAGGAAACCCCGGACGACCCTCAGCCCCTTCCCCCTCTGGTGTGGGCTTTCTTTTTCCGTTCAGTTTGTACCGAACCAAAGGGAAACTCCCATTTTTTCCCAAATTCAGGATCAGATGCGAGCATTGGTGTGTAGTGATAGTGAAAAGAACTACAAGCTCTTTAAAAACTTCCGTAGCGTAGCGAAGTGGAATATTCCCAGTGAAGCGTCAGCAGTGGACCCCCGCTTTAAAGATCGCCTCCAAATGCGACCAATTATGTAAGTGTATTTTGTAAAATCGTTTGTAGGTATGTTTGGGGTCTGAAATGGATAACTACTTCACAATATTCCTTATGGGAAAAAAATTTGGGGTTTTTGGCACTGAACTATACTGGAATGAAAAAAGTTCGTTAAACGGGGGTCCACTTATATACGACGATATATGTGCTCTGGTAGGTGCCAAAAATGATTTTTTCAAGAGGAAGGAGTACATCTTGGGTACCCAGGCTGTCAACAAGAACAGATAGTGAAAATGAAGAGATAGTTTTGCAATTGGGGGGAAATAGCATGGGGGTGATAGTGGTGGTGTCGGCCCTGAGGCACCAGCAGTGGGCCTGCTGCCCCCACGCTGCCCCCCACACTGCCTCAGTGTCTACAACAAAGGCCACCACCCCCTACCACCCACCACACAGGGGGCCTCCCCAACCCCAACCACAACTTCCACAACCCCAAATCCACACCCAAAAACCAACTGTCAAAGTCCAGTACCCCCAGCAGCCAGACCTGGGAATGGGAGGAAGGCCCAAATTTTTTTCCCAAATCCCCCGTTTGTGAAAGCAAAATGGAATGCAGCCATCTCGTACACGGGAAAATCCATTTAACTGAAAGTTTCGATTATTCTTTTACGAACCCCCGATGGAAATTATTGTCAGGGAAAGCAACACATACTTCGTTAAACCCTGGCAAACACAATACTTTACCAAAATCCGTCTACACCAGTGGAAAGGGACAAAATGTAACTGGATGTATCTTTTCTTTGCCCAATAATGTTATGCCACATGGTATAAGCAAAATGTGAAAACATTAAATGGTCAAAAAGACCGCCTGATTCAACCCCAGGTTTCAGTGGTATAATGCCCGTGAAACGATTTGTCCTTTCTATTTCGTATGCTTCACTTTCAGAAACAACAGGCCTGACAGAAATGAAGGTTATATAAGTTAGGAAAGTTTTTGTGTATTTTTTAAAAAGGGAAAATTTAAAAATTTTTTTTTTATCCCCTTTGGAAGCTTGTTATTGGGGATCTTTGATTCTGTTCAAGGAAGACTTTCAAGAATAATACCAAGCAAGAGGAAAAGCTTTGGTTTTAAAATTGTTTGTTTTTGTGATTGCTACATGGTCTTGTATTGGTTTTTTTTGTGTACACCAGAGTTAAAATTGCAAAAAAACCCGGAAGTTTTGGGCATCTTGTGATGTGGTTAGAACAATGATGGAAAACCCTACCTTGGGAAGGGGCATATAGATATATGATAAACGTACACAAACCCCTCAGTGATTTTTTGTGAGTGAAGATGGGTGTGTGGGCACAGTCTGCCAAATCGTTTTAAAAAAAAAGCCAGGTTTGACACTGGCACTCATAGGGTGAGGTGTAGGCTTTGCTGCCCCTTGACATCATGGCTTTCGGTGGCATGACAAACGAAATGTCCCCATGTTGTATTTAGTTTCCCCCTTACGAAAAGACAAACTTGAGGCAGAAAAGAAAACAGCAATGAAAAACCCCTTCAAAAAATGAGCTGGATTGATTACACCCCCAAATGCACTCATTGGACAAAGTATATGCAAAATTGGGTTTGCGATTTGTTTTGCAAGAGTTTAATTTTGGTACATAAAAAATCTTTTTCCGTCTTCGGACATTTTCCCTGTCAAGCTATAATACATATAGATGAGGGCCAGAAACAAACCACCTTTGCGGGGTTTTGCTTGTCTTCATCGATAAATAGTATTCAAGTCCAAAGGGGGCAACATTTTGCTATAGAAGCCCCCCACTAAATTATCAACAACTACCTTCTGTCGAAGATGATGATCACTTTTAATAAAATGCTTCAAAAAAAAGGCTCAGAAGAGGGTTATGCCCAAACAATGCAGAGACATGTTTTATGTGTGAGGGTGTAAAACCTACTGTGCATGACACCTGTTTTATGTGTGAGGAGTGTAAACACTACTGTGCATGACACCATGTTTTATGTGTGAGGAGTGTAAACACTACTGTGCATGACACCATGTTTTATGTGTGAGGAGTGTAAACACTACTGTGCATGACACCATGTTTTATGTGTGGGAGTGTAAAAACACTACTGTCGACACCGTTTTTGTGTGAGGGGGTAAACACTATGTGCTCCCCCTGTTTTTTGTGTGGGAGGTAAAACATCTGTGCAGACACCTGTTTTATGTGTGAGGAGTGTAAACACTACTGTGCATGGGGACCATGTTTTAGTGTTTAGGAGTGAAAACACTACGTGATGCACCTGTTTTAGTGTAGGAGGGGTAAAACCCACTGTGCTGAACCTGTTTTATGTGTGAGGGTGTAAACACTACTTGCAGACACCATGTTTTTTGTGTGGGGGTAAACACTAAATGTGCATGACACATGTTTTATGTGTGGGAGTGTAAACACTACTGTGCAGCACCATGTTTTATGGTGAGGAGTGTAAAACTACTGGCTGACACCAGTTTTTTGTGTGAGGAGTGTAAACATTATGTGCATGACACCGTTTTTTGTGTGGGGTGTAAAAAACTCTGTGCATGAACCCTGTTTTTTTGTGAGGAGTGTAAAAATATGGCATTAAAATGTTTTAGTTTGAGGGGGTGTAAAAAATACTGTGCTGACACCTGTTTTTGTGTGGGGGTAAAACATATGTGATGCACCATGTTTTTGTTTTGAGGGGGTGTTTAACCTATGTGCATGACCCCCTGTTTTATGTGGAGGAGTGTAAAAAACTACTGTGATGACACCCTGTTTTATGTGGGGGGTAAAACATGTGCTGACACCATGTTTTATGTGTGAGGAGTGTAAACACTATGTGCTTTCCCATGTTTCAGAAGTTCGACGGCTGAGAAATTCTGAAACATTCCCTGACTTATATGTGTTTTTGAATAAAGAAAAAATGTAAATAAACATCATTTTATATTGTTTGTGTTTGTAAACAATATGAACAAAACAGTGACGTGTTTGTACGTTTTTTTGTGTAAATAAAGAGAAATAACTTACAAAATGTGCTCATATTGGTCTCCAAAACATAAAGTTACTTGAAAAAAAATAAAAAAAAAAATAGGAAATAATACCCAAAAAAAAAAAAAAAAATAAAACGGGGATGGCAGCGGCATGTTATGTATGCCAGTATTTTTGCAAATTCACGCTCCCTATCTCGGTGTTTTATGGTAAAAAATTTTTGTTTAGCCTAGAAGTTTTTAAAAAAAAAAAAATTTTTTTCATAAAAAAAATATTTTTTTTTTTTTTTGAAAATTTTTTTACCCTGAGAAAGTCTTGGAGGGGGCCTGTCGACCTGAAAAGGGTTTAAAGGACCAAAAATAGGTATGTCATCATTCTCTGATTCTCCTTTTGGCAATAGTTGGGGTTGTAGTCAGAACAGCCTTTAGAGTATTTAGCCCATCTGCATTTTGTATTTGTTGTGGTTAGTGGATTTGAAAAAAGGGTACATCTTCGCCCCAAAATATCTAAGTTTTAAGTAGCAGCATTTTACCCTGCAAATTTTTTTGGGTGGGGAATTCATTTGCTTGTTTAATATCTTTGTTTAGGAAAGATATTATGGGCCGTTTTATTAAAAATTGCTTGAACTTCTTGGGAAGGTTTCTCTTTTCCTGTTGTTGTATCGTGTCATCAGCAAGCTTTTAGTGTTGTTTAGGGGAGGCAGGTAGAGTATTTAGGGGCATTATCGAAAATTAAATAGCATGGGGCAAAAAAAAACTCTCCTGGGGTACCAAAGACATTTTTTTGACTCGCTTCTAAAGCCTTGGTAGAGGGCAGAGGTATCTATTTTATAGGTTTTTTTATTAAACCAGCAGGTTTGCTTCCACCAATATTCTTTTTTGGGGGATTAAAGTCCCTTAAATTCCTCATTTTAAGATGAAGAATGAAGGGAGACCGATCGAAGTTTACTGTGGAAGATGGGGTATTAAAAAAGGGATATTAATAAGGTTCTTTAGATTCTCTCCAAGGAAACCCCGCAGTAATGGATTCAAATTAGACAAATTTAGTTTTGAATGGGTTTTGAAAGTATTGGTTTGGAAAAAGGGTAGTTGTGAGTGGCAGTTTGCCCCGTAGGTTATTGAGGCTAAGACCTTGGGAGTTTCCAATTTAGGTTTTTTGGTAAAAACATGAAAAATAAGAAAAATAGAATGTAGGGAACATGCAGAAGGGGTATGGCCCATAGAGGGCGGGCCTTATCAAAAAAACATCTACTAAAACTCTCAAAAATACTCCCGACCCCTTGACACCAATTTAAACCAGCCCCCCCATTAATTTTTCCAGTTCTTTTAAAGTACCAAGGTCCAGCCTCTGAAACCCCACTGGGGAAATATTTTTTTTTTTTTTTTAATTTTTTTATCTTATATAAACTTCTAAATTCTATATAAAACAGTCTCAAAAATTCCAAAAATTTTTATTTTTAAAATGAAAATTGAACCTGTCTAAATCAATGACAGTGTTTGACTCATGCGTTTCATTCTTTTCAGGCTTGCTGTTGAAGTTCCCCATATGTTCTCGGGCCTTGAGTTTTACCAATTTCCAAGTCTTGGCTTGCCCTTGTTAAGGCCCCCAAGGAGAACACAAGCTTTATACTGACTGGGGAAAAAAGTGGCCCAAGTTCACATGTCGCTTGGTTGGAATTTAACCCCTCACGCAAAAGAGGCCTCCCCGAAAGGATAATATCAAAGATGAAAAAAAAATGGTTTAAAATACCGCACAATGGCAAAAATAAACACAATTGCGTAAAGTGATCCTTATTGACTAGTTTCGCCCCACAGTGGGCTTTTTCAAGCCCAACGTTTTTTCCCCCTTATTCCCTTTGTCTGTCACCTGGCTCCGTTATGTTTACGACATTTCCTCATAATCCTAAACGTTAAGACAAACTCAACCAAGGGCGAGCCTTCAATCCGTTCACACTTTAAGAAGAGGTCGACAACACTTTCCTTTTCCCTTTATTTCTACTTGCAAAGTGCCCCGAACTTGTTTTAAAGTTATCGAAAAACCCCAACCCCAAAAAGATCTTCCACTTCTACTCCACCACGACACCAAAAACCAAACGTGGTGTAATTATGGCTTTTTTCCGCGTGCACTAGAATCTGCGCAACGAGTTCCTTGAGGAAAAAATGCACTATAATTGAACAGGGTTTTTCCAAACTCCCAAACCTCGTCACTTCATCAGAACTGCAGACGGCGAGCATAAACTTTTTCAACACACCCCGAGAAGACATGCCGAGAAGAGTAAAAGTCCCCCCACCAACTCCTTGCCAACATGTTTCCAAAAATCTTTTTCCAAAAAAATCATTCCAAGATTACCTCCACAACCACGCCATCAAGGACATAAAGTAGTAGGCAGGAAAAAACCTCATCCTTGCAGGGGTATAATAATCCTTGTAATGCTGCAAAAAATTTACGTGGGCGAAAAATCAAGGGACCCCAAAAAAAGTTTTCAGAACCCAATACGAAAGGTCTGACGACAAAGGAATCCTGCGACAACACCGTAAATTACCCCAACCATTGATAAAAATACAGGGAAAACCCAAAACTTATCGCCACAGAAGACAACACCCAATACCCAAGAATCCCGGAATCATCACTTTTTTTTATCCGACAACTTCAACAGAATAGTGGCTTCTAAAATAGCTGAACCACTTGCCAAGAAACTTCTTCATCGCTATCCCACATAAGAACACTGTAGAATGTCTTGTCTCAAAAACTTGTCCCAGCTCTCCTTCCACGCTACCCAATGTTATTAACTCTACAACCCAACTCGTACATCATCAGATGCACATTCTTCACCTGACCCTCAGCCGACTATAAATACTCGATGTTCCTTCCACCCCAGGTAGTTCTGTCATGGTAGACTTGTAAAAAAGCCCAACTGTGAGGGCAAACTAGTCAATAAAGGATCACATATACTGCATTTGGGTTTATATTGCCATTCAATTGATGGAAGATGGCCTAGAATCTTTTCCAAATGCTCATCAGGAATGCTCTGGCATACCCCACGATAAGCATTTGTGAATAAATGCATTCAGTGAAGAAATAATCCAGCTTCTTAAAATATGCATACAAAACAATCTCCTTCACAATTATGTATACTTAAATGGCTTGGATCTTGGGATTGCAACCTTCAGAACCATACATTGCAGTACACTGTTGAAGTCTGCAATGTCACCGTTGCATAATATTCATTAAGACTGTCTCTCATATGCATCACATTGTGTCCATTCCACAATTTATCAACCTCAGTAAACTTGCTCCTCGTCCAATGCCTTGTCTTTCTAAACACACCACGAAAATGTGCAAAATACTTTTTCGGCCAATCTTCTTTTACAATACAGTCCCTGTGTCCTCCCTACAAATCCTCTACCTGGAGTTTACCTGGAGAGAGTTCCGGGGTCAACGCCCCCGCGGCCCGGTCTGTGACCAGGCCTCCTGGTGGATCTGAGCCTGATCAACAGTGCTGTTGCTTGCTGGCTGCACGCAAAAAACCTAACGTACGAGTCACAGCCGGCTGATCAGGAACTGCTTTAGAGGTGCTTGTCAAGTGCCAGCTGAAGAAACTGCTCAGGGGTCTGTTGGTAATCCCCCCTTATGTGTGCTGGCGAGCAGTTGAACAGTTCTCGGCCCCCGAAACTTATTGTATTTTCCTCTTAACGTGCTATGACACCCTGCTTTTCATTGGGGGGACGGTGCATTGGGGGGGGGGGGGGGGGGGGGGGGGGGGGGGGGGCGTCTGCCAAGTCTTTTGCTTCGTAGTGAGTGTTTTTCGTGTGCAAGTTCGTACTAGTCCCTCTAGGGTGGATTTTCCAGGTGTTATAATAATCAAGTTATCTCTCTCCCTCCCCTGCATTCCAGGGAATACAGGTTTAGGAACCTCAAGCGTCTCCCAGTAATTGAGTGTTATTTTATCTCCGTTATGCGCGCCATGAAGTTCTCTGTACATTTTCATAGGTCATCAATTTCACCTGCCTTGAAAGGTCTGTAGTGTGCAGCAATATTCCAGCCTAAAAACAAGTGACCTGAAGAGTGACATCATGGCTTTGGCCTGCCTAGATTGAAAGGTTCTCATTATCCATCCTGTCATTTTTTCTAGAGATGCGATTGATAGAGCAATGTATGGGGTGCCTTGAAGGGTGAGATCCTCCTCCGACCATAATCACTCACCCAGTCTTTGAAGTTGGTGTTTCGCTCTATTTTGTGGCCAGAATTTTTGTACTCTGATGAAGATTTAATTCACTCATGTTTAACCATATCTAGTAATTGAAATTTCTCATGCGTTGAACTTCATATTGTTTTCTGCAGCCCTCACTGAAATTGGTGATGTCCGCCTGGAGCTTAGCAGTGTCTGCAAAGGAAGACACAGTCATGCGGATTCGGGTGTCCATCTGCAAAGGAAGACACTGTTCCTGTGGCTGACATCCTTTGTCTATGTCGGATATGAGGATGAAGGAACAGATGGAGCGAGTACTGTCCTTGTGGAACAAGCTTTTCACCGTATCTGCCTCGACTTTACTCTGTTACGACTACTCTCTGTGTTCTGTTAGTGAGGAATTAAAAGATCCATCGACTGGACTTTCCTGTTATTCCTTTAGCACACATTTTGTGCGCTATTTACGCCATGTTCACAACTTGTCAAGGCTTTTGTCAAAGTCTGTATATATTACATCTGTCATTCTTTTTGTCTCAATTGCATTTATACCTTGTCGTAGTGATCCAATATTTGAGAATCAGACAGGAGCGACCTGTTCTAAACTCCATGTTGCCCTGGTTGTGTAACTGATTGTTTTCTAGATGGGTGGTGATCTTGCCTTCATAAGGACCCTTTCAAAGATTTTTATGATTATGGATGTTAGTGCTATTGGTTCCCCCCTGTAAGTTCTTAGCTTGTTGCTTAAACTGCCCCCCTTTGGGGAGTGGGGCTATGTCTTTTGTTTTTAGTAACTGGGGGACGCCCCCGGTGTCAATGCCCCTCTCCATAGGATGGAAAAGGCTCTGATGGGGGCTTCTTGCAGTTCTTGATAAACAGATTCCATGAGTCTGGCCTGGGCAAGTGCATGGGCATGTCATTTATCCCTGTTCGAAGTCATTTGGCGTCGGGGATAACATCGGATGGCTTGTGTTAATCAAATTTTGTGGCCTCCAAAAAAAAATTATTTTTTGATCTTCGACTCCATCGGGTTAGCGGTTTCTAAAACTGAGTCTTTGGGACTTGAGTACTCACTTTTTCCTTGCTGTCTCTTGTAGGACCATCTTGTTAATGGGGGCCCAATACGGGCTTGTTCCGTTTTTTGATTTGGCATAGAGAAATACTTTGGGTTTTTTTCGATTCATTTTGCCTTTTATTTTCTTCCCGCGTTTCCCTGACTCCAAAAGGATTTTTTTAGTTTAAAATTCGAGCTTGCTTTTCTGACCAGTGTTCCCACGATTTCGGATATTTTGACCTCTTTTAGCCGCTCGTTATTCTTTTCCGTTGGCTTTAAAGGGAGCGCCCGTCTCTTTCATTTTTCATCTACTCCTCCTTTTTTTTAGAGGGAAAAACCCCGTGATACATCGAGTGCCCCCGAGTTAATCTTTCTAGCATAAGTTGGGGGTCTGTTTGTTGTAACTTCCCGTTATATTTGGGTTTGGCTTGTTTACTTTGGTCCCAAATTAGTTTTTGTTATTGAAGTTGAATTTGGGGAAGCTCCTCTGCTAGTTCATTTTGTCGGGGGGGCTCCAGCTCATTCTGAAACCCCAATTATGTTGTATCTGAGTATATTGTTTTTGAAATTTTGGGGACATTTTTATCAGAATCATTTTAGTGAAGTAGGGGCAGTGTATTCCCAGTCTAGTAGGCTCTATTATTTGCTGGTTTAAATTGAATTTTTTTGCAGAGATTTAAAAATCGTGTGAGTGGAGTTTTCATCAGAGCTGCCTCCCGGTGTTATTTACTGCAACAATTTTTTGCTTATTCCTCCCTTTTTGGGGATTTAAATTGAAATCCCCCGGAGCAAGATTTGGGGGCAGCGGAAGATTTTCCCGCAGTGGCAATTTTTAACCGTGTTCCGGAAATTTCTGGGGTGTTGCATTGGAGGCTTGTGACTACCCCAATTACTAGGGTTTTTTTTCTCGCCTTTCTGCTAAAACCCACTACATCATTTTAGGCATTAAGCATTTTTTGCAAAAAATGACCTCAAGTACGGCCAACCCCCCCCTCCTTTTGCCTGTTCACTCTGTCACATCTGTATGGTTTGTAACCCGGGGGTCCATATTTCATTGTCCAAGCGTCCTTTATGTGGGTCTCATTGAAAGCCAAGAACATTGCCTTTGCCTCTGCAAGCAGTCCACGGATGAAAGGTATTTTGTTGTTTGTTGCTGGCTTTAGACCCTGTATATTTGCAAAGAAGAATGTTATCAGACTGGTGGTATTGTTGTAATGGGGGGGGATTTTTTTTTCCGGCATTAGTATCTGTATCTTTTGGTTTGGAGTGGAGGCCATCGACTGTGGTTCCACTCCAGGAATGACTGGATTTGGTGTACGATTTCTGCCATTTCCTGCCAGTTTTTTTTCCTTCCTGGCACTAAAAAACCTCTCCCTCTTGAGTGGCTGTGGCTACCCAGGTTTTCCCATGGCCTGGATGTTTTGTATCTTTTTGTCCCCTTTAGATGGTATGCCTGGCAATTTAAGTTATAGCACAGTCTTTCCTGTACTGAAGAGGTACACAGTTCAGGGTGAAAAAGCTTACAGGAAGGGAGTTTGCATTTTCCTGTTGTCATATGGGCATGGCATTTTCTAGGGCGGTCATAGTTGCACGTCCCATCTGTTTTTCCAGATTTCCCATGCCAGCAGATACCAAGTGCATAGTATGTCCACAGACTATCTTGAGAGGGATTTCATACTGTTGTTCATTTCGCTGAACTGTCTCCAAGCTATCATCCCGGTAACCTGTGATTCCTTCATCAACAGATTTGAGTGGGATTGCACATGAGTTAATAGAATTATCAATGATTGTTCCTTGGGTACAATTGAAAATTGAGTTGGGCAAATATTCTGTTAATGGGATGAGTTGTGAAGGACCTGCCTAGTATGGGCTAACAGGCCTGCTGCAGTGCTCCTCCTTTCTTATGTTCTTAATAAAGTACTGAGAGTGTTGAACCATGTAAGAACCAGAAATAATGGATTTAACCCTTAAACGGTCCAAACCTATATATACACTCGCACATCGAATATTTTGAAAAAAAAAAAAAAAACATTTTTTTGAGGTGTTTTAGAATAAAAAATTAGGGCCAGTACTTACAGAGATATGAGGCCAAGAAGTTGGCACTGATGCTCACTTGACGGCAACATCTAGTCCTGCCGCTTGCAGAAGTGTTGCCGATATACCTTTTTTTTCTATTTTTCATATTATACGTATATAATTTTTATGTTCTGATAATTATAATTTATAGTAGTTGTTTTCATTTTATAACCAATCTTTGTTCTGACACTAGTATTAGGTACTGAAATTGCACTGAAATTGTCACAAACACATTGACAGATGGACATTTACACCTGCCCTGGCCATTTTCAATTGTCTTGGAATATATACAAAGTATTTATATATCCCAGTAATGTTTTGGATATGTGGAAGTATATAATAACAGAAGATTAATAGAAGGAGGACTAGGAGAAGGAGAAGGAGGAGAAGAAGGAGAAGGAGGAGGAGGAGGAGGAGGAGGAGAAGAATAGGTAATAATAATAATAGGTAATAAGAAGTTGCCTTGAAGCATAAAAAACAAAATCTGTGCCCTGACAGTGACGTGATGAGATAACATCTGATAAGAGCTGACGTTTGATGGACATACTCGAGGGTGCAGGGATAAGAAAAGATTAGTGGTGACATTTGATGAGCATTGCCCTCACTTTGTTTTCGCTGGTACCCAAACATGTCTGTCTGTCTATTTGTCTGTAAAAATCCCTGATTTTCATTCTGCCGATTATAATGGACTTAGGGAACGCCTGTCAAATCTTGATTGGGTTATCTAGCTAATGATTTTGTTGATGTGAATCATACTTATGATTATGAAGGTATCTGCATTTATGATGTTTTCTTAATTAATAATGTAACACTGTGCTCAGAGTATATACATTCCCCAGAGAGAAATTAGGTCTGATAATAAGGATCACAAATGGGTTAACAGGAGTCTAAAGCATCTATTAGGGGAGAAAAGGGGAATTTATAGGCACATCAGAAGAGGAGAGGTTAACCTTACTGACCAATATGTTCAGCTTAAAAGAGAAGTGAAAAAGGGATTAGAAAGTCTAAACATGACTATGAAACTAGAGTTGCTAATGAATCAAAGACAAATCTGAAAGGGTTCTTTCAGGTGTATAGGATGAAGGTGAAGGAAAAAGTAGGACCTTTGAAAATTGGAAATGGACAGCTGAGGGATAATGAACTGGAAATGTGTTCCTTATTTTAAAGATGATTTTTTGTCAGTTTTTACACAGGAAGACATAAATGAGATTCCAGAAACTAAGAGTTATTCAGTTCCTGATGAATTTAAATTAACTAATATTGCTGTCACAAGGGACATGGTTATCAAACAGATAGACAAACTGAAGCAAAATAAGTCCCCGGGACCCAATGAGTTGTTTTCCATTGTACTTAAGGAATGCAAGATGTAGCTTAGTCAGCCATTAACAAGTGTTTAATGCGTTTATCCTTACTGGTGTTGTGCCAGAGTTGTTGAAGATGGTTAATGTGTTTCCTATATTCAAATCAGGGGATAAGTCCACTCCTTCAAATTACTGTCCAATAAGCCTGACATCTAAAGTGGGCAAGTTATTAGAATCAATTATAGCTGGAATTATTAGAAGTGGTTACAGGTTACAGGAAAGTGGGTGCGGGAGGGAAGAGGAGCG
Organism: Cherax quadricarinatus; assembly: GCF_026875155.1. Taxonomy (NCBI): domain Eukaryota; kingdom Metazoa; phylum Arthropoda; class Malacostraca; order Decapoda; family Parastacidae; genus Cherax; species Cherax quadricarinatus. Next base: position 20,338,863 of record NC_069470.1, on the reverse strand, counting down.
ATTGGTGGAATGATGATGTAAAGAGAGTAGTAAGGGAGAAAAAGTTAGCATATGAGAAGTTTTTACAAAGTAGAAGTGATGCAAGGGGGAAGAGTATATGGAGAAACAAGAAGAGGGTTAAGAGAGTTGTGAAGCAATGTAAAAAGAGAGCAAATGAGAGAGTGGGTGAGATGTTATCAACAAATTTTGTTGAAAATAAGAAAAAGTTTTGGAGTGAGATTAACAAGTTAAGGAAGCCTAGAGAACAAATGGTTTTTGTCAGTTAAAAATAGGAGAGGAGAGTTATTAAATGGAGATTTTAGAGGTATTGGGAAGATGGAGGGAATATTTTGAGGAATTGTTAAATGTTGATGAAGATGGGGAAAGCTGTGATTTCGTGTATAGGGCAAGGAGGAATAACATCTTGTAGGAGTGAGGAAGAGCCAGTTGTGAGTGGGGGGGAAGTTCGTGAGGCAGTAGGTAAAATGAAAGGGGGTAAGGCACTGGGGATTGAGGGGAAATAAAGATAGAAATTTTTTAAAAGCAGGGGGGGATATAGTTTTGGAGTGGGTTTGGGGCAATTATTTAAGAAATGTATGGAAGAGGGTAAGGTACCTAGGGATTGGCAAAGAGCATGCATAGTTCCTTTGTATAAAGGCAAAGGGGACAAAAAGAGAGTGCAAAATTATAGGGGGATAAGTCTGTTGACTATACCTGGTAAAGTGTATGGTAGAGTTATTATTGAAAGAAATTTAAAAGTAAGACGGACAATAGAATAACAGATGAACAAGGAGGCTTTAGGGAAAAGGTAGGGGGTGTGTGGGCCAGGTGTTTACAGTGAAACATATAAGTGAACAGTATTTAGATAAGGCTAAAGAGGTCTTTGTGGCATTTATGGATTTGGAAAAGGCGTATGACAGTTTGGATAGGGGGGCAATGTGGCAGATGTTGCAAGTGTATGGTGTAGGAGGTAGGTTACTGAAACCAATGAAGAGTTTTTACGAGGATAGTGAGGTTCAAGTTAGAGTATGTAGGAAAGAGGGAAATTATTTCCCAGTGAAAGTAGGCCTTACACAAGGATGTGTGATGTCACCGTGGTTGTTTACTATATTTATAGATGGGGTTGTAAGAGAAGTAAATGCGAGGGTCTTGGCAAGAGGCGTGGAGTTAAAAGATAAAGAATCACACATAAAGTGGGAGTTGTCACAGTTGCTCTTTGCTGATGACACTGTGCTCTTGGGAGATTCTGAAGAGAAGTTGCAGAGATTGGTGGATGAATTTGGTAGGGTGTGCAAAAGAAGAAAATTAAAAGTGAATACAGGAAAGAGTAAGGTTATGAGGATAACAAAAAGATTAGGTGATGAAAGATTGGATATAAGATTGGAGGGAGAGAGAGTATGGAGGAGGTGAATGTATTCAGATATTTGGGAGTGGATGTGTCAGTGGATGGGTCTAAGAAGATGAGGAGAATCATAGAATTGATGAGGGGAAAAGGGTGAGTGGTGCACTTAGGAGTCTGTGAGACAAAGAACTTTGTCCTTGGAGGCAAAGAGGGGAATGTATGAGAGTATAGTTTTACCAACGCTCTTATATGGGTGTGAAGCATGGGTGATGAATGTTGCAGCGAGGAGAAGGCTGGAGGCAGTGGAGATGTCATGTCTGAGAGCAATGTGTGGTGTGAATATAATGCAGAGAATTCGTAGTTTGGAAGTTAGGAGGAGGTGCTGGATTACCAAAACTGTTGTCCAGAGGGCTGAGGAAGGGTTGTTGAGGTGGTTCGGACATGTAGAGAGAATGGAGAGAAACAGAGTGACTTCAAGAGTGTATCAGTCTGTAGTGGAAGGAAGGCGGGGTAGGGGTCGGCCTAGGAAAGGTTTGAGGGAGGGGGTAAAGGAGGTTTTGTGTGCGAGGGGCTTGGACTTCCAGCAGGCATGCGTGAGCGAGTTTGATGGGAGTGAATGGAGACAAATGGTTTTTATAATACTTGATGTGCTGTTGGAGTGTAAGCAAAGTAACATTTATGAAGGGGTTCAGGGAAACCGGCAGGCCGGACTTGAGTCCTGGAGATGGGAAGTACAGTGCCTGCACTCTGAAGGAGGGGTGTTAATGTTGCAGTTTAAAAACTGTAGTGTAAAGCACCCTTCTGGCAAGGCAGTGATGGAGTGAATGATGGTGAAAGTTTTTCTTTTTTTGGGCCACCCTGCCTTGGTGGGAATCGGCCAGTGTGATAATAAATAATAAATTATAATATATTAGAAGTCACCTTAAAGAACATAATTTGATTAAAGAATCTCAGCGTGGGTTCACGAGAGGTCGTTCCTGCGTGACAAATTTACTGACGTTCTTCAATAGAACATTTGAGGCAGTGGACAGTGATAGACAAATTTACTGACGTTCCTCAGTAGAACATTTGAGGCAGTGGACAGTGATAAAGAATATGATATTGTATATTTGCATTTTAGTAAAGCCTTCGATAGAGTACCTCACAAGAGACTTAAGAAAAGTGGCAGCTCATGGTATAGGAGGTAAAGTTAGCATGGATAG
>NC_069470.1:20329352-20335840 GCF_026875155.1 Cherax quadricarinatus | reverse complement strand
CTCTTTTCCTGTCTCGTGTTTCTGTTCCTTCTTCATTTATTTCACCACTTCCCCTTTCACGCACCTCTGTGCGCGTGCTCTCCCTCTGTGGGCATCCAGCTCTCTTGCAGTGCTCCCCTTCCTTTGTATTTGACTGGCTCGTCTTCCTTATTTCCCACTCCTACCACTAAAATTACTATTACCTCTTCTTCTACTACTACTACAACTATTGATGAAATTGAGACACATGTATGGCGTCTGGTTGTCTTTGTTATGGACGTTTCGCCATCCAGTGGCTGGCTGGATGGCGAAACGTCTATGATGGGGATGCCCGGGTGTTGTGCATGTGTCTTAATTTCATCTTGTCGGTATTATATACAATTCTTGTACTACTACTACTACTACCACCACCTCTTCCTGCCTATATATAGCCGTCCTGCTCTACCTCTGGTTAGTGTGACTTTGTCAATGGTCCAAGTCGGACCGAAACGTCGTCGTAAGCTTCTCTCTTTTATGTGCGGGTTATTTGTGTATCGTTCCAGTCACGGTATTGTGCCTTTTTTTGTTATTTAAGGAGTGCATAGACACTGGAGAATTCAAACCCCAACAAGTGTTTAATTGTGACAAAACAGGCCTCTTTTGGAAGAAAATGCCAAAGAGGACCTACATCACGCAGGAGGAAACGGCACTCCCAGGACACAAGCCTATTAACCCTTTCAGGGTCCAAGGCCAAAATCTGAAGTCACGCACCAGTGTCCAAGAAATTTTGAAAAAAAAAAAAAATTATTTTTTCTTACAGAATTAAAGAGCATATTTTTGTGAAGGTAATAAAACAAAAAAAATTAGAATCTGATCAGTACTTACCGAGATACAGTGCCAAGAAGTTTGTAGAAAATGATGTGGTGGCGGCAACATCGACGAATTCCACATACGCGTATTATATTATTTTGTTGTTTTAGTTGTTTTTTCTTTTCTTTTCCCAATTTTTTTTCTATTCCTAAATAACATCTTGGGGGCCTGAGCGCGGCAAGAGGATGACGACTCACCCCCCCCTGAGACCCGGGAAAAAGACAGAGCACACAATACTGTTATTTAACTTATATTTGAAAACTCACTGTATTGAAAAACCTTTTGTAATAAACCACTAACAAGTTATGATCAGTTTGTATTGCGGGTTTACCTGCTGGTTGGTGTTTTATTTTACTAATTAATTCTGCACATGTGTTATTGGGTGATAAGATATATATGATTCTATTAAGTATATTTACATATTTACACATTAACTGACATGGTTTTAGTTTTTTAGAACCTTTTAGAACTGATGGAAGCTTGGGGCAACTCCTCTTGAAAATAGGCACCGTAGCACGGGGATGGTCATCGCTTCATTACCCTACACAAAACCGAGCAGTGATCAGTTTTCGTTGGTTTTTGGGTCTTTGTTGCGTCGTTCGTTCGTTTTGTTTGTGCACAGGTACAATGCGCGCATCTCTTCTGAGCAAATTTCTTTTGAGTTTGAAGGAAGCTGTATATGAAATGATCCACTCTTGTGTTGTCCTTCTCAAACGCTTGCGGTATGATTGTGATGACTATTCGAAGTAAGATGAGCCAAGGGACCATGTGGTATTGCAGAAGGTTGTTGGTACCTCCGTGGTACTTATTGTGGTTGTTTGTCTGTCGACATACAGACAAACAAAATTCACCAATATCGGCTGGTCTGTTGTTACAGTTCCCCTTTATTTGGTACATATTTATATGCATTCAGCATTGAATTGAATGAAAAATAGTCCATGAGATGGAAAAAAGAGAAGCATAAGAAGTAAAGTGTCATGTACCACTTTGTAACTCTACGAACCAACAACTAGTCAACAAATCCAATCTGCATGTACACTTGTTCAACCAAGGAAATGTTTTTGTGCTTTTAATCAATCACTGTACATGGTTTTCGATACGTTCATTAGTCACTCGTTCATCTTTCTTGCACTGTCTTGCATTTCTTTATGGTGAATGGTATGGTTGTCAAACAATCTTGTTGGAACTTATAGTTGGTATGCCACCGTAATGCCATGATGTCATTGGTGGCGTACAAGTAAAACACCTGCACGTCATCACCACGAACACCTTCTGCGTTTGAGCATGGGCATTATGTTTACCGATTTTAGAACCGCACTGTGAGCCGTATCATCATACATCTGTCTTTGTGGCACTCGCATGCTAATCAGACTGAGTTATGGGCTTGTGTACCAGGTGATCGGTATATGCATAATGTTATGGCCCTTACCTCTAAGTAGTGATAAGGTGCTCATCATGTTTCTCACTACGTAACAAGATATACCCAATCAAAACATCTGGTATCTTTAATGTTTTTAAACTAAAAACCCGGGTATACACAATATCCTACCCCAGGCCACTGTTCACAATCACAGTGTTACAAACATTTTTACCAAAGCCCTGGTTCCTCTTGCTCGGTATATACTGCTTGAATGACCAGTCTACATTTGAACAAATCAAAGATCGTCAATATTACAAGATTCTTGAATGGATAAAAGTATATCCTGAACTTTTGTTTTTGAGTGATACATTGAAAACGATTCTTTATTCTTGTTTAACCTGTCACTTCTGTCAGGCCCTGGGGTTTGTCACGAGAAGAAAAAGTGCAACATAGTAAGGAGTAAGGATAAACTGTCCTGGTATTATTTCACTGAAGGATGGGGTGTGGGTACAAATTAGCCCGATCTGTGGGCCAGTATTGCTTTTATATTATTGTTATAGATCGTTGAGGCATAGAATTATTGTTTGCCAATAAAAGCATATACATTCTGCAACCAGTCTGTTTCTCTTTCCACCTGTTTGTAGTTTGACTGTGGTGATATGATCGTATTTGCCATGGTTTTTGTGTACTGAAAAATACTTATTACTTTCCCTGACTATAGTTTCCAATCAATGGATGGTCAAGAATAATTCATTGAATTCAATTTCATTGGACGTGGTTCCTAGGGACAGGGTAGTAGATTAGAATTCACTTGCGCATGTCATCAAGTGGTGAGGGCCTGAAAACAAAATTGGGGATTTTGCTGCAAACTCCCAGATACGGTTTGCTGCGTTAGGATACTGGACATCATAGGCTGGTTGTACGGGTGGTTGTGGCGGGTGGTGGGTTGACGCTCCGCCTTTGTCCTTGAAACTGACGACCCGTACGTCAGCAGCAGAGTGGGTTCCCACGGTGGAACACAGCGAGTCACGCATTGGCGGTGCCTAATACCACCAACCTGCCACAATAACACCAATCAATGATGTCTGTGGCCCACCATGCCAAGTGTAGCCACATCATCCCTACACTATTCACTACTTAAATCGGGCGTGTAGGGCCACGGGATGCTCTTCGCCCGGGATGTACTACGGGTTGTACTCCGTCCCTGGGGCATAGCATAGGGTTACACTACCCCGCGCGCAATGCGGCGGCGCCACATACCGGACGCTTCCACTGGTGAATTTGTTTCCTCACTATCACTGCATCGTTAATGTGATGTTTCGTGAAGGCTATTAAGAAATCACACTCCACGTCAGAATCATCGGTCATACTGAAGTCACGTGGCCAGGCCACGGGGCGGGAAAAATATTAGTTTTCTCTTACGTTTGGAACAACCCCCGACCGTGAGTTTCAACGATAGTGACCACACCAGGTAGAAGGGTCGAGGATCGTCGGGGTTTTCTGCATATTATCGATATAAAAATCATGGTCTTTATTTTCGGTCAATATCATCAAAAGCCGTAATTAGAAATTCGTCTTCATTTCCACTTCCATCAGTGTCAGAATACTATTAGACAGGAAGGTGGGAGAGTCCCATTTTCCGGGGGAGTCAGGCTGACTTTGCGACGAGACATGGTGAACAAGGGGTGACTGAGACGGCGTTACACAATGCTATGAAGGAGCCTAGATTTTTTTTTACGGCGCACACCCACCTGCACGCAGACCATTCTCTCTATGTAGGCCTATGAGCGCTTTCGCGCTAAATTCTGACGGCGCTACTTAGAATTTTTGTTGGCGTAGATCTACGGTTTGGACACTCCGACCAGCCGTTAGATATACAGGGACGGACCCTGAAAGGGTTTTAAGGATAGCTTTACTCTCTATGTTTTGTAGTATGCTAGTGGAAAATTTTAAAGTGAAGCCTTTATTGGTGTATCACTCTGAAAACCCCAGAGTGTTCAAGAAAAACAGTGTCACCAAGAGTAATTTGTGTGTGATGTGGAAGGCTAACAATATGGCCATGGCAACCTCAACAGAACACATGGACCATAACACAAGGCCACAGATCACTCTTTGTGTTTCCTCGTGTCCATCTCACACTATGCAAAAACTCAATGCACATAAAAGGCCCTAAAATCTGGAACTCATTACCTGTAAATATAAAAGAAACACTACATGTTTATAATTCAAGTCTCTTCTCAAGTCACATACTCACCCCCAAAACCCAGTAAATACTGAAGTAACTAGCTTATGCAGTCATGAATGGGCTGACATTATTTGTACAATTATTACAGTATTGCAGTAGTCTGCATAACAGTAAATCTTCTTATTTTGAAATTTTCATATTTTTTAATTTTTCGTGAAATTGGCCAAATTGCAAATTTCTGACCACATTATTGAGTAGTTGAAATCAGTAAATGGGCAGTTTCTTGTACTCAATCGATAGAAAAAAATGGAGTTCTAAAGAAATAGCTATGATTTTGGTTGACTAGAACAATGGAATTAGTGAAAAATAGGGCTCAAAGTGGGCAAAATTGCCAATTTGTAAATATTGCCGAGGTCGCTAACTTTGTGAGCGCGTAATTCTGTCAGTTTTCCATCAAATTTCGTTCTTTTGGTGTCATTACAATCGGGAAAAGATTCTCTATCATTTCATAAGAAAAAATAATTTTTTTTTCAAATTTTGTGACACCAGGAGATGCCTCAGGATTGGGGGTTGGGACAGTCAAGGGGTTAAAGCTACCCAAGGTCCTAGCCTCGGTCACCCTACTAGGAAAATTGTTCCATGCATCCACAACTTTGTTAGAAAACAAGTACTTACCTATGTCGTTTGTAAATCTAAATTTTTCCAACTTAAATCCATTATTTCTGGTTTTTACCTGGTTCGACACTCTCAGTACTTTATTAATATCTCCTTTGTTTATGCCCGTCATCCACTTATCAACTTCAATGATACCTCCCCTCATTCTATGTTTCTCCAGAGATTGGAGATTCCTTACACAGTAAATCATTTTAGTCATTCTTCTCTGTATGTTCTCCAATGAGTCTATATCCATCCTATAGTAAGGAGATCAAAACTGAGCAGCATAATCCAAATAAGGCCTCACTCGTGAGGTATAGAGATGTAAAATAACTTTTGGACTTTTGTTAAGCGGGGCCTTCCTGTACTTCTAGAGATAAATCCTAGTAATCTGTTAGCCTTTTTGTGCACACTAAAGCACTGCTGCCTTGGCTTTAGATTTCTGCTTACCATGACTCCCAAGTCTTTTTCACATTCTGTATGATGAAGCTCTACTTCACCTAGTTTATAGCTTCAAGGGATATTTTCATTACCAAGGACCTTACACTTATCCACATTGAACTTCATCTGCCATTTTTCAGACCAAGACATTAATTTGTCCAAATCCTCCTGGAGTTCATTGCTATCCTCCTCAGAATGAATTATACGGCCTATCTTTGTATCATCAGCAAATTTACTCATGTCATTCGCAATCCCTTCATCAAGGTCATTAATGTTAATTATGAACAAGAGAGGGCCTAAAACTGATCCTCGTGGAATGCCACTAGTGACTAATCCCCATTCAGATTTGACCCCATTAATGGAAGCTCTCTGCTTTCTATTGGTAAGCCATGCCTCTATCCATGCTAGAACTTTACCTCCTATACCATGAGCTGCCACTTTTCTTAAGTCTCTTGTGAGGTACTCTATCGAAGGCTTTACTAAAATGCAAATAAACAATATCATATTCTTTATCACTGTCCACTGCCTCAAATGTTCTACTGAGGAACGTCAGTAAATTTGTCTATCACTGTCACTGCTCAAATGTTCTATTGAGAACGTCAGTAAATTTGTCACGCAGGAACGACCTCTCGTGAACCCACGCTGAGATTCATTAATCAAATTATGTTCTTTAAGGTGACTTCTAATATATTATTATTTATTATTTATTATCACACTGGCCGATTCCCACCAAGGCAGGGTGGCCCGAAAAAAGAAAAACTTTCACCATCATTCACTCCATCACTGCCTTGCCAGAAGGGTGCTTTACACTACAGTTTTTAAACTGCAACATTAAGACCCCTCCTTCAGAGTGCAGGCACTGTACTTCCCATCTCCAGGACACAAGTCCGGCCTGCCGGTTTCCCTGAACCCCTTCATAAATGTTACTTTGCTTACACTCCAACAGCACATCAAGTATTATAAAAAACCATTTGTCTCCATTCACTCCATTAAACACGCTCACGCATGCCGGCTGGAAGT
>NC_069470.1:20319352-20324352 GCF_026875155.1 Cherax quadricarinatus | reverse complement strand
GGAAAGCCACAAGTATATTAAACCCCATTATCAGATTTGACCCCAAAAAAGTGAACCTCTCTTCTTTCACTCGGTAAGGCCATGCCTTCTATCCATGCTAAAACTATTACCTCCTATACAAGAGCAGCACTATTCTATAAGACTCTAGAGAGGTACTCTATCGCAGGCCTTACTAAAATGCAAATAAACAAAATCATATTCATTATCAACTGTCCCTGCCTCCACAATTTCTACTAGGAACTTCAGTAAATTTGTCTAACACAGTCCACTGCCTCAAATGTTACTATTGAAGAAACGTCAGAAAATATGTCCACGCAGGAACGACCTCCGTGAACCCACACTGAGATTCATTAATCAAATTATTTCTTTAAGGTGACCTTCCTAATAAAATATTTAATTATCTTATTAACACACTGGGCCGATTCCCACCAAGTGCAGTTGGTCCCCGAAAAAGAAAACATTCACCATCCATACACTCCAACACTGCCTTAGCCAAAGGGTTGCTTTACACTACAAGTTTTTAAACTGCAACATTAAGCCCCACCTTCAGAGTGCAGGCACTGTACTTTCCCCTCCCAGGACACAAGACCCTGGCCTGGCCGGTTTCCCTGAACCCCAACATAAATGTACTTTGCTTACACACCATCAGCACCTCAAGTATTATAAAAAACCATTTGTCTCCATCCATTCCACTCCCTTATAAACACGTCTCAACGCATGCCCGGCTGGAAGACCAACCGCTCGCACACCAAAACCTCCTTATAACCCCCTCCCACCAACCTTTCCCAAGACGAAACCAATCCCCCGCCGCCGTCCATCCAACAACAGACTGAATACACTCTTTGAAGTCCACGTCTGTTTCTCTCCATTCTCTCTACTGTCCGAACCACCTCAACAACCCTTTCCTCAGCCTCTGGACAACAGTTTTGGTATCCCTCACCTCCTCCTAACTTCAAACTACGAAATCCTCCTGCATTATATTACACACCACACAGTGCCCGCAAGACATGACATCTCCACAGCCTCCCGCCTTCTCCTCGCTGCAAACAAATCATCACCCATGCTTCACACCCATATAAGTAGCGTTGGTAAAACTATACTCTCATACATTCCCCTCTTTGCCTCCAAGGACAAAGTTCTTTGTCTCCACAGACTCCCCTAATGCACCACTCCACCCTTTTCCTTCCCCTCATCAATTCTATGATTCACCTCATCCTTTCATAGACCCCAACCGCTGACAACTCCACTCCCAAATATCTGAATACATTCACCTCCAACCATACACTCCCACTCCAATCAGATATCCAATCATTCATCACCCTATCTTATGTTATCCTCATAACCTAACACTGTTCCTGTATTCACTTTTAATTTTCTTCTATTGCACACCCTACCAAATTCATCCACCAATCTCTGCAACTTCTCTTCAGAATCTCCAAGAGCACTGTGTTCATCAGCAAAGAGCAACAAGGACAACTCACTTTATGTGTGATTTAGTTTTATCTTTTATTTTCACCCCACGCCTCACTTGCCAAGATCCTCGCATTTCCTTATCACATACAACCCCATCTATAAATATAGTAAAACAACCACTGGGTACATCCACATCCCATGTGTAAATGCCAACATTCACTGGACATAATTTCCCTCTTTCCTACAAAACTCAAACTTGACCTCCACTATCCTCGTAAAAAGCTCTTCATTGCTTTCAGTAACCTACCTCCTACACCATACACCTGCCACATCTGCCACATGCCCCCTATCCAAACAGTCATAAACGCCTTATATCCAAATCCCTAAATGCCCAACAAAGACCTCTTTAAAGTCCCTTATCTCAATAAATTTCCAAATATATTTTCACTGTAGACCACACCTAGGACTACACACCCCCTATGTTTCCTAAAGCCTCCTTGTTCATCTGCTATCCTATTCCCCGTCAACTCATAAAACTTTCAATAAAAACTCAACAAAACACTTTACCAGGTATACTCAACAGACTTATCCCCTATAAAAATAATTTGCACTCTCTTTTTGTCCCCTTTGCTTTATACAAAGGAACTATGCCATGCACTCCTGCCAATCCTAAGGTCCCTTACCCTCTTCCCATACATTTAAATAAAATAAATTGCACCAACCACTCCAAAACTATATCCCAACACTGCTTTAACATATCTATCTTATAACCATCAATCCCGGCTGCCTTCCCCCTTTCATATTACCTACTGCCTCATGAACTTCCGCCCGATACTTCCCCCACACACACAACTGGCCGCGTCCTCACTCCCTTACAAGATGTTATACCTCCTTGCCCTATACCACGAAATCACGAGGCTTCCCTAACTCATCAAGCATTTTAACAATTCCTCAAAAAATTCCCTCTCTCCCAATACCTCTAACTCACATTTAATAACTCCTACCTCTCCTATTTGTTATCTGATAAATCCATTTGTTCGCTAGGCTCCTTAACTTGTTAATCTCACTCCAAAACTTTATTCTTATTTTCCAACAATTTTGTTGAAAACATCCTCACCACTCGTCTCATTTGCTCATCTTTTTACATTGCTTCACACCTCTCTTAACCTCTCTCTTTTTCTCCTAAAACTCTTTACTCTTCCCACCTTGCATCATCATCTACTTTGTAAAAACTTCCATATGCTAACTTTTTCTCACCTACTACACTCTTTACATCATCATCCACCAATCGCTCCTCTTCCCTCCCCGCACTCCACTTTCCTGTAACCTGTCAACCCTTCTAATAATGTCCAGCAAAAATAGAATCTAATACCTTGCCCACTATAGATGTCAGCCTATTGGTACATTAAATTGAAGGAGTGGACTCTCCCTGATTTGAATAATCGGAAAACACAATAGCCATCTTTCAACAACTCTGGCACAACACCGGTAAGAGTAAACGCATTAAACCTAGTTTAACCCTTTTCAGGGTCCAAGTCCCAAATCTGGAGGTCACGCACCAGTGTCCAAGAATTTTAAAAAAAAAATTTGTTATTTTTCCTTATGAACCCGTAGAGAAACTTTTGTGAAGTAATAAAAAAAAAAGTACGAAATTTGGTGGAAAAAAGACGAATTATGCTCTCGGCGAATTTGATGTGTCCACGATATTTGACTATCGTGGCGATTATGCCGACTTTGACATCCCATTTTAGGCCAATAACATTTATTCCCAAACAACCAAATTCTTAGCTATTTACACTATATTACTTCTATTCTCTCGATTGAGCACAAGAAATCCGCCAGTCAACTTATCAACTACAAATAAAGTGATCGAATCTGTTAATTTGGCCAATTTAACACAAAGTTCAAAATATCCAAATTCCAAAAATGGACCAGATGAACAATTTAGCATTCTCCTTGCACTAACCTAACAATTCCTCTGATCAAAGTTAATGATTTGGAGGCTTTACAAATAAATTTCCATTGTGATTTTTAATTCACATAATGAATTTTTTATTCACACCAAAAAATAGAAGATATACTGTTATGCAATACAGTAATAATTAGTATAAATATCACAACCATAATTTTGAATGAATATTAGACCCACCAGCTGCATGTGTAATGAACGTTTAGGTCGTTTTAAACTGCTTGAAATCATATCGTCAAAAAATTAACCATATCTCCGCTACTTTGAGCTCAGTTCCAAGCCATTTCCAATGCTAAACCAATCAAAATCATTTCAATTTCTGTATATGTCTTCCATTCTATCAATGAAGAACCAAGAAATCGCAAGATACAACAAAAAAAAACATACGAGAAAAAACACTGCAAAGTCGCTGTTATAATCGAAAAATAATGATTCATTTTTAACTCTCATTATGCACATGATCAGCAGGATCTGTTATATGTGTTGCACACATACCACATAGATAGTATCTCTCCTATCAAGGGCCCCAAATGTTCCACTCACATTTATCAAGTGAGCTGCGCACATGGCGTAGATCTCACGGTTTGGACCCTGAACGAAAAGCCGTATATCAACGGGACGGACCCTGAAAAGGGTTAATGCTGACTAAGCAACATCTTTGCATTCCTTAAGACAAAGGAAAACCAACTCATCTTGTCCCGGAGACTTAATTGTGCTCAGCTTGTCTATCTGTATTGAGTAACCATGTCCCATGTGAGACAAGAGCAATATTATGTTATTTAAATTCATCAGGAACGAATACTTCTTAATTTCTGGAATCTCATTATGTCTTCCGTGTAAAAACGGACAAAAAATCATCATTAACCCTTTGAGGGACGACATCCTCTCCGAAACTCGTTCTTCCAGGGCGGCCAAATATTTCAAAAAAAAAAAAAATTAATTTATCGTATGAAAAACTAGAGAATTTTTTACTAAAACATTATAGGCGCTAAACAAAAAATTTTTAACTTTCAATACGTACCGAGATATGAGGTGTGAAATTTGCCAAAATTGAACAACAGAAGGTAACATCGCCGACATGCCGCACCCGGTTATTTCAATTGAAAAAAAAAAATAAAAAAAAAAAAACCTAAAATAAAAAATAAAAAAAAAAAAATAAAAAAAAAAAATAAATATAAATAAAATAAATATTAAAAAAAAAAAAAAAAAAAAAAATAAAAAAAATAAAAAAAAACAAATATAAAAAAAAAAAATACAATAGAAAAAATAAATATATAAAAAAAATATAAAAATAAAAAATAAAAATAAAAAATAAAAATAATAAACAAAAAAAAAAAAAAAAAATAAAAAAAAAATAAAGCATAAAAAACCCAAACTAAAAAAAAATAATTGAAAAAGAAACCAATAAAAAAAAAATAAAAAAAAATAATAATAATAAAAAAAATAAAAATACCAACATAAAAAAAAACAAAAAAAAAACAAAAAAAAACAAAAAAAAAGATAAATAAACAAACAATCAAATAAACCTAAAATAATAATAGGTAAAAATAAAATATAGAAAAAAAATAAAAAAAAAAAAAAAAATAATAAAAAAAAAAAAAAAAGAAAAAAAAATAAC
>NC_069470.1:20301852-20309352 GCF_026875155.1 Cherax quadricarinatus | reverse complement strand
CCCCCCCCCCCACAACCCACCCCTACCCCCACCACCCCCCCCCTCGCCCTCTGCCCCACCCCATCCCCCCCCCTGCACACCCCCTCCACTCCCCCCAAGCCCAGCCCCCTCCCCCCCCCCCCCCACCACCACCGGCTGCCCCCCCCACCGCCCCCCCCCCCCCCCCCCACCCCCCCCCGCCCCCCCCGCCCCCCCACCACCGCACCCCCCAAACCGCCCCGCCCCCCCACCCCCCCCCCCCTACACCCCCACCCCCCCACACCCACCCTACCGCCCCCACCCGCCCCACCCTCCACCCGCCCCCCCCCCCCACACCCACCCCCCACACCCCCCCGGCCCCCCACCCCCACACCCCCCCTCCCCCCCCCCCTCCCCCCACCCCCCCCCCCCCCCCCACCCCCACCCCCCCCCCGCCTCACCCAAACCCCACACCCCCCCCCCCCACCCCCTCCCCCACTCGCCCACCCCCCACCATACCCCCCCCCCGCCCTCCCCAGTCTCCCCCACCCATTCCCCCAGCCCCCCCCCCCAACCCCACCCCTCACCAACCGCCTCCCCAACCAACCCCCCCCCACCCCACCCCACCCCCCCCCACGCCCACCCAACCACCTCACTCCCCCCCCCACCACCCCCCCCCAGCCCATCCCTCAAACCCCCGGCCCACGCCCACCCCCCGCCTCCTTCCCGCCCCTCCAACACACTAGCCCCCCCCCCCTCCACCCCTCCCACGCACCACACCATCCCCCCCCCCCCGCCCACCGCACCCCCACCCCCCCACACCTCCCCCCCACCCCCCCCCCGCCCCCCCAGACCCCCGCAACCCCCCCCCCCCTCCCCTCCACCCACCACCCCCCCCCCCACCCCCCAACCCGACCACACCACTAACCCTTCTTCACCCCCAGTCGCCTCCACCCCCCCACCTCCGTCCACCCACTATCTGCCACTCCAACCCCACCCAAAATGTCCAAAATAACCTACACCAGACACTCGCACCCACCAACCACATAACTCCAAAAAATATCCCCCACCCTCCCATCAAGCCAATTCAAACTCAAACAGTCAAACCTACTATCCACCACTGACCAATTTCACAATCTGCCAGAAGCCTGCACACCAACCCCATACTATTTATACGCAATCCATGGCTCAAAACAACCCATGGCCCTTACACACTATCCACATTGGGAACTACAACTGCCAAATTTCAGACCAAGACAATCCTTTGTACCCCAAATACCTCCTGTTACATCAAATGCAAACCTCCACAGCAAAGCATTTATGGCCAATCTATGTAACATCAGCAAATTTCCTCCAAGCAATCGCAAATCCTCATGCCAGGTCATTCATTTTCTATATTAACAAGAGATGGCCTAAACTGATCCTCGGAAAGCCACAAGTATATTAAACCCCATTATCAGATTTGACCCCAAAAAAGTGAACCTCTCTTCTTTCACTCGGTAAGGCCATGCCTTCTATCCATGCTAAAACTATTACCTCCTATACAAGAGCAGCACTATTCTATAAGACTCTAGAGAGGTACTCTATCGCAGGCCTTACTAAAATGCAAATAAACAAAATCATATTCATTATCAACTGTCCCTGCCTCCACAATTTCTACTAGGAACTTCAGTAAATTTGTCTAACACAGTCCACTGCCTCAAATGTTACTATTGAAGAAACGTCAGAAAATATGTCCACGCAGGAACGACCTCCGTGAACCCACACTGAGATTCATTAATCAAATTATTTCTTTAAGGTGACCTTCCTAATAAAATATTTAATTATCTTATTAACACACTGGGCCGATTCCCACCAAGTGCAGTTGGTCCCCGAAAAAGAAAACATTCACCATCCATACACTCCAACACTGCCTTAGCCAAAGGGTTGCTTTACACTACAAGTTTTTAAACTGCAACATTAAGCCCCACCTTCAGAGTGCAGGCACTGTACTTTCCCCTCCCAGGACACAAGACCCTGGCCTGGCCGGTTTCCCTGAACCCCAACATAAATGTACTTTGCTTACACACCATCAGCACCTCAAGTATTATAAAAAACCATTTGTCTCCATCCATTCCACTCCCTTATAAACACGTCTCAACGCATGCCCGGCTGGAAGACCAACCGCTCGCACACCAAAACCTCCTTATAACCCCCTCCCACCAACCTTTCCCAAGACGAAACCAATCCCCCGCCGCCGTCCATCCAACAACAGACTGAATACACTCTTTGAAGTCCACGTCTGTTTCTCTCCATTCTCTCTACTGTCCGAACCACCTCAACAACCCTTTCCTCAGCCTCTGGACAACAGTTTTGGTATCCCTCACCTCCTCCTAACTTCAAACTACGAAATCCTCCTGCATTATATTACACACCACACAGTGCCCGCAAGACATGACATCTCCACAGCCTCCCGCCTTCTCCTCGCTGCAAACAAATCATCACCCATGCTTCACACCCATATAAGTAGCGTTGGTAAAACTATACTCTCATACATTCCCCTCTTTGCCTCCAAGGACAAAGTTCTTTGTCTCCACAGACTCCCCTAATGCACCACTCCACCCTTTTCCTTCCCCTCATCAATTCTATGATTCACCTCATCCTTTCATAGACCCCAACCGCTGACAACTCCACTCCCAAATATCTGAATACATTCACCTCCAACCATACACTCCCACTCCAATCAGATATCCAATCATTCATCACCCTATCTTATGTTATCCTCATAACCTAACACTGTTCCTGTATTCACTTTTAATTTTCTTCTATTGCACACCCTACCAAATTCATCCACCAATCTCTGCAACTTCTCTTCAGAATCTCCAAGAGCACTGTGTTCATCAGCAAAGAGCAACAAGGACAACTCACTTTATGTGTGATTTAGTTTTATCTTTTATTTTCACCCCACGCCTCACTTGCCAAGATCCTCGCATTTCCTTATCACATACAACCCCATCTATAAATATAGTAAAACAACCACTGGGTACATCCACATCCCATGTGTAAATGCCAACATTCACTGGACATAATTTCCCTCTTTCCTACAAAACTCAAACTTGACCTCCACTATCCTCGTAAAAAGCTCTTCATTGCTTTCAGTAACCTACCTCCTACACCATACACCTGCCACATCTGCCACATGCCCCCTATCCAAACAGTCATAAACGCCTTATATCCAAATCCCTAAATGCCCAACAAAGACCTCTTTAAAGTCCCTTATCTCAATAAATTTCCAAATATATTTTCACTGTAGACCACACCTAGGACTACACACCCCCTATGTTTCCTAAAGCCTCCTTGTTCATCTGCTATCCTATTCCCCGTCAACTCATAAAACTTTCAATAAAAACTCAACAAAACACTTTACCAGGTATACTCAACAGACTTATCCCCTATAAAAATAATTTGCACTCTCTTTTTGTCCCCTTTGCTTTATACAAAGGAACTATGCCATGCACTCCTGCCAATCCTAAGGTCCCTTACCCTCTTCCCATACATTTAAATAAAATAAATTGCACCAACCACTCCAAAACTATATCCCAACACTGCTTTAACATATCTATCTTATAACCATCAATCCCGGCTGCCTTCCCCCTTTCATATTACCTACTGCCTCATGAACTTCCGCCCGATACTTCCCCCACACACACAACTGGCCGCGTCCTCACTCCCTTACAAGATGTTATACCTCCTTGCCCTATACCACGAAATCACGAGGCTTCCCTAACTCATCAAGCATTTTAACAATTCCTCAAAAAATTCCCTCTCTCCCAATACCTCTAACTCACATTTAATAACTCCTACCTCTCCTATTTGTTATCTGATAAATCCATTTGTTCGCTAGGCTCCTTAACTTGTTAATCTCACTCCAAAACTTTATTCTTATTTTCCAACAATTTTGTTGAAAACATCCTCACCACTCGTCTCATTTGCTCATCTTTTTACATTGCTTCACACCTCTCTTAACCTCTCTCTTTTTCTCCTAAAACTCTTTACTCTTCCCACCTTGCATCATCATCTACTTTGTAAAAACTTCCATATGCTAACTTTTTCTCACCTACTACACTCTTTACATCATCATCCACCAATCGCTCCTCTTCCCTCCCCGCACTCCACTTTCCTGTAACCTGTCAACCCTTCTAATAATGTCCAGCAAAAATAGAATCTAATACCTTGCCCACTATAGATGTCAGCCTATTGGTACATTAAATTGAAGGAGTGGACTCTCCCTGATTTGAATAATCGGAAAACACAATAGCCATCTTTCAACAACTCTGGCACAACACCGGTAAGAGTAAACGCATTAAACCTAGTTTAACCCTTTTCAGGGTCCAAGTCCCAAATCTGGAGGTCACGCACCAGTGTCCAAGAATTTTAAAAAAAAAATTTGTTATTTTTCCTTATGAACCCGTAGAGAAACTTTTGTGAAGTAATAAAAAAAAAAGTACGAAATTTGGTGGAAAAAAGACGAATTATGCTCTCGGCGAATTTGATGTGTCCACGATATTTGACTATCGTGGCGATTATGCCGACTTTGACATCCCATTTTAGGCCAATAACATTTATTCCCAAACAACCAAATTCTTAGCTATTTACACTATATTACTTCTATTCTCTCGATTGAGCACAAGAAATCCGCCAGTCAACTTATCAACTACAAATAAAGTGATCGAATCTGTTAATTTGGCCAATTTAACACAAAGTTCAAAATATCCAAATTCCAAAAATGGACCAGATGAACAATTTAGCATTCTCCTTGCACTAACCTAACAATTCCTCTGATCAAAGTTAATGATTTGGAGGCTTTACAAATAAATTTCCATTGTGATTTTTAATTCACATAATGAATTTTTTATTCACACCAAAAAATAGAAGATATACTGTTATGCAATACAGTAATAATTAGTATAAATATCACAACCATAATTTTGAATGAATATTAGACCCACCAGCTGCATGTGTAATGAACGTTTAGGTCGTTTTAAACTGCTTGAAATCATATCGTCAAAAAATTAACCATATCTCCGCTATTTTGAGCTCAGTTTAAACCCTTTTCCCAAATGCTAAAACCAATAAAAATTTTTCTTTTTCTGTAATAGTTTTTCCATTTTTCCCAAATGAGAAAAGAAAGCAAATAAAAGCATAAAAACTACAAAAAAAACACTGCAAAGTTGCTGTTTTAAGAAAAATCATGATTTCTTTTTTTTTTTTCTCTTTATGCACAGTGTCTGCGGGATCTTTTTTATGTGGGCCACAACCACAAAGATTATTCTCTCATTCTGGGCCAAATGTACCCTCACAGTTTATCGATGAGCTGAGCTCATGGCGTAGATCCTTTTTTGGCCCCTGAACGAAGCCTAGATCTAGGGGACGCCCCTAAAAGGGGTTTAAGGCTGACAAAGCTACATCTTGCATTCCTTAAGTACAAGGAAAAAAACTCATCGGTCCCGGGGACTTATTTTGTTTTTCAGCTTGTCTATCTGTTTGATAACCATGCCCTTGTGACAGAAAATATTATTAAATTTTTAAATTCATCAGGAAGAAAACTCTTAATTTCTGGAATCTCTTTTATTCTCCGTGTAAAAACTGACAAAAACACATTAACCCTTTTGGGGGTCGACGGGCCCCCGTCCAAAAAACTCGTTCTCGGGGTGGGCCAAAATTTTAAAAAAAAAAAAAAATTTTTTTTCTTAGAAAAATAAGTATTTTTTTTAAACATTATGGGCTAAAAAAAAATTTTTTTTTAAACGTCAATATTTACCGAGATAGGGAGGGTGAAATTTGCCAAAATTGAACAACTATGGTAACATCGCCGACTGCCGTCACCCGGGTTTTTTATTTACTTTTTTGTATATTTTAAAATTTTTTTTTAAATTTTTCTTTTTCTGAGTAACTTTTATGGCCTCTGAGGCAACTGATCAGATTTGAAAGGGTATTTTTTTTTCAATACTACACAATAAGGCGAAAACTGTTGTCATTATTTTGTTTACAGAAAATATTTACAAAAAAAACGATATGAAATGTTGTTATTGCATTTTTCTATATTTTATTCACAATACAGTCACGGGGGAATTTTCTAAAAGTTCTGCGCCTGTGGAAGTCTTTGAAACAGGGTCATGCACAGTGGAGTTTTCACTCCTACAAAAAAAGAGTGCTCTGCGTTGTTGTGGCGTTTTTTTGTATGTGCACAACGTAACACTCTTCTGAGCCTTTTTCTTCAAAGCAGTAGCAGGCATTTTACCGGAAGTGATCACCTGTTCAGGAAACAGGGGAGTTTTTTGATAAAATTTTGGGGGGCGGTCAAATTTAGGTGCGTTCCTTGGGATTGAATACTTTTGTTGATGACAGACAAACGAATTCCCATACTGTGGGTTTTTTTCTGGTGTACTTATATATTATAAGCATTGGCATGGAAAAGTTTCCCGAAAATGGAAAAAAAGTTTTTATTACCACTTAAAACCTTTTCGAACACAAAAAGCAAACCCCAAACTGCATGTCACATTTTCCACGAAAAGCATGTTTTAAGGGGTAATCAATCAAAGCTGCAGGTTTTTAGAAAGGGGTTTATTTTTCTCTCTTGCGCCTGCCCCTGGCCATTTTTTAGGGTAATTTTATGACAAAAATGGACATCTCGTTTCATGCCACCGAAATGCCTGATGTCTTGGCAGCAAAAACCGCAAACCCCACCTCTACGATGCCAGCGTCAAATTGGGGCATAGGGTTTTTTTTTGCCGCCTGTGCCAACCATCTGTCTTTCACTCGCAAAAAATCACTGAGTGGGGGCTTTTGTACCCTTACTGTAATAAAAATATGCCCCTTACCAAGGTAGGTTCCCATCATTGTTCGAACCACATCACCTGGATGCCCCAAAAACTTCCCGGTAATTTTCAATGTATAACTTCCCTGTACACAGTAAATCCATACCAGACACTGTAACAATCCACAAATACAAACAACTTTTTTTCCAAGGTTTCCTCTTGCTTTGGGAGTCTGCTTTAAAAAGACTTCCTTTGAACAGAAACAAAACTCGTCAATTAAAGCTTCCGAAGGAAAAAATGCGTACTGAATTTCTGTTTCAGAACACAAACCATTCCCAATCTTTTATAACCTGTCAGTTCTGTCAGGCCTGGTTTTATCTGAAGTGAAGCTACGTAAAAATTTGCACAAATCGATTCCTGGATTTATTCACGAAACCTGGTGTTGCAATCGGGGGTCGTTTACCCTATATTTCCTTTGTGCTTTTAAAAACTGGGCTAAGCATTATTGTGGCAAAGAAAAAAATACATCCGCCACAGTTCCTCCCCACTGGTGTAACGGTTTTGGTTTAAATAATGTGTTTCCCTGGTGACCTTTTTTATGTGTTCTTTCCATGACAATACTTTTCACATGGGTTTGTCAAAGAATAAAATGAAAACATTCCAGTTCAGTGGCATTGTTTCCCCAAATCCCAAGAGGCCGTATTCCACTTTGGGTGCCATCAAAATGGTGGGGATTTGGAACAAA
>NC_069470.1:20169063-20301352 GCF_026875155.1 Cherax quadricarinatus | reverse complement strand
AAAAAATTTTTGTGAAGGTAATAAAACAAAAAAAATTAAAATCTGATCAGAACTTACCGAAATACAGTCCAAGAATTTGTAGAAAATGATGGGTGGCGGCAACATCGACGAATTCCAAAACGGTATTATATTATTTTTTTGTTTATTTTGTTTTTTTTTTCCTTTTCCATTTTTTTTCTATTCCTACAAACTTTTGGGGGCCTGAGAGACCAATACGTATATAAGTATAATTAAATCAGTATTGAACACAATAACCGCACTAAAGTTATCAATTATTGTTTACCACTGTTGTTTATTACAAAAAAACATGCACAAATATTGTATAAACAATGTTCATCATATATTTACATATTTAAAATCACTGACATGGTTTTAGAACTGCTGGAGCTTGGGGAACTCCTTAAAACCCAAGGCACCTTCAAAAGGGCCCTTACATCCTCACACATAAACCGAGTGTCTTTTTCTTTGTTGCCGTCGTTTTTGTTTGGCACAGAAAATGCATCTCTTTAAACAATTTCTTTGAGTTAAGGAACTGTATTATGAAATGATCACCTTCTTTCCTCAAACGCTTGGGTATATTTGATGAATTCGAGACCATTTTGTATTGGGTGTTGGCCGGGGTACTTCTTTATGATTTGTCTGACAACGACAAACAAAATTCACCAAACGGTGGCTGTTACCATCTTTTATTTGGTACAATTATATGCATTCAGCATTAAAATGCCAGAGATGGAAAAAAAGGGTTCATTCCCACTTGTAACTCTTACAACACATCAAAAAAAACCAATCTCATGAAAACCTTGTAAACCAACGCAGTTTTGTGTAAAATCAATCACTGTCACGGGTTTTCGAAAGTTCATTGGTCACTCGATCAATTTTGCCAAAGCTTGCATTTCAAAACGGTGAAGGGTTGTCAACAATGTACACCGTTTGTCAGGGCCACCGTAATCCCCGATGCCCCATTCTCAGTAAACACCTGCAGTTAAATCACCAAACACCTCGTTGACCTGGGCATATTTTAAAACGATTAGAACGCACTGTGCCCACACATCTGCTTTTTCACTTCCATGAAATCCTGAGTAAGGGGCTTGTGTCCAGTTATGGGTAATAATGTATGGCCCTTAAAAATAAGGTGCCATCATGTTTCTCACTACGTCACCGAAACCCCAATAACACTTGGTATCTTTCAAGTTTTACTACCCGTGTTAAAAACAATACCCAACACCGGGCCCACGCACAATCACAGAGTCAAACTTTTTTTATACCAAAGGGGTTTCCCCTTTTTCTCGGATATACGTTTGAAATGACAGTCTACCTTTGAACAAAATAAAAGACTCTCAATTACAAGATTCTTGAATGGATAAAAGTAACCTGAATTTTTTTGAGATACATAAAACTTTCAATTTGTATAACCTTCATTCTGTCAGGCCTGGTTTGTCAGAAAGTAACATACGTAACAGTAAGAAAACCTTTCACTGGTATTTTTTTCACTGAAGGATGGGGAAAATTAGCCGATTTGGCCCGTAGCTTTTATAATGTTATAGCGTGAGGCATAAGCATTATTGTTGCAAAAAGAAAATACATTTCTGCAAACATCTTTCTCTTTCCACCGGGGTTTATTTTGACGTGGTGATAAGATCTTATTTGCCAGGGTGTAGGGAAAAATTATTATTTCCCCTAAAAAATTTCCCATCAAGGGCTGTAAAGAAATTTCAAAGAATTCCAGTTCATTGGGCCGGGGTTCCAAGGGGACAGGTAGGTAAATTCCACTTTGCGAGTCACAAAGTGGTGGGGCGGGGAACAAAATTGGGATTTTGTGCCAATCCCAGATACTTTTTTGCTGGGGGATACTGGACATCATGGGCTGGTTGTAGGGTGGTTGTGGCGGTGGTGGGTGACGTCCGCTTTGCCTTGAACTGACGAGTCAGCAGCGTGGGTTCCCGCATGGCACAGCGAGTCACGCATGGGGGGCCACTACCACCACCACCCCCACTAACACCACCACTATGTCTCGGCCCATCCATCCCCAAGTGTACCACAAATCCCTCACTATCACTCCTAAAATGGTGTGGGGCCACGGGATGTACTCCGGGAGTATGGGGATTATTTCCGTCCCCGGGGAAGCTGGGGACCTACCCGAGCGCAGCGGGGGCGGACATACCACCTTCACTGGTGAATATGTTTCCTCACTACACTACTCGAATATCGTCGAGGCAATAAAATCACAACCCCACGTCAGAATCATCGTATTACTAAAGAAAGGGCCGGGCCCCACGGGAAAAATTAGTTTTCCCTTACGTTTAGGAAACCCACGGTGAGCACGAGTGCCCACCCAGGGGTAGAAGGTCGGGAATCTCGGGGTTTTCTGCATATTATCGTTCCTGGTCATTTTTTTTGGGTTCACAACTCATCAAAGCCAAAATTCGTTTTTCTTTTCCACTTCCTCAGTGTAAAAACAAACAACAGGAAGGAAGTCCCAATTTTCCGGGATGAGACCCCACTTGCGCGAGGCATGGTGAACAAGGGGTGACTGAGCCGGCTTCCACAATGCTATCAGGCCCTAGTTTTTTTTGTTTATGGCGCACACCCCGGGGCAACCCATTTCTCATATGTAGGGGCCCATAGCGCTTTCGCGCTAAATTTTACGGGGCTAAATTTTGGGGTAGGGTTACGGGTTTGGACCTCACCGACCACCGAATCTACGGGACGGGGCCCTGAAAGGGGAAAACAGCAAATTTGCAGTGTATTTTTTTTTTATGGAATTTTTGGGTTTTATTAGGGTTGTATTTTTTTGGGTTTTTTAGGGTTTGGGAGACAGCAACCACCCAGGGAAGTACACTGTCCTGCCAGAGACGGAAACAGAAACCTGTAACGTTTTACATGATGGTGATTGCTGGTGCTCTTTTTGTCCATAAAAATGCTAGATAACAGGGGTATCTTGCTATCCTACTAAAACCCTTTGGGCCCCTTCACAGACTGCACATGCACTTTTAAAATATATAATATATACGTATATATATATAAATTTGTATATATATTAAAATATATTATATATATATATATATAAAAATTTTTATATATATATATAATAATTTTAAATTTTTAATATATAATATAATACATACATACATTTGTTTTTTCCTTTTTTAAATAGCTCTTGTTCTTTTTTTCTTCTATTGTCCCGGGGGAAAAGGGAAAAAAAATCTTTCATCCTAAAAACCCTTTTTGCATGAGTGACTAAAAAGCCGGGAGCAATGGGGTATAACCCCTTTTCCTTTTTAAACATTTTTCTAAGAAAAAGAAGAAAAACTTTATAAAACTGGGATGTGCAAGAAGGTATATAATACCGACAAATGAAATTAAAATTTGCAACATCTGGGGTTTTTATTGTGACGTTTCGCCATCCCTGGGTTTTCAAAAAAAATTCAGGACATACTTGAAGACAGTAGGACATATACAAAGGAGGTAACCCACTCTTTGGAAGGACCACTTCCACGGGGAATCCCGCCTCCAGTGCCCATGCCCCCCGTCTGCTACACCGCGTTACTTTTATAAGCCCAGCCCTTGCTTCTGCCAAATCTCCACGACTATGGTGCTCTTCGCACCTACTCCTAGGTTGAGGGACTTTCCCTCTCTTCTTATACAGTCCTCGTCTTCAAGCTATGTCCTAAATTTGTATTGATGAAGCCACTGGATGGGAAACGTCCAATAAAATACCCAGATTTGCCCCAAAGGTCTTAATTTCATGATAAGATTGAGACACTTATCAGTAAAATGGGAATCTTTATTTTAGGGAAAAGTTTCGCCACACACTGGGTTCATCAGTCCAAAAAAAGAGGGAAGGCGTAAGGAAGGTAACAGTCCCTCAGCCTGGGTAGATGTGTTTTACTCATCTTTTTAGAATGTACGCATAGGGGCCGTAGAATGGCTAAAAATATTCCCCCCAAAAACCTTTTTTTTTCCCCATATAAGTAGGGGGGGTGGAGGGAAGAGAGGGGGAAAAGGGGTATTTAGTAAAAATTTTCCCTCAAAGTTTTTGTAAAGGGGGTGGGAAAGGGGAAAGAGATTGGGGAAAAAAAAAAGTTTAAAAGAGTGGGGGAAAAGTAAATAAATTTTAAAAAAAAAGGAAAGAAAAAAGGAAAAAAAAGAAAGGGGGGGTTAAAAAATTTTTTTAAAAAAGAAAAATTTTATTAATTAAAATAAAAAAGAAGCAAAAATTTTTTTTAAAAAAGGGAAAAAAATGGGGAAATGGGGGAGGAGAATAACATTTGTGAATAGGGAAAAATCGTTTTTTGGGGGAAAATTAACAAATTTTGAAAGGGGAAAACCTAGAGGGGGGAAAAAGAAATTTAAAAAAAAAATAGGGGGGGGAGCTTATTTAATGTAAAGGAAGGGGAAAACCTGGGAATGGAGGAAGATAGTTTTTGTTGGAAAGGGGACAAAAAAAGGGAAAATTTTTTTGGGGGTAAAGGCCAAACTGGAAATGAGGGGGAAAACAGAAAAATTGTTAAAAGCAGGGGAGGATTTAAAAAAGGGGTTTGGAGGGGGTTGAAAAAAAGCATATTTAATAAAATTTTTTTTGGAAGGGGGAAAAAGGTTTTTCAGGGGATTGGGATGTCAAGTTTCCTTTTTGGGGGTTTAAAGGAGGGCCCAAAGATGAAAATTAAAAGGGGTCAAGGTTTTAGTAAATTTAAAGGGATTACCCCTAAAGAATTAAAGTAGGGTTTTGAACACCTGGTTGAAAAAAAATTTTTAAAGGTTTTAAGGAAGAAATGCGAGGGTCTTGGCAAGAGGCTTGGGGGTTAAAAGATAAAATCAACATAAAGTGGGAAAATTGTCACAGTTGCTCTTTGTGATGACACTTTTCTTTTGGGGAGATTCTGAAAAAGAATTTGCAGAGGTTGGGGATGAATTTGGTATTTTATGTAAAAAAAGAAAATTAAAAGGGGAATAAGGAAAGATTTAAGGGTTATGGGGATAACAAAAGGTTAGGTGTAAAAAGACGGGATACAGTTTGGGGGGAGAGAGTATGGGGGAGGTGAATCAAATTCAGAAAATTGGGGGAAAGGGGCCCGTTTTTCGGGGCAGGGGGGGCATGAAAGATGAGGTTGAATCATAAAATTTGATGGGGGGAAAAGGGGTGACGTGCTCTTAGGATTCGGGTAGAGACAAAGAACTTTTCCTTGGAGGAGAAGGCTGGGGGGGGAAATTTGGAGATGCCCATTTTCCTGGGGCAATGTGTGGTTTGGTTAATAAAATGCAGAGAAATTCATATTTTGGAATTTGAAGAAGGGGGCGAGATTCCCAAAACTTTTTCCGGGAAGGGGTTTGAGGAAGGGTTTTGAGGTGTTTCGGGCATGAGAGAGAATGGAGGAAAAAACAGAATGACTTCGAGTGTATAAAGTCTGAGGGGAAAGGGAAAAGGGGGGGAAAGGGGGTTGGGCCCTTTGGGGAAAGGTTGGAAGGGGGGGGGGAAAAGGGAGGATTTGTGTTTTTAGGGTTTGGACTTCCAGGGGCATGCATGAGCGTTTTTTTGTAGGGGGTAAAAATGGAGAAAAATTTGGTTTTTAAAATTTACTTAAACGCTTTTGGGAAAGTGTGAGAAAAGTAACTTTTAAAAAAGGGGATTCGGGGAAATGGCAGGCCAGACTGAGTCCGGGGAAAAGGGAAAAGTACAGTGCCTGCCTCTGAAGGAGGGGTTTTTTGCAGTTTAAAAACTTTTTGTGAAAAGTACCCTTCGGGCAAGACAGTGAGGGATGAATGATGGGGGAAATTTTTCTTTTGTGGGCCACCCTGCCTTGGGGGGAAATTTTGGCCGGGTGTGCTAATAAAAACATCTCTTTTTCCTTTGTCTTTTTAAAAAGATTTTGGGAGGCATATTACAAAAATAGGGGAAGATTTTTTAAGGGTTTAAAAAGACAAAAAGTAGTTTGAAAGTAAAAACTAAAATTTTATTTGGGAAGGGGGTTAATTTTTGAAAAAAATGTTCGGATTAAAAACCCAAATGATGTCAAAACCAATACACATAAACTGGTGGGTCTAACATGCTTTCACAAATGCATTGATTTTAAATTTATATCATTTTTAAAATTTAATGAAAAGAAATTTTGGGCAAACAATAAATTTTCTATTATTTTGTTGAAATAAAAATACAATATAAAAGCAAGAAAATAATTTTAAAAGGGGGCCCTGGAGAAAAGATTTAATAAAAGAGCCCAAAAATGTTTTTTTTAGGGGCTAGCTTTACTGCATTGAAAAATTAGGGGCCAATATTAAAATTTTTGGCCCCTTTTTTTTCCAATTTTGTATGAAATTGGCCAAATATAAATTTTTAAAACACTTTTTTGGGGGTAAAAAAATTTTCAAAATAAAAACTGCTATGATTTTGGTCAAATTTTAAAACAATGGATTCATTTTTAAAACTCCAATAAAGCTTTAAAGTGAAAAGGGGTTTGCGGGCGATAAAGGGGGAGAAAATAGGGGCCAGTGATATAAAAACAGATAGATGGAGAGGGGACCCGAGGTTTAGGGGAAAAGGGGGGGGAAGGGAATGGGGGCTTTGTGTAAAAAGTAAAGCGGGTTTTTTGGAAAAAAGAAAAAAACTGATTGTAAATAAAAAAGGCAGCCCCATCTGTAAGAAGGGAACTTTAAAAAGGGGGGCCTTCAAAAAAACCGGGAAAGCTTCTATAACAGAGGGGGAAAAAAAAAAGCCTTGTGCAGATGCTGCCCTGGCCCAACAGAAACTGAAAGGGACTGGAGATGCGGGCCCCAGGTAGCAGGAACTAAAAGGGGGAAAAAAGCTGTCCGGGGAAAGCCCAGTAATTGTGAGGTGGAGGTGTTTTTCCGGGTTGACAGTAAATTTAACATGGGGGAAAATCACATAAATGGCCTTGGGGGAGAGAGTTTGTGGGGGGGAAAAAATGTAGTAAAAGGACAAGAAAAAACCCAATACATGTATTACAAACAAAAAAATCCAGAGGAGATAGCAAACAAGAGGACCCCAAATAGTAATAGTGGGGTATATTACCGAAAAAAGGGGTGAGGCCCCCAATATTTATTAGTGGGGAAATAGGAATGAAAACGGGAAAAACCCTGCACCAGCGGGGAAATTCCCAGTCAAAAAAAATTTCAAGGAAAAACCCAGAAACCAAGCCAGGGCAAATTTTATGCACTTGGTTCTGCAGGCAGGGGGAAAATCTAAAAAAAAAACAGATGGGCCCGTACAATTTTGACCCCCCTTTAGAAAATCCCCGAAATCCATATGAAAAACAGGAAAATGCAACCCCCCCTTTCCTGTAAGTTTTTCACCCAAAAAATGTGCCCACTCTTCAGAAAGGGAAAGAGTGTTAGCCATATTGCCGGGAACAAACCATCTAAAGGGAACAAAAAAAATACAAAACTTCCCGACGGGAAAAAACCGAATAGCCACGCCACTCAAGAGAGGTTTTTTTGTGCCAGGAAGGAAAAAAAAAAAAGGAGGAAATGGCAAAAAACCGTAAAACCCCCAAACCAGCATTTCTGAAATGGAATCACAGTTGGGTGGCCTCCCCTCCAAAAACCAAAATTTTTTGTGGAAAAAAAAGTCTTCCCCCCCCTACCACCAAATACCACCAATCCCAAAGACCTTCTTTGAAAAAATGCAAGGGGGCTGAAGCCAACAAAAAACCCAAAAAATAACCCCTCATTTGTTTGGGCCCCCGCTTCAAAAGGCAAATGCAAAAGTTCAAGGCTTTCACAAGGAAACCCCCATAAAGGGCACCCCGGACAACAAATAAAAGGTTTTCCCGGGGCACCCAAACCATACAGGGAAAGAGTGAACAGACCTGTATAAAAACAAAAGTACTTCTTTGCTCAAATGCTAAAAAGCCTCAAATGATGTTTTAAATTTTAAAACAGTAAAGATTTGGGGAGCCAAAACTGGTCCCTTGAAAATAGTTTACAAGCCTCTGGGTGCAACATCCCAACAGTTCCAGGAAGAGCTTTGAAAATTGACCACAGTATGGGAAAAATTTCCCGCTCCTGCCCCCGCATCTTTTCATGGGGGGTTTCAACTTAAGGCACATAAAATGGGAGGAATAAAGCAAATTTTTTTTTTTTTGCGAGGATAAAAACCGGGGGGGCAGCTCTGATTTAAAAAATCACCCAAAAAAGGAGCTTTTAAATTCTGCACAAAATTACCTTAAAACCAGCAAATAAAAAAACCCACTAGATGGGGGAAAAACACTGGACTTTTATCTTCATTAAAATATGAACGATAACAAAATATCCCCCAATCCCCAAAAAAAAATATAATCAGATCACAAAAATTTAAACGAGGTTCAGACATGCATGAGCGGGGAAAAACCCCGACTGACAAAATGTTTATCAGTCACGAGGGGGTCCCTTTTACCAAATTAAAAAATTAATAAAAAAAACATTTAAAATGGGGCCAAGTAAACAAAGCCTAAAAAATACTATCTGGGAAAAATAGCCTAAGCAACACAGACTTTCCCCCCCTTAAACCCTTTTTTAACCCGTTAACTCTGTGGCAAAACCCATTTGCTCAAAGGGATGCACCCCTGTCCCAGGGCCCGACTAATGGTAGTCTTTGTTCTTTAAGAACTGCAGGAAAACCCCCCAAAAAAAAATTTTTTTCCCTTTTGGATGGGGGGGCATGGGGGCACTGGGGGTTTTCCCCCCAGTTTTCTAAAAAAAAAGAGGGCCCAAAACCCCCAAATCCACAAAAGGGGGGAATAAAGCAATAGCAAAGAACTACAGACCCATAGTGCAACAACCCCTATCATTTAAAAAACTTTTAAAAAACTTTAAAAAGCAAGATTCCACCTATCTAGATACCCATCAATTTCAAAACCCCGGGGAGTAGGGTTTTTTGGGGCAGGGCCCAACAACTGGGTAACTAAGACAAGGTTCCGGATGCACAAGAAGACCCAAAAAAAAGCAGACGGGAATTTTACCAACATCCCCAAAAAGCCTTCGACAAGTGGGGGACCATACCTTTGACCTTTGCCCGGTGTGATTTGCACACAAAATGCGTGGGGAAAAAGGAAAAAAACAGGAAAAATTTTATCATGGGTCTATAATTTCCCGACAAATAAACCAAAGGGTGTTTAAAAGTCAACAGGAAATAAAGTTTTTGGGGGTGGCCGGTTGGGAAAAACTTTTGTTTTGCAAGGGGCCCCCCTACTCGCTCCCATCTTATTCCTCATCCTCATATCAGGGCAAGACAGGTATAAGCCCCGTGCTGTGTCTTCCTTTGCAGATTTACACCCAAAACCCGCATGACAGTTTTCTTTTCCAATTTTCAACATGCAAACTCCCGGGGGACATCAACCAAATCTTTTAGTGAGCTGCCCGAAAAAAAAAATGAAGTTTTAATGTTAGAAATCCAATTTTCCCTTTAATTTGGGACACCTGATAAATTAAACCCTTTTTCAGATTTAAAACAAATTTCAAAACCCCCAATAAACAAAAAAAATAATGTCCCAAAAACCTGAGAGTGATCATGTCGGAAGATCCATGCCAAGGACCATAACCAAATTTCATCTGCTAGAAAAAGACAGGATGGATAAAGGGGAACCTTTAAAACAAGGGATTCCAAGCCCCCTGATGACACCCCTTCATCACTTTTTTTATCAGGCTGGAAAAACTGCTGACACTAAAGCACCCTTTCAAGGCACGTGAAATTGCTGACCTAGAAAATGTACAGAGAACTGTCATGGCACGCATAAATGAGATAAAACACCTCAATTACTGGGAACACTTGAATCTGCTGAACCTGTAGTTCCTGAAACACAGGCAGGAGAGATACATGATTATATACACCTGGAAAATCCTAGAGGGACTGGTACCA
The DNA here is from genome assembly GCF_026875155.1 of Cherax quadricarinatus. NCBI lineage: Eukaryota > Metazoa > Arthropoda > Malacostraca > Decapoda > Parastacidae > Cherax > Cherax quadricarinatus. The sequence goes on along the minus strand of NC_069470.1, from coordinate 20,291,502 downwards.
AACTTAAACATGAAAATCATTCCCTACGAAAGCAAAAGGCTCGGCAGATGATGCAACATCCAACAATGAAAATGGAACTCTCTCCAGGGCAGTGTTGTCAGTGGAGGTAACTCCTGCAAATTTGCTGGTACACAGGAGCTGTAGTGGGGAAACAAGTGTAGTCAAGGACAAGATAAAACCAATATTACAAACTATTAATACCAAAGGAAATAGCAAACAAGAGGACTCCACTAGCAATAGTGAGGATATATTACCAAAAACAACTGGTGAGAGCTCCATTGCTGGTGCTAGTGAGGATAGCCTCTTCAAGGGGGGCTCCTTGGCGTGGTGAAGAGGCTCTTGGTCTGAGGAATTAGACCTATCGGTCTTCTTCCTCAGACCGAACCTAATTACCCCCCAATCTCCCCTCCCCTATCCCATCCTCCCCATCCTCCCCTTTTTCCTTTCCTCCTCCTCCTCCCCACTCCTCCCTTTTGCCCTTCCTCTTTTTGTCCTTTGGGATTTCTCCCACAGGCGCGCTAGTTCTAGGTAGGAGAAGGATACCGGGGTCCATCCCATTCCGTTGAGGTTCTTAGCGGTGGCGTAGTTTGCCATGGAATCTGGATCGCCTGGGGATGTCCCGATCCCTCTCCGGTATCCCGGAGTAGCTTTGGGTGTCTTTCGGGAGACGAGTGTATCTCTGGAAGCCACCTTTCGGATTCCGGGGTGGTGGCGAAGGAGGTATGCTTTGTGGCGGATATCCGGCCACCCTCTCTTTTGTCCACGAGGTAGCTCGGCAGATGTGAGGTTGCTATCCGGATTGTTAGTTACTAGCATGATGGGTAGGGTTATGGCACGGGTTCCATGGTGCATCTGCGCTACTTGCGGTGCTGAGGTCCTATTGGGCGCGGAGGGAGATTTCTGGCCTTTCATTCTCCTAGGACCTATCCCTCCCCGGTCCCCCTTTTTTTTCTTTTTTTTCTTTTTATTTTCTTTTCTTCTTTCTTTTTTTTTTAAAAACAAAAAGAAAGAAGTAACCTAACCATGGCAGCCCTAGTCCATGAACCATGGTACCCCGGGCCCCTTCTTGATACCGCACCCCGTTCTGACCCAGCCTCGTCTTTGGACCACTCTTCAGACATTCCTCATGCCTCTGTACCTATTGCCGGTGCTGTTTCCTCACCTGCTTCAGGTACTGAGGCCTCGACTGACTCCTTCGATTTATTGGACCTTCGCTCTCTCTGACTATGCTTCCGGCCTCTCCTCTACGGTTGCGGCAATTTTCAAAATCCCTAACCCGTTAGTTGGCATTTGGGCCCCACCCCAAAAAGTGATTACCCCGAATGATCTTTCCAACCTTCCCGTCTTAAAAATTGACCCCCTTCCTTTTCACTACCCCTTTTCCCCCCGTTTCAGTTTTTTAAACAGGGGAAAAACCCTTCCCTAAAGAAAAAATTCCCCTATCCCATCTTTTACTGTCCAAGGGACTCCCATGTTTTTTCCCCTTTTTAAAACCCCCCCTTTAATTTCCCATCTTCAAAACACCCACCTCTGGGTTCCTCTCCCAAAATACCCCGGAAAACCCTTTCTCCCCGGGCTAACCCCCATTCCCCCTCATCTTTGGTTCTTTCATTCTCCCCAACCTGTTCACAATCAGGCCCTTCCCAACCCCCCATTCTAAAAAAAAAAAAAATCCAATCTCCCATCTCCATTCCCTTTTTACCCCCCCTTCCTGCCCTGTTCCCCCCCTTTCCATGGCTTTAAAAAAATGCGGGGGAAACCCTCCCCTTAAATTGCCCTTTCCCCCCCGTTCCCCCCAAATTTTTTTCCCCTTTTTGCCCACCTAGGTTCCGGGCCCTTTTGCCCCGCATTTCAGCCCCTATTTCCCCCCCAACCTTGGTTCCAATCCCATTAAAACTTTCCATCCCCCCCCTCCTTCCCAAATAGCCCCCACCCTTCTAATTCGCCTTGAAGTCTTAAAAGCGAACCAAACCTCAAGGACAGAATTCCCCCTTTTGCCCATGGCATTTTTCTTTTCCCCCCGCCTTCGGGAAATTTTTCCACGTGTTTCTTTTTCCTTTTCCCAAAAACCCCTTCCCATTTCAGTATCCCATTCCTCACCATTTCGTGGTTACCCCCAAAATTTGGGGGGGTATTTAATTTTCCCCTTTTTCCCCCTTTTTTTTGGTTTCAGGCCTTCCCTTCGACCCACTCGGGCTAATTTTGTTCTTCAGTTTTTCTGGGGGCCTTTTAAATGAAAACCCTTCCCCCGCCCGAACCTCCTCCCCTTTTGTTCTACTTCCCAAAAGCAAAAAAAGGGTTTTTCTCGTTTTAACCCTCCTTTCCCATTTTTATTTTTTCTTTTTTCCCCCCCCTTTTTCTGTTTTTGGGGTTTTTCCCCTTTCCTCGGGGGGGTTCATTTTCCCCCGGGGCAGGGGGTTTTTCCCACCCCCCCCTCGTTTTAAAATTCCTCCCCCTTTGTCCCCAATTTTTCTTCCCCTCTTTGCCCCTCCCGGTTCTCCTTTCTTTTTCCCCGCACGCTTTTTCCCTCCCCTTTTCCCCCTTAAACCCCCTTTCGCCCCCCGCTCTTTTTAAGGGAAAATTAACCTTTTCCCAATCTTTTTAAATTTCCATCCTCCCCCACTTTTAAAATTTTTGTCCCCCCAAACCGCACTCTATTTTTCCCCCAAACTTCGGGAATTTCTAGAAAAATCTTCCTGGTTCCCCTTCCGGGCTTTTTTCCCTGCGGGGGCTCCTCTGCCCAAACTCCTTTTTTTAAACGGGGGCACGTCCCGTGTCATCCTGTCTTCCACTGGGGGAATTTTCTACCTTCTGTTCCCTTAAGGACCCTTACCGGGGAAAATTTTCCTACCCGCCCCCTTTTCTTGCCTGTTATTAGCCCCCGTTTTCCGGCAATATCGGGGGTATTTAGGACTCCCTTTCCCCTTTTTTTCCAAAAAGCCCAAATTCCCCCTTTGGGGAATTTTTTTCCCTCAGGAAAATTAAAATTGTTTTCCTTCAAAAAACTCCCCAATGCTTTAATGGAGGGGGGCCCTTCTTCTGCACAACTTTACCATCACCCCTTGAAACCCTTCGCCTTAAAACAGAACGGGTTCTTCAAGGTGGAAATCCGCTTGTTCTTTTTTCCCCCCGGGGATAAAGTCCATTTTCCCTTTTTCCGGGTTTGCAAAAAAGAACCCTAAAAATTCTTTTATGTGTTTTAAGCCACCTCTTTTCCCCACCCCGTAATTGGTTTCGTAAGGGCTTCTCCAAAACCCCCTTTCCATGTTTTTAAATCCGGTCCCCTCAACCTTTTTTTTGACCTTTGGAAACTTCCCTTTATATTTTTTCCCCACCCACCCCTTGGTTTGGGCTCTCCTCCCCCTTAAAAAATTTTTCACAGGTTTCTTTTTCGGTTAATAAGTCTCTCCCCCAATAAAATATTCCCCTTTTTCGGACCCTTTTTTCCCCCTTTGGCATTTTTTTGGGCCTTGTTTTTACTTTTCACACCTAAAATTTTTGTTTTTAGGGGTTCCCCCCCTTTCTTTTCCCCAAAACGGGACCTTTTCCATTCCCCCCGTTTTAAAACCGCCTAAAACCCCAAAATCACTTCCAGAGCTTGCTTGTCCCCTTTTGCCTTTGCCTTTTTATTTTTTTTATTTTTTTAAAAAAGCCCATACGGGTACTACAATGAAAAACCCAAAGCCATTATTAAAAGAAGGGCTGGCTTAAAATTCTTGAGCAAAAGAAAATTGCTCAAAAAAAAATTTAATTTATCGTTTCAAAAAAAGCCAGTGGAAAAAAAGTCAAATTTGGTTGGAATTCTTGGGGAGGTTTCTGTTGGGGGGTTTTTTTTGTTGGGGTTTTAGAACATTTAGGATTTGGGTTTTTTTTAAAAAATTTTTTGGAAATTTTTTCATTTTTTTGGGGGGTATTTTTTTAGGGATTTAATTTATTTTTTCTTTATTTTAAAAGGTTTGGGGAATTTTTGGGGCCCCTTTTGGGCATTGGGTTTTTTCTAGGGAAGAAAAAACATAAAGTGTCTTCCTTTGTGAGGCATTTTCTTTTGGGTTTTAAAGGGTTTTTTTGGGGAGGGAATTAAATTTTTCTTTAGAAAAACATTAATATAAGTTTTGGGGTAATAGGTTTTTTTTTAATTTGGGGAGTTCCCCATGTGAAATTTGTTTCTTTCGAAAACCGGGGAATTGGGCTAAAAATTTACTTTTTTTCCCATGCCTTCCAAAGGTGAGTTAAAAAGAATGAAAGGGGGCCTAGTAAATTTACGTTTTGTGTATGTAAGCAAACAAAAGTTTTAATTTTTAAAAATTTGGCTTTTAAGGGGTTTCCCAAAAACCCCTTTATTTTGTGGTAGGATTTTTTCTTTTTAAAGGGCTTTCCCGAAAAAATAAGTTTTTTGCAATTTTTTGATTTTGAGAAGGTAAAAAAAAAATTTTTTTTTTTTCAAGGATTTAAAGTTTGGGCAATACTCTCTAAAACTTTTTACTGCAATAGTGTGGGTTTTTATAATGGGCTTGGACTTTATTTAAAGGAAAGGGCCGGGGTTTTTTTGGGACAAATTTTTTGTAAAAGTTTGCCCCATTTCATCAATATTGGTTTTCATTTTAGGTGTTAAACCCTTTTGCAAATTTTCGTGGGCGCGGGATTTTAAAAAAACCTTTACGTTCTTCCCCCAATGGGCCCTTTTTTCCATTGGGAAACAGAGGTTTAAAAAAATTTTTTTTTAGGCCAAAAACCCAAATTCATTATGGGGAGTTGGGGGGTAATTCTTTTTAATTTTTTTAAAATTTGGGGGGTGAACGTGATACAGAAAAGTTTTTGGGCCCCCTCTTTGATCGATTTTCCTAAAACCTCACTTACCTCTCTAAAGGGCAATTGTCACAGCCGGCTGAACCTTCTTAAAACCCTTGCTCTTTTCTGGGGGAGCGATCGTCGAACCCCCTTCGCCTACTTCCACCCTTATTTTATCGAAACTTGATTATGAGACCAGATCTATTCAGGGGGATCTCCGTACTCTCTCTACCCTTTAAACCCCCATTCTCACCAAGGATTCGTTTTGCCTTGGTGCTTTCCGCTTTCCCCTGTCGAGAGCCTCTATGCAAAAAGCGAACGTTCCCACCCTTATCGATCGCCGGATGCCCATTGCCTGCGCTCTTGTCGCTCTCATGATTCCGCAACCCTTCCTTTTATAGAATGGTCATGATATTAGTAGACATTTTTATTTGTTCGGCCCCCTGTTTACCCCCCGCCCCTTTCTCTTCGCCTTCATTCGCTTTTGTCTTCTCTTAAACCCCACCTTTTTATGTACATGTAGCATCTCACTTTTCCCTCCCCCCCCTGGGAAGTTAGCTGTTCGATCTGTTCTTTCCCCTCCCTTGCTCAAAAACCCCAAAAACTGTCTAGGGCCCCTTTCCCCGCTCTCTTTTCTTGACCTTTTTCACCTCATTCTCATGCCAAATTGCTGTGTACCAGATGGTCTAAGTTTCTGATGGCGTAGGTTTCGCAGCGGGTTTTTTCCCGGGGACAGCTGTACAAGGGCATTTCTTTCTTCGGCTTATTTTTATGCTAAATTATATGCCACCCTTACAGCACTTACCCGTATTGCATCTATGCCTGTGTCTCATTTGTGTTGTCTCGACTCCCCTTGTGCTTTAGGGGCTATCAAAAAATTTGATACACCTCACCCCTTAGCCCTCCGTACCCAAACTTTGGCTGCCGCATCTTTACCAAGCAAAAAGATATTGTTTTTTGTTGGGCCCCCGGTCATGTTGACGACAGGCAATAAACAGGAGCACTGCTGCCGGTCAGCAGTACATGACCTCCCTTTTTTTAGAGGTATTCCATTTACGGACTATTTGCTCAATTTTTCCCACCTTAAACCCTTTGGCAACAACGTTGGTCTCTATCTGGGCAAAAAAATTTCAGTCTATTAAAACCCGAGTAAGGTTAGGGCCCGTCTTTTTATCACCATGTGAGGTTGGGAGATCTCTCTCCGTCTTCGCTTTGGGCCCATACTCGTCTTACTCATGGTTTTTCCATGGAGAGGCGTCTTGCTCCTCTCTGTGGAATTCCCAAAGTCCATTACAGTCAGCCCATTCTGTTGGACTGCCCACTTTATAAACGAGCCGCAGAATTTACCTCTGTCGTCGTCTTCGCTCCGCGCTCCTCTTTACCTTCCCTTTCGTGTGGACCCACCTTTCATCGGACTCTTCTTGATTTTTGACAACGACTGACTTATTCAAAATTTCTGATACCTTCCCCCTTTCTACTTCAATTCTTCTACCTTCTACCCCCGTATTCCCCCTCCCCCGCTTTTTTCTGAAACCTGCTGCCCCCCCCCCCCTCCCTTCTGCCATAATTTCCCGCTTCCTTCCCTCCTGCAGCGCTGTATAGCCCTGGGGCTTAGCCTTCTTTTTGATTATAATAATAATAAAGTGAGGATAGGATAAGACAGGTAAACATGCACCAACGGGGAATACAGTCACAGATACCCGGGGCAAACAAAAACCCAAGCCTGTGCACATACTAGCACTTGGTAACTGCGGGATGGGAAATGGGGAAAAACAGATGGACGTGCAACTATGACCCCCCTTGAAAATCCCATACCCATATGACAAAGAAAATGCAAACCCCTTCCTGAAATTTTTTTCCCCCCGAAATGTGCCCATCTTCAGTACGGAAAGATTGTGCTATAATTTAAATTTGCCAGGCCACCTTAAAGGGGGACAAAAAGATACAAAACATCCAGGCCAGGGGAAAACCGGGTACCCACAGGCACTCAAGAGGGAGGGTTTTTAGTGCCAGGAAGGGAAAAAAAAAAAGGCGGAAATGGCAAAAAACGTCACCAAATCCACATTCCTGGGTGGAACCACAGTCGATGGCCCCCACTAAAAAACAACGAAAAGATACAAATGCCGGAAAAAAAAGTCCCCCCAAGTCCCAACAAACCCCCGTTGATGACTTTTCTTTGCAAATATACGGGATCAAAAGCCGGGAACAAACAACAAAATACCTTTCATCCGTGGATGCTTGCCGAGGCAAATCATGTTCACGGCTTTCACAGGCCCCAAATAAAGGATCACTTGGACAACAAAATAGGATCCCAGGTTAAAACCTATACGATGCGACAGAGTGAACAGAAAAAGGGGGGGGTTGGTGTACATCGCAGAGTCATTCTTTGACAGAACTGCTTAATGCCAAAATGAGTAGGGGGAAGTTTTAGCAAAAAGATCGAAAACCAAAACCTAGTCATTGTGGTAGTCTACGCCTCCAGTCAAACCCCAGAAATTCAGGAACAGCTGTTGAAATGACCACTGTCTGGAAAATTGCCATTTCCCTCCCCCCAAATCTTGCTCCTGGGGGATTTAAACTTAAGGCACCTAAAAGGGAGGAATATAGAAAATAATGTTTTTTGCAGTGATCACCGGGAGGCAGCTCGATGGAACTCACACACACATGAGCTTTAAAATTCTAAAAAAAATTTAATTTTTAAACCAGCAAATAATAGAACTACTAACTGGAGAAAACACTGCCCTCATTTTTAAAAAATAATGATCTGTTATGAAATGTCACCTATCAAAAAAAATTTAACTCAGATCACAAAATAATGAGGTTCAGACATGATGCGGGGAGCCCAGACCGATATGAGTTTAGTCACGGGGAGCTTTCCCCAAAATTAAACTTCAATAAAAAAAAACATAAAGGGGGCCCAAGAAAACCAATCCTGAGATATAAGCTGGAAAAAGACTAATCAACACAGACCGCAATTATCCCGAGCGTTTAACTCGGTGGACTTGAGTACACAAGGCTTTTTTTCCCTTTAAAGAAAAAGGAGGAGTAGAGTAAAATAGAAAGAGACGGGCCCTCACTTTACAGGTGATGGAAAGGAAAAACAGAGCGCAAAAAGGGGCCCCAATATACTAAAATGCTGGGGAGTCACTGGTCAGAGAAATAGAAAACATCAAATTAACTAAAGGAATCTTTTGGAGTCAGGAATCTTTGGAAAGAACTAAAAACCAAAAATGAAATCGAAAGAAATCCAAAGTATTTCTTTTCCTACCAAAATAAACGTTGAAAACAACCCGGGGTATTGGGCCCCACTTAAACAAAGATGGCCTACACAGATGCAGAAGGGAAAGGGTGAGCTACTAAAGCCCCAATAGACTCTTTTTTTAGAAAGCCGCAACAGAGGAGTCAAAATTTAAAAATGAATTTTTTTGAGCCAAAATTTGGGTTAACACAAGCCTATCGATGTTATCTTGACCAAAATGACTTCAAAAAGGGGATAAATGATATGCCCATGCACTCTCCCCGGGCCCCAGACCATGGAACTCGTTTCATCAAGAACTGAAAAAGCCGCTATCACGAGCTTTTACCATCCTAGGAGAGGGAGCATAGACCCCGGGGGTATCCCCCCATTACTAAAAACAAAAGCATAGCCACACTCCAAAAAAGGAGGCAGAAAGCAATAGCAAAAAAATACGATGAAGCCTAACACCCATATCATAAAAAATTTTTGAAAGGGTCCAAAGAAGCAAGATTCCCACCCTCTAGAAACCCATCAATTACACATCCCAGGGCAACTGGGTTTAGGAAAGGTCACTCCTGTCTGTCCAATTTTGGGGACATACGCAAGGTCCTAGATGCATAGAAACAAAAAGAATGCAGATGAATATATATAAAACTTTGCAAAAGCCTTTGACAAGTGTGACAAAGGGTAATGCACACAAAAAAAGCATGTAAAGGAAAACAGGAAAGTTGGTGATGGATCTATAATTTCCTCACAAAAAAAAACACAAAGAGGGGTACAAAAGAGTAAAGTTGAGCGCTACAGTGAAAAACTCTTTTCCCCAAAGGGACAGTACTCGCTTCATCTTGTTTCTCATCCTATTTGACATAGACAAGGATTCAGCCCAGACAGTGTTTCCTTTGCAGATGACACCGAAAACTGCTGACAGTGTCTTCCATTGTAGATGGAGGGAAAAAATTTAATAGTAGGAGTAGAGATATGTAAGTGTTTTATTACCCGGGTACTAGTTAAGGTAGGGAAGTCCGCTCCCGCCCTTTTTTTCCCCTCCCTGAAAATTGATGTTTGTTGCCGGCTACTATTTAAAGGGAGGGGGGAAGTCAATCTCCCCTTTTTTCCCCCCTTTTCCCCCCCCCCTGAAAAAAAATAGTTTGGGGCTGCCGGGTGCTTTTTAACGTAGGGTCACTAGCTCCCCCTTCCCTTCCCCCCCTCTTCCCCCCCCGAAAGGTGACTGTGGGGGTTGGTCAAACATAAACACTCACTCACAGCTCCCAACATACTGAAGTAATGCCTCCTTTTATTATGTGGATTTATTGGTTGAAAGCTTCCTTTGATCAATAATAAACTTGTCTTTTCAGCCCTTTTTGTTGACTGTTGTAATAAACACCACATCTTTTAGTATCAGACTTACCGGGGGTGATTATTTTAAAATGGGGTAACCTGCCCTTTTTTCCACTTTGGATGTCAGAGGGTCCCTGGCAATCAACGGCAGAACAAGAGGAGGCTAAGTCCAGAGACTTCACCATTTGAATTTAGTACTGTGTACCTGTATGAAATTGCGGACGTAACCCTTACATTTCAACGGTAAGAACCCGCTTTCCCGTCTCGGGATAGAATACCAAGCCTATCTTTGTGAAGAACAGCCAGGGTGGGCACCAAAAACCTGCGCCCCCCCCCTCATCGAACGGACGATTTCAAAACAGTGTCACCAAACCCCACCTCTTTGCGTTTAAACAGTATCTTTATATTTTTCATTTTTATTTTCTTTCATGTAGGATCAGTATTCTATTTATGTTTTTTTTATTTTAATTTTTTATTAAAAGTGTTTATGTTTTTCGTTTTATTTCTTTTTTCATCACTAATTTTTCCCGAGGGGAGCCAGCCCTTTTAAAACTGCTGAAAATTGTTTCAGGGGAGTAAGCCTTTACAAATGGCGACCTTTCCGGTCAACTCTATGAAACAAGATTCAACCCATCTTGAATCTCCTTGGGAAATTTAAAAGCTGCATACCACAGAGGTTACCCCCGCCATGGTAAACATTCTCTATGGTAGGCTACAGTAAGGGTTTTTAAAATTTGGTGATTGTTATATCTCAATTTATTTTAAGTAATGGGGGGATAATATTTAACTCTGCCCCTTTTAATTTTGCTGAAACACTTTGGAGGATTACCTTAGGACCGAATTTTTCCCGTCAATTGTTTCATTGAGCTCTTTATTTTATCAAGGAACTGTCATAGGGCACTCTTGATTTGTTGGGGAGAGATTTGGTGTCAAGGGGCCCCATTCTACTTACGTTTTTCTCGAGCCGGCATAGAACCCCTTTGTTTTTGTTAATACTATTGTTTAATTGAAACAGGGTCGAGCCCCTGGTTTATTTTTCAGTTTGGCGGGGCAGGAATTGAACCCTCCGTTTTCTTTAAAAACCCGTTTATTTCCCCCCGTATTTAATTATTCTTCCAAGTAGGATAATACCCGTTTTGGATGAAAGCTGAAGTAGTTAGGAATAACAGGGAAAAATTTTGAAACTTTCTTAGTGTAAGATCCAGGAAAGACTTGAAAGGAGAGAAATTTAGAGAAGAAAGACACTTAGAAAGGGAAAAGAGAAGAAGAAAAGGAGAGAGGAGAATAGAAAAAAGAAGGAATAAGGAGAGAGAGGAATCGAAAGAGAAGAAAAAAAGGGAAAGGAAACCCTTAAAGACAGGGGAAAAAAGGGGAGAGAGAACCTTGAAAGACAGGAGAAAAAGGAGAGAGAGGGGAAAAGAGAGGAAACCGAAAAAAACAAAAAACAAAAAAAAAAAAAAAAATTAAATAAAAAAAAAAAAAAAAAAAACTAAAAAGAAAAAAAAAACTTAAAAAAAAACAAAAAAAAAAAAAAAAAACAGAGAGGAAAAAAAGGGCGGGAGTCGAAAAACTGCTTGAATTTAAAAATAAAAGTTAATTTTAAAAACAAAATTTGAGGAAAAAAGTAAAAAAAAAATGCAGCTATGCCAATATTCCCCAACATAATTTCCTCCTTCACAAATAAACATTACTTCATACATTACAGGTTTTAAATACCGCACCCCCCTGTGAATGGCCTGCTGACACCTGGGTACCAGGTTAGGAAGTTATTTTTGTACAGCCTTGAAAATTTTATTACTTTTCCAGGATATCTATGTAATTTTTAACTATAAAGAAGGCAATCCCTTTAAAGCATATCAAAAAACCCCTAATTTTTACGGAAAGATTTCAGGGGTGCCCCCTTACAGCTGGGCAAACTTTAGCATTCAGGTAACATCTTTGTTTTTCGACTTTTGGATAGAAGGGTTAGGAATTGATCCAGTTATGAAACTCTTCGAGACTTCCCTGGTTGCTGACCATTTTTTGACAGCTCTTCCTCACCAATACGAAAATTCTTGAGAAGAACCTGATTAAACTGGGAAATTGCTGAGGGTGCTGACCTGTATGCTGAGGCTCAAAATTCTATAAAGACTAAAGGGATCGAACCCAAAGGGGAAGGGGTTTATCGACCTTAGAAATCAAGCCTTATGGAAAGTAAAAGGACCCTTTTTTCCTTTTGTCATTTTTGGGGGTGTTAAGGGACATAAATGTCCAATTGTCCTTTTTAAAAAGGTCCAAAAAGTTGGGAAATGTTTTAAAGACGTAATACCAAGCACCCTTTTGTTTGGAACATTAATGGCTTAATGTATCACCATTTTAAGACAGGATGCACATGTATAGTAAATTTTGTAAGCTGTTCCCTAATCTTAAAAAACTCATTCCCCGCATACTTTCAGATACTTGGGGTAGGACACTTTTCCTACCATCCCTTACATTGGCTAAGGGGGCCGTTGGGCAAAAACTGTAACTCCGTTGTTTACTGTCCGTTTTTTTTCCGTTTTGGTACACAAACAAAGTCGTTTCACTCTTTCTTTAAAAATTTATCAAAAATTCCCCAAAAAAAAAATGGAAATGATGATTTTCTGAAAATGCCATAGTGTTCAACTTTTTCCTAAGGGACTACGTAAGGTTGTTGGACACTTGGGCCCAGGAACAATGCTTATTCTTATTTTCTGTGATTCCTTTTTTTTAAATGAACGTACTTATTTCACAAAAAAAAAAAAAGTTTTTTTAGTTCCCGGAATATTGCAAAAACACTCCTTTACTCCCACATAACTCCCAAAGATTTGGAAAATTTCCAAATTTGGTCACAGACAAAAAAGAAATATTATTTTAAACTTTTTTGAGTATTATTCCCCTTTTAAATTTGAAAAAAGGGAGATTCTTTTTAACAATTTTTGAATAAGTTACTTTCCCAGATACGGCCGAGAGCGCCGGCCGGCCCCCCTCTCAAAAAAAAAAAAAAAAAAATTTTGCGAAAATCGCGTTTGTTTGGGTGATTTTTTAGTAAAATGATTTTTCTAGGCAGTTAGCCCTAAACACCGTTTTCTTTACTAAGACGACAGGGTGCCCTTACACTTTTAATTTGAAATATTCCCCATAATCTCTGGGGCCCTATTATGGCCCATTTTATTCAGTTAGAGTAATTTAACCTGTTTGTATGTTATTTAGAGTTTTATTATTCATATTAGATCAATTCTGATAGACAAAAAAAGCCGAGAGTTGATTATAAGCGATATAAGCGTAATATGGGCGATTCGGGGTCACCCGAGGCTGGAACACTGCCGGCGTTCCCCCTCTGGTTCCAGTGTTGCCAGTTGCGGTAAAATCCCGCCTCTGTTTTATGATGCCCAAAAAGTCAGTTATTATATTTAAAAAAAAAATGCAAGAAAAGGCGATAAAAAAAAAGAAAACAACTCCAAAAAAAATAGGGCCTGAGCAGACTCGGTACCAACATCGCCGTCACCCTACCTGATATAAATTACATAATTTCTTGTAGAAAGTCGTAAACATTCATTTGGTACCATTGGTTGCCAAAGTTGAGTATTTTTCAGTATAAATATCAATTTCCTATTTTTTTTTATTTTTGGGTGAGGCGGGGGGAAAATTTTCCCCATAGCCCCCTAATGGTTCAAGGTTTGGCTGAAGCCCCTATGCTCCCCTCATTTTTTGCTCGTACAAAAAGGAAAGTAAAAGGTCCATTCTTCCTTTGAGGGTTTACCTTTCATCACCAAATGGATATAAGTGTTTCAGTCCCCTTTTTGTAAGGGCGGAGAAGCCCCCCGAAAATTTAAGAGACAAGTTCGTGGATTCTGTGGGATTAAAAAACCCTAGCTTCCTCGAAACGAGGGGAAAAAGAATCACCTTCACTTGTTAGATAAAGTGAAGATTACCTCGATACCCAAAAAGTCTTGACTAGGGTAGGCCCAAAACCCCGCTTTCCCATGTCCCCCCCTTTGATTTTCCCCCGACTTTAAATTTTTATAAATTTTAAGGCTCCTTTGTCAGTTCAACGAATTGCCCTTTTCTTCAGAATTGCCATAATGCCCCTAAAAAAAAATCAAGTTATTAAAAGGAAAACTTTTATATAAATTTGAATATTAAAAGGTATCTTGTACAAGTCAGTATTTAAAATTAAATTTAGATGAATTGACATTCCATTTTTGTTTTCCAAGTCAATGAGAGAGACTGTTTTTAAAATGGTCATGACCCCCAGTGCCGGGCTTTCTCGCAGAAACCTTAAATAAAATTAGGGGAAAATTTTTTTGGCCAAAAAAGTCCTCAAGTCCTACCTATGTAGATCATGTAAAAATTTGCCCAAAGTCTCTCCGAGGGCCAGGCGGTTTCCTATGGTCAAAATGCCCATCTTTACGGTCCGTTTTAAGAGTACTATTTAATCGTTGGTCCCTTTTTCTCCCCTTTCATCTGGGGGACATGATATATATTAAAATTAGTTGATTTTTCTTCGAGTTTCCCTAAGCCCCTTCCTTTAAAGCCTAAAATACTTTCAGAGGTGGCTTAAGCCCTTTTGTCCATCTTCTCCAAGGGGGATCCCAGAGAAAATTTTTTCTGACCGTGGGACACAATTCACATTGACTTAAAGCAACATCTAACCAACTTCTGGAGTGAAGCCTCTCTTCACCAAACCCTATCATCCCCGCTGTAATGGGAGGTTTAGCACCGCATTCGATTTTCCCGTCCCTTTTAAGGAAACTTTGCTCCCTTAAACCCAAGGGGTGGCATGTTACCTACCCTGTGCTTTGTTGCCATGAGGGAAATTTCCCCGGATCATTGGGGTTTTTCACCTTTTGAAAAATCTCTATGGGAGACAGGCCCGAGGGGCATGTCCCTCCTTTATGACTTTTTGGAAATGAGGAGGTAAAGCGAGGTTCGTCTTCTTACCGTTTCTCCTTGACCTTAGATCCAAAATTGAGGGGACCCTGACATAGTTTTGAAAAACCAAGCTTGTAATGGACCAGTACAAAACCCATTTGTTCCAAAAGTCGAGGAGAATTTTAAAGTAGGAGATGAAGTTCTTTTTACTTTTTTTAAAGTCAAATAAATTTTAGAGCATGGAAAAGGGCCATTTAAAAAAATTTAAAAAATTTTTTGGGGAAAATTTATTACCTATGAAGGGCAAGGGGAAACCTAAAATTTTTTCATTCAAATCCTTAAGAAATTTACCGAAGAATTCAGTTAACTGCCTTAAAAAATTTGACTTATTTTTTTCCCCACAACTTGACAAGACAACTGAAGAAGTAAAGTGTGCGTTGACACCTTAACTTTAATATGATAAGAACTAATGAAATTGGTGACTCTTTACCACTCGGGCGCAACCACCTTAATGTTAACCCTTTGACTGTCGCGGCCGTATATATACTTTTTTCGAGGTGCGTGTTTGGGCGTATTTATCATAAATTCTAGCGGCTTCAAATCAAGCGGGAAAGTGGTAGGCCCCATGTGGAGAATGGGTCTGTGTGGTTTAGTGTGCACCCTATAAAAAAAAAACCGGGCAGCAGGCATAAGAGAAAAAAAAACTCCCACCTTTTTTTTATTAAAATGGACTTTGTGGTTATTTTCGTATAGTATTTTGGTTGTATTTCTTTTTTGGGCTCATTTTATAAAATGGAAAACATATTTCGAAATAAGGGATTTTTGATTGATTTTACTATAAAAAAAACCAGAAATGGGCTCAAAGTAGGGGAAATGTTTTATTTTTTCCAATGTTCAAAAGTAAACAAAATGAGCCATTGTCCAATAAAGTCCAATAGCCATTCAATATGCATCTGAATGGGTTGAGTTTTTTTATACAGTTTTTACAGCATTGCAGTAGTTGCATAATAAAATTAAAATTTTTTGTTTATTTATTTATTGGAGAGATTCGGGGGCCGGGGGGGCTGTGACCAGGCCCCCCCTTAGGCCCCGGATGCCCCATGTCACCCCGGACCTTTTTTGAAAGGGGGTAGGTGAAAGAAATCAAATTTTTTACTTTTGGGAATGAAACCCCGGTAATGGGCAGGCTTACCCACCCCGGGAAGAAAGAGGAAGAAGCAAAGGAAAAAACAAAGGGGTGGGGGCTGGGAAAAGAAAAAAAAAAGGGAAAAAGGGGGAAAAAAAAAATTTTTTGGCCGGAAGTCGCTTAATTCTGGACTTTTTTAAAATTTCCCTTTTTTTGTTTTTTAAAAAATTTGTTTTTTTTGGTGTTAAATCGAAAGGGATTTCCTTTTCAAAAAAAAAATAATTCTTTTTTTTTTTTAAAAAAAAAGGGGCAAAGGGGGAAAACCCGGGTTTGGGGGTTTTTCAAGCAAAGGTTTTAAAATTTCGGGTGCCCTTTAAAAAAAAACTCTTCATTTTGAAAAAAAATTTTTTTTTTTTAAAATTTTCCAAGGGAAACCCCAGGTGGGGGTTCCAAAATTTTGAACTTTTTAAAAAATGAAACCGGGGAAAATCCTATTTTAAACGGGGAAAAATTTATCCCAAAAAGTTCCAGTTCACCTTAGGGATCATTTGACCGAGAGGTAGACAAATTATTAAAACAAAAATCATTGAACCTTCAGTATCTTCAATTGTTCACCATAGTCATGGTTAAGAAGGAGGAAATTCATATAGACTTGCTATGACTTAGAGGCCCTTTTGCATAAAAATGGTGGGATGTGGCCTATGCCCTTAATAGATGCGATCTTAAAAAATTTTTGACGCTTCCTTTTTCAAAATTGAATTGCGCAGGGATATATCAAGTAAGTTTGTCCTTCTTTTAAGCAGTCATGCTTTTTTTCCCCCCCAAGGATGAGCAGTTAGAACTATGCCCCTTTGGTTTGGAACTGCCCGTGCTACCACGTGAAGATGAAAAGGTCTTGGGTAATATGCCAAAAGTTCAGTTTATTTTTGATAACATTTACTAATGACATTACGTGGGGGAACATATCCAAACATTTAAATCGTTTTGCGTGGTTACGCTCACATGGCCCCTGCCAAGCCGAAGAAATGCTTCCTTGGGTATAACAAGATTAGATATCTTGAACTGATACTTTCTAATAACTCTCTGCAGCCTCTCCCCAGTAAGATCAAAGCTTTATTAGAATTTAAATTCCCCAAAACCAAGAAGCTCACGCGAAGCTTTCTTGGTTCTGTAAATTTTTATGCACGGTTTATCCCGAATCTGGCTGATCTTACAGGCATCTTATTGGACTTCCTTAAAAAGTCTGTGAAGGAACCTCTTGAACTTTCCGACGTAGCTCGGGAAAAGTTTAATGAGATTAAAAGTATCTTTTCGAAGGACCCTATACAGTGGACCCCCGCATAGCGAACGCCTTGCATAGCGAACAATCCGCATAGCGAACGCTTTGTTCGCTAAAATTTTGCCCCGCATAGTGGACAAAAACCCGCTCAGCGAACTTCGTCCGAGACGCGTCCAATCTGCGCCCTCAGCCAGCCTCACATGTGCCGCCCGTCCCATTGTTTACCAGCCAGCCTCCGCGGGTAAACATTCAAGCATACACTCGGATATTTCGTATTATTACAGTGTTTTCGGTGCTGTTTGTGGAAAATAAGTGACCATGGGCCCCAAGAAAGCTTCTAGTGCCAACCCTACACCTCAAAGGGTAAGAATACCCATTGAAATGAAGAAAGAGATCATTGATAAGTATGAAAGTGGAGTACGTATCACCGACCTGGTCAGGTTGTACAAGAAACCAAAATCAACCATCGCTTCTATTGTGGGCAAGAAAACGGCAATCAAGGAAGCTGTTGTTGCAAAGGTTTAACTGTGTTTTCGAAACAAAGATCGCAAGTGATGGAAGATGTTGAGAGACTCTTATTGGTGTGGATAAATGAAAAACAGCTAGCAGGAGATAGCGTCTCTCAAGCGATCATATGTGAAAAGGCTAGGAAGTTGCATGACGATTTAATTAAAAAAATGCCTGCAACTAGTGATGATGTGAGTGAATTTAAGGCCAGCAAAGGTTGGTTTGAGAGATTTAAGAAGCGTAGTAGCATCCATAGTGTGATACGGCATGGTGAGGCTGCCAGTTCGGACCACAAAGCGGCTGAAAAATATGTGCAGGAATTCAAGGGTACATAGAAACTGAAGGACTGGAACCTGAACAAGTGTTTAATTGTGATGAAACAGGCCTGTTCTGGAAGAAAATGCCAAGCAGGACCTACATTACTCAGGAGGAAAAGGCACTCCCAGGACATAAGCCTATGAAAGACAGGCTTACTTTGTTGATGTGTGCCAATGCTAGTGGTGATTGCAAAGTTAAGCCTTTATTAGTGTATCACTCTGAAACTCCCAGAGCGTTCAGGCAAAAGAATGTCCTCAAGGATAATTTGTGTGTGCTGTGGAGGGCAAACAGTAAGGCATGGGTCACTAGGGAATTTTTCTATAACTGGTTACACCATGCATTTGCCCCCAATGTGAAAGATTACCTAACTGAAAAGAAATTAGACCTTAAGTGCCTCCTGGTGTTAGACAATGCCCCTGGTCATCCTACAGACGTGGCAGAGCGACTTTATGGGGACATGAGCTTCATTAAGGTGAAGTTTTTGCCTCCTAATACCACTCCTCTCCTGCAGCCCATGGACCAGCAGGTCATTTCCAACTTCAAGAAACTGTACACAAAAGCTCTGTTTCAAAAGTGCTTTGAAGTGACCACAGACACTCGATTGACTCTAAAAGAGTTTTGAAGGATCACTTTAATATCCTCAATTGTGTAAACCTTATAGGTAAGGCTTGGGAGGGAGTGACTAAGAGAACCTTGAACTCTGCTTGGAAGAAACTGTGGCCAGAATGTGTAGACAAAAGGGATTTTGAAGGGTTTGAGGCTAACCCTGAGAGGAGTAGTATACCAGTTGAGGAATCAATTGTGGAATTGGGGAAGTCCTTGGGGTTGGAGGTTAGTGGGGAGGATGTGGAAGAGTTGGTGGAGGAGGACAATGAAGAACTAACCCTGATGAGCTGATAGATCAACTTCAAGAGCAAGAGGCCAGACCTGGGGAAACTGGTTCAAAGGAGGGGAGAGAGAAATTGAAGGAATTGCCTACTTCAAAGATTAAGGAAATGTGTACAAATAGGCTTGAAGTGCAAACCTTTTTGATGAAAATCACCCTCACACAGCTATTGCAAGCCGTGCTGGTGACTGTTACAATGACACTGTTGTGAACCACTTTAGACAAATCATAAAGGAACGAGAGGTACAGGCCACTATGGACAGATATGTTGTGCGAAAGAAGTCCAGTGACTCTGAAGCTGGTCCTAGTGGCATTAAAAGAAGAAGGGAAGTAACCCCAGAAAAGGACTTGCTACCTCAAGTCCTAATGGAAGGGGATTCCCCTTCTAAACACTAACACTCTCTCTCCCCTCCTCCCATCCCATCAATCATCACCAGATCTTCAATAAAAGTAAGTGTCATGTAATTGTGCATGCCTTTTTCAGTTTGTGTGTACTAAAATTAACATTTTTTTGTGGTAAAAAAAATTTTTTTTCATACTTTTGGGTGTCTTGCACGGATTAATTTTATTTCCATTATTTCTTATGGGGAAAATTAATTCGCATAGCGAACATTTCGCATAACGACCAGCCCTCTTGCACGGATTAAGTTCGCTATGCGGGGGTCCACTGTACTTAAGATTCCAGATATTAATAAAACATTTTGTTTGAGAACTGATGCCTCCAATACTGGCTTAAGTGCGGTGTTACTACAATACCATGATGGTACTCCCTTCCCTGTATGCTTCCTAAGCCGGAAACTCCTTCCCGCAGAAACAAGATACTCCACAATAGAAAAGGAATGTTTAGCCCTTGTGTAGGGTATCTCCAAACTTAAATTTTATTTGCTGGGAAAAGAATTCATTTTAGAAACGGACCACAAACCTTTGATATACCTAGAAACTTTTAACCCTTTCAGGGTCTGTCCTGTAGATCTATGGCTTTACGTTCAGGGTCCAAACCGTAGATCTACGCCATGAGCTCAGCTCACTCTGATAAACTGTGAGTGGTACATTTGGGCCTAGATATGAGAGAATACATCTATGTGGTATGTGTGCACCACATAAAACAGATCCTGCAGCACACTGTGTATAATGAGAGAAAAAAAATGAAATCATGATTTTTCGATTAAAACAGCAACTTTGCAGTGTTTTTTCGTATGTTTTTTATAGTTGTATTTGCGATTTCTTGGTCTCATTTGATAGAATGGAAGAATATTACAGAAATAGAGATGATTTTGATTGGTTTTAGCACTGGAAATGGCTGAAACTGAGCTCAAAGTATCAGAAATGTTAAATTTTTGCCGATATTCAAGAGTAAACAAACGACCTCACACGTCTAATACACGTCAGCTGGTGGGTCTAATATACTTTCACAAATATGGTGATGATATTATACAATTATTACAGTATTACATAACAGTAAAATCTTCTATTTTTTGGTGTGAATAAAAATTCATTATGTGAATAAAAAATCAAAATGGAATTTATTTGTAAAGCCTCAAAACATAACTAATGAACAGAGGAAATGTTAGTTTAGTGCCAGGAATGCCTACATTGTTCATTCTGGACCCTATTTTGAAATTGGAATATTCTGAACTTTGTGTTAAATTGGCCAAATTAAACAATTTCCGATCACTTTATTTTGTAGTTGAAACAGTTGACTTGGCGATTTCTTGTGCTCAATCGATAGAATAGAAGTAATACTAGTGAAATAGCTAAGAATTTGGTTGATTGGAATAATGTAATTGGCCTAAAATGGGAGTCAAAGTCGGCAAAAATCGCCGATTCGTAAATATCGCTGACACTCAATATTCGCGAGAGCATAATTTCGTCAATTTTCCACCAAATTTCGTACTTTTTGTTTTATTACCTTCACAAAAAGATTCTCTACAATTTCGTAAGAAAAAATAGCAAATTTTTTTTTTGAAAATTCTTGGACACTGGTGCGTGACTCCAGATTTTGGGCCTTGGACCTGAAAGGGTTAAGGGAACCAACAGTCGACTGTTTGGGTAAAACAGGAAGGGTGGGGATTAGTGATGTATGTCGAGAAAATTTTTAAATTGTCTTAGAGGGGAATAAGATTAGAAGTGTCACCCCACTGAATCGTTTGGGATTACGGGGTTTCCTCAATGGCTTAAAAAAAGCTAATCTTGGGTGGGATTTACAGGCCCCCAAAACCCTTGTGGGGGTGAGTACAAAAACTTCATGGGACAAAAATTCCCTAAGGCATCACATTAAAAATTTTTAGTGCAAATTGGGAGATTTTAAATTTTAGCCCAAACTGAGTGGAGAAATTTGACAGGAAATTTAGAGTCAAGTGACTTTTTGATACGATTCGGGATTGTTTTTTAAAATGGGTTTTTGACAGAACCCAAAAGGGGGAAAAAAAATTTTTTGGTTTTTCCCGGGGAAAATTTTTTTGGGGGAAAAAAAGAACTTTGGGGGAAAAAAAAAAATTTAATTTTTTTTTGGGGGGTTCCCTTTTAAAAAAAAATTTTTTTTTCTTTTTTTAAAAAACTGAGAAATTACCTGGGTGGGGGGGGGTTTTTTTTGGGGGGTGGGGGGTTTTTTTTTTATATGACATTTTAAAAGGTTTTTTTCCCCCCAAATTTTTTAAAAAAAATTAAAAAAAAATGATCCCAAAGGGGAAAATTTTAAAAAATTTTTTGGGAAAAAAAAAATAAAAAAAAAAAAAAGAAAAAAATTTTTAAGGGAAAAAAAAAAAAAAAAAAAAAAAAAAATTTTGGGGGAAAAAAAACCCCCCAAAAAAATTTTTAAAAAAAAAAAGGAAAAAAAAATCAAAGGGCCCCCCCAAAAAAAAGGGGGGGGTTTTTTTAAAAAATTTTTTTTTATTTTTTTTTAAAAAAAAAAAAAAAATTTTAAAAAAAAAAAAAAATTTTTAAAAAAAAATTTTTTTACAAGGCCCAAACCAAAATTAAAAAAAAACCCCCCAAAAACCCTTTAAAAAAAAAAAAAAAAAATTTTTTTAAAAATTTTTTAAAAATTTTTTTAAAAAACCAAAAAAAAAATTTTTTAAAAACCGGGTTAAAAAAAAGGGGAAAAGGGGGTTTTCAAAGGGGAATTGGCCCCCCCTTTTTTTAAAATTTTTTTTTTCCCCTTTTTTTTTTTTTTTTTTAAAAAAAAAATTTTTTTAAAAAAAATTTTTTTTTTTAAAAATTTTTTAAAATTTTTAAAAAAAAAATTTTTTTTTGGGGGAAAAAAATTTTTTAAAAAAAATTAAAAATTTTTTTCCATTTTTAAAAAAAAAACAAATAAAAATTTTTTCCCCCGGGGTTTTTAAAATTTTTAAAAGGGAAAATTTTTAAAGGGGGCCCCCTTAAAAACTTTTTTTGGGGGGGGGTTTTTGGGTTTTAAAATTTCATAAAAAATTTTTTAAAAGGGGAAAAAAAGTTTTTAAAAAAAGGGCCCAAAAAATTTTTTTTTCTTTTTCCCGGGTTTTAAATTTTTTTTTAAATTTTTTGGGAAAAAAAAAAAATTTTTTGGGGGTTTTTTTTTTTAAAAAAAAAAATTTTAAAAAAAAAAGTTTAAAAAAAATTTTTTAAAATTCCCCCCCAAAAAATTTTTAAAAATTTTGGGAAATTGATTTTTTAACCAAAAAGGGAAATTTTAAGGGGGGTTTTTTTTGGGTTTTTTTTTTTTTTTTAAAAATTTTTTTTTTTTTTTCCCCCCCCCAAAAATTTTAAAAAAAAATTTCCCCCCCCCAAAATTTTTTGGAAATTTTAAAACCCGAAACCCCCCCGGGCAAAGGGGGAAAAATTGGGGGAGGGTTTTTAAAAAAATTATAAAAAAAGGGGGCCCCCCAAAAAACCACCGGGGAAAAAGGAAAAAAATTAAATTTTTTTTTAAAAAAAAAAAAAATTTTTACTAAAAAGGGGGCCCTTTAAAAAAAAAAATTTTTCCCCAAAATTTTTTGTTTAAAAAAATTTTTAAAAAATTTTTTAAAAAAAAGGGCCTTTAAAAAACCCTTTTTAAAAAAAAAAAAATTTTTTTTTTCCCCCTAAAAAAAAAACCCCTTTTCCCCGAAATTTTTTTTTGGGGGTTTTTGGGGGTTCCGGAAAAAAAACAAAATTTCCCAAAAATTTTTTTTTTGTTTTTAAAAAAAACCCCCTTTTTTGGGGGGAAAAAAACCCCGGAAAAACCCGCCAAGGTTTTTTTGGGGAAAAAATTTTTGGGGGAAAATTTTTTCCGGGGTTTCCGGTTTTTTTCCCCCCCCCCTTTTTCCCGGGGGGGGAAAAAACCAAAAGGGTTTCCCGGAAAGGGGCCCTTTTTTCAGGAATAAAACTTGTCACTGCATCAAAAAACTAAGGTCAAAAACTGGTGCACCGTAATCAATGAGGACAAAGAAGGGTCCCCCAAAAAGTGGTAAGTGAGAGTATATGTAAAAATTCATTGTCAAAAATTGCCAATGGGTCAAAAAGGTGGGGGGGAATAAAAAGGGGAAGAATAATGGGAAAAGTGACACTGTCACCCAAATGGGGAACAGACCAAGTGTAATCAAGTGCAAGATGGGACAGAAGAAAATTTAATGCAAGAGAGATCGAGTGTGATTCAAAATGAGTTGGAGCCCCTGTAAAAAAACATGAAGAGGTTGAGAAGTGAGAAGAATCTAAAACTGTCACCAAAAACAAAAGTGGGACACTCCCAATGAGATGATAACATTAAAATCACCTAAAAACAAGATGGGTGGTGGCAGAGAAGAGATAAGAATGCAATATCAGATACAGAATCCCAAAAAGGAGAGAAAATTATCCCACTTGTGCAGATAAATAATGGATGCATATAATGCGAGAGAAAAAGACCTGCTGAAACAGTAACCCAGTAAAAATTTATCAAAAAAGGGGATCAGAAGAAGCATGGACATACCCCAAAATGGGAGGGATAACAGCAAAGCAAAAAACTACAGCCAATAGCACTAAACCCTATCAAAAAATCTTTGAAAGGGTCCTAAGAAGCAAGATCACCCCCATCTAGAAACCCATCATTAACAACCCGGGAAAACGGGGAGAACAGGCGTCCTGTCCGTCTCAACTACGGGATCACTGACAAGGTCCTAAATGCACTAGAAGAAAAAAAGAATGCAGAGAAATAACAGACTTTGCAAAAGCCTTCGAAAGTGGGGACATGGGGAATAGGCACAAATGCGCGCTAAAGGAAAAACAGGAAAAGTGGGTCGTGGTCTATAATTTCCTCACTAACAGAACACGAGAGTAGTCGCAACGAGTAAAGTCCGAGGCAGCTACGGTGAAAAGCTCTTTCCACAAGGCACAGTACTAGTCCCATCTTGTTTCTCACCCTCATATCCGACATAGACAAGGATGTCAGCCACGCACCGTTTTTTCCCTTTGCAGATGACCCCCGAATTGCAGACGTGTCCCCCTTTGAGACACGCAAGGCTCCAGGGGGGGACATCAACCAAATCTTCAGTGGGCTGCAGAAAACAATATGAATTTTAAACGATGAGAAATTTCAATTACTCAAATGTAAAATGAGGAAATAAATCTTCATCAGAGTACAAAAAAAAATTTTGGGGCCAAAAAATAGAGCGAAACCCCCAACGTCAAAGCTGGGATGATTATGTCGGAGGATCTCACCTTCAAGGACCATAACATTTATCAATCGACTGCTAGAAAAAAGACAGGATGGATAATGGAAAACCTCAAAATAGGGGGGGCCAAGCCCCTGATGACACTCTTCAGGTCCTTTTTCATCTAGGCGGGGAAAATTTTGCACTCTAAAGCACCCTTTTAAGGCAGGTGGGGAAAAGCCCACCTAAAAAAATTACAGAGAACTTTAAAGGGGCGTTAAAAGGAATAAAACACCTCAATTCGGGAGCGTTGAGGTTTCTAAACCGTATTTCCCCTGGAACGCAGGAGGGAGAGATACATGATTATATACACCTGGAAATTCCTAGAGGACTAGTACCGAACTTGCACACGAAAATCACTCCTACGAAAAGCAAAGAGACTTGGCAGACATGCACCATCCCCCCAATGAAAGCAGGTGTCACTAGCACGTTAAGAGACCATACAATAAGTGTCTAAGCCCGAGACTGTTCATCTGCCCTGCCCAGCACACAAAGGGGGATTACCACAGACCCCTGGCAGTCCCTTCAAGCTGGCACTGGACAAGCACCTAAAGTCAGTTCCTGACCACCGGGCTGTGGCTCGTACGTTGGTTTGCGTGCAGCCAGCAGCAACAGCCTGGTTGATCAGGCGCTGATCCACCAGGAGGCCTGGTCACAGACCGGGCCGCGGGGCCGTTGACCCCCGAAACTCTCTCCAGGTAAACTCCAGGTAAGCAAACTTCAGGCTCTTGTAGCCTGACACACACTGGGGAAAACTAGGAGAGCAACACCTGGAGCTCTCCCTAGTTTCCCTCCCCAGAGTGTCACAAATATTCACAGTAAAATAAGTCCCATTATTCACAAAGATAAGGTAAGTCTAACAATGAGAAGCAATAAAATCAATGGTTAGTAGGTCAGTGAAGTCAATTGTGTGAGTAAACAAAGCTGTAAGCAAGGAGGGAATCTGAAATGCTGTGAAGGAAAAGACTGCTGATGAGTTGTGAAAATGAGAAGGGCAAGAAGGAGGCACTCCGGTTGTCCATCGAGTGTTTCATCTCTGCAATACAGTCGGAAACAGTGTTAAAGTGTCTCAGCAGACAAGGAAAATGACGATAACCACAGTATCAGGAGCAGGTGACGGTAGAGCAATACAGAAGATTGGAGAGACAATGGAGGGAACAAAGAGTTTGATAGGGAGGGTAATATGAACCTGAGAGAGTGCCAGAAGAACAGAGAGTCCTGCAGTGTAACAGGAAAGGAAGGGGGCTGGGGAAGAAGTCTGGGGGGGAAAGAGGGACCACATGAATGGGGGTGAACCTCCACCTGTCATATGAGTTAGAAAGGGGAGCTGAGAACTTGGCCTGAGGCCAAAAAAGGAATCTTATTTGGGAACTGTAAGCACCAGAGGAATGAAAAAAGAGACTGGGCTTAGGAACAGGTTCAGCTTCACCAGGCGATAGGCTCAAAGAAGATGTAGGCCTGTGCAGGCCTCGCAAGAACTGATAAACTAGGGGCAAGAAGATGAAGAGAGTAGAGGTAGGAAGAGGTAAGGATGTGGGTTTCAGAGGGTAAAATCACAAAAGAAATAGAGATACAGGAGTGGCCCCAGAAGACATGGCACAAGAGGAGCTGACAGGCAGGAATATCGCTAAGATTGGAGTCTCTAGCTACTCAAGATAAGGACATATGAAGATTCCCCTAGAATGCCAGAGTCAAGAGACAGCCACAGCACAATTCACATCACTCTCCTTCAGACAATGATTTCAAATTCATTAAATAGACCCTGAAATCGAGGATAGAAAGGGTGGAGGTTATGTTGGCAGTTTCAGCGAGAATGGAAGACAGTAAGATATACCACATGATCCAGCACCAGAGACCAAGTACTCTTAGTCTGCAATACCTGCAATATTTAAGAACATAAGAAGAGAGGAAAAACTGCACAAGGTTACCGGCCCATGCAAGACAGGACCAAGTCTCCTACCAGCTTAGGCCAATGCCTAGTCAGGGCAGGTCACACTCACTTAAAGAAAGAGCATGGCATCTGACCTAGTAGCACAAGCTAGTCAGGTCCAACTCACACCCACCCATGACCACTCATGTATTTTTCAAACCTATTTTTAAAACTACAAAATGTTTCAGCCTCTATAACTGGACTCAGGAGTTGGTTCCACTCTATTACCAAACCAATACAGTGGACCCCCGCATAACGATCACCTCCGAATGCGACCAATTATGTAAGTGTATTTATGTAAGTGCGTTTGTACGTGAATGTTTTGGGGGTCTGAAATGGACTAATCTACTTCACAATATTCCTTAGGGGAACAAATTCGGTCAGTACTGGCACCTGAACATACTTCTGGAGAGAGAAAATATCGTTAATCGGGGTCCACTGTACTTTCCTATATCTTACATCATCAGAAATTTATCCAACTTAACTCCAATATTTTTAGCACACAAATTCACTCCCCTTTATTTATTCCTGTTTCAATTAATAAACCTCAATCATAGTCCACCCTCTAATTCTATTCTTCTAAAGAGAAAAACCCAGATTCAGGGTCCTCAGTCTATCCTCACAGGAAGATTCCGATTGAACATTAAAATGGAATAAAATACCGACAGTTTGTTAGGTACGACACCATATGCAACAGTATAGGTATCTTTATTTCGAACGTTGCACCTACACAGTAGGCTTCTTCATCGAGTACAGAAAAGTTGATAGGCAGCAGAAGAGACTTGAAGACGATGTAATCATCCATCACCCCTTAAAGTTTTGAGTGGTCAGTCCCATCATTCTGGAGAAGAGCATTGTTCCGTAGTCTAAAACATATTGTTTCGGACTACTGTTTGGAAATAGGGGAGTTGATGATTGGAACAGTCCTACTAGTTGGGTTATTGAGGCTGGGACTTTGGGTAGTTTCAAATCTAGGTGATAAAGTACATGAGTGGGAGGGTTGGATTTGAGTGGGACATCACATCAGAGCTTATTTCTTGGGTGGCATTGAAAGTGGGGTTGGGGGCAAATTTTTGTTGTGGGATGAATTTGTAAGGACCTGCCTAGTAAGGGCCAGCAGGCCCCCCCCTCCCTGCAGTGTTCCTCTCCTTTCTTATGTTCTTATTTAATATGTAGTGTCATACACATTGCGTCAAGGCATTCTGGAAGAAAAAAGCCAAACAGGACCTACAGTACTCAGGAGGAAAAGGCAACTCCCAGGACACAGTGTCTCACCATCATTGCTGCATCTTCAATAGAAGGTGTCATTTAATTCTTCATTTAGTAGAGTAGTACATGCACAATAAATAGTTGTGCATGTACTAACACTACTATTGTGCATGTATCCTTCACTTTGTGGTAAGAAAATGTAGTATTTCATGTGGTAAAATATTGTTTTCATAACTTTTGGTGTCTTGCATGATTAATTTTGATTTCCATTATTGTCTTTTAAGGAGAATATTCATTCGCATAACGATAAATTTCGCATAACAATGAGCACTCAGTAACGGATTAATATCGTTAATGCGGGGTCCACTGTATTGCAGTTCCTGAAAGAATTCAAATTAATGAATATTATTGTTATGAGGACATGCTTATCAAACAGATAGATAAATTGACCAAATTAAGTCCCAAGGACCCATTTATTGTTTTTCAGGGTTACTAAAAGGATGCAAGATGAATCTTGTCAATCCATTAACCTAAACTGTCCACATGTAGAGATACAGTGCAACCCTCGAGGTTTCGGAAGGCATCGACTTTTCGTGAAATCTCTGACTTTTGGCAGTTTTTTCCAGCAAAATTTGGCCTACGAGTTACGTGATTAGACTTCGTGATTCGCGGCGACCCGTCCGTACCATTCCCGCCCGTCACTGTGCACACAAAGCCAGCTCCGCATGCCATTCATGCACAGTGTGCCATTGTTTTATCAACATGTGGACCATCTCCCTCCCCTGTGTACATACCTAATAAATCTATTGTTTTTGTGATTGCAAGTACTAAATAAGTCACCCTGGCCCAAGGAAAGCAGTGCAAGCCCTTGTAAAGAAAGATGAAGAAACAACGATCTAATTCAAGCAGGAAATCTTGAAAAATATGAAGTTGGAGTGCGTGTTACAGAGCTTGCAGATGTATGCAAACCCCATTCAACCACACTTCGATCATTGCGAAGGGGAAAGGATAAAAGTGTGCTGTTGTTTGCAAAATGGGGTGGATATCTGACACAAAAGAATTGCAAATCCCTCAAAGAAGTGGAAAGGTTATTGTTTGTGTGGATTACCGACAACATTAGCAGAGATATGTGTTACGCAGTCGCTAATAAGTGAAAAGGCAAGGCATTGCCATGAGATCTTTTAAACCCTTTGATTGTTTACGCTGTATATATACGTCTTACCACTGGTTTCTGACGATTTAATACACATAAATTATAGTGGCTTCAAATCAAGCAGTGAAATGCTGGTAGTCCCACATGTGAGAGAAGGTCTCCATGGTCAGTGTACAACCATTTAAAAAAAATTGGTGAGCCAAGTGGCGCATTGTGGGGAATGCCATTTCAGTGTCCTTTTTCAGCATGCTTAGCGGTAAGAAAGTTAATTTGACACCCCAGCAAAATCTGGACTCTTCTTTTTCCAAAATGATGCTGCTAACACAGATGAAAGGGTCAGTGAAGATCAAGTTCATGAATTTGAGGAGTTTAGACCAAAGCAATTGAGGAGGAGGAAGAAGAGGAGGAAAAGAGAGGAGGAAGAGGAAGAGGATGAGAGAGGAGGAAGAGGAGGAGGAGGATGAGGAAGAGGAAGGAGGACGAAGGAGAGGAGAAGAAGGAGGAGGAAGAAAGGAGGAGGAAGAAGAGGAGGAAGTTAGTAAGACACATATGTCAACAGTTAGGTATCTTTATTATTGAAACGTTTTCGCCTACACAGTAAGCTTACTTCAGTCAAGTACAGAAAAGTTGATAGAAGCAGAAGATACCATTTTAAAAGGGTTCACGGAGGGAGGAAGGAGGAGGAGGAAGAAGGAGGAGGAAGAAGGAAGGATGTAAAGATGGGAGGAGGAAGGATAAGAGGAGGAAGAAGTGAGGAGGAAGAAGGAGAGGAAGAATGAGGGAAGGAAGAAGGAGAGGAAGAATGAGGAGGAAGAGATGAGAGGGGAAAGAAAGGAGGAAGAAGGAGGAGGAGAGGAGGAGAGGAGGAAGGAGGAAGGAAAAGAAGGAAGGAGAAGGAGGAAGAAGAAGAAGAAAAGAAGAAGAAGAAGAAGAAGAGGAAGAAGAAGAAGAAGAAGAAGAGAAGAAGAAGAAGAAGAAAAATAATAATAATATGTTCCCTATGAAGCAAGAAAAAAAAAGAAAAATCCGGACCCCATGACAGTGACAAAGATAAGGAAGAAAAACATCTGAAAAAGCTGACTTTTGTGAGCGTAAACGAGGGGTGAGGGAGAGGTGGCAGCTGATAAGAAAAGATTAGATGACCATCCCCCCCACTTTTTTTTTGCGGTACACAAACATTTCTGTCTGTCTATTTTCTGTCTTAAGCTCCCGTCTATCCTCTAGCCCTTGTCTCAAAGGCCACAAACTGTGTCACATCCCCTTTAAAACGCCCTTTGTGCGGTGCTTCCCCTGGGGGCACCCGCTCTCTTGCATGCTCCCCTTCCTTTGTATTCGGCTTGTCTTCCTTTTTTCCCCTCCCCACTACCATTACTTTTTTCCCTCTTTTTTTTCTCTACTACTACAATACTGTGAAATTGAACACGGGTTACGGCGCTGGTTGTCTTTGTTTGGACTTTTGCCATCCAGTGGCTGGCGGATGGCGAAACGTCTATGAGGGGGTCCCCGGGGTGTTGTGCATGTGTCTTAATTTCTCTTGTCGGTATTATATACAATTTTGTACTTACTATACTACACTACACCACCCCCCCTCTTCCGCCTATATAAGCCCGTCCTCCTCCTCTGGTAGTTGACTTTTCAATGGCCCCATTCGGACCGAAACTCGTCGTAAGCTTCTCTCTTTTAGTGGGGGTTTATTTGTGTATCTTTCCGTCACGGTTTTGTCCCTTTTTTTTTGTTATTTAAGGATGCAAACCGAGAATTCAAACCCCAAACAAGTGTTTAATTGTGAAAAACGGGCCTTTTTTGGGAAAGAAAATCCCAAAAGGGGACCTACATCACGCAGGGGGGAAACGGCACTCCCGGGACACAAGCCTATTAAGGATGGGCTTACCTCATGTTTTGTGTAATGCAGTGGAAATTTTAAAGTGAGCCTTTACTGGTGTACCTCAAAACCCCATGTTAAGAAAACATGTCCCCAAGAGAAATTTTTGTGTGATGTAAAGGGCTAAAATAAGGCAGGGGTCAAAAGGGGGAATTTCCTAGACGGGTTTTAATGAAGTGTTTGGCCCCCCGTGGAAAAACCTCCTGGAAAAAAATTGCAAATCAAGTGTCTCCTTTTATAACTCTGTCTATCTGCATATCAGTCTATTTGAATGTGTCCTCAATTATTTTAAATACAGTTATTTACATAAGTAAATTATCTAGGATAACCCAAAAATTCTAGGCGAGTCTATACAGTGTTTTAGATTAAACATAAATAAACATGACACAAATAATACAGTGTCATGCTCGCAATCAGGGGGCACACATCACCCCAAACCAACAGGGTTTACTACCCCTCCCCGGGAAAAAGCAAAAGAGGGAAAACAGACCACACAGCAGACAGAAAGATAAAAAAACAAGACAGTCAATAAACAGGCTAGGCAGACAGACAGATAGATGTACAACAACAGCGATGTCTGATAGACAATGACAGATGGGCATACAGAGAAGTTTTGTGTGCAAGGGTAAAAACAAAAAAGGAAGGTTCCTCCCTCCAGCGCACTCATTCATCAAATGTATTGTTTCTGACACTTGTCATAACACCCTAATTTAAAAAGTTCATATTACACTCCAGGGCCCCACAGAAGGGAGAAAAACGATAAGCTGAACTGGAAAAGATAAACAAAACTAGGGAGACAATAGATGTACAGATACAGACAGATAACAGGCGACAGATAGACTGACAGACATACAAAGACATGTTTGTGTGCAAGAGTAAAAACATACAAAGGCAAGGTTCCCTCCAGCTGAGCACATTCATCAATTGTCACTTATCTGACCCTTGTCATAACACCATGCTTCAAGGAGTTTCATACTCCAGCATGTCTAAAACATTGCTGGGACCTATAAATACTTCGTATACATTTCTAGACAATAGTAAATGACCAGGGCAGGTGAAAATGTTCACCTGTCAGTGTGATTGTTACAATTTGAGTACTATTTTGGTACATAATATTAGTGTCAGAACAAAGATTGGCTATGAAATCACAAGAACTATTGCAAATTGTAATTATCAGAACATAAAAATTATATAAATTAAAATAAAAATGAGAAAAAATGTAAATTGACAACGCTTTTGCAAGTGGCAGGACTGGATGTTGCCTTCAGGTGAGCATCCATAGCCAACTTCATGGTCTTATATCTTGGTAAGTACTGGTCCTAAAAATTTTTTTTTTCGGTCTTATACCACACAGAAAATACCCATCTTTTATTTAAAACAAAAACAAATTTTTTTTTTTTTTTATTTTTCAAAATATTCAGAGCTCCACGCAGGTGAACGTAGATCTATGTTTGGGCAGTTTAAGGGTTAATGAGCGTGTTTAATGCATCCATCTTAAGTGGTGTTGTGCCAGAGATGTGGAAGATAGCTAATGTAGTTCCTATAGTAGGCAAATTATTAGAATCAATTATAGCTGATATTATTAGAAGTCATCTTGAAGAGCATAACTTGATTAATGAATCTCAGTATGGGTTCACGAGAGGTTGTTCCTGCCTGACAAATTTACTGTCGTTCTTCAATGAAACATTTGAGGCAGCAGACAGTAATAAAGAATATGATATTGTTCATTCAGATTTCAATAAATCCTTTGATAGAGTACCTCACAAGAGACTTAAGAAAGATGGCAGCTCATGGTATAGGAGGAAAAGGTTTAGCATGGATAGAGGCATGGCTTACCAACTGAAAGTAGAGAGTTTCCATTAATGGGGTCAAATCTGAATGGGGATTAGTCACTAGTGGTGTTCCACAAGGATCAGTTTCAGGCCCTCTGAGTTAAGTACAGGTCACCACCATTTTATAGCTCTATACATCACTAGTGAGGCGTCGTTTGTATTATGCCGCTCAGTTTTGGTCTCCTTACTACAGGATGGATATAGGCTCATTGGAGAACATACAGAGAAGAACGACTAAAATGATTTACTATATAAGGAATCTCCCGTATGAAGATAGCCTCAGATTAGATTTTGCCACCGAAGTGGCTAGTTTATTGTGCACCCCATATCCATCCTGTGGACGGTAGCGCGAGAGCATATGGATACACAAAAGGCCTAGGAACTAGGCCCCAAAGGGTTAACAGGAATACATATGGATTTATATCTACATATCTATAGTTCACTTATCTGTTACAAGCAAATTTAGGAAATTTGCTTAGTATATCTGGTATCTTTATTTTCATTAATAAGATATCTTGACATGTCACATAGGTTATTATACTGTCTGTCTCTGTATTCCTCAATAAGTGGACAATTAAGCACATAGATAGCCTCAGAGCCTTGAATCTCCACTTTCTGGAGAGACGTAGAGTGAGGGGAGATATAATCCAAGTGTATAAGTGGAAGATGGGCAGAAACAAAGGTGATATTAATAAAGTACTGAGGGTGTTGAACCATGAAAAAACAGAAATAATGGATTTAAGTTGGACAAATTTAGATTTAGATATAGATTTTTGAACAGAGTGGTGGATGCATGGAATGATTGTCTGAATAGGGTAATTGAAGCTAGAACTTTGAGTAGCTTTAAAAAGAGATTGGAGAAATATATGAGTAGGAGGGGCTGGGTTTGATTGGTGCCATGGGTATGGGAATTAATTCATGGGTAGTTTTGGGTAGGGGCTGTTTCAATAAGTACCTGCCTTGTATGGGTCTATAGGCCTTCTGCAGTGTTCCTCCATTCTTATGCAAGAAAGGAGGAACACTGCAGCAGGCCTCTTGCTCATACTCAGCAAGTCCTTCAAAATCCATCCCACTAACAAAATATTTGGCCAACCCAATTTTCAATGCTACCCAATTTGATAATTCTATTCACTAATGTGTAGGTCCCACTAAAATTCACACCTCTCACCCATGTATTTATATGACCTAAATTTGAAACTACCCAAGGTTATAGCTTCGATAACCAATATAAATATGATTGGGCAGCTGGGAATTTAATGGCTGTGAATTCACGAATGTTTGAAGCCCGTGAAAGTGGAAACCGTGAATGTTGAGGGAGACCTGTACTTCATGATATGAAGCCAAGGATTCTGTTAACTTTATTGTGAACACTTATGCACTGCTGTCTTGGTTTCAGATTACAGTGGACCCTCCCTTTTTGTTGGGCTTTGTTTTCATTCATTTCCATCATCGCTGATTTAAGAACATTAGAATGGAGGAAAACTGCAGAAGGCCTACTGGCCCATACAAGGAAGGTCCTTATCAAAATGACTTCTACCCAAGAATTTACTCCCGTACCCAATGACATAAATCAAACCCAACCCCTCCCACTAATATATTTGTTCAGTCTCTTTTTAACCCTTTGACTGTTTACGCCATATAAATACGTCTTACGCGCCACTGTTTCTGACGTATCTATACGCATCAATTCTAGCGGCTTCAAATCAAGTGGGAAAGCCTGGTAGGCCTACATGAGAGAGAATGGGTCTCAGTGGTGGGTGTGCACCCTGTGAAAAGAATCTGGGACTCAGTGGTGCATTGTAGGAACGCCATCTTGGTAGTCCATTTTCACCATACCTTGCAGCAGGAAGTACCTCACTCCTCGGCGGATTGAAAGTCTTTTGTTCCCAAGTGATAGCTCTAACAGCGATGGAAGTGTCAGTGACAATGAATTCTATGGTTTTCAAGTGAGTGTGACCGAAAAAAGTGCCCAGGATGACGTAATTAGTGATAAAAACCCAGATGACCCACAACCTTCGACCTATGGTGCTGGGCCGGCTCATTCATGTTCACATTCACCTGTACCAGGATGAAAGAGGAAACTACTTGGCCGTGTACAAGACCCAGATGTTAGCAGTGAAAGTGATAGTGATATTGATAGTGATTTCAAGATTATTGAAAGCAGTTCTAGTTGTGACAGTGAGGGTGAATATTCCCCAGTGAAACGGCACTTTGTGCGATGTAGCGTGCGGTCTGATGGTGTGTCATATGCTGTTCCAAGGGGAAGGAATAACTCTGGGAGCACATCCCATGGCCCTACACCACGACCCGATAGTGAAGATGACGATATTGTTACGATGGGTATGAATGATGTGAGTGAGGCAGCAGGCAGTGGTGGTGATAGTTATGGTGGCACGACCCATGTGGCATCAGCAGCGGGCCACGTTACTACCAACTCTGCTGATTCTGCACAACAACAACCAGCCTCACCCAACCCCACACTCCCACAACCTACACAACCACAACCTGCACAACCACAACCACGTTTCAGTATCCAGAACCCACCAGCAGACCACATCTGGGATTGGCAGGTAGGTGATGAGTTTGTTCCCAGTCCCCATGACTTTGATGAAACACAAAGTGGAATAAAGCCATCATGTCCACTTGGGAACAATGCTAGTGAACTGGAATGCTTTGAGTTATTTTTCGATGAACCCCTGATGGACATCATTGTCAGGGAAACCAACATATACTATGAGTACACCATGGCATATACAATTCTCTCACCAAGATAATGGCTACACAAGTGGAAGGACACAACTGTGGCAGAGATGTACCTGTTTTTTGCCACAATAATGTTTATGCCACATGTGTATAAGCACACTGTCACTACATACTGGGTAACAGAACGCCTGATTTCAGCTCCACGTTTTAGTGACATTATAGGTGTCAATCGTTTTTTGATACTGTTATGTATGTTACACTTTTCAGACAAAACCAGGCCTGACAGAAGTGACAGGTTGTATATGATCAGAAATGTGTTTATGTACATGAAACAAAAGTGCTGCATGTATTTTTATCCCTTCAGGAAGCTTGTTATTGATGTGTGTATTGTACTTTTTTATTGTTTTTTGATGCCTGGTTCTATTGCTAACTTAATATAGGTTAGTGTAAACTTGTTATCTAGTGTTTGTATGCATTTGTAAGTGGAAAAAAAGGGTGTTCCACTTTACGGCGGTTTCCGCTTTACGGCGGTAGCCTGGAACCTAACCAGCCATATAAGTGGGGCCCTACTGTACCTCTAACTCTCCATTTAATAACTCTCCTCTCCTATTTTTAACTGACAAATTCATTAGTTCTCTAGGCTTCCTTAACTTGTTAATCTCACTCCAAAACTTTTTCTTATTTTCAACAAAATTTGTTGATAACATCTCACCCACTCTCTCATTTGCTCTCTTTTTACATTGCTTCACCACTCTCTTAACCTCTCTCTTTTTCTCCATATACTCTTCCCTCCTTGCATCACTTCTACTTTATAAAAGCTTCTCATTTGCTAACTTTTTCTCCCTTACTACTCTCTTTACATCATCATTCCACCAATCGCTCCTCTTCCCTCCTGCACCCACTTTCTTGTACAGGTATCTTTTGACAGATATGTTGTGCGACAGAAGTCCAGTGACTCTGAAGCTGGTCCTAGTGGCATTAGAAGAACAATGGAAGTAACCCCAGAAAAAGACTTGCTACCTCAAGTGCTAATGGAAGGGGATTCCCCTTCTAAACACTAAGAAGATCAACACTCTCCCCTCCTCCCATCCCATCAATCATCACCAGATCTTCAATAAAGGTGTCATGTAACTGTGCATGTCTTCTTCAGTTTGTGTGCATTAAAATTAATATTTCATGTGGTAATTTTTTTTTTTTCAATACATTGGGGTGTCTTGCACGGATTAATTTGATTTCCATTATTTCTTATGGGGAAAATTAACTTGACTAACGATTATTTCGATTAACGATGAGCTCTCAAAGAACAGATTAATATTGCTGGTTGAGGGTCCACTGTACTACTACTGACTGTGCAGTTGAGTATAAAGTTACGAATTAGTAACTTATCATAAGCCCCAGTGAGGAGCAGACCTTTGAGTCCACACAAGTAAGTTTTCCATTCAGCATTCGGTGAATGAAATATGCTGACATAATACCCCCTAGGGGTAATTTATTACTAATATATTTCTTTTCCAGCCCATTGAGAAGTGGCTACAACAGCTTCTCAACTCCTCGCCTGCAGGGGTGGCTCTGTTGGCGATAGCTATCAATCAAGCTATGTTCCCCGTATATTTAATTTTAACCTTAGCTGGTAAACCATTTCTCAACATGAACTGAGTTTGTCTAAATCCTCCTGAAGTTACGAGACATCAACGTCTGAATTGAATATCCTACCCATCTTCATGTCATCAGCAAATTTGCTTATGTCAGTGGTAATTCTCTCATCAAGGTCATTTATATATATTATAAACAACAATGGGCCTAAAACTGATCCCTTGGGAATGCCACTTGTTACAGATCCCCACTCAGATTTAACCCCATTTATGCACACTCTCTGCTTCCTATTAGTGAGCCATGACTTGAGCCATGACTTGAGCTATGACTCGATCCATGACTGCACTTTTTCCCCAATGCCATGAGCAGCCACTTTCTTCAACAGCCTCTGATGTGGTACTCTATCAAAAACCTTACTAAAATGTAAATAAACAATATCCACTAGGAATTTTTATTGACCTAAGAAAAGCTTTTGACACAGTTGACCACGGCATCCTACTCCACAAACTTGACCATTACGGTATAAGAGGCCATGCACTTGCATATTTCAAATCTTACCTAACTAATAGGTATCAGTATGTCACCATTAAAGACACAGCATCAACAACACAGCCACTTGATACTGGAGTTCTGCAGGAAAGTGTCCTTGGTCCCCTGCTCTTCCTCATATACATCAATGATCTTCCAAACGTATCTCAACACCTGAAACCCATTCTCTTTGCAGACGACACGACTTATGTCATCTCTCACCCTAATCTTGCCACCCTCAACACCATTGTTAACGAGGAGCTGATCAAAATATCGACTTGGATGACAGCCAATAAACTTACGCTTAACACTGACAAAACCTACTACAGTGGACCCCCGCATAACGATTACCTCCGAATGCGACCAATTATGTAAGTGTATTTATGTAAGTGCGTTTGTACGTGTATGTTTGGGGGTCTGAAATGGACTAATCTACTTCACAATATTTCTTATGGGAACAAATTCGGTCAGTACTGGCACCTGAACATACTTCTGGAGTGAAAAAATATCGTTAACCGGGGGTCCACTGTATATTATGTTTGGTAGCAGAGCAGGAGATGCGCAAATTAACATTAAGATCGACAACACTCTAATTACCAGATATAATGAGGGCAAATTCCTAGGCCAATACCTTGACAACAACCTGAATTTCAGCACCCATATCCAACACATAACCAAAAAAGTATCCAAAATGGTTGGGATCCTCTCCAAGATACGATATTACGTGCCGCAAAATGCCCTTCTCACACTATACCACTCATTTATCCATACCTCACCTATGCTATTTGTGCTTGGGGATCAACTGCAGCAACACAACTAAGGCCAATAATGACCTAACAAAAAGCCACAATAAGAATAATCACTAAATCTCATCCCTGGCAACACACCCCCCCACTCTTCATAGATCTAAACTTACTCCCTGTTCAGTACATCCACACTTACTACTGTGCAATCTACATCTACAGGACCTTAAATTCCAATATTAACCTTGACCTAAAATGCTTTTCTTGATAGTTGTGACAGAACCCACAGGCATAACACCAGACACAAACAGCTGTACGAAATTCCCCGTGTCTGACTAAACCTTTACAAAAATTCAATGTATGTCAAAGGCCCTAAAATCTGGAGCATCCTACCTGAAAACTCTAGAACTGAAGACACATTCATCACCTTCAAAACTACCATTAGAAAACATCTTATATCCCTGATACACCCCGTCAACTAACTACACGAATACCACCTGGTGGTTCACACTTACACTCACTCACCCATTTGACCATAAACAGAAACATTAATCTCAATCTTAAAATAATGAATCCTAACTAGTCTAAGTTGGCCTGTGATACTCCAATACTGAAACTATGTACTGTGCCAAAACAAAAGCATTCACATTGCCAAACCCACAAACTAGTATTTAGTCACTTAGCCATAATACCAACTTACCTCATAATTTGTAATATTTTAAAATTAAGAAATAAAATAAGTCTGCCTGAAATGCCTAGCCATGCTAGGCGTTCTAGTGGTATACTCTGTAATTATTATTTTAATACATGTAAACCACACAACCAAATTCTGTAAACTCAGCATTGTAATCCTTATAGAGAATAAACTTTGAATACTGAATTCTTTATCCTGATCAACAGCAATTCTTTATCCTGATCAACGGCAATTCTTTATCCTGATCAACAGAATTCTTTATCCTGATCAACAGAATTCTTTATCCTGATCAACAGAATTCTTTATCATGGCTCCGTTTTTGCTTTCCTCCATTCTCGTCTGTGGTACAGTAAAAATATTGGCTCCATTTCTACTGCTTTCCTCCGCTCTCGTCAGTGGTATGGTACCTGTCCAAGTGCCGCGGCACACACAAAGCCTCCCACACACACATTCTGAGGCAGTGTCATAGGAAACATTTCGTAATAATTCATTGTTTTTTGCACTTGTTTATTCTGTATGACTGCTAGGTAAGCCACCATGAGCCTAAAGAAAGCTGCTTCTGCCAGCCCATTGATAAAGAAGGTGAGAAACAATAGAATTCAAGAAAAAACTTGTAGCAAAGTAGCAAAGTGGAGGAGGAAGAGAGAGGGGACAATATGCCTTCTTCAGTGATTCTACGATATGTATGATACTAAAGCAGCAGGAGTTGATAAAAGCTATAGTGCCAGCCATCAATAAAGTGTAGCATTTACAGTGTAGCAAGTAAGTTAACCCTTTGACTGTCGCAGGCCCCTTTCTGAAACTGTCATTCCATGTTGATAGAGAATCTTTTGATAGAGATTTTTCTTTGAAATGATAGAGAATCTTTTCCCGGTGGTAATGACACCAAAAGTACAAAATTTGGTGGAAAACTCACGGAATTACGCTCCCGCGAAGTTAGCAGTCTTGGCGACATATACTTATCGGCGATTTTGCCAACTTTGAGCCCTGTTTTTTGCCAATTCCGTTGCTCCAGTTGACAAAACTCATAGCTATTTATTTAGAACTCCATTTTATCTATCAGTTGAGTACAAGAAACAGCCCATTTACTGATTTGAACTACCTAATGAAGTGGTCAGAAATTGGCAATTTGGCAAATTTCATGCAAATTAAAAAAAATACCAATTTCAAAATAGGGTCCATAATAAACAACGAAGACATTCTTGGCACTAAAATAACATATCTTCTGTTCGTTAGTCACGTCTCTGGGCTCCTCTTATATTACTATTGCTTTCTATTTTGATTTTTTATTCATACATAAAGATACAAAATTTACTGTTATGCAGACTACTGCACTATTGTAAAAATGGTATAAATAATATCAGAGCACTTGTGAAAGAATATTAGACTCCCCAGTTGAAGTGTATCAGACGTGTGGTGTGATTTGCTTACTCCTGAACATTGGTAAAAATCGAACATTTCCGCTACTTTGAGCTCAATTTCAAGGTAGTTTTCATCATGAAACTAATCAAAATCATATATATTTCTGTAATATGTTTTCCATTTTATCACCTGAGACCATGAAAAAGAGAATATAACAATAAACACTATATGAAAATACACCTCAAAGTCGGCATTTTAATCCCAAAAAATGTTCAGTTTTTTTCTCTCATTAGACACTGCATGCTGCAGGATTTTTTTTATGTGGTGCACACTGACCACACAGATCCATTCTCTCACATGTGGGTCTACCAGCTTTTTTCCGCTTCATTTGAAGCCGCTAGAATTTATGCGTATAAATACATCAGAAACAGTGGCGCGTAAGATATATATATACGACCGAAACAGTCAAAGAGTTAAGCGATATAAAAAAAACACAAAACTTACTCCTCCAATGTTATTGGGGGTACATAGGGCCACTGAAAAACATATGCTGCCCAGCCTATCTTACACCACACTAAACCAATGCCAGCATCTCCAAGGTACAGTAAGTGTAAATACAGTGGACCCCCGCATAACGATATTAATCCGTTCATGAGAGCTCACAATTATGTGAAATTATCATTATGCGAATGAATTTTCCCCATAAGAAATAATGGAAATCAAATTAATCCGTGCAAGACACCCAAAAGTATGAAAAAAAAATTTTTACCACATGAAATATACATTTTCCTACACACAAAGAGAAGGATACATGCACAATAGTAGAGTAGTACATGCACAATATATATTGTGCATGTACTACTCTACTAAATGAAGAATAAATGACACTTACCTTTATTGAAGATGCAGCAATGACTGATGAGACACTGTGTCCTGGGAGTGTCTTTTCCTCCTGAGTACTATAGGTCCTGTTTGGCATTTTTTTCCAGAACAGGCCTTATCACACTGTGTATGCCACTACGATTCTTAAATCTCTCAAACCAACCTTTGCTGGTTTTAAATTCACCAATATGAGCACTAGTTCCAGGCATTTTTCCCTGTTCACCTGGGTGTTAGTCGACTGGTGTGGGTTGCATCCTGGGAGACAAGATTAAGGACCCCAATGGAAATAAGTTAGACAGTCTTAGATGACACTGGCTTTTTTGGGTTATCCTGGGTGGCTAACCCTCTGGGGTTAATTGTTTCTTGGTATTCTCAATAAGCCACACCAACAACGGTGCTACAGCAGCAGCAGCAGCTGACAGTGCTACAGCAGCAGCAGCAGCTGACAGTGCTACAGCAGCAGCAGACAATGCTATAGCAGCAGCAGACAATGCTACAGCAGCAGCAGACGGTACTACAGCAGCAGCAGCAGCTGACGGTGGTACAGCAGCAGCAGCAGCTGATGGTGCTACAGCAGCAGCAGCAGCAGCTGACAGTGCTACAGCAGCAGCAGACGATGCTACAGCAGCAGCAGACGATGCTACAGCAGCAGCAGACGATGCTACAGCAGCAGCAGACGATGCTACAGCAGCAGCAGACGGTACTACAGCAGCAGCAGCAGCTGACGGTGGTACAGCAGCAGCAGCAGCTGATGGTGCTACAGCAGCAGCAGCAGCAGCTGACAGTGCTACAGCAGCAGCAGCAGTTGACCATGGTACCACAGTATTTCGATAATATTTCTCACCCTTTTTACCACAGGGTTGGCACTAGAAGCTTTCTTGGGGCCCATGGTCACTTATTTTGCAGATAAAATCACCAAAAACACTGTAATAATATGAAATGTTCCGATTGTATGCTTGGATGTTACCGCGGAGGCTGGCTGGTAAACAATGCCACCGGCGGAACATGTGAGGCTGGCTGAGGCCGCACTTAGACGCGTCTCGGACGATCAGCATTGAGCGGGTTTTTTTAGCAGTATGCGAGGCAAAATCTTAGCGATAAAATGTATCGGTATGCGGATTTAATGTTATGTAAGGCCAATGTATGGGGGGTCCACTGTACATGGAACCTCTACTATGAATTTAATCTGTTTTTTTGGGCCCTTGCTCGCTTTTGGGATTTGCTCATTTGCAGCCGTTTTTTTCCTCATTTAAATAAAAAGAAACGAAATTTTTCCCCACCCCGGCTCTCGGGAGGCAAAATAAAACTTTAATATTTCAAAATATCATCTATACAGCTTTTTTATCTACCCCAATTCTAAATATCAACAAAAAATATAAAAAACACAAAAAAATGATATAAACTCGGGAATAAAATAGTTGTTATTATGGGAAAGGGGAGGGGGCCACAACTGCCCCCGGCTTTTTGTGGTAACCTCCCATTAATGAGGGAAAATTTAGAAGCTTCTAAAAAAAAATTACAGTGGACCCTCGATTTTTCGATTAATCTGCCCAGAGAGCCTGCCAAAAAAGAAAAAAATCACGAAACCAAAACCATTTTCCCATAAGAAAAAGGAAAAAAATTAATCCTTTCCCCAGACACCCAAAAATATTAAAAAAAATTTTTTTTTTCAAAAAAAATAAAGATTAAATAAATCAGAAATCAAGTACAGAAATTAAAATAATAATAATAATAACATTACATTAACCTTTACTAAAGACTTCTGCATGGAGGGAAATGGGGGGAAAGGGGATAGGGGGAAAAGGTGACACTTTTTTTTAAAATAAGAATCTCCTTCCTTGGCTTAGGTAAAAGCCCATATCGGGGGTTACCCCCCTTTTTTTTAATGCCAGGGGACCAGTTTGAGAGTCACTGGCCCCTTCACAAAAAAAATTCTTCCAAAAGGCTGTTTGTGCATTTTTTTTAAGATTTGTCTAAAGGGTGGGAACAACACTGTCATGTACATGTCCCCAAATAGGGCCCTGCAACAGCTTTGTTAGGGTAATTCACCAAAATGTTTGTATTTTCTGCCACTTTGCACAACGCGTTAATCTTTGAAGAAGGCACCTTCCCCATCTTTTTCCCTCCTCCCTGCACTTTTTTCCTGAGCGTGTCTCTTGCTGTTGCAGATGAACCCTTTTGCAGCTCTTCAGTGGTTATTTCCCCGGGTCCCCCCAACTCTTCGACTCCTCACCACTCATCTACAACCGAGGGGGACACCCGGGGACAACCCCAATGCCAAAAAGTTTCCACAACTGAATAGATTCCTTAGGGTCAGCCAAAAACCCTTAAAAAAATCCCTCTCTTGTACACAATAGCTCTGTAACACCACTCCACTCCATATTTTTCAATATTTCCTTTTTGTTTTCGATCGTGTTCCAACTTTTTTTACTTAAGGTTTCCCAATATTTTCCCTTTTGCCCAAGTGATTTTTTTGAGTTGTAATAAAAAAAAAACAATGAAATTATTTGAAACCCACGGGGGTGGTCAGTTTTGGGTAAACAATGGCACACTGACATAAAATGGCGTGGGAGGCTGGTTTTGTATAGCAGTGACGGCGGACGGGTCCCGGGAGGGTTGCCGAAACACGAGTTTTTTTCATGAAACTCAAACCAAATTTTTCCAAAAAAAACTCCCAAAAAGGTCGAATTTCATGAAAGTCGAGGTCCCAAAAAACCGAGGGTTACTTTTATTATAAGTACATTTTAAATTATACATTTTTTATTATTAAACATATTAATTTTTATTATTAATTACATTAAAAATATTGTTATACAGAGACCTCATTTAGCACAAGTTTTTTGGCATGATTGGGGTATACAAAATTGAAGAACTGGGGCACATTTTCATGTAACACTTCATAAAATCAATTTAAAAACAGGTTCATTTTGCAGGAAAAAAAGAAACTTGCTTTTCCCTAAAGCGGGGGCCTTGTGGGGATCAGGGGGGGAGACCTCCCACTACCCTTGCCACCCCCCGCACCACACCACCATCCCAACTTTTTTGAAAATCAAAAGTTTAGTCTACACCAATCCATCTTTTCTTGGGGGGAATCATCAATGGCCTCCACTCCAAACCAACAATAAATTTTATTTTATTTTATTTTTTTTATCCACTGGCCAATTCCCCCCCAAGCAGGGGGCCCGAAAAAAAAAAACTTCCCCATCATTCACTCCATCACTGTCTTCCCAGAAGGTGTTTACACTACATTTTTAAAAAACTGCAAATTAACACCCCTCCTTCAGAGTGCAGGCACGTACTTCCCATCTCCAGACTCAAGCCCGGGCCTCCCTTTTTTCCCAAATCCCTTCATAAATGTTATTTTGCTCACCCCCAAAACAGCCTCAAGTATTAAAAAAAAATTTTGCTCCATTCACTCCTATCAAACACGCTCATGCATGCCTGCGGGAAAGTCCAACCCCCCTCGCACAGATATTAGGCCGGAAAAAAGCCTCCCCCCCCGTACCCCCAACCCATTGTTATTCTTTTTTTTGCAAAAATAACGGGTCAAAAACCAGCAACAAACAACAAAATATTTTTAAATTTCCTGGACTGCTTAAAGGCAAATGCAATGTTCGGCTTTCACAAGCCCCACATACAGGATCATTTGGGGAAATGAAATATAGATAAAGGGTACAACCTATACGAT
The DNA here is from genome assembly GCF_026875155.1 of Cherax quadricarinatus. Lineage (NCBI taxonomy): Eukaryota > Metazoa > Arthropoda > Malacostraca > Decapoda > Parastacidae > Cherax > Cherax quadricarinatus. The sequence continues at coordinate 20,247,306 of NC_069470.1, read as the reverse complement.
GGGGACAGAGTGAACAAAAAAAAAGGGGGAGTTTGGGTTGTATATCGCAGGTCACTTATTTGCACAAACCCTTTTTAATGCCCAAATGAGGGTTTTGAACTTTTAGCAGAAAAGATCAAAAAAAAAAACCAAAACCAGTTATTAGGGGTAGTTTAAACCCTAATGCAAAACTTCCAAACAATTCCAGGAACGGAAAATTGAAAATTGACCACTTCGGGAAAACCTTCCAGTTCCTGCCCCCAACTCTTGCTCCGGGGGGATTCAATTTAAGGCACCAAAAAATGGAGGAATATAAAAATAATGTTGCAGTGATAACAAGGGGGCAGCTCGACGAGAACCACACACAAAAAAACTTTTAAATCTCCACACAAAATTCAACTTAAACCAGCAAAAAATAATATTAAAAATGATGTCTGATAGAAAGTCACCATACAAAAAAAAATACTTACACAATACGTGGACCCCCGCATACCGTTGGCATCACATAACGTTAAATCCGCATACCGATCTTTAAAACGCTAAGTTTTTTGCCCGCATACCGCTAAAAAAACCCCTCAACCTACTCGCCGAGACGTTTTAAATGTGCGGCCTGGCCACCTCAAAATTTTCCGCCGGACTTGTTTCAAGCCAGCCTCTCGTAACACCAAGCCACCAATCATAACATTTCATATTTTTAAGTGTTTTTGGTGTTTTTATCTGCAAAATAAGTGACCAGGGGCCCCAAAAAAGCTTCTGTCCCAACCCTGGAAAAAGGGGTAAGAAAATTTATCGAAATACTTTGGCCCAAGGTCAACGCTGAGCTGCTGCTGCGTAGCACGTCAGCTGCGTAGACTGTCAGCTGCTGTAGCACTGTCAGCTGGTTTGCGCACCATAGCTGCTCTCTGCTGGCTGCTGCTGTACCACCATCAGCTGCTGCTGCTGCTGCATCCCAGCTCTGTGCTTAGCACCATCAGCTGCTGCTGCTGCTGTCCCACCGTCAGCTGCTGCTGCGCTGTAGTACCGTCTGCTGCTGCTGAGCAGACGGTACCCCCCCCAGGATAACCCAAAAAATCGGGGTCATCGAAGACGTCTAACTTATTTCCATTGGGGTCCTTAATCTTTCTCCCGGGATCCCCCAAAAAAAATGACAAAACCCCCCAGGTGAAAGGGAAAAAATGACGGGAACAGAAAAGTTTTTTTGAAATTTAAACCCTTGGGGGGTTTTTGTCGTCTATACCTTACGAAAGGGGTTTTTTTTGACGTACTAGTACTCATAAATTCTAGCGCCTAAAATCTAGTGGAGAAAGCGGTGGGCCTTCATAGAAAAAGGGGTCTATGTGGCTGTGCACATTCTAAAAAAAATCCTGCACCACACTGCATATGAAAAAAAAAACTTTGCCCTTTTTTTTTTTAATAAACACACTTTGCGGGGTTATTTCGTATGGAATTTTTGGGTGTTTTTATTTTTTCTTGGCCCAAATTTTATAGAATGGAAGACATTTTACAAATTAGATGATTTTGACTGGTTTTTAAAAAGAAAGGTTTTTGAAATTGGCTAAAAGTAGCAAAATGTTCGATTTTTACCAAATTTAAAAAAGTAAAAAAATCGTTCCAAGCGTGCAATACACGTCAATGGTAGTCAAATTTTTTTCAAAAGTCACCAAAAATTTTTTAACCATTTTTTCACTAATGCAGTAGTCTGCAAAACAGAAAATCTTATATTTTTTTTTTTGAAAAAAAAAAATTCAAAGGGAAAGCAAAAAGTATATAAGGGGGGGCCTTGGGACGACTAAGCTAGAGTTTTCTTTTAGTCCCAGGAATGTCTTTTTTTGTTTATTTGGCCCCCTTTTTGGGAAAAATTGGCATCTTTTGAAATTTGTGTAATTGGAAAAATTCAAAATTTCTGACCACGTACGGATAGTTAATTAAAATAAGTGGTTTCTTGCACCCATTCATAGAAAAAAGGAGTTCTAGCGAAATATTCATGTTTTTGTCGACTAGTACAGTAAAATTTGGGCCAAAAAAGGGGGGCCAAAGTGGGAAAAATCGCCGATGCGTAAACATCGCCGAGACCCTAACTTTGCAAGCATAATTTCCGAAATTTTTCTATCAAATTTCAAATTTTTGGGTGTCTTTTGATGGGGAAAAAGATTCTCTACTTTTCAAAAGAAAAAAATTTTTTTTTTTTTTAAATTTGGCCGACCCGAAACGAGTTTCGGAGAGGGCCTTGCCCTCAAGGGTTAAAACGTAGGGGCTACACAGTGTGAAAGGCCTTTTTTTTTCTGGAAGAAAACCAAACGGGCCTCAGTACTCGGGAGAAAAGCCACCCCCAGGACACAGTGTCTCATCAGTCATTGCTGCATCTTCAAAAAAGGAAGTGCATTTTTCATTAGTAGAGTAGTCATGCACAATATAACTGTTGAATACCTACATTGGCAAGTACCTTCTCTTTGGTGTGGGGAAAATGTTTTTTTCATGTGGTAAATTTTTTTTTTTTTTCATATTTTTGGGTTTTTCTTGCACGGATTAATTGATTTCCTTATTTTTTTGGGGGGAAATTTTCAGTCGCATAACGAAAATTTTCGATAACAAAAAAAGTATCATGAATGGATTAATATCGTTATGCGGGGGTCCACTTATAATCGGGGTTCAGAAATGTATGGGGGACCCCCAAACCCGACAAAATGGATCAGCAAGGGAACCCTTTCCCAAAATTTAAATTAAATAACAAGAACAAAAAGGGGGGACCAAGTAAACCAAGCCCTAAATGATATAAGTTGGGAAAGATAGACTAAAACACAGACCCTAATTTATGCCTGGAATAGATTAACTCTGGGGCACTCGATAAATTCTCAAGGCATATTTTTTAAAGAATAAGGGGGAGAAATTTTAAAAAAGAAAGAGACGGGACTCCCTTTACAGGCATGGGAAAAAAAGAATAACAGAGGGGGCAAAAAGGGCCCAAAGTACGTAAGCGTAGGGAGACCTTTTCAGAGAAATAGCAAACATTAAAACTAAAGCAAAGGAATCTCATGGGATCGGGAATCGCGGGGAAAGAATGAAAAGCCATAAATGAATTTTGAAAGAAACCCAAAGTGTTTCTTTTTTTTATGACCAATAAAAGTTAGAAAAACACCCAGTATTTGGGCTCCTACTTAAACAAGAGGGGTCCAACACAGATGACAGAAAGGTAATGATGAGCTTTTTTAACCCCCAATATGACTGCTTTTAGCAACGTAACCAGACGAGGTCAAAGATCTAAATAATTTTTTTTGAAGCCACAAAATTTTGGTAACACAAGCCTACCTATTTATCCTGATGCCAAATGACTCGAATGGGCGAAAATTGCATGCCCAGCACTTTGTCCCAGGGCCAGACTAAAGGGGAACTCCGTCTTCATCAAGAACCACAAAACCCCATTCACATGCAATCACTCATCTGATTTTTTTGGGTTACCCTAGGTTACTACACTTATGCTGCTATGTTGTAATTCTATGAACTGTATTTTTTGTATACCTGAAAAACTTTCTTACTTATTTTAAAAAATCTTTGGAAGGGGGCTGGACACAGGGGGCATCCCCCGTTACTAAAAACAAAAGGCATAGCCCCCCCCACACAAAGGTGGGAGTAAAAGCAATAGCAAAGAACTACAGATTGACGTGCTAACAACCGATATCATGAAAAAATTTGAAAAAAGTCCTAAAAGCAAAATTTCCCCCCCCATCTATACCCCTCAATTACACAACCCAGGGGGAACATGGGGTTTAGAGCACAATCATCCCGTCTGTCCCAACCACTGATCACTACACAAATCCTAGATGCACTAGAAGACAAAAAAAAATGCAGATGTAATTCACAGACTTTTCAAAAAACCTTCAAAAAGGGTTTACCATGGTGTAATAGGCACAAAAAGCATACTAAAGGAAGAGCAAAAAGTTGGGAGATGAATCTACAAAATTTCCAACAAAAAGAAACACAAAGAGTGTAGTCAACAAGTAAAGTCTAGGGGAGCTATTGAAAAGCTCTGTTCCACAATGCAAAGTACCACTCCCCCCTCTTTTCTTTTATCCTCATTTACATAGACAAAGGGATTAAGCCCCAAACACCATGTCTTTCCCTTTTCAATGACACCCTAATCGCATGACATGTTTTTCCATTTCAGACACTGCAAGGCTCCCGGTGGACATCAAAACCCAACTTTTCAATCGGGTGCAGAAAAAAAATATGGAGTTCAAAGATAGAAATTTCAATTTCTCCAATATGGTAAACATAAAATTAAAACTTTTTTCATAGTTTAAAAAAAATTCGAGCCACATAATAGAGGGAAAAACAATGTAAAGACCTGGGAGCGTCATGTCGGGGTCTCACCCCTTTAAGGACCATAAAAATTGTATCAATTGCATCTGCTAAAAAATGACAGGATGATAATGAGAACCTTCAAAAAAAAGGGGCCAAGCCCATGAGACACTCTCAGGTCACTTGTTCTATCTTTTTCTGGAAAATTGCTGCACACTACAGCCCTTTCAATGAAGGGGAGGGGAAATTGCGACCTTAAAAAGTACAGAGAACCTTCATGGGACGCATAACGAAGATAAAACATCTCAATTTTCTTGGCGCTTTTAGGTTTCCGAACCGTACCCCAACCCCGGGGGGAGAAACATGTTATATACACCTGGGAAAATCCAGAGCGAAGTGAAAATTGCATAGAAAATCACTCATACAAAACAAAAGACTTGGCAACATGCAAAACCCCCCCCAAAGAAAAGCAGGGGGAAACACTAGCACGTTAAGAGAAAACAATAATGTCAGGGGCCCGAGCTTTCCCCTGCCTCCCGATACATAAGGAGGATTACCATAGAACCCCTCGCGTCTTTAAGCAGGCACGGCCAAAACCAAAGTTGGTTCCTAAGCACATTGCGTGTCATACGTTGGATTAGTGCAGCCAGCAGTAGCACCTGTTTATCAGACCCCCATCCACCATAGGCTGGTAAGATTGGGCCGTGGGGGCGTTGACCCCCCCAATTCTCCAGGAAACTCCATCCTTCCTCTTGCTATAAGCTAGCTGTTTGGAATTGTTTTGATCTTTAATTACTATAGTTGTATTTCCAAGTATCACAAAAACCCAGTAGGGATACCAGTGTTGCTGAAAGTGCTAAGAAAAACTATAACATTTAAGTCTTAGAATTAAATAAATAAATGCAGGGAACCCCAATTTCGAACTGCCCCAACCGACCAATTATGTAAGTGTATTATTGCAATGTAGGTAGGTGTAGTTGGGAGACAGCAACCACCCCGGGGAAGTACTACCTCCTGCCCGATGACTGGTGAAAAAAGAAACCTGTAACTTTTTGCATATGGGAGGATTGCTGTTTCTTTTTCTGTCTCATAAAACCTAGAAACAGGGATACTTTCTACTCCTACTTACTTTGGTCACCTTCACAACACGCACATGCATAATATATACATACATCAGGGTTTTTTTCCTTTTTCAAATCTTTTTTTTTCTTTATTTTTTCTATTACCCCTGGGGAAGGGGAAAAAAATCTTTCCTCCCTAAAACCATGCGTGTCGTATGAGCACTAAAAGCCGGGGGGCAATGGGCGGGAAAACCCCTTCTCCCGTAGACATTTACTAAAAAAAGAAGAAGAAAAACTTTATAAAATGGGATGCTTTAAAAGTGCTGGATGTAGGCGATGACAAGAAACAGATTTATTGCTGAGTTTTGATGAAAAGAAATTGGGTGTCCGGCCCTAACGAAACAAAGCTGAAGGGGGGAGGGGGGGTTTTCAGTGGGGGGAAATAAATGGGGAATTTAAACTGGAGTAAACTGAGAAGGGTTTAAACAAAGGAAGGGGGGGCAGTAATGTTAAATGATCATTATGGAAGGAGAAAAAAAAGAAAATTTAAAGTGTAAATTCAAGAATTTTGTGGATAAAGTAAAGGGTTGGATCGAAAAGTGGTATAATAAGCGGTTGGGACCTGGAGAAGGAGGAAGTAGAGGAGAAGAGAGATTTTGGGGATGTTAATGAAAGTATAGGGAAACCTTTTAACCCAATGAGAAGTAATTGTGGTAGGGGGGCCTGAATGCTAAAATAGGGGAAATTTTTTTGAGAGGGTGTGGTAGGTAAGTTTTGGGGGGCCGGGTTTTAATGAAAAATGGGAGCCCCCTTTTTGAACTTTTTATAGAAAGGGGGGTTTTGTTATAGGGAATAAAATATTTTTTAAAAAAAAGAGGATAATAAATACAAGATATGTGTAGGGCGAAATGACGTAGTTTGTTGGGTTATGATTGGTAGATAAAAAACTGTTTATAAAATTTTAGGATGTACATGTTTATAGAGGGGGCCCCAGATATATCAATCACTTTCTATTGTAGCACACGAGGCAAAAAAGGAATGGGGTACAAAGGGGAATAAAGCACAGGGGAAAAGAAGGTGAAGGGGTTTATAAACTAAAAGAGGGCAGTTAGGGGAAGATATAAACCTTTGGAGAGAGGGCAATGAAGGGATAGGCAATGGGGTCGAAAAGTTTTTGGGTAGGTTTTTTAAAATGAGTGTTTGAGTGTTCAGCAGAAGTTTGTGGTTACGGAAAGTGGGCGGGAGGGAAGAGGAACGATTGGGGGGAATGATGATGGAAAGAGAGTAAGGGAGAAAAAAATTAGCAAGAAAGTTTTTTTCAAAGTAAAGTGATGCAAGGGGAAAGGGAAAAGTATATGGAGAAAAAAAGAGGTTAAGAAGGGGGGTGAAGCAAAGTAAAAAGAGAGCAAATGAGAGAGGGGGGGAGATGTTATCAACAAATTTTGTTGAAAATAAGAAAAAGTTTTTGGAGTAGATTAACAATTAAGGAGCCTAGAGAACAAATGGATTTTTCAGTTTTAAAATAGGGGGGGGAGAGTTATTAAAAGGAAGTTAGAGGTATTGGGGAAAAGGGGGGAATACTTTGAGAATTGTTAAATGTTGTGAAATAAGGAAGCAGATTTCGTGTAAGGGCAAGAGGAATAACATCTTGCAAGGAGTAGGAAGAGCCAGTTGTAAGTGTGGAGGGAAATTCGTGAGGGGATAGGTAAAATAAAGGGGTAAGGCAGCCGGATTATGGATAAAGATTTTTTTTTTTTTTTTTTTTTATTATCACACTGGCCGATTTTCCCACCAAGGCAGGGGGGCCCGAAAAAGAAAAACTTTCACCCTCCAACACTCCCACTGTCTTGCCAGAAGGGTGCTTACACTACATTTTTAAACTGCAAAATAACACCCCTCCTTCAATGAACACTGTACTTCCCATTCCCGGACTCAAGTCCGCCCCGGTTTTCCCCGAATCCCTTCATAAAGTAACTTGCTACATCCAAGGCACGTCAAGTAAAAAAACCATTTGTTCCATTCACCCTATCAAAACCTCAGCATGCCTGCTCGAAGTCCAAATTCTCGACACAAAACCCCCTTTACCCCCTCCCTCCAACCTTTCCTAGGGCCACCCCACCCCGCCCTTTCCTTCCACTACAGACGATATACTCCCTTAAATCATTCTTTTCGCTCCATTCTCTCTACATGCCCAACCACCTCAACAAAACCTTCCTCAGCCCTCTGGGGCAACAGTTTTTGTAATCCCCACCTCCTTTAAATTCCAAACTACAATTCTCTGCATTATATTCACACCACACATTTCCCTCAGAATACATCTCCACTGCCTCGAGCCTTCTCCTCGCGCAACATTCTCATTATCTTCAACCCCTAAAGAAACTTGGGAAAAATATACCCCCCATACTTTCCCCTCTTTGCCTCCCAAGGGGCAAAGTTTTTTTCTCCACAGACCCAAGTGCACCCCCTCACTCTTTTTTCCCTCCAATTCTAGTTACCTCATTTTCATAGCCCCTCCCTGCAGGGTCCACCCCAAAATTTTGAATACATTCACCTCCCTACCCCCCTCCAATCTGATATCCAATCTTTCATCCCTAATCTTTTTGTTATTTCCCCAAACCCCTTACTCTTTCCTGTATTACCTTTAATTTCTTCTTTTGCACACCCTTTCCAAAATTCATCCCCCCAACTCTGCAACTTCTTTCAGAATCCCCAAAACACGTTCATCAGCAAAGACGCTGGAAAAACTCCCACTTTGTGTGTATTTTTTAAATTTTTTAAAACTATGCCTCTTGCCCAAAACCCTCGCATTTTTTTCTTTACAACCCCATCTATAATATATTAAACAACCACGGTGACATCACACATCCTTGTCTAAGGCCACTTTTTTGGGAAATAATTTCCCTTTTCCTACTACTCTAATTGAGCCTCACTATCCTCGTAAAAAATCTTCATGCTTTTTTTTTATTTTTCCTACCTCCTAACCTACACTTGCAAATCTGCCAATTGCCCCCCTATCCACCCTTCATATGCCTTTTCCAAATCCATAAATGCCAAAAGACCTCTTTTCCTTATCAAATACGTTCATTATAGTTTCACTGTAAACACCTGGTCCCCCACACCCCCCCACCTTTCCTAAAACCCTTGTTCATTGCTATCCTATTCTCCGTCTTACCTTTTTTTCAATTATAACTCTACCATACACTTTTTCCAAAGGGAACTCAACAGATTTCCCCCCATAATTTTTTGCACTCTTTTTATCCCTTTGCCTTTATACAAAGGAAAATACATCTCTCTGCAACCCTAGGGACCCTTTCCCTCTTTTCCCTACATTTTTTAAATAATTGCACCCAAACCCCTCCAAAAATATATCCCACCCGCTTTTAACATTCTATCTTTATCCCATCAAAAACCCCCCTGCCTTACCCCCCCTTTTATTTTTACCTACTGCCTCACAACTTCCCCCACATCACAACTGGCTCTTCCCACTCCCCAAGAGTTTTCCTCCCTTTCCCCCTACACGTAACACCTTCCCTATCTTCATCAACATTTAACAATTCCTCAAAATATTCCCTCCATCTTCCCATACCCTAACTCTCCATTTAAACTCTCCTCCCATTTTAACTGACAAAACCAAATGTTAAAAGCGGTGGGGAATAGTTTTGGAGTGGTTTGGGGTCAATTAATTAAATAAAGTATGGAAGAGGGGAAGGTACCTAGGGAAAGGCAGAGAGCATGCATATTCCTTTGTAAAAAAGGCAAAAGGGGTAAAAAAAAAGTGCAAAATTATAGGGGGATAAGTCTGGAGTATACCTGGTAAAGTGTATGGTAAGTTTAATTTAAAGAATTAAGATAAGACGGAGAATAGGATGCAGATGAAAAGGGGCTTTGGGAAAGGAGGGGGGGGGGTGGACCAGGTGTTTTCAGTGAAACATATAAGGGAAAAATAATTTGATAAGGCAAAGAGGTCTTTGTGGCATTTTTTGGATTTGGAAAAGGGGTATGACTGGGTGGATAGGGGGGGAATTGGGGAGATGTTGCAGGTGTGTGGGGTAGGAGGGAGTTCTGAAAGCAGTGAAGAGTTTTTCGAGGATATGAGGCTCAAGTTAATATTAGGAAAGAGGGAAATTTTTTCCCAAATAAAAGAGCCTTACACAAGGGTGTTATGTCACCGTGGTTGTTTAATAATTTATAGATGGGGGTTTTAAGAAAGTGAATCGAGGGCTTGGGCAAGGACGTGGGGGAAAAAAAAAAGAATCACACACAAAGGGGAGTTGTCACAGTTGCTCTTGCTGATGAAAACTGTGCTCTTGGGAGATTCTGAAAGAAGTTTCAGAGTTGGTGGATGAATTTGGTAGGGTGTGGGAATACAGGGGAAAAAGTAAGGTTATGAGGATAAAAAAAAGATTTGGGGATGAAAGATTGGATACAATTGGAGGGAGAGAGAGGGAGGAGGTAATGATTGATATTTGGGAGTGGACTTTAGCGATGGGTCTATGAAGAAGGGAATCAAGTTTGTGGGGGGGAAAAGGGGTGAGGGGTGCACTAGGAGTCTGGGAGACAAAGAACTTTGTCCTTGGGGGAAAGGGAAATGTATGGAAATTTTTACCAACATCTTATGGGGGTGTGAAGCAGGGGATGAATGTTGCAGCGAGGGGAAGGCGGGGCAGGGAGATGTCAGCTGAGGGAAATGTGTGGTGTAAATATAATGCAGAAATTCGTATTTGAAGTGGGGGGAGGAGCGGGTTTAAACCAAAACTTTTGTCCAGAGGCTGAGGAAGGTTGTTGAGGTGGTTCGGACATGAAGAGAAGGAGCAAAACGATGACTTCAAGAGTGATCAGTCTGTAGGGGAAAAGGCGGGGTAAGGGTCGGCCTAGAAGGTTGGGGGAAAGGGGAAAAAGGGGTTTTGTGTGTGAGGGTTTGGACTTCCACAGGCATGTTAGTTATTTAAATTTTATTAGCACCCCATACCCACCCGTGGGCGGTAGTCAAAAGTTTACAGAGGACAAAATTTGGTCCGGGGGACGGGGACTCCAAAAGTTTGATAGCTGAAAAGTTACAGGGGAAGAACTCACCAATTTACAAAGGTAATAAACTCACAATTTAAAAAGGAATGAACCACAATTTAAAAAGGGTAATGAACTCCTTTTAAAAAAAGGAAGAACTCCAGTAATTGGGGTCAAAATCATAAAAGTTACAAAGGTTTTTACAGTTTACAGAGACGAAAAGGGGGCCCGGGGACTGGGCCCCCAAAGTTTTGATAGCTGAAATGGGTACAAAGGTAATGAGCTCCAAGTTAAAAAGGGTAATAAATTCTGTAGAATGGTTACTTAATTTAATTTTGGGCTACAATCATGAACAAATTATAGAAAATGAGCAATTCACACTTCCACACCCGGGTCACAACTGAAATGATTTATTGGTGCAAAATGTTTGTGTCACACACCCACAACACACACACACACACACACACACACACACCACACCCCAAACACCACACACCACACACACACACACACACACATTTTTAGTTTAAATCTTTTTGCACCCCATACCCACCCTGTGGGGTAGTCAAAGTTTACAAAGGTACTAATGGGCCCAGTGACTGGCCCCCAAAGTTATGAAGCTAAACTATTACAAAGGAAATGAACTCCAGGAGATCTGGTCACAAATCATGGCAATTACAGAGGAAGAACAGTTTTTACCCTATACAGGGTTACAGTCTAAAAATTACAAAGAATGAACCACGATACTCCACACCTGGTCACAATTTAATGATTATAAATACAAAAATTAAGTGGATCAAAACCCCACACAGCGCGCCGCGCACATACACACCAGGGGGGCACGCAAACAGTGCACACGAGCGTACAAATATATGCAACACACAAGGGCGCACACCCCCACACACCACCCCCACACCAACACCCACACACAAAACCCTCACACACACCCACACACACACCCCCACACACACCCACACACACACACACACACACACACCCCCACCACAACACACCCCACACGCCACACACACAACACACACACACCGCACACACACACACACACACCCCACCACACCCTCACACCACCCCCCAAAACCCCGCACGCACACACACCACAACACACACCCCAACAACCCCCACACACACACACCACACACACACACAAAACACACACACAAACACACCACACACACACACACACACCACCATGTGGTTTAAAGCTTTATTTACACTAGCAAAGTCAGGGTATTTCTCCAGAAGGTCTCAATATACCACTGTGGATAAAATACTTAGCCATTTTTTGAACCTTTTAGTGGTTTTTTTTAAAAATTTATTAAAAATTTTTTCACCTCCCTACATAAGACCAATGTGTGACAAAGTCCACTGGCAAAGTTTACATTTCGTTTGGTCTACATCTGGTGGTGGTGTTTTAAACCCGCCAAAGTACTTGAACCCAGCCCGGCCCGGGGAGTAGTGACATCCAAGAGTCTGCTTATCTTGTTGGATGCACCAAACATGGGCCCTCCCGCATGATGGAATGTGATAGAGGGCGACTTTTGTCAATCTCCCTAATCTTAAGTCAATAAGTTTTATTTGAAGTTCTTTTCGTATTATTGTTTTTCAAACTGCTAAAAGACAACCCCCAAAATTGTATCTACCCCCTCTTTTAAAGCATACAGTTAGCCAATTTATCAGTTCATCTGCATCTGAAAACCAATGTGAGATGGAATCCCAGCATGTGCACTCTGACTCCATTTGTCCAAACTTACCTATCTATGTCTGGTTTTGGGAAAAAAGCATCCCACAATTTATACTTAAGGGTTTTGAGAGCATTTATGGATGACAGAGAATCAGTTAAAATTTAAAAAGTTTTTCAACCTTAGATACATGGCACATTTGAGTGAAAGGAGTATGGAAAAACAGTTTGTTTGAAGGGTAGGGCCCAGTTATTGATGCGTCCCTCCAATTTCTTTATGGACCCAACCCACTCTGTGTGACAACAGCAGCACTACCAGCTGCACCAGGGGGACTGGTAAAACAAAACCATCGACGTAAAAAATTTGGGGGAAAGTTTGTTCTGTGTGACAAAGTTTCATTTCAGTTTAAAGGGCAAATTTTTTGGCCCACCCAGGCCCATGCGTGAGCGTTTTTTGATGGGGAGTGAATGGGGACAAAGGGTTTTTTTTAATATTTTGACTGCTGTTGGGGGTTTTGGAGAAAAGTAAAAATTTATAAAGGGGGGTTCGGGGAAAACCCGGCGGGCCCGGACTTGAGCCCCTTGAGAGGGAAAAGTACAGTGCCTGCATTTCTAAAGGGGGGGTTTTTAAATTTTTCCTTTTTTTAAAAAAAATGTAGGAAAAGCACCTTCTGAAAGACAGTGATGGAGTGAATGATGGTGAAATTTTTTCTTTTTGGGCCACCCTGCCTTGGTGGGAATCGGCCAGTGTGATAAAAAAAAAAAAAAAAAAATTATGGCAAGTGCTTTTGTAAGTGTTTTTTTGGGGGGTCTGAAATGGGTAATCAAAATTTTACATTCCTCAGGGGAAAAAAACTCGTTCGGTAATGGAAACTTGAACCCTTCTGGAAAAAAGAAAGTTGGAAATTTCGGGGTTTCCCCAATGTTTTGGAAAAACCTGTGGCTTAATGGTTTTACCTTGTACACATAAAAAAAGGAAAAAAAATAAGTTTTTTGTGAGACTTATGAATGATTTTCCCTAAATTGCTGCTAATGACTTGATGACTGAAGATTTGACTTACTGAATGCCGAGGGAATAACTTACTACTTGTTTGATGACTTCTGACTTGAGGCTGATTTTGGGAACTTGACTGAATAACTTACGGGATTGACGACTTACTGACTTGATTGACTTACTGAAGGGAACTTGACGTTAATTTAAATGATTTGACTGCTTGACTGAATAACTTACGGATTTATGATTTGGGAAAGATTAAATTGAATGACTTGATGGACTGAAGGGACTTGACTAAACTTACTGAATGACTTGAGGGAATAATTTCCCTGTCTGACGGGAATTGAGGGATTAAAAATTTGACTTGACCGACTGTCAAGGGGGTTTTTCAGAAAAGTGGAGGGGGTTTAAAAATACTCATTTTGGCGGGTATTTTCTTTAAAAAAAAAGTAGGGGGAAAACGCCAACCCCCAAACCCCTGCTCTCTCTGCTTCCTTTTTTTTTGGGACTGACCCACCAGGGGCCTAGGGGTTGGAGGGGGTGTTTAAAAATTAAATCCCCATGGTTCGCAGAACAAAAACAGTCAGTGATTCACACAGAGGTTGGTAGTGAGTCATTTTGGGGGTTTACACTGGTTATGGAAAACGGGTTACAAAGAACTGGTACTACTACTGAAAAAGACTTAATGATCGACGGGGACTTACTCCCCTGACTGATGTTTGGGAATCCCTTTAAAAAATTAAAAAAACCCCATTTAAAAACCATCGACTTCAGTACCGAACCCCCACCATCCCCCCTAAGCCCAGTAAAAGCCACAGCATAATTTCCAGTCCACAATCACCCAAAAACACCAGCACCCCCCAATTTAAGGTGAAAAAATATTTTTTATATCTGTTTCTTTTGTAGTTTTAAACCCAGAAAAAAACAACATAATAAAAATTTCAATTGCTTTTTCATTTTTCATTTTTGTATTTGTGGGGGCCTAAAAAAAATTTTTTTTTTGGCTTTTTTGAGGCCCCCAGGCCCAAACCCCTTTTTTTTTCCTTTAAGTTTTCAGTTAAACCTCCCCCGGTTTTATTTAAAACACCCCATTTTCAGGAATGTAACTACGGTTTTTAAATGGGGGGTTACTGTATGTATTATTATTATTAAAATTTATAAAAAATTTAAAATTTTTTTATTCACACAAAAAATTAAAATTTTTTTTTGGCGGGGACTTGCATTACTGAAATAATTGTATAAAAAATGTCAAACTGAAACATATTGCAATAAACAGGGCCCCCTGCAGTTTTATTGTCAAAAGATGTTAGGGACCAGGCTGCAGCAGTTTGCTTTTTCCATTTTTAATACCCCAGTTACACATGATGTTGTTGCATTGCAGTCTTCCCCCAAGGTATCCAAAAAAGGGACCGCTGTCTTGGGGACCCGAATGAGGTATATTCAAGGAAGCCCTACTGTGGCCTTACCCCAAAATGAAGGTGGGGGTAAGGGGGTTTTATGTTTTTTGAGGGACCTTGTAGCACACACACCTTCCCTTCCCAGGGGTGTTTTCCCGGGGCGGATAAACCCCTTTCCCCGGGGGATTGGCCCATTTTTTTTAAAGGGAAAAGGGAAAAGTTCCGGGTCAGGACTCCAGGCACAGGTTAGGGGGTTAGAGTCTGCATCCCAAAGTCTGGGAACCTACCTGTGGGTATTGCAAAAGATGTACCTTTTGCAGGAGTTGACCTTTATTTGGCAAAAACGTTGTGGGACTCATCAAAAGGGGGGAATTTTTGGTTTTTGCTTGACCTGCTTTAAAAGGTGGTAATGACCAAATTTGGGAGCAACGGTCCCTAAAAATTTTTTCAGTGTCCCTCTGGGGCTAAACGGGGGAAAAAGGCAGGGTTTGTGCCCCCCTGTGCCCCTTCTGCCCCTTGTGGTGATGGTTTGGGCGGGGGACCCTTGAATTGGTCTGCCCTGCAGGGGGACTTGAGCAGTGAGGGAACCCCGGCTCAACAGGAACCCCGTTGGAAAAGGGGTTTTTGGTGCTGATGTGGGAAAAAGTCCCCTGACTCCCCAGAGCTGAGCGGGCCCCGGGAAGGTTTTTGACCTCGGAACGCTACCACTTATAAAACTGTTGCAGAGGAGTGGTTCCAAAATTTTTACCAAATTTTTAATTTTGCAGGTTGATAAAATTGGAAAGGGACTTTTTTTAAGAGGACCTTTGCTTACGTGGCCGCGCAGAATTTATTAAAGTTTCTTTGTAAAGCTTTTTTTTACAGTTTCTGAAGGAAACAGCATTTAAGGGGTAAGAAGGGGGGGCTGTTTAACCAGTGTTTTTTAAATTAACTTTTAACGGTTCCCAGTGAACTTTACCCTTTCAAAAACAATTTTGTGGGGTGGGGGTTTTTGAGTTTTTCTGGGGGAAAACATTTTTGTCTCTTAGGCTTTGCCAAATCACCCAGAAGTCTTTTTTTATGAAATGTCATGTAGTTTTGAGGGGCCCTACTTGGGGTTTAAATTTTCCCAAATGTATATCTTTCCTAGGAGTAAAAGGGAAAAGCACAGGGGTTTTCCCGTCTCTCATGGAAAAGGGAAATGTTTTTTTTTCCCAGTACCAGAAGGAGGGGAGGGGGGAAATTTTCCCCCTCTTTTCTTAACGTGTGGGGAAAAACAGGGAATCTTTAAATTTTCATGGGCTACTTTGAGGTTGGTGGCCCCCCGGGCAAAATGTTTTTTCTCGTTTCGGGAAAACTGTTTGGGCCTAAGATGGGGGCGTTGGCCTAGTGTACCAGCCTGCAGTCTGCCCAGGATGACATGGGACCATGAGGTGGTGTAAATATTCGGGAAGGGGGGCGGGAAAGAGAGGGTTTTTGGGCATTGGAGGGGGTTTCCGGGGAAGGGGCTATGATAAAAACTGGGGGGGGGTTTTTCCCAAAATGATGGGGGGAAAAGGCCCCTGAAAAAGATAAGGGTTGCAGGAAAAATTGTAAGAGATTGGGGAAAGTTTTTGGATCTTTGAAAAAACTGGTTGTAGTTTTTGGCTCAGCCATGTGCCCCTTAGTGAAAAAATTTTGGGGATGCTGAAAAATGGGGCCAGGGTTTAACCCCAATGAGGTAGGGGTTTTAAAAATTTTGTGAAAGGGTCAGCAGGTGATGATGTAAGCTGGGGGGGAAATAGGTTCTTAAAAGGAAGGGGAAGTGTTTATTTCTAGGGGACTGGGGTTTGTACCCAAGCGAGTCAGTTTTACATTGTCTTTTACGGGTTTAAAACACTAGGTGATACCTTAAAAACGTGCACTGCTGCCCCCAAAGGAAATTTTTAAAAAAAATTTAAGGTTTTTTTCTTTATGAACTACATAAAAAGGTGTGAATGAACCGTGCGGGGTTCTTTTGATTCCCATGCCCATGTGTCCCAAAGGGGAACACCCATTTTGTAATTTTAAATATTTTTATTTTCCCCCCCATGAAACCCCTTTTTTTGTTTTCCCATTAACCTTTTAAAAAGTTTCTTTTAAATTGTAAAACCCTTTTTCCGGGGGTTTACCCAAAACCCTGGGTTGTTCACAAAAATGGGGGATTGGGGAAGAAACTTTTCCGGATCCCAGAAGGGAAATTTCCCAATTTTGGTTTTTTCCCCGGACAAAAAAGTAAACCAGGCCCCAAAGGGGTTTACAACATCCCAAAAGAGGTTTTTTTTTGTTTCCCAATTCAAATTTGTGTTAATTATTAAGTTACCAAAAATGGGGGTTGTGACCCATTTTTTCCAAAAAGTTTCCCTTTTTTATTAATGGGGAACACAAAAGATTTTTTTATGAAGGGGGCCCTTTGTCTTTTCCCCAAAACGGAATTCATTATGGGGAAGGAGAAGGGAAAATTGGTTGTGTTTTTTTTGGGGGTTGTTTTAAAGTGCCGTTGTAAAAGGGGTATAATCCACTTTTTTTGGTTTTTGAATTGAGGATTTCGGTAAACAATTTTTGGTGGGGCCCTGAACCCCCCCAAAAGGGAGAGGGGCATTTAGGCCTGGGGAGTTGGGGGTTTTAAGGTTCCCTATTTGGGTTTGTTGTTTTGGGGGCCCGGTGTACTTTTTGCCAGCCTTTTGGGAAATTTTTTTTTGGTTTTGGCCCTGGGATGTTGGCCCTAATTTTTTTTGGGTGTTTAGGGAAAATTTTTTTGTTTGGACCTTTGGAAATTTTATAAAATGTGGGGTTGGCCGGGAAAGGGCCTACCTTTTTGGGGAGGTTTTCCTTGATCCGGGTTTTTTTTTTTTTTTTTTTTTTTTTTTGTTCCCCGGGGTTAGGGTTTATGGGGTTTTTTTTTTTTTTTTGGTTTTTACAGGTGGTTTTTTTCCTTTTAAGGTTTTTTTTTTTTTTTTTCCAAACCCACCCCGGGGGTTTTTAGGGCCCACGTCCCCCCAACAAGATTTTGTGACTACCCAAACCATGTTTTTTGGGGGGGGGAAACTAAATTTTTTTTCCCCTTCCCCTTGTGCTTTTCCTGATTTCACAAAAGGTTGTCAGGGGGAAAAACCAAAGTTTTTTTTTAAAAAAAATTGCTGTGGGGTGGGAGTGATAATCGGGATGTGTTTTCTAAGTAAAATTTTAAAAACATATAAAATTTTGGTTTTTCTTTTTTTTTTGGAGCCCCCCGGGAAAAAAATTTTATTTTACTGTTTATAATTTTTTTTTGGGGGCCCAATTTACAGTTTGGCTCCCTTTCCCAAACATATGAACTTTGGTGTTACTTCTTGAAACGGCTTTCCCTCGGGGCATTTTGTACAAAGTTAACTTGCTCGTTTATTATTTTGCTTGATGTAGTTTAGGAAAAATTTGCATAAACGTCATCCCAGGGGCAAGGGGCTGTGTTGTAAATGGTCCCTTTTTCCTAACCAGTTGTCAAAGGGGTGTGACTTGGGTTCTTTTGGGCATAGAACTTGACCTTTTTTGTTGGGGCGGTTTTCACATGTCTGAAATTAGTACCTCATTTTGCTAATTTTTGCAATATTTGTAGTCCCAAAAAGTCCATGTTTGTATGGTGGTCAACCCCCGGTTATCATTTTCCCCGTTCCCTCAGCCCTTTTAATAGGGGGTTTTTATTTTTTTTTTTTTTCCTTTTTGGGCCTGCGGTTTTCCTTTGGGACCCGCTAGCGGAGCGGGGAACAAGGGTTTCTGGGGGTGGGGGGTTGTTTTTTCGGGGTTTCTGTATAAATTTAAGTAATGTACATATAGTGGAAAGTGTCCCAAATAATAGATAAATTTTTTAAAATTTGAAAAATAAAAATTTTTTAAAATTCAAATGTGTTTTTGGGGGCACTGAAAAAGGTCTTAAATTTAATTATAAAGAAATCTGTTTAGGTAGTTTTTTTCCAAAATTGTTTTTGGGGTTTACAGGGGGTTTTGGGGGTTGGGGGGCTTTTGGGAGATTTCAAACGGGGGGGAAAATCAGCTTTGGGGGGGGGGAGGGGCCGGGGGGGCCGTCGAGTTGGGTTGGGTTCAAGGGCTAAGTTTAAGGTTTTTGTTTTTTGTACTCCTTTTGTTTAACCAAATAAAGCCATAGGCTCTTCTATGGCTTCCTTTTCCCCCTCCAAGGCCCCTGACAGGGGTCGGGAGTGCTGGGGGATGGTGAGGGAAAAAAGGGAAAATTGTTGGTTTTTGATAGTGGGAGTAATTGGGGCCCGGGCCTTTGGCGTTTTGACTACCCCCTAGTGGTTATGGTTTTTTGGGGGCCCCTCGGGCCCCAGCGTTTTCTTGTGTACCCTCATTTTGGGCATTTAGGTTTTAAAGTGTT
This sequence comes from Cherax quadricarinatus, assembly GCF_026875155.1. NCBI lineage: Eukaryota > Metazoa > Arthropoda > Malacostraca > Decapoda > Parastacidae > Cherax > Cherax quadricarinatus. Next base: position 20,228,510 of record NC_069470.1, on the reverse strand, counting down.
TCTAGATTGGGGTTTTATAATTTTTATGTTGAAAAAATAGATTTTTTTCCTAACGGGGGATTTTTGCCAAACCCCTTTTTAAAACCAACCCATTAAAAGTAAGCCCTTTACTGGTTTAGCACTTTCTGTTTTGACGGGGAAACACCCCGGGGTTTGGCCTTTTTTATATTGGTGTGTGTAACTTTTACCTTTGCCTTTAGCCCAAAGCTCAACCCCCAAAGCTATCCCACATTCGGGTGTAAAAACCTCTATTTGCTTTTCCCCCCTTTTTTCCCTTTTTCCCCGGGTTTTCCATCTTTGTATAATTTGGGCCCAAGTCTGAGAAATTTTTTTATGCTTTCTGGGTTTTTTAAAAATTTTTTCCAGGCCTCTCTTTGCTTAACCGGGCTGTCCTTTCACGGGGGCAAACCCGGGAAAAGGGACTTTCTTTTTTTTAAAGTATTTTTTGGGGTTGCATTAGGCTTTTTACATGATTATTGTGATGTTTTCCTCTTTATTTCTAAAATCAATGCCCCTCATGTTTCCCCCAAAGTTTTTTTTAAAATTTCTACAACCCCTTTTTTTTTCTGGCCATGTTTACTTTTAAACAGGTGTATGTGGTGGAGGTGTATTATGTAGGCTGGTGGTGGGGGGGGCTGGGTGGGGGGGGGTTTTTCCTTGGGTAGAGGGTAGGGGCAATAGGGGAGGGGGCTTTTGTGGTGGGGTGGTAAAGCGGGGGGGTTTGGGGTCTGTGGAAAAAAAGGGTTTAGGGTAGAGGGGGGGGGCTGGGGGGTGGGATTGTTGGAAGGGTGGTGTAGGAGGGGGGGAATGGGGAAAGGGGCACGGGGCCCAGGGACAGTGGGGGTTTGGGGTGCGGGTGGAACTTACCCCACTTTTTTCCCTAAAATTTTATAAAATAGTTTGAAAACAACACTCAGGATTAAAAGGTTTTTAACTCTTATAAAATAAGTTCATTTTTACTTTTATCACTGCCTATTTAACCCTTTTTTTCCCTTGTTAAAAAATTTGTATAATATTTGCACTTCCTCTCCCTCGGCCCAATTTTTTTTTTACGCAGGTGAGGGTTTGACCCCGGGTTTAATTCTTTTATATTATCCACTATATTCACTTCTTTTCCTTATGAGATGGAAACGCCCTTCGGTACAAAACACTCCCCACTGTGTGGAAAACACCAAACCCAGGTTTTACATACAAACTGCATCATAATCTTTCCTTTGAGCGGGGAAAAAAATAAAATATTTACTTTTTCCCGGGGTTTCTTTTTTGGGTTACCTAGGAATTTTTCCAAGAACCCCTTTTTTTTTTTCTTTTTTTTTTTTTTTTTCCTTTTTTTCTTTTTTTTTTTTTTCTTTTTTTTTTTTTCCTTTCAACACACCTGCCTTTTAATCCCATAAAGCGGGGGGGCCCCAAAAGGAAAAATGAAAGTTTTTCCTTTTACTTTTAGAAATATATCCCAGGAAAAGGGGTTTACTAGCCCCTTGCTCCCACCATTTTAGTTGCCTTTACAACCGCTGGCTTACAGGGGAAAGGGAATTTTTTTCCATTTCCCCATGGAGATAAGGGGGTTTAAAAAACAAAAAACAAGAACTAGAAAAAAAATAGGGGAAAAACCCCAGAGGGGTGTGTTTTATATATGCTTTTTCATGTTGTGTAGTGTGACCTAAGTGTAAGTAAAAGTACCCAAGGGGACATACCTGAATTCCCCAAGCAATCCTACCTTTCATGTAAAATAGTAAGGTTTCTTTTTACACTCATTTTGGCGGGGACGGTAGTCCCTCCCTAGGCACTTGCTTTTTTTACCAACCTACTACCTAAAACTTACGTATTAATTGTATTTAGTGTAACCCGTGAGACAGGATATAGATAAGGGCAGACAGAGATGGGACAGCCCAAAAACAATCAGTCAGGGCCCAAACCAGCCACTGGCCCGCCCGCTGGCTGGGAAAAGGGACACTAAATACCCCAATTTACATTTGGTAAATTAATAGGATAAACCCCAAAAAATCCAGGGGGGAAAATGCTATTAAAGTGCTTTAAAGATATAAAAATAAGCTTTACTGCCCAAAAATTTAAAAGGATTGCAAAAAAAATTGTTTTAGTGTAGATGCCCATTTTTTAATTCCCCAATGGGGTTTTTAAACTAACTTTTTTACAAATGAGCTTGGGCTAATCATTTTTTATGATTCTATGTCATCATTCAAGGCTCTTGACTCCCTATAATGCTCCAACCCAAAATTTTCATTGGAGAAGCCGGAATAGATACTTTAAAATAGGGACAAAGGAATTTTAAAGTACAATTTTATGGTCCCCAAAACATTCAAAATTCTCCTTCCTTTATTTAAAAATTTTATGTTAGCCAAAAAAGAGTACCCCGAAGGGGGAATGTTTGAAATATTTTCTTTGGCTTAAATGGTCTGCATTAGGAATAATATTTTGGAAAAAAAGTAAAAAAATTTAAAATGATTGTTTAGGAATGCAGTTAGAAGCCTGAGTAGTTATATCCCAATCTGAAACATGAAGTAGATAAGTATGTTTATGGAGCAAAATTGCAAGTGAACAGATGATGATGTTGTAGGTTTGGGCCCGGGGTTGGCTTGGTTACAAGACTTCTGGCCGTTTGGGGGCCCCCACAGATGATGATCAAACTAAAAGCAAATTTTTGTGGTGAGAATTTTTATCCTTTTAAAAACTAGGGGTTTAAATTTTCCACTTAATGAGGAATTTTTGTGGACCCCCCCTAAAGTTGGCATCGCATAGTGTTTTAAAACCGCATAGCGTACATTTTTCCCCGATAAAAAATTTTGGGCCCCGCTTTGTGCTAAAAAATTCGCTCAATGCATTTTGTCCGAGACACGTGGCCTGAGCCAGCCCCCACTTTTTTTGCCAGTGGGATTGTTTACAAGCCAGCCTCCGCCGGTTTAAAATTTAAGCATAAATCGGAAAAAAATTTTGTTTTTATTACGCCCTTTTTTTTTGTGATTTCACTTTAAAAAAAAGTGACCATGGGCCCCAAGAAAATTCTTGTTTCCAAACCCCCCAGGGAAAAAGGGTGGAAATTCTATTGGGTGATGAAGAAAAGGATTTATTGCCTAAGTATGAAAAATGGGGTGGTGTTTTCCGAGCTGGGGGGACCCAGGTTGTATAGTTAAACCCCCAAATTTGCCTTTGCTTTTTTTGTGTTCAAGGGGAACGGCAATCAAAGGGAAACTGTTCTTGCCCAAAAGGGTTTTAAATGTGCTTTCAAAACGAGATGCAAATGGGTAGAAAATTTTTGAGGATGTTTTTTGGTGTGGTTTAAAAGAAAAAAAGTAGCAGGCGGGTAGCATCTTTTCAAGCGATCATAAGTGAAAAGGTAGGAAGTTGGATGGGATTTTAATTTTTGGAAAAAAAGCCTGCAACTATGGTTTATGCGAAAATGAATTTAAGGCCAGCAAAGGTTGGTTTGAGAGTTTTTAAAAGGCGTAGTGGGGAAGTTTTGATTTAAGGGATTGGGGAGGCTTTCCAGTTGGATAAAAAACAGTGAAAAAAATGTGCATGAATTAAGGGGTTTTTCAGGAGGAAAAGGCCCCCAGGACATAAGCCTATGAAAGACGGCTTACTTTTTTCATATGAGCCAATGCTGTGGTGATTTCAAGTGAAAAACTTTATTTGGGTAAACAAATTGAAAAAACCCCAGAGTGGTTTAGGCAAAAGAATTTTCCTAAAAGGGTAATTTTTTTGGCGCTTGTGGGGGGCAAAAAAATAAGGAAGGGTACTAGGGCTTTTTCTATGGAAAGGTTACAAACCCAAACATTTTGGGGCCCCCCCTGTGAAAAATTTCCCAAATGAAAAGGGAAAAAAAAACCCTTAAAAATGGGCCCCCTGGTGTTAGACAATGCCCCTGGTCATCTTTCAGGGGCCCTTTGGGGGAGGCCCCTTGTGGGGAAATGAAATTCCTTTAAAGGGGAAGTTTTTGCCTCCTAATTCCAAACCTCTCCCGCAGCCATGGAAACCCAAAAGGCTATTTCAAACTTCAAAAAACTGTTCCAAAAGCTCTGTTTGAAAGGGCTTTGTAGTGACCTCAGAAAATTTAAATTTACCCCCAAGAGAAATTTTTGGAGAGCACTTTAATATCCCCAAACTCTGTAAACCTTTTTAGGTAAGGCTTGGGGGGAAAATGATTAAAAAAGGAACCCTTTAAAAATTTCTTGGAAGAAAATGTGGCCCCGATTTTGGGTAGGCCCAAAAGGGGTTTGAAGGATTTGAGGGTACCCCCGAGAATCCTATGCCAAATTTTAGGAAAAACAATTGTGGGGTTGGGGAAGTCTTTGGGGGGGTTTGGGGGTTAGTGGGGAGGTTTTGGGGAAAAGGGTTTGGGGGAGGGGGGACAATGAAGAACTAACCCCTGATGAGCTGCTAGATCACCTTTAACGCAAGGGGCCACACCTGAGGAAAATTTCTTTGGAGGAGGGGGAGAGAAATTGAAGAAGTTGCTACTTCAAAAAATTAAAGGGAAAACTTTTGCAAAAATGGCTTGAAGTGCAAACCTTCATTGATTTAAAAACATCCTCGGGGCCCATTGCAAGCCATTCTGGGCTATTTCATGACAATTGTGAAAAACTTTAGGAAAGTCCTAAAGGGGAAAGAGAGGGGGGAGGCCCACTTGGAAAAGTATGTTGTGCGACCGAAGTCCAGTGACTCTGAAGCGGTCCTAGTGGCATTAAAAAAAAAAAAGGGAAAAATCCCGGAAAAAGGGCTTGAACCCCCAAGTCTAATGGGGGGGGATTCCCCTTCTAAACACTAAAAACCCTCCGTCTGCCCCCCTTTTCCCCCCCCCCCCCCATCAATTTACCAACAATCTTCAATATGGGAAAATGTCATGTAACTGTTTCATGTTTTTTTTAAATTTTTTGTGTATTAAAAATTTAAAATTTATGTGGTAAAAAAAAAAAAAATTTTAAAACTTTTTGGGTTTTTTTGCCCGGGTTAATTTTATTTCCTTTTTTCTTATGGGGAAAAATTTAAATTGCCTTTAAAGATAATTTTGCTTTTCATTGGGGCCTCGGAACGGTTTTAAAAGCGTTATGCGGGGGTTTCCCCTGTACAAAAGGGTAAACAGTTTAACAAACCCAGGGGACTGTTTAAGATATCTCATTTAACCCCTTTAAACCCCTTTGACTGTTTCGGCCCCCTTTTCTGAAAAGTCTTTTTTTGTCGTCAATTTTTGAAAAAAAAAAAATTATTTTTTTTTAGAAATGATTTGAGAATCTTTTCCCGATGGTAATGACACCAAAAAATTCGAAATTTGGTTTGAAAAAATGTGGAATTTTTGCTCCCGCCCAAATTAGCGGTCTTGGCGACCTTTTGCGTATCGGCGATTTTGCCGACTTTGAGCCCTTTTTTAGGCCCAAATTCCCTTGTTTAAATTGACCAAATAAAAGCTATTTCTTTTGAAATCCATTTTATCTATCAGGTAGTACAAGAAAAACCCCCCATTTACTAATTTGGACTACCATTATGGTGGTCAGAAATTGGCAATTTTGGGCCCAAATTTTACGCAAAATAAAAAAGATGGGCCCAAATTTTAAAATTTTGGGGCCCGAATTTTAAAAAAGGTAGACATTTGGGGCCCCCTAAAATTAAAAAATATGGGTCTGTTCATTTGTCACCCTCTTAGCCCCTCTTTTTTATTATTGCTTTCTTTTTTTTGATTTTTTATTTAAACAAAAAAAAACAAAATTTACTGTTTTTGCAGACGATGCATTATTGTTTTAAAAAAAGGTTTTAAAATTTAAAAATCAGTGCATAGTAAAAGAATATTAGACTCCCCAGTTGGTGTATTTACGTGTGGTGTGATTTTTTTACTCTTGGGGAAATTGGTAAAAATCGAAAAATTTTTCCCCTTTCTTTGAGCTCAGTTTCAAAGGGCGTTTTCATTTGTAAAAGTAATGAAAAAACATCTCTTATTTCTGTAATAGTTTTCCATTTTATCACCTAAGACCATGAAAACGCGAATACAACGTAAAATTTTTATACGAAAATACACCTCAAAAATCGGCCCTTTTATTCAAAAAAAAGGAAACAGGGGGTTTTTTTTTTTTTTCTTTTGCAATGTGGGGCTGGCAGGATTTTTTTTATGTGGTGACACTGACCCACAGACCCTTTTTTCTCACATTGGGGCCCCCTTCCCGCTTTCTCCCCTTGATTTGAAGCCCCTAGAAATTTTTTGAGGGTTTATATACGTCAAAAATTGGGGTCGGTTTAAAACTTTTTTATACGTCGAAAAAAAGTCAAGGGTTAAAATGTCCCGCCCGGAAACTATGTTCACATGCGATTTGTGCTCCAAAAACATTACTTTTTTTTTACATTTTTTTCAAATTAAAAAAAAAAATGGGAGTCAAAATTTTTTTTTCACATTTTCAAATGTTTAAAAAAAAAAAAAAGATTTTACTTTTTTAAATATTTTTAAAAGTTGAAAAAACTAGATCTTTTGTTTGGAAAAAAGTTTAATGGGTTTAATTTAAAATAAGGGGTCCCCGATATGCTAAGCAAAAAATTTCCTTAAAATTTTCTTGTAACAGATTTAAATGAATGTAGTATGTAGATATTAAAACCAAAATGTACCCTGTTTAAAAACCTTTTTAGGCCTTGTTCTAGGGTTTTTTTGATTCCAAAAATCTTGCACGACCATCCCAAGGATGGATAAAAGGGCGCACAAAAAAACTAGCAACTTTGGGGGGGGGGGGGAAAATTTAAAAAAAGAGAAATCTGGATGTAATTTAAATTTTTTACACTTGTTCAGGAATTTGATTTGATGAAAACATGTGTGTAATTTCCTGGGTTTGGGTTTACAAATGGCTCTCTCTGAGACGAGGGACCCAAACAGGGACAAGCAGACGAGGAAAAAACATAAACAGGACAGATTAAAAAAGAGTTTGACAGGGCAGATAAACCGAACTAGACAGGGCAGACAGACCAGCCTCCCCTGCAAACATGTATAGCAGAAACCCGAATTTTTTCTCAGGCTAACAACAACATAAAAATTTTTTACTACAATATCAGATCTTTAAGCAAGCCCTTATGATGACCCCAGCATTTACTAAATTTTCCCGGCCCTGCCAATATGTCCATCATTAAAACTAACTGAAACCCGGGTAAAAACCTGATATACAGATGTCTATGCAATTCCTGGTTACACAGCCATAACAACTGTAGGGCCCGAACCCCCAAGGGGGGGGGCATGCTATATACTACTCAGCCAACTAGAAAGTATCACTAATACTTGACAAGGGGTTGAAAAAATTTGGGGAAAAATATAATAGCTAAAAATTTTTAAATCCCAAAATACCCAAAAAAACCTCTCACAGTGATTTTAAAAATTTACAGAGTTCCCACAAACAAACATTAGCCAATTTTTGTTTAATAAACCCAGGAAGTAGGGTAATGATGCACGCCCTGAACAAAAATCACTTACTACTCTCAGGTGACTTCAGTATAAATCTCCTGCAACCAGGACCCCCACGTTAAATGAATTCCCCAAAAACAATGAGTAACTGCATGTTGTTTCCCAAAAGTAACAAAACCTTTCCAAAAGTTACAGAGACTGTGTTTCCCCCACTTGGGCCCCATTTTGGACCCAAAACCATATCCCTTTTTAAATCCCGGCTAATTAAGATAAAAACCACCGACCCAAACCCCACTTTCCTTTTATAACAACTCTTGGTTAAAATTTCCCCAAGGGCACTTAAAAGGTTTACCTTTAGACTTCCAATTGGGCACCCTTTTTCTAAACATTTTAAAAAAAAATATTTTTTAAAACCCCAGAACCTGAAACATAAAATTGACGGGGAATGGTTTTAAAATTTTTAAAAAAGCCCCCCTAAAAAACTAAAAATTGAATAAAAAAATTTTCTAAAAAGACCAAATCCCTAAAAAAAACCAAAAATGAAAAAAGTAAAGGAATGGGGAAAATCCGGCCAAAAAAACCAAAGCAATTTTAAACCATAAAAACAAAAAAAATTTTTAATTTTGAAAAACTTTTCCCAAATTGGGTAATAAAAACCGGAAAAACCCAAAAATTTAATTTGGGTCAAAAATAACCCCGACATGGAAATTTACCAAAAAATGTAACCCCCCCCCCAAAAACAGAATGGGAACAGATTTTTCCCAAATTTTAAAGGGGCAAAATTTAAAAAACCTGGAAACCCCACCCAAAATTCCTTTGGAACAAAAATGTTTATCCACGAAAACCCCCGAAATTTTAAAATTAAAAAATAAGGAGGAAAAAACCTTTCCCCCCAAACAAAAAAAGCCCCTTTAAAGTACTTCCCAACATTGGCAAAACCCTTTTAAAAAACCCGCTTTGAACCCCCAAATTTAATTCCTTGGCAAAATTTAAAAAAAAAATTTTTTTACTTTGAAAATAAGGGAATTTTTTCCCTTTAAAGGCACCAAAAAAAGGGGAAATTTTTTAATACCTTACCCCCTCCCTTATATTTTAAAAAAGGCAATTTAATTTACCCCATTTTTTAAATTCCATTGCAACCAAAATTTATAACCCTTTTCTTTTGAAAACCCCCTTTTTTTATTCCATTGGGTACAAAAATTTAAGAAAAAAAAAAATTTTCAGAAATTTTATTTGGGAAAAATTTTTTTCCCAAAAAAAAAAACGGTAAAATTTTTGGAAAAAAAAATGAAGGAATTCCGGGTCTAAAATTTCCGCTCCGGCATTTTAAATCCCGGAATTTTCGCCCCTTTTTATTTTGGAAAATTTTATTCCCCCAAAAAAAAAATAAAATTTTTTTTTCAGAACCTCTTTAAATTTTTCTAACCCCCTTTGATTCAAGAAATGGGCCCCCTTTAACCATTTTTAACTACCCAATTTTAAAATGGCAAAAATTTTCCAATTTTTTGGGCCCCCTTTTCCCCGGCGAAAATTTAAAAAATCAACCCCCAAATTTTTAAATTAAGGTTTTACAAAATGAAACCCAAGCAGAATTCCCCTCTTAAAAATAAAAAAATTTCCTTTTTAAAAAAAAGGGCTTTGGGTTTTTTTTTCTCTTTTTCCCCTTTTAATTTTTTTTTATTTCAAACAAAAAATTTTTTGGGAAGTTTTCTTTTGTTTGAAGCCCTGAAATTTTGTATAAATTTGTAAAAATTTCCTCAAACCCAAAAATTTAAAACGGCCCCAAGAAAGGGTTTTAAAAAAATTTGGAAAAACCTCCCCCTTTGTTTTACGGGGAACCCCTCCGGAAAACCAAAAAATTTAAAAACTTTGGCCAAAATTTTCCCTTTCCCCCCCCTAAAAAATTTTTAATTTCAAAATCACCCCCCATTTCCCCCAAAAATTTCCCCCCCTTAAAATTTAAATTAGGCCAAAAAAAAAGAGGAAATTTAAACCACAAAATATATACAAAAATAGAAAAAAGTCCCGGGGGGTTTTTAATTAAAAAAAGGGCCTGATTTTTTTTTTTTCCCCCAATTTTCAACTTCCTGCCCAGGAAATTTTTTTTGTGGGGCAAAAATTTCCCCACAAACCCATTTTCCCAAAAGGGGGCCTTGGCCCCCTTTTTCCTTTTTTTAAAAATTTTAACCGCTTGAATTTTTCAAAACCCAAAAACCGGTACCTACCTTATTTTCCCCCCGGCCCCGTCAAAAGTTTCCAAAAACCTTAAACCCCAATTCCCAAAAATTCTAAAAAGGGAAAGGGTAACAAAATTCCTTTAAAAAGGGGCCAAAACCAATTAGTTTTTTAAAAAGGCAACAAAAATTTCCCCCCTTAAAAACCAAAAAACCAAAACAAAATATCCAAACCCCAACCCAAAAACCACCAACCCTGCTTAAATTTTTCAGGGGGGGGCCTAATAAAAATACTAATGATGCTATTATACACATGCTAGAACATATATACACTGCAACAGAGAAAAAAGAAGTCCCACTGGGGATCTTCATTGACTTATGTAAAGCTTTTGATACAGTTGACCATGACTTGCTCCACGTAAAATTGTCACACTATGGTATTAGAGGGCACTCCCTCAACTACCTCAAGTCTTACCTCAGCAACAGAAGCCAATATGTGTACGCAAATGGGGCAAACTCTTCCGCACAACCAATTACAGTTGGTGTCCAACAGGGAAGTGTCCTTGGCCCTCTTCTCTTTCTCCTATACATAAATGACCTACCAAATGCTTCGCAATTACTCAAACCCACACTTTTTGCAGATGACACTACATACGTCTTCTCTCACCCGAGCCCAGTCACGCTAGCCAATACTGTAAACACCGAATTACAGAAAATATCTACCTGGATGAGGACTAACAAACTTACACTAAACATTGACAAAACCTACTTCATTCAGTTTGGTAACAGAGCAACAGATGTACCTCTTAACATAACAATAAACGGATCACCTATCACAAAGCTAACAGAGGGAAAATTCCTAGGAATCCACCTCGATAATAGACTCAAATTTCATACACATATACAACAAATTTCTAAGAAAATTTCCAAGACTGTAGGCATACTATCAAAGATACGGTATTATGTTCCACAGTCAGCCCTCCTGGCCCTTTATCACTCTCTTATTTACCCCTATCTCACCTATGGAATTTGTGCATGGGGCTCAACAACAATTAACCATCTCAGACCACTAATTACCCAACAAAAGGCTGCAGTTAGAATGATAACAAATTCTCACTACAGGCAACACACTCCACCAATATTCAAAACACTCAACCTATTCATCATACAAAACATCCATACTTATTATTGCACCTATTACATACATAGAACACTTAACTCTGATATTAACCCTCCCCTCAAACATCTCCTTGCCAACCTCAACAGAACACATGACCATAACACGAGGCACAGATCACTCTTTGATGTTCCTCGTGTCCATCTCATGCTATGCAAAAACTCAATGCACATAAAATGCCCTAAAATCTGGAATTCCATTACCTGTAAAATAAAAGAATCACTACCTGTTTATAATTCATCTCTTCTCAAAGATCGTTTACTCACTCAAAACCAAATAATACGAATAACTGAACCTAAATAATTGTATATCCATATGTTAATCACAATTATATCACACAAATGTTAAACCTAGGACCCAATCTATCTTTATTATTTTTTTAAATACACTACCTAACAGAATACTCCATTCGACTGAATGTACAGCAATGCAAGCAACCATATGACCTGTCTTTGTAATACTCATTTGTGCTTTATGGTTATCTGTTTACAATAATGTTTTATCACTGATTTCATCATTGCTTAGTTAATCTTAAGTTAATTTTAAGCCAGCCCGTAATGCTATGCATATAAGTGGCTTTGGCATGCTGCTCTTACCTGTATTTTTTGTACCTCTGTATGTATGCTTAAATTTCTAAATAAATAAATAAATAAATAAAACTTTGGGCATAGATTATATGACATTCTGGCAGGATGACACTACCAGTGGTAACAAAATTGAAAGGGTGTTGCACAAATGTTGCACATGGGTTATTATCGAGGTTTTTGATATTTCCTCAAACACTTGTGGCCACATCCACCTCAAAGCCACTAAACTCGGAGTCAACATTACTTTGGTCTTAAAATGGAGTGTTAATACTACATGACATCAGTGAATCCCTGGTGTTTGCCACGTTGTTGCACTAGCTACCGCTCACTTGAACTGGTGCTCCCACAAGGAACTAAGTGTCCCAGATGTTTTTATACTGGGCACACCAAGTGTTAAGACCCATTCTATGTTGACAGTATCTCAAGCCAATCTTTGCCAAATTTGGAGGTAGGAAAAATAAAATGTAGATCTACAATTTGGACGCTAGCAGCAAGAACATAGTTTCAATTAGGACATTAAGGGTTAATTCCAAGAGTTGATTATCATTATGTACTGTTGTTATATACTAGGGATGTTAAGACTAGAGGGACACTTTGTAGTGATTTTAATGTGTACCTGCACACCAGCACAGTGTGTAACATATTTAGTACGATACACAAAAGTAAAACTATCAAAGTACATATAAAAATATGCAATAACTTTAAAACACTTGAAATTTTGGGAAGTTTCAGAAATAATAGACGATGTGCTCACAGAGAAGGTAAATACTTGGGTGTGGGCACAACCATATTAGAATGACAGGAGGAACATATAGCAAATTTTTTTGGTCATAATTTGAAATAGCTGTATTAGCGGAAAGCCATAAAGCGATCACTATTTGTACATGTATATTTTATACAGTATATATACTGAAATTGTATTAAAAGTTATGGAAATAAGATCAAATATAATTTAAGAATGACACTGTCAGAGAGTCCGTTGTAATCCGAGTACTCAGTATAAACAACACATTTCAAAGTGAGGAGAGGCTGACACAAATATTATTTTTACATTTTTCAGTACATACAACCTATGAATGCCTCAATTACACAGCAGTTAGGTTCCTGGCTACTGCTATAAAGCGGAAATTGCCGAAGTGAACACCTTTTTTCCCACCTTGTAAATAAATATAAATGTATTAACAGTTTTACAAACATAAAATTAAGTTAGCAATAAAAACTGGGCATCAAAAAACACAATAAAGAGTAAAATACAGAAGTACATCCTGTTAAAATTTAACTTGAAAATGTCTATAATGAATGATAAAAGATGAGATGTCAGTCTATATTTATGAATAGTTTTCCCACATGTCGCATAAGTTCAACTTTGTCTTAAATTTCAAATTTTTTGGGTCTATCCACAGTTTCCTACACATGTGCTCAAATGTTAAACTGTGATGCATACCTCAGATAAACTTACTTATTAGTGGTTAAATCATTAAACACTTATAATTTCTCAACATTCCTATTGGTGAAAAGCTAAACCAAGCGAGGCTAACTCAGGCCATACACATACTCTTGTTAGTCAAGAAAATTCATTCCATGTATACAAAATACATTACATAATTATCATAAAAATAGCAGAATATGTCAAGAACAATGGATTAAACCAAAAAAGTAGCTCAGCTAACTTTGGCACATAATACGAGCTTAGATTCTTCATTTTTATACGCTAAAGCTTGAACCATCTAAACAAGAGCCTAAATTTAATACAAAATGTAAAAGAGAGAAAACTGTGATACACGGAGTTAAACAAAGTATAAAACACAAACTAAGATACTATGGCGATCACTTCGTCAAGGTAAAATTAAAAAGCAAAATTTAATACTCCCAATTTATTCAGTTCATTATGTTTTAAAAGTCTGTGAAACTTTACCTCACAATATTTGTTTTATTATAATAATAATTACCCACAATAACACATATCTTACAACAGTGACAAGTGTGACAATTATAACAAAGGAATATACAAACAGCAACACTAATTCCTGCAACACACCATTTATAGTAATGATTATAATTTTTAAAATTTATTATTATTATTATATTATTATTATTATTATTATTATTATTATACATTTAGAAAGTAAAAGTGCTAAAATGCACAAGGTCGAAATAGTTAAGTGATGCCTACAAAAGGAATATTTGTTTACAATAATAATCCACCAGTAACTCGATTGGTCTCAGAAAACGTAATTTTTCAAGGACACTCCTACAAGCTGGTAAAACCACATCAAATTCCCATATTTATGCAAGTTTTATCTGTTTGAGATGTTCACTATTAGTGTTTAAACTAACATGTCTCTTAACAATAATTTTGCAAAAGTATCATAGGTGGATTTAATTGCAAATTTCTGTCTACACATTCAAATGCACGAATTATTAATTATTATTAAATTAATTATTATAAGTCTTAAAGGGGACCCCTCAATGATTTTAACGTTCCTGCAGCCAGCACAAGAGTGTAAGTATATTTGTATTCTATTACACTAAGTATAAATAGAATCAATAACATTCAATAACCTTAAAATCTTGTTTTGGAAAGTTACCCAAACACGATAGAATTTACTCACATCAGAATGTAAACAAACCAGTCGTGTGCTGCCACATTAAAAGTCATCAGACTATAAAGTTAAGGTAATAATTTAAATGTCCGTTTTAGAAGAATGCCACAAACCTAAAACCCACCGCCAAAGCTGGGCCCTATCTTACAAATATTTCTGTGCAAATATTTTATTTCCTGTGATATACGTCTCCCTCAACATTTCATTTTCAACTTTCGTGTCTTCAACCTTTCCAAAATTCCCAACACCAAATTCCTTACCACCTCTACCAAGCCCACCAAATCATATTTAAATTTCTCAGAACCTCTCAAGTGCACTACCTTGACCAGCAAACTGGCACCAGTATATCTGGTACTTATTTTCATTAATAAGATATCTTGACATGTCACATAGGTTTTATACTGTCTGTCTCTGTATTACTCAGTAAGTGGACAATTAAGCACACAGTGTTCAAGACAGTGACCATATGCCTGATCACATAATTTACATTTAGTTTGATCATCATCTGTGTGTCTCCCAAACTGCCAGAAGTACTTGTAACCAAGCCTAAGCCTGGCCACTACAACATCAGTCAGTCTGTTCACATTGTGTGTTGCTCCATAAACATACTTATCTATGTTCATGTTATCATACTGTGTTATAGATCTACTCAGGCTTCTAACTGCATTCCTATAACAAACATTTTGTAAAGTAAAAGGACAAAAGTGCAACTAATGTGACATTTATTGTGGCAACGTTTCGCTCTCCAGGAGCTTTATCAAGCTATTACAAACAATACATGGACACAGAGGGTATATAAAGGCTCAGAGTGAGGTGCAATGCTAGTGAGGTAACATTTCGATGTTCACTAGTGGTAGTAGTAGTAGTAGTAGTAGTAGTAGTAGTAGTAGTGGTAGTGACAAAAGTAATACAATATGGTAGAGCAATTAATTCGTACATGAGTAAAAGGATATAAAAGTTATTACTTGGGTAACATAAAAATAGGTTGGACAAATATAGACTGGAAAGAGGCAGCTTGTTTCAGTGTTCACTCTCTGTAATGTGCTTTGTGTAGTATAACAGGAGAGACTATGTGATGGCAGGGTTTACTGTTTTCAGGAGGATTTGCTAAGACTTCGGAGATGGTGAAGCTGCCGTTGTTTGTTTAATTGTATTCGAAACAGCAATCAGTGCTGATTCGAGGCACTTGCATCTGCGGAAATTAGTTTCTTTGATCACTAATTGGGCGTCTCTGAATTTCATGAGATGATTGGTGGAATTTTCGTGTTGTACACAGGTGTTGTTCAAGTTATCGTTCCTACATGCGTAAATGTGTTCATTGAGGCGGGTGTCGAGGTTTCTTGCTGTTTCACCTACGTAAATCTTGTCACAGCCTCCACAGGGTATAGTGTAAACTCCTGCATTGACTGGTTCATGGTGCTTGGATTTTGTCCTGGTTAGATCCTTTATTGAAGTGCTAGAAGCGATGGCGACTCTGGTGTTAGCTTGTGAAAGTACTTTTGAGACGTTCAGTGCAACCTGGCAGTTGGGAAGAATTATAACTTTGTTGGGAGTGGTGTTTATACGTGGAGAATTAATGATCTGAAGAGCTCTTTTCTTGCAGTCTTTGATGAAAAGAGAAGGAAAATGTAACTCAGTGAGTGTTTGGTGAATGTATGTATATTCCTCGTCAAGAAACTCAGGACTACAAATTCAGTATGCTCTTAGGAAAAACCCGATGATGATGCCTCTTTTGGTCTTGGTATCTTGACTGGAATAGAAGTGTGTGAGATCATTTTTATTGGTGGGTTTCCGATAAACTTGAAATCTTAGGTTGTTGTCTACTTTGTGAATGAGGACGTCGAGGAAAGGTAGCTTGTCATTGGACTCTTCTTCTAGTGTAAACTATATTGCCGGTTCAACTGCGTTGAGCCTTGCCTGAAGATCCCATACATCAAAACGTTTTGGAGTTATTACGAGGACATCGTCCACATAACGTAACCAAGTGACGCTTGAAGGGATGATGTTGGCGAAGTGTTCGGACTCTAGGTGTTCCATGTATAAGTTGGCTAGGACGGCACTTATGGGGGACCCCATTCCCATGCCGTAGGTTTGTTTGTAGAGCTTGTTATTGAAAGAAAAACAGTCGAAATTAACACAGAGTTCAATCAAGTGAACAAAATCTCCGGGAGGTAGAGGAAGATTAAGGTCCTGATTGACTTTACGTCGTAGAACCTCGATGGCTTTTTTAGTAGGTACTTTTGTGAAGAGGGAAGTCACATCCAAACTGCTTAGTTTCTTGTTACGGATGGTGAGGTTACGGATGCGGTTGAGAAGGTCGCCTGAGTGTTTAAGATGAGCAGGGCTGATGGTCCCCAGAAGGCAGGAGTTCTTGACAAACATCTTTCCTGCCTTCTGGGGACCAACAGCCCCGCTCATCTTAAACACTCAGGCGGCCTTCTCAACCGCATCCGTAACCTCACCATCCGTAACAAGAAACTAAGCAGTTTGGATGTGACTTCCCTCTTCACAAAAGTACCTACTAAAAAAGCCATCGAGGTTCTACGACGTAAAGTCAATCAGGACCTTAATCTTCCTCTACCTCCCGGAGATTTTGTTCACTTGATTGAACTCTGTGTTAATTTCGACTGTTTTTCTTTCAATAGCAAGCTCTACAAACAAACCTACGGCATGGGAATGGGGTCCCCCATAAGTGCCATCCTAGCCAACTTATACATGGAACACCTAGAGTCCGAACACTTCGCCAACATCATCCCTTCAAGCGTCACTTGGTTACGTTATGTGGATGATGTCCTCGTAATAACTCCAAAACGTTTTGATGTATGGGATCTTCAGGCAAGGCTCAACGCAGTTGAACCGGCAATATAGTTTACACTAGAAGAAGAGTCCAATGACAAGCTACCTTTCCTCGATGTCCTCATTCACAAAGTAGACAACAACCTAAGATTTCAAGTTTATCGGAAACCCACCAATAAAAATGATCTCACACACTTCTATTCCAGTCAAGATACCAAGACCAAAAGAGGCATCATCATCAGGTTTTTCCTAAGAGCATACCGAATTTGTAGTCCCGAGTTTCTTGACAAGGAATGTACATACACTCACCAAGCATTCACTGAGTTACATTTTCCTTCTTTTTTCATCAAAGACTGCAAGAAAAGAGCTCTTCAGATCATTAATTCTCCATGTATCAACACAACTCCCAACAAAGTTATAATTCTTCCCAACAGCCAGGTTGCACTGAATGTCTCAAAAGTACTTTCACAAGCTAACACCAGAGTTGTAATCACTTCTAGCACTTCAATAAAGGATCTAACCAGGACAAAATCCAAGCACCATGAACCAGTCAATGCAGGAGTTTACACTATACCCTGTGGAGGCTGTGACAAGATTTACGTAGGTGAAACAGCAAGAAACCTCGACACCCGCCTCAGTGAACACATTTACGCATGTAGGAACGATAACTTGAACAACACCTGTGTACAACACCAAAATTCCACCAATCATCTCATGAAATTCAGAGACGCCCAATTAGTGATCAAAGAAACTAATTTCCGCAGACGCAAGTGCCTCGAATCAGCACTGAACGCTGTTTTGAATACAATTAAACAAAACAACGGCAGCTTCACCATCTCCGAAGTCTTAGCAAGAATCCTCCTGAAAACAGTAAACCCTGCCATCACATAGTCTCTCCTGTTATACTACACAAAGCACATTACAGAGAGTGAACACCGAAACAAGCTGTCTCTTTCAAGTCTATATTTGTCCAACCTATTTTTATGCTACCCAAGTAATAGCTTTTACATCCTTTTACTCATGTACAAATTAATTGCTCTACCATATTGTATTACTTTTGTCACTACCACTACTACTACTACTACTACTACTACTACTACTACTACCACTAGTGAACATCGAAATGTTACCTCACTAGCATTGCACCTCACTCTGAGCCTTTATATACCCTCTGTGTCCATGTATTGTTAGTAATGGCATGATAAAGCTCCTTTAGAGTGAAACGTTGCAAAAATAAATGTCACATTAGTTGCACTTGTGTCCTTTTACTTTACATATTGTCGGTAATTCTACCAACTTTATTACAACAAACATTTTTATTATTTACCTCTCTCCTAACATTATTCCTAATGCTAAACACAGTTATACCAAAGTTATACAGTGGACCCCCGCATAACGATATTAATCCATTCCTGAGAGCTCATTGTTATGCGAAATTATCGTTATGTGAATGAATTTTCCCCAAAAAGAAATAATGGAAATCAAATTAATCCGTGCAAGACACCCAAAAGTATGAAACAAAAAATTTTACCACATGAAATATACATTTTCCTACACACAAAGAGAAGGATACATGCACAATAGTAGAGTAGTACATGCACAATATATATTGTGCATGTACTACTCTACTAAATGAAGAATTTAAAAGACACCTTTTTTTATAAGATGCAGCAATGACTGATGAGACACTGTGTCCTGGGAGTGTCTTTTCCTCCTGAGTACTGTAGGTCCTGTTTTGGGCCCTTTTCTTCAAGAACAGGCCTTGTGACACTGTGTATGCCACTACGATTCTTAAATTTCTCAAACCAACCTTTGCTGGCTTTAAATTCACCAATATGAGCACTAGTTCCAGGCATTTTTCCCTGTTCACCTGGGTGTTAGTCGACTGGTGTGGGTTGCATCCTGGGAGACAAGATTAAGGACCCCAATGGAAATAAGTTAGACAGTCTTAAACCATACCCCCGGCTGGGATTGAACCCGCGGTCATAGAGTCTCAAAACTCCAGCCCGTCCAGGCCGTCTTCGATGACACTGACTTTTTTAGGTTATCCTGGGTGGCTAACCCTCTGGGGTTAATTGTTTCTTGGTATTCTCAATAAGCCACACCAACAACGGTGCTACAGCAGCAGCAGCAGCAGCTGACAGTGCTACAGCAGCAGAAGCAGCAGCTGACAGTGCTACAGCAGCAGCAGACGGAGCTACAGCAGCAGCAGATGGTACTACAGCAGCAGCAGCAGCTGACGGTGGTAGAGCAGCAGCAGCAGCAGCTGATGGTGCTACAGCAGCAGCAGCAGCTGACAGTGCTAACAGCACAGCAAAGCAGCTGACAGTGCAGCAAGCACTGACAGTGCTACAGCAGCAGCAGCTGACAGTGCTACAGCAGCAGCAGCAGCTGACAGTGCTACAGCAGCAGCAGATGGTGCTACAGCAGCAGCAGACAGTACTACAGCAGCAGCAGCAGCTGACAGTGGTACAGCAGCAGCAGCAGCTGACAGTGCTACAGCAGCAGCAGACGGTGCTACAGCAGCAGCAGACAGTACTACAGCACCAGAAGCAGCTGACAGTGCTACAGCAGCACCAGCATCAGCAGTTGACCATGGTACCACAGTATTTTGATAATATTTCTCACCCTTTTTATCACAGGGTTGGCACTAGAAGCTTTCTTGGGGCCCATGGTCAATTATTTTGCAGATAAAATCACCAAAAACGCTGTACTAATATGAAATGTTCCGATTGTATGCTTGGATGTTACCGCGGAGGCAGGCTTGTAAACAATGCCACTGACGGAACATGTGAGGCTGGCTCAGGCCGCACATTAGAAGCGTCTCGGATGAATAGCGTTGAGCGGGTTTTTTAGCTGTATGCGAGGCAAAATCTTAGCGATAAAATGTGGGCGTATGCGGATTTAACGTTATGTGATGCCAACGGTATGCGGGGGTCCACTGTATTCTACATTCTCCTTCTGGGTACTCTTCTTTGCTAACATATCAACTTTATCATGAAGGAGAAGTCCAATGTGCGATGGGATCAATAGCAATTGTACATTAATTCCTTTGTCCCTGATTTTTAATATCTGTAAACCCGGCTTCTCCAATGACATGTTGTTGGAGTCATTATATTAGTCAAGAGCCTTCAAAGATGACATAGAATCAGTAATGATGATAGAGTCAAGTTCAGTGTCATAGGTTAGCTTTAGCACCATTAGGATTGCAAACAATTCAGTTTGCAGTGTAGACGCCCAGTTGTTAATTCTTATGCCTAACTCAACAAATTTACTATCGTTCTTAAATACGGAGGTGGCAACAAGAGCAGATGCAGCCCTGCCAGAAAAACTCCTGTTTAGATCCATCAGTGTACATAACTTCTTTCTTTCTTTCAACACACCGGCCGTATCCCACCGAGGCAGGGTGGCCCAAAAGGAAAAACAAAAGATTCTCCTTTTACATTTAATAACATATACAGGAGAAGAGGTTACTAGCCCCTTGCTCCTGGCATTTTAGTCACCTCTTACAACACGCATGGCTTGTGGAGGAAGAATTCTGTTCCACTTCCCCATGGAGATAAGAGGAAATAAACAAGAACAAGAACTAGAAAGAAAATAGAAGAAGACCCAGAAGGGTGTGTATATATATGCTTGTACATGCATATGCAGTGTGATCTAAGTGTAAGTAGCAGTAGCAAGACATACCTGAAATCTTGCATGTTTATGAGACAGAAAAAAGGACACCAGCAATCCTACCATCATATATAACAATTACAGGCTTTCATTTTACACTCACTTGGCAGGACGGTAGTGCCTCCCTGAGCAGTTGCTGTCTACCAACCTACTACCTTAATGTATGTAACTTGTGATAACTTATTACTACCAGCTAGGTGAGAAATTTCTTCTTGAGCAGTTGCTTTAGCAAGTGATTTAAGGAAGGGATTACTAGCAATAATCTTCTTCGGAGAGACTTACAGGTATGCGATATTAAATGAACACATCTTCCATGGAGGGTGAAATGCTCCTGTTGCCTACAATGATACAGTTCAGCAGGTTATAAAACTTAATGCAATTGCAAAGTTTTTGCAATCCATTTAGATCTGCGTGAATTTACCTTTAAACACTTGGTAAGATTCATTGTGACAGAGTCTGGTTCATTTCTCAACATTCTAATACTGAGTACAGTGTTAATCTCAACGATCCTATCACTGATACTAGAAATACCAAGCTCCTTCCTCATGTTAAGAACTTTTGTAGATTTGGGACACCCAAGAAAAATTCTGAGAGCTTCATTTGCATTAACTCCAAGGATCGGAGAGAACTTTCTTTAGCTAATATCAACATGGGAGCAGCATAATCAATTAAGGACCTAACATAGGTTATGTACATCATTCTCACGATTCTCACATTAGCACCATATTTGGGGTTGTAGCCCAGCACAGCTTTGAGAGCATTTAGCCTATCTTTGCATTTTTTATTTAGTTGTGGTATAGTGGATTTGTTAAAGGGTACATCTACACCAAGATATCTGTAAGTTTAAACATAGCTAATGATTTCCCCCCTGCAAATAGATGGGTGGGGGATGTCGTTTGCTTGTTAACCCTTTGACTGTCACAGGCCCCTTTCTGAAACTGTCATTCTATGTCGCAAAATTTAAAAAAAAATTATTTTTTCTTATGAAATGATATAGAATCTTTTCCCGATGGTAATGACACCAAAAGTTCGAAATTTGGTCGAAAACTCATGGAATTATGCTCCTGCAAAGTTAGCGGTCTCAACGACATATACGTATCGGCGATTTCGCCAACTTTGAGCCCTGTCATTAGCCAATTCCATTGTTCTAGTTGACCAAACTCATAGCTATTTCTTTAGAACTCCATTTTATCTATCAGTTGAGTACAAAACTGCCCATCTACCAATTTGAACTACCCAATAAAGTGGTCAGAAATTGGCAATTTGGCCAATTCATGCAAATTAACCCTTTGACTGTTTACGCCATATAAATATGGCGTAAACAGTCTTACGCCCCACTGTTTCTGACGTATATATACTCACAAATTCTAGCAGCTTCAAATCAAGCAGGAGAAACCTGGTAGGCCCACATGTGAGAGAATGGGTCTGTGTGGTCAGTGTGCACCACATAAAAAAAATCCTGCAGCACACAGTGTGTAATGAGAAAAAAAAACTCTGACCGTTTTTTTGGATTAAAATGCCGACTTTGAGGTGTATTTTCATATAGTATTTATCGTTGTATTCTCGTTTTCGTGGTCTTAGGTGATAAAATGGAAAACATATTACAGAAATAGAGATGATTTTCATTACTTTCACGATGAAAACGACCTTGAAACTGAGCTCAAATGTTCGATTTTTACCAATGTTCTGGAGTAAGCAAATCACACCGCACGTCCAATACACATCAACTGGGGAGTCTAATATTCTTTCACTAGTGCACTGATATTATTTATGCCATTTTTAAAATAATGCAGTAGTCTGCATACCAGTAAATTTTGTATTTTTTTGTATGAATAAAAAATCAAAATAGAAAGCAATAGTAATATAAGAGGGGCCTAGAGATGTGACTGATGAACAGAGGATATGTTTTCTTTAGTGCCAAGAATATCTACCTTGTTTAATCTGGACCCTATGGTAATGTGAAGGACCTGGCATCTTTTTTTATTTGCGTGAAATTGGCCAAATTGCCAATTTCTGACCACTTTATTGGGTAGTTCAAATCAGTAAATGGATGGTTTCTTGTACTCAACTTATAGATAATAATGGAGTTCTAAAGAAATAGTTATGAGTTTGGTCAACTGGAACAACAGAAAATTGGCTAAAAAAAAGGGTTCAAAGTTGGCAAAATCGCCGATACGTATATGTCGCCCAGACCGCTAACTTCGCGGGAGCGTAATTCCAAGAGTTCTCGACCAAATTTCGAACTTATGGTGTCATTACCATCGGGAAAAGATTCTCCATCATTTCATAAGAAAAAAAAAGGATTTTTTTTATGTGGTGCACACTGACCACACAGACCAATTCTCTCACATGTGGGCCTACCAGCTTTCTCTGGCTTGATTTGAAGCCGCTAGAATTATTGGGTAATATACATCAGAAACAGTGGCGCATAAGACTATTTATATGGCGTAAACAGTCAAAGGGTTAATATCTTTGTTTTAGAGGAAGATATTATGAGGCCTAGTCGATTACAAATTGCTTGAACTTCATTAAGAATGGTACTCATCATCTTATGCCCTGTTGTATTGATCATGATATCATCATCATAGCTTATAGCTATATGTTTAGGTGAGGCAGGTAGAGCATTTAGGAGAGCATTAATCAGAATATTAAATAGCATGGGACTAAGAACTCCTCCCTGTGGTGTACCTAAAGACATTTCTTTAGACTCGCTTCTAAAGCCTTGGTAAAGGACAGAGGATACTCTATTTGACAGGTATCCTATTATCCAGCAGAGTAAGCTACCACAAATATTCAGTTTGGCTAGTTCATGTAGTACAATGGTTCTGTTCGCAATATCAAATGCAGATTTTAGATCAAGAAAAGTGATAAAACTAGTAGAGGTGAGTGCAGTGAGAAAGGTTGAAATACAGTTCTGCACACTTTTACCTTTCATGAACGAATAGAGGTAGGGGAAAAGTTGGTGCGTGATTCTGTAGTACAGTCTGTTAAATATCATTTTTTTCAAAAGTTTTACAAAGACAACTAGTTAAGCAGATCGGTCTAAATGTATCAAAGGGTGTTTTGGGGGTTATGGATTATCAGGGTTATCAGGGACGTGCCTTAGAGTTCTGAGAATATCAGAGGTTATACCATCCTCTCCAGGAGCAGTTGTTCGACCTTTAGTTAATGCATTATCTAATTCAGTTTCAACATTTCTTCAGAAGCACTCTCTAATTTATTTCTAATATGAGATGGAAGGTTTTTTATGCCTGGATGTTTTGGACCAGTCATTTATGAGGTCGTTTGCTTTTTCGAGAGGAAAGGGATGAGCATCACTGCCAGCCTTTTTCTTGGTTATTTTATTTATACCTTTCCAAGCCAAACTTAAAGGGGCAGACCTATTAATCCACTAACAAATTGTTCCCACTCCTGTTGCCTAAATTCTTTCTTTCTATTCCTTGCATTTGTTAGTGCAGCTTGGAACGTTCTGAGCAGGTCTGGGGTTCTACATTCACGGTATGCTTTACCAATCCTCCTAGCTGCATTGTCAGACTGCGTAGCTTGGATCATTGTAGTATTTACATTGGGGTTTTATGTTTATTTATAGTGGGGGGTCTATGTTTCCTTTTCCTGCCCACTTGATCTGTGAGGACAGTCTCAATAGTGGTAACTAAATTATCATTAAATTTTTTGTGCCAATGGGCTCGTAATTCTTATAAACCCTTGATCCAAGTGGTTAATAAAGTTATCTCTGTGTTCTTGGTTGAGAATAAGTTTTCTCCTTCTAAATTTTAAGTTCTTGATTGCTGGAGATGTGATATAACAATAATAATAATAATAATAATAATAATACGATAGAACTGAAGGAAATTGTACAAAAATACGAGGGTTGAAGCAGTGGTGGAAGAAGTGGTTGAGGCATCGTCAGTCTGTGTGCCTGTGTTTATGCTGGAGTGAGCATTAGTCTCCACACTCTTCCAAACATTTCACAATAATTCATTGTGTTTGGTGCTTGTAGATTGAGTGCGACTGCCACATAATTAACCATGGGCCCAAAGAAACTTGCTAGTGCCAGCCCTTTGGCAAAGAAATTGAGAAATACGATAGAATTACCTGGAGTTTACCTGGAGAGAAAGAAAGAGAAGAAAGAAATTGTACCAAAATGCAAGCAGTACACCGCAATGGTTGAGACAGTGGTGGAGGCAGTGGTGGAGGCACTGGTGAGGCGTGGGAGGCAGTGGTGGAGCAGTGGTGGAGGCAGTGGTGGAGGCAGTGGTGGAGGCAGTGGTGGAGACAGTGGTGGAGGCAGTGGTGGAGGCAGTGGTATTTAATAACATACATGTTATTAAAACCATAACATGTAAAGTATATTTATACAATATTTTATGACATTTTCATGTATTTTATGATTGTTCATGGTTCAACAAGTTAAGGAAGCAGTATTGTATTATATTTCCCTACAATATATTGGGGCACCAAACCTTTTGCAATTTTTCTACATTCACAAGGCTCTTGATCCCCTAACCCTCGTGAATGTTAAGGGAGGCTCTTCAATTCAATTCAAAGTTTATTCTCTATAAGGATTACAATGCTGAGTTTACAGAAATTTGGTTATTGTGTGGTTTACATGTAGTAAAATAATGATTACAGAGTGTACCACTAGAACGCTTAGCATGGCTAGGCATTTCGGGCAGACTTAGTTTTATTCTTAATTGTAAAATATTACAAATTATGAAGTAAGTTGGTATTACGGCTAAGTGACTAAATACTAGTTTGTGAGTTTAGCAATGTGAATGCTTTTGTTTTGGCACAGTACATAGTTTCAGTATTGGAGTATCACAGGATTCATTATTTTAAGATTGAGATTAATATTTCTGTTCATGGTCAAATGGGTGAGTGTAAGTGTGAACCACAAGGTGGTATTCGTGTAGTTAGTTGACGGGGTGTATCAGGGAGATAAGATGTTTTCTAATGGTAGTTTTGAAGGTGATGAATGTGTCTGCAGTTCTAGAGTTCTCAGGTAGGGTGTTCCAGATTTTAGGGCCTTTGACATATATTAAATTTTTGAAAGGTGTAGTGGACACGGGGAATGTCGTAGAGATGTTTGTGTTGGTGTTATGCATGTGGGTTCTGTCACAACTATAAAGAAAGCGTTTTAGGTCAAGGTTGATATTAGAGTTAAAGGCCCTGTAGAGTAGATTGCACAGTAGTAAGTGTGGGTTGTACTGAACAGGGAGTAAGTTTTAGATCTATGAAGAGTGGGGGGGAGGGGGTGTTGCCAGGGATGGGAGTTAGTGATTATTCTTACTGCAGCTTTTTGTTGGGTTATTATTGGCTTTAGGTGTGTTGCTGGAGTTGATCCCCAAGCACAAATAGCATAGGTGAGGTATGGATAAATAAGTGAGTGGTATAGTGTGAGAAGGGCATTTTGCGGCACGTAGTTATCGTATCTTGGAGGGGGATCCCAACCATTTTGGATACTTTTTTGGTTATATGCTGGATATGGGTGCTGAAATTCAGGTTGTTGTCAAGGTATAAGCCTAGGAATTTGCCCCCATTATGTCTGGTAATTAGAGTGTTGTCAGTCTTAATGTTAATTTGTGCATCTCCTGCTCTGCTACCAAACATAATATAGTAGGTTTTGTCAGTGTTAAGCCTAAGTTTATTGGCTGTCATCCAAGTCGATATTTTGATCAGCTCCTCGTTCACAATGGTGTTGATGGTGGCAAGATTAGGGTGAGAGATGACATAAGTCATGTCATCAGCAAAGAGAATGGGTTTCAGGTGTTGGGATACGTTTGGAAGATCATAGATGTATATGAGGAAGAGCAGGGGACCAAGGACACTTCCCTGTGGAACTCCAGTATCAAGTGGTCATGTTGCTGATGCTGTGTCTTTAATGGTGACATACTGATACCTATTAGTAAGGTAAGATTTCAAATAAGCAAGCGCATGGCCTCTTATACCGTAATGATCAAGTTTGTGGAGTAGGATGCCGTGGTCTACTGTGTCAAAAGCTTTTCTTAGGTCAATAAAAATTCCTAGTAGATATTCCTTATTTTCCAATGCTGTGTAAAGCAGATCTAGCATTTTTATGATTGCATCATTAGTGCTTTTATTTTTCCTGAATCCAAATTGGCAGGGGATGAGTATGTTTTGAGCCGTTATAAATGAATACAGTCTCCTGTGCACGAGTTTCTCAAAGATTTTGGATAGCAATGGTAAGTTAGATATTGGCCTATAGTTGTTTAGTCTGTAGGGTCACCACCTTTATGTATTGGTGTAACCCTTGCCATCTTGAGTAGTTTCGGGAAGGTGCTAGTCTCTAGTGACTTGTTAAAAAGTAATGAAATAGCATGCGAAAGGACATGGGCCGCTCGCTTGTACAGTAATGGACATGAGACAGATTCCCTGAGTTATTTTTAAGTGACTTTATAATCTCGGTGACTTCCGTGGGCTCAGTTGGTGCAAGATAGAAGGAATTTGGGAAATTCCCATCTAGGTAGTCCCGGCATGGGCATTGGTATGTGGGATTTTATTGGCGAGATTAGATCCTATGGTTGAGAAGAAGTCATTTATCTTGTTAGCTGTGTCAGTGGGATTGTAGTGGTGTTTCATTAGGTTTAGTTAGGACAATATTCTTGGTTTTTCTCAGTTTGTGGGTCCCTAGAATCTGAGTGAGTGTTTTCTAGGTCTTTTTATATCTCCTCTAGTGTCTGTGAATCTACTGTAGTATAGTTGTTTGGCTTTCTTATTACTTTGGTGAGAGCAGATGATAGTGTTTAAGAATATCTTTGTGTATTAAGCCCTGTCTATATTGCTTTTCATATTGGTGTTTCTTGTCAATGGATTTTTAGAATGGGGCTGGTTAGCTATGGGCAACCAAGCCGTTTGTTTGTGATCTGTTTTGTTTTATAAGGACAATGTTTGTTGTATAGTCTAAGTAATTTGTTAAGAAAAATGTCTGTCCAGTCATCAATACCATTGGCCTTGGAGAATTCTGTAGGCCAGTCAAACAGTCTCTGGTCAGTTGTAAAACTTTCTTACTGAGGCCTCGTCATGGAGTCTAAATGAGACTTTGTTGTATTCAAGTGGTGGTTTACTAATGTTTGTCAGGAGGAAGGTAGGTAGTGGTCTGTATGTCATCTGTGATTATCCCTGATTTAAGGGGGGCTAGTATATTGGTCCATATGTGGTCTTTATGGTTGCACTTGTTCAGTGACCTGGTTGGTTTGGTTATTGTTGGTATGAGAAGTGTGTTGTTCATATTGTTGATGAAATCAGTTACAGGCTGATCATCTAGTAAGCCAAGGTGATGTTGAAGTCTCCAGCTAAGAGAAGGTGGTGGCTTATTCATTTGTCTGTTTGTTATTAGTGACTTAAATTTCTCACTGAAATTTGGGATGTTTGTGTGAGGAATCCGGTAAAGGGCACCGATTGTTTAGGCATCTTAAGGTTTTTTACATTTAAAATTAGCAAAAATGTATTCCCCATTTTTCATCACTAAAGCAAGTGGTACTAATACAAGATAATTGGTTAGAGTAATAGATTGCATACCACCCCAACTTGGTTTGGTCTGCAGTTGTGAATCCTGTGTATCCTGGTAGAGGGTAGATAACTATTGTGTCCTGCTTAAGCCAGGTCTCAGTAAGAATAATGCAGAAGGGTGTCTTTAAAGTGATTCAAGGAGTGCTAGGAGGTCATCACAGTGTTTGCTTAAGGACCTGATGTTGTAGTTAAGTACTGATAGACTTTTAGCATTTTTTTAGGATAGTGCTGGCTTGTGATGCTGTGAAATAAAGACAGTTACTTTCCAATAGGTTTTGATTGGGTGTCAGATTATGGAGGTTTAGATCAGGGTCAACGTGATCAATCATCTTCTAGGTTTAAATTAGGGTTTATTTATATCCTGAGTTGTGTGTTGAGTTCTAGTACTGATATCTGTAGGGTAGGAAGTTTGGAAACAAGGTATATAGCTAGAGTATTTTGGTCATGTAAGTATGGGTCACTACTACACATAATGAAGTTGATTGTTGTCTATGTGTTGGGGGTTGGAAATGAACTAAAGTAAAACTAGGTATAAACTAGTAATATAAAAATACAAATTAAAAATAGAACAAGACTTTCACTTGTAATCGCAACTAGGTCTAATATAATGACTTTTGTGGAGTATGTTTTGAGTAGAATGAGCTATAGTACAATAGGTTTAATCTAATAATATAAAAATACAAATTAAAAATTGCACCAGTCTCTCACTAGTAATTCCCACTATGGTCTAATATAGTAAATTTTGGGTATTGACTATGTATTGGGCTAGAATGAGTATAGTATACTGTGTTTAATCTAATAATATAAAAAAGGCACAAGACTCTCAATTGTAATTGCACTAAGGTCTTATATAAGTTGTTTACAAGAATTAGAGTATAACTAGATTTAAATTGACAGGATAAAATACACAAGTTAAGGTAGCAAAAGAATAATAAAAAAATTATAAAAATAAAAATGGCAATGACTTGGTTATAATATGCTAGTAAGATGGTAGACAGGATAATATAAAAGTTGTAGTTGAAAATACTAGTTTAAAAAAGTATAGAATAAAATTATTATTTTTTTTTTTTATTATCACACTGGCCGATTCCCACCAAGGCAGGGTGGCCCGAAAAAGAAAAACTTTCACCATCATTCACTCCATCACTGTCTTGCCAGAAGGGTGCTTTACACTACAGTTTTTAAACTGCAACATTAACACCCCTCCTTCAGAGTGCAGGCACTGTACTTCCCATCTCCAGGACTCAAGTCCGGCCTGCCGGTTTCCCTGAACCCCTTCATAAATGTTACTTTGCTCCCCCCCAAACAGCACGTCAAGTATTAAAAACCATTTGTCCCTTTTTCCTCCAAACAAACAGGGCTCATGCAAAGCGGGAAAGGGTCCAAGCCCCTCGCCCCCCAAAAACCTCCTTTACTCCCTCTCCCCAAACCCTTTCCCCCCTACGCCGCCCCCTTTTACCCCGCCTTCCTTCCACTCCGGGACGATACACCCCTTAAAAGTCTTTCTTTTTTGCTCCATTCTCTCTAAAAAGCCAAACCCCCCTCAACAACCCTTCCTCACCCTCTGGAAAAACATTTTTTTGGTAATCCCGCCCCCCCCCTTCCTAATTTTCCAAACTACGACTTCTTCCCTTTATATTCACCCCAAAACATTGCCCTCGCCCATGAATCTCCATGCCCCCCGCCTTCCCCCGGCTCAACATTCATCCCCCCTGCTTCACACCCTTTATAAGAGCTTTGGGTTTTAAAACTATACTCTCTTAAAAAATTCCCCCCTTTTTTTCCCCTCCAAGGACAAAGTTTTTTGTCTCCACGGGACCCCTAAGTGCACCATCACTTTTTTCCCCCTAAACAATTCTATGATTCATCTCATCTTTCAAAACCCCCCATCCGCTAAACCACGCCCCACTCCCAAATATCTGAATACATTCAC
This sequence comes from Cherax quadricarinatus, assembly GCF_026875155.1. Taxonomy (NCBI): domain Eukaryota; kingdom Metazoa; phylum Arthropoda; class Malacostraca; order Decapoda; family Parastacidae; genus Cherax; species Cherax quadricarinatus. Next base: position 20,198,651 of record NC_069470.1, on the reverse strand, counting down.
CCCCTTTCCATACCTCCCCCTTTCCAAAATTGATTTTCCCAATCTTTCATCACTTAATCTTTTTATTATCCTCTAAACCTTATCTTTCCTAAATTTCACCTTTAATTTTTTTTTTTTTGGCACACCCCCCAAATTTCTTTCCACCAACCCTCGCAACTTCTTTTTCAGAATCCCAAAGGCACAGTGTCACAGCAAAGAGCAGCTGTGACAACTCCCACTTTGTGGGATTCTTTTTCTTTTAACTCCACGCCTTTTCCAAGCCCCTCGTTTTACTTCTCTTAAAACCCCCTTTCTAAAAATTTATATTAACAGTTTCGGGGTCCGCCCATAGACTAGGTTTTACGGTGAGGGCCCAAAAACCGTAGATCTATCCCCAAAAATTCTAGCGCCATAAAATTTTAGCGCAAAAGACTCTAGGCCTACATGGGGAGGGGAAATGGGTCTGCGCCGTGGGTGTGCGCCATAAAAAAAAAAATCTGGCGCCTCCCATACCCTTTGGGGGAAACCCCGGGCCCTCAGTCCCCCTTTTTTCACCATCCCTCGTCGAAAGTCAGCTCTCACCCCCCGGGAAAAGGGGGACTCTCCTTTCCTGTTTTGATATTCTGACACTGAGGGGAAGGGGAAAATGAAGACAAATTTTCTGGGGGTTTTATAAGTTAGTGACCGAAAATAATGACCAGGAATATGAAAAAAAGTGCAAAAAAAAAACCCCGGACGATCCTGACCTTCTACCCTGGGGGGCACTCTTTGCCTCACGGTCGGGTGTTCCTAAATGTAAGAGAAAACTAATATTTTTGTGGGGGCCAGGCCTCTGACTTCAGAAAAGACGGACCCGAACGTGGTTTGGGGATTTTTTTTGCGCTCGACATCATTCGAGTAGTATAGTGGGGAAAAGGGCGGTATTTTTTGCCCCCCCTCGCTCGGGTAGTGTCCCCCAAAATTTGGGCCCGTGCCCAGGGGGGGGTCCCACCCCGGAGTACACCCCCGGGAAAAACCCGGAGAACATCCCGGGGCCCCTACACCCGTTTTTAGGTAGTGATAGGGGGAGGATGATTTTGGCTACACGGCAGGGAGGGGCCCGGGCCTTTCGGTGGATGGTTTTTAGGGTGCGGGTTTGGTGGTAGTGGCCCCGGGCCATGCAGACTCACTGGGCCCAGGCGGGACCCCGTTTGGCCTGACCGTCAGTTCAAGGAAAAAAGGGGAAAGCATCAGCCACCAGCCCCCCACAACCACAACCCCCCCGTACAACCACCCAAAGATGCCATATCCACCAAAAAAACCGTTGGGGGTAGGCAGCAAAATCCCAATTTTTTTTCCCCAAACCCCAAAACCATTTTGAGGGACTCTAAAAGGGGGGAATTCTACCTACCTGCCCCCTTTGGGGAACCACGGCCAATGAACGGGAAATTTCCCTTTGAATTATTTTTTGCCCCACCCTTTTGTGGAAATTTTTGCCAGGGGAAAGTAATAAGAAATTTTCATTTAACCAGGCCCAAATACGATCTTATCCCCAAGCCCAAAGACTACCTTTGGAAAAGGAGAGGGGCTTTTTTGCAGAAATGTATTTGTTTTTTGCAACAATAATGCTTATGCCTCACGTCTAAAAGCATAATAAAAAGATCCGGGGGTCCACGGGATCGGCTAATTTCTACCCCACCTTAAAGGAAATAATCCCAGTAAAACAGGTTTATTTTCTTTTTAACGTATGTTGCACTTCTCGAAAAAACCTGCCTGCCCGAAGTGACAGGTTAAAAACAAGATTAGAAATGTTTTTTGTACCCTCAAAAAAAGTTCAGGATATACTTTTATCCATTCAAGAATTTGAAATTTGGGCGAGTCTTTGATTTTTTTCCCAAAGGTGACTGTAATTCAAGCAGTATATCCCGGCAAGGGAACTGCTTTGGTATAAAATTTTTTTTTTAACTCTGTAAATTGTGACAGGGGGCCTGGTGTTGGTATTGTTGTATCCAGGGGGTAGAAAAACATTAAAAGATCCCAAAAGATGTTTTGGGTATCTCAGGTGACGTGGGAAAAAACATGATGGCACCTTATTTGGTAAGGGCCATACTTATATACCGAAAAAAGGAACACAAGCCCATTATCAGTGATTTCATGCGAGTAAACAAGACAGATGTTTGTGGCAAGTGCGTTCAAATTTCGTAAAAAAATGCCCAGGCTCAATGAAAGGTTTTTTTCGTGGGGGATGAGGCAGGTGTTTACTCCCAAAATTGACACCCTGGCTTTAGGGGTGGCATGCAAACGAAAATTCACTTTGTTGAAAAAACCATTCACCATAAAAAATGAAAGACAGTGGAAAGGGTTTGATCGAAGGGGATAATGAACGTATTCGAAAACCGTGTCAGTGATTGATTATACACAAAAATGCCCCTTGGTTTGAAAAGTTTTAAAGGGCCCAAAATTGGGGTTTTTTGTTAAACTGTGTTCGAAAAGGTTACAGGGGTACATGAAATTTTTTTTTTCTTCCATTCAGGGCCCATTTCAAATTGAATCCAATAAATTTGCCCAAAATTTAAAGACTTTTTAAAAAGACCACCGTATGGTAAATTTTGTTTGCTGTTGTCAGACAACTCTTAATAAAAGTACCAGGAAAACAACACCTCCCTACAACATGGTCCTCGAATTAAACCTTATACCCAACTTTTGAGGAAAGAAGGGGGTGACCTTTTCATAATACAGCTTCCTTCAACCCCAAAAGAAATTTGCTCAAAGAGATGCTTTGGGCCCTGGGGCACAAACAAACGACAGCAAAAAAGGGAGCAAAGACACTCGGTTTATGGGTGAGGAAGAAAGGGACTCGTGCATGGTCCCCTTGTTTAAGGGTTTTCCACAATTTTCCAGCAGTTCAAAAACCATGCCCAAAGGGGATTTAAATATGTAAAAATATGATAGAACTTTAGAAATTTATACAATATTTGTGCAGGGGTTTATTGTAATAAACAACGGGGAAACAAAAAATTTTTTAAAATTTTATGCGGTTTTTGTTTTCAAAAAGTGATTTTAATATATCAAAAATTAAGAAATTGGTCCTCGGGAAAAAAGGGGGTAGTGGGAAAGAAAAAATTGGAAAAGAATTTGAAATAAAAATAAACATAAAAAAAATTTTTTAAAAAGGGGGTAGTGGTTAGATTTTGAACAAAAACATCATTTTTTTTAAAACTTTTAAAAATTTTTCCGGAAAGGGTTAATGATCTATTCTATTGTTTTATTTCCTTCAAAAAATATGTTTTAATTTGTAAAAAAAAATTTTTTTTTTTTTTAAAATTTCTTGGACCGGGTGCGTAAACTTAAATTTTTGGCCCCCTTTGGCCCCTGAAAGGGTTAAACAACCCCCGGTGACATCAAAACCCTTTGTGAAAGGGCCCCTATTTTTTACGGGGAAAAAAATTTTCCCCTCTTTCCAACATACCTAACTTGAGCCTCAATACCTCGTAAAAACTCTCACTTTTTTTAAAAAACCCACCTCCAAAACCCCAAACACCTCCCCAACATCTGCCACATTCCCCCCCACCCCACCCTGTAAAATCCCTTTTTTCCCAAATCCAAAAAATGCCACAAAAAATTTCCCTTTCCCTTTAAATCAAAATACTGTTCACTTATATTTTTCACGTAAACCCCTGGTCTACACCCCTCCCCCCTTTTTCCAAAACCTCCTTGTTCTTGCTACCTATTCCCCGGGTTTCCCTTTTAAATTTTCTTTCAATAAAAAATCTACCATAATTTTTACCGGTATACTCAGCAGCCCTTATCCCCCAAAATTTTTTTGCACTCTCTTTTTTTCCCCTTTGCCTTTTTAAAAAGGAACTAATGCATGCTCTCTCCCAACCCCCTAGGTCCCTTTCCCCTCTTCCATACTTTTATTAAAAAATTTGCACCAACCACCCCAAAACTTTTACCCCCCATCTGCTTTTAACATTTTATTTTTTATCCCACAATCCCCGGGTGCCTTTCCCCCCCTTTTATTTTAAAAAACTGCCTCACGAATTTAAAAAAGGCAATAAAAGAAGTTTACAATAAGTTTGAACAAAATAGTTTTTTAAAACAAAATTGGGGGATTAAAAAAAGGGGTTTTGAAAAAAAATTGTGCAATTGATACTTTCCCTTTAAAATGAGGTAGAAAATTTTTGAAGACAAGTTATGGGGTTTTTTATATAAAAAAAAGAACAGTTTACGTGGGAAGTTTTTAAAAAAGGAGAAAGATTCCTTTGATATTAAAAAACAATTAAGCTATGGGTAGAATGGCGTTGAAAACAAACATGGCCAAACAAAAGTAGTTGGGGGGATTAGAATTTTAGGGGGGGCCCCAAATTTTTGACAATTTTTTAACACTTAACGGGTGGGCCCATGGGGATTATTTTTGCACTTTACTCTGAATTTTTGTTAGTCCCCCGCCCACTTAGGAATGTTTTAAGGTCAATTTTTGTAGAGATAAGAAAACCCTTTCCCCGGGGGGGTGTTTTTCCAAAATGCGATTTTTTTTTTTCCCTCCCTCAAAAAACACTGGTAGATTTTTTGGGGATAGCGTAATTTTCTTAGCCGAATTTAAAAAAGGTTTTTTCTTGTTTTTGGGAAGGGAATCATTGAAAAAATCAGAAATTTTATAGAAAAGATTTCTTTTTGTAGGTTGTTTCTTTTTAGGCTAGTTTTGGAATTTTTAAAAGCACTGTTTTTTTTTCCTTTCTTGGGACCCATTTAGTTTGCAAAACCTTTAGGTCATCCAACGTATTTTTAAGGCAAAGGGGGTCCTGATAAGCCCGTAGGGTGGTTTTCCATGCAGGTCCTTGGGTGACTGTGGCTGGGGGATGGTTTTTCTGTTAACTACAACCCGCATAGATAGCTGCGGTTTTGGGCATTTGGGGCTTGGAAATTGGGTTTTCATTGGCAAGTTGTTGGGCCACCTTATCTTTTTCCCCAAAAATGTTTTGGGATTAAGTAGGGGGAATTGGGTTTTTTTTTGAGTGTTTATGGTGGGCTAGGGCTGGGGGTGTGGGTGTTGCTTTTTTGTTTGAATGTCTAGTTTATGTTCAAAAGGGATGATCCCGGGTTTAGGTAATTGCAATTTTTACCTTTTTTGTTTCCCCCATTTTTTTAGTTAGTTTGGGGGATCGGGTTTTTGGTTTTTGAATTTGGAAAGGGGTTTTTGCTAAATCTGGGTGGGGGGATCCCTTCCCTTTTCATCAAATACTGGGGGAAAGGGGGGTTTTTCTAGGACTGTACCGGGAGCGAAAAGTTTGGGTTGTTGTCTGTCGTGTGTTGTGGTGGTGCCGGTGGGTGATGAGGGTTGTGTCCTGGCTGGCAGTACCACAAGTTTTCCTCGTGTTATTATTGCTCTCACCTTTGATGTTAGGAGTCCTTAGCTGGTTAATGAATCTTCTTTTATTGCTCTGACCCTTGTCCATTGGCTGTGTCTTCAGATTAATAGTAGGCGATGGGTAATGGGTGAATTGTACCTCTGTATGTGTGCTCAAATTGTAAATAAATAAATAAATAAATAAATAAATGTTGTGTAGTATCACTTCAGTGGCAGCGGGGTAGGTGGTGGTAGTACGAGTCCTATTAGTTGGTAATTTGTGAACTTTTGGGTGATTTCTGCAGTTGATTTATATCATTCTGGGTATCCACACATGTTAGTGTTATGTGGGTCTTGATTAGGTCATCACTGGGCTGCTGGGAACCTCAGGTAGAAGTAAAAATAGAAAACAAGGTTCCTGTTGCCGCTGCTGCTGCTGCAGGGCTTAATGATCCCCTAACCCTCATGAAAGTTAAAGGAGGCTCTTGATCCCCTAACCCTCATGAATGTTAAGGGAGGCTCTTGATCTCCTAACCCTCGTGAATGTTAAGGGAGGCTCTTGATCCCCTAACCCTCGTGAATGTTAAGGGAGGCTCTTGATCCCCTAACCCTCGTGAATGTTAGGGGAGGCTCTTGATCCCCTAACCCTCGTGAATGTTAAGGGAGACCTGTATTTTCAATAATCAGTAATGTTGGGCTAGGTTTGGTCTGCTAGGGTTATGTCAAGTTAGGCAACATTTACTTTAGGTAAACTTAGGTTAGACTAAGTTAAGTAACATTTGGTTAGGTTACATAACTTAACCAGAAAATAATGAGATCAATTTCCTTATAGTTCAAAAATAATAATTTGCATAGGAAATGTTTACATGTTCCATGATGTATATTGTTGTATGAATTAAAAAGTTTAAAATATTCACTAAATTACATTTAGAATTTCTTAGAAAATAAGTATTTTTATGCAAATGGTATAAAAAATAAACAAATAATAATAATAATAATAATAATAATAATAATAATAATAATAATAATAATAATAAAAATAATAATAATAATAATAATATTTATTTACTACAAGTACATGCACAAGGTATACAGATCATAGCTGACATCAGTGACATACTACTATATAAAAAGCCTCTTGTTATGCAGAGCATTTCGGGCAAATTAGGTCAGTTTTGTCCCAGGATGCGACCCACACCAGTCCACTAACACCCAGGATGCGACCCACACCAGTCCACTAACACCCAGGATGTGACCCACACCAGTCCACTAACACACAACCTGCTTGCTAGGTGAAGCGGACACCTAGTGTAAGGAAACACTCCTAAAGTTTCTACCCTCACCAGGTCACAGGTCAACCTTATTCCTAATTTATCTTCCTGTGGCCTGGCTGGCAAGGTTCTCACTTCACACTCTGAGGGTCCAGGTTCGATTCCTGGCAGGGCAAAAACTTACACCTGTTGTCCTGTTCACTTAGCAAGTAGGTACCTGGGTGTTAGTGGACTGGTGTGGGTGGCATCCTGGGGGACAACATTGTGGACCACAGTGTAAATAAGACAGACAGTTCCTCGATGATACACTGACTTTCTTGGGTTATCCTGGGTGGCTAACCCACCCTACCCTGGGTTATCCTGGGTGGCTAACCCACCCTACTCTGGGTTATCCTGGGTGGCTAACCCACCCTACCCTGGGTTATCCTGGGTGGCTAACCCACCCTACCCTGGGTTATCCTGGGTGGCTAACCCACCCTACCCTGGGTTATCCTGGGTGGCTAACCCACCCTACCCTGGGTTATCCTGGGTGGCTAACCCACCCTACCCTGGGTTATCCTGGGTGGCTAACCCACCCTACCCTGGGTTATCCTGGGTGGCTAACCCACCCTACCCTGGGTTATCCAGGGTGGCTAACCCACCCTACCCTGGGTTATCATGGGTGGCTAACCCACCCTACCCTGGGTGGCTAACCCACCCTACCCTGGGTTATCCTGGGTGGCTAACCCACCCTACCCTGGGTTATCCTGGGTGGCTAACCCACCAGGGTTAAAAATCCAAACAAAATCTTAACAGTTTTTCACACAGTTGAGTTACTTATTGTTTATTATGTAACATAAACCTTAAAACTTACTAACTTAAACCTGCTGCTGCCTGAGCACCTAACACCTGCTGCTGCCTGAGCACCTAACACCTGCTGCTGCTGCCTGACCACCTAACACCTGCTGCTGCTGCCTGAGCACCTAACACCTGCTGCTGCCTGAGCACCTAACACCTGCTGCTGCCTCACCACCTAGCACCTGCTGCTGCTGCTGCCTCACAACCTAACACCTGCTGCTGCTGCTGCCTCACCACCTAACACCTGCTGCTGCTGCCTCACCACCTAACACCTGCTGCTGCTGCCTCACCACCTAACACCTGCTGCTGCTGCTGCCTCACCACCTAACACCTGCTGCTGCTGCCTCACCACCTAACACCTGCTGCTGCTGCCTCACCACCTAACACCTGCTGCTGCTGCTGCTGCCTCACCACCTAACACCTGCTGCTGCTGCCTCACCACCTAACACCTGCTGCTGCTGCTGCTGCTGCCTCACCACCTAACACCTGCTGCTGCTGCCTCACCACCTAACACCTGCTGCTGCTGCCTCACCACCTAACACCTGCTGCTGCTGCCTCACCACCTAACACCTGCTGCTGCTGCCTCACCACCTAACACCTGCTGCTGTTGCCTGACCACCTAACACCTGCTGCTGCTGCCTCACCACCCAACACCTGCTGCTGCTGCCTGAGCACCTAACACCTGCTGCTGTTGCCTCGTCACATAACACCTGCTGCTGCCTGAGCACCTAACACCTGCTGCTGCCTCACCACCTAACACCTGCTGCTGCTGCCTCACCACCTAACACCTGCTGCTGTTTCCTCATCACCTAACACCTGCTGCTGTTTCCTCATCACCTAACACCTGCTGCTGTTGCCTCATCACCTAACACCTGCTACTGCCTGAGCACATAACACCTGCTGCTGCCTCACCACCTAACACCTGCTGCTGCCTCACCACCTAACACCTGCTGCTGTTACCTCATACCTAACACCTGCTGCTGTTGCCTCATCACCTAACATCTGCTGCTGCTGCTTCACCACCTAACACCTGCTGCTGCTGCCTCACCACCTAACACCTGCTGCTCCCTCACCACCTAACACCTGCTGCTGCTGCTTCACCACCTAACACCTGCTGCTGCTGCTGCCTCACCACCTAACACCCACTGCTGCTGCCTCACCACCTAACACCTGCTGCTGTTGCCTCATCACCTAACACCTGCTGCTGCATGAGCACCTAACACCTGCTGCTGCCTCACAACCTAACACCTGCTGCTGTTGCCTCATACCTAACACCTGCTGCTGTTGCCTCATACCTAATATCTGCTGCTGTTGCCTCATCACCTAACACATGCTGTTAGGTAAGACACATATGCAACAGTTAGGTACCTAACTGTTGCATATGTGTCTTACCTAACAACCTGTCGGTATTTTATACCATTTTAATGTCCACCTAACACATGCTGCTGTTGCCTCATCACCTAACACCTGCTGCTGTTGCCTCACCACCTAACACATGCTGCTGCTTCACCACCTAACACCTGCTGCTGCTGCCTCACCACCTAACACCTGCTGCTGATACCTCACCCCCTAGCACCTGCTGCTGCCTCACCACCTAACACCTGCTGCTGCTTCACCACCTAACACTCGCTGCTGCCTGAGCACCTAACACCTGCTGTTGCCTGAGAACCTAACACCTGCTGCTGCATGAGCAACTAACACCTGACACACTCAACACCTGAGCACCTAACACCTCACACATTCAACACCTGGGCATCTAACACCTGACACACTCAACACTTGAGCACCTAATACCTTACACACTCAACACCTGGGCAGCTAAAAACTGAATAGCTAACACCTGACATAGTCAACACCTTAGCACCTAACACCAGACACAGTCAACACCTGAGCACCTGACACAGTCAACACCTGAGCAGCTAACACCTGACAGTCAACACCTGAGCACCTAACACCTGACACAGTAACACCTGAGCATCTAACACATGACACAGTCTACACCTGAGCAGCTAAAACCTGACACAGTCAACACCTGAGCAACTAACACAGTCAACAGCTGAGCAGTTAACACAGTCAAGAGCTGAACAGCTAACACAGTCAACACCTGAGCAGGTAACACAGTCAACAGCTGAGCAGGTAACACAGCCAACACCTGAGCAGCTAACATAGTCAACACCTGAGCAGCTAACACAGTCAACAGCTGAGCAGCTAACACAGTCAACACCTGAGCAGCTAACACAGTCAACAGCTGAGCAGCTAACACAGTCAACACCTGAGCAGGTAACACTGTCAACAGCTGAGCAGCTAACACAGTAAACAGCTGAGCAGGTAACACAGTCAACACCTGAGCAGCTAACACAGTCAACACCTGAGCAGGTAACACAGTCAACACCTGAGCAGCTAACACAGTCAACAGCTGAGCAGCTAACAGAGTCAACAGCTGAGCAGGTAACACAGTCAACACCTGAGCAGGTAACACTGTCAACACATGAGCAGCTAACACAGTCAACACCTGAGCAGGTAACACAGTCAACACCTGAGCAGCTAACACAGTCAACAGCTGAGCAGGTAACACAGTCAACAGCTGAGCAGGTAACACAGTCAACACCTGAGCAGGTAACACAGTCAACACCTGAGCAGCTAACACAGTCAACAGCTGAGCAGGTAACACAGTCAACAGCTGAGCAGGTAACACAGTCAACACCTGAGCAGGTAACACAGTCAACAACTGAGCAGCTAACACAGTCAACAGCTGAGCAGCTAACACAGTCAACAGCTGAGCAGGTAACACAGTCAACACCTGAGCAGCTAACACAGTCAACACCTGAGCAGGTAACACAGTCAACACCTGAGCAGCTAACACAGTCAACAGCTGAGCAGCTAACAGAGTCAACAGCTGAGCAGGTAACACAGTCAACACCTGAGCAGGTAACACTGTCAACACCTGAGCAGCTAACACAGTCAACACCTGAGCAGGTAACACAGTCAACACCTGAGCAGCTAACACAGTCAACAGCTGAGCAGGTAACACAGTCAACAGCTGAGCAGGTAACACAGTCAACACCTGAGCAGCTAACACAGTCAACAGCTGAGCAGGTAACACAGTCAACAGCTGAGCAGGTAAGACAGTCAACACCTGAGCAGGTAACACAGTCAACAGCTGAGCAGGTATCACAGTCAACACCTGAGCAGGTAACACAGTCAACACCTGAGCAGGTAACACAGTCAACACCTGAGCAGGTATCAAAGTCAACACCTGAGCAGGTAACACAGACAACACCTGATCAGGTAACACAGTCAACAGCTGAGCAGCTAATGCAGTCAACAGCTGAGCAGGTAAGACAGTCAACACCTGAGCAGCTAACACAGTCAACAGCGGAGCAGCTAATGCAGTCAACAGCTGAGCAGCTAACACAGTCAACACCTGAGCAGGTATCACAGTCAACACCTGAGCAGCTAACACAGTCAACAGCTGAGCAGCTAATGCAGTCAACAGCTGAGCAGGTAACACAGTCAACAGCTGAGCAGGTAACACAGTCAACACCTGAGCAGGTAACACAGTCAACACCTGAGCAGGTAACAGTCAACACCTGAGCAGGTAACACAGTCAACACCTGAGCAGGTATCACAGTCAACACCTGAGCAGGTAACACAGTCAACACCTGAGCAGGTAAGACAGTCAACACCTGAGCAGGTAACACAGTCAACAGCTGAGCAGGTAACACAGTCAACACCTGAGCAGGTAACACAGTCAACACCTGAGCAGGTAACACAGTCAACACCTGAGCAGGTAACACAGTCAACACCTGAGCAGGTAACACAGTCAACAAGACACAGATATGATCATGTCTGGCGCCTTAATACACTATATTTCATGGGTCAAACTCTCTCTATGTATCATCTAGCACATGAATGTTGTATTGTAATAAAGGTAGGTGTTACTCACCTGTGTTAGACACCACAGGTGTTACTCACCTGTGTTAGACACCACAGGTGTTACTCACCTGTGTTAGACACCACAGGTGTTACTCACCTGTGTTAGACACCACAGGTGTTACTCACCTGTGTTAGACACCACAGGTGTTACTCACCTGTGTTAGACACCACAGGTGTTACTCACCTGTGTTAGACACCACAAACACTGTTTATTGTTCACTTTATCACACTCACCCACCAACAACACAAGTTGTTGTTGTTGTTGTTTATAGGGCCACTGACAGTGTACGTCGTATTGAACCCTGACTTCCGCCCATCACGAAACCAACCTCCACCAAAGTGGAAGGATTAAGTAAGTTTATTCTCCTGACATGCATGGGTCAAAGGGGATTCCCAGATATCTTACTGAGGAAACTAAAGTGATGGGCTCCCCATTACACTGGACATTAAAATTATTTACCCTTCTCAGTTTATGTTTTTATTTATTTATTTATTTATTTATTTATTTATTTATTTATTAACAATTTGTGCACACATACAGAGGTACAAAAAAATACAGATAAGAGCAGCATGCCAAAGCCACTTATACTATGCATAGCATTACGGGCAGGCTTAAAATTAACTTAAGATTAACTAAGCAATGATGAAATCAGTGATAAAACATTATTGTAAACAGATAACTATAAAGCACAAATGAGTATTACAAAGACAGGTCATATGGTTGCATGCATTGTTGTACATTCAGTCGTATGGATTATTCTGTTAGGTAGTGTATTTAAATAATAATAAAGTTAGATTGGGTTTTAGGTTTAACATTTATGTGATATAATTGTGAGAAACATTTAAGATATACAATTTATAAGGTTCAGTTATTCAGTATTTATTTGGTTTTGGGTGAGTAAGTGATCTTTGAGAAGAGACTTGAATTTATAAACAGGTAGTGTTTCTTTTATATTTACAGGTAATGAATTCCAGATTTTAGGGCCTTTTATGTGCATTGAGTTTTTGCATAGTATGAGATGGACACGAGGAACATCAAAGAATGATCTGTGCCTTGTGTTATGGTCATGTGTTCTGTTGAGGTTGGCAAGGAGATGTTTGAGGGGAGGGTTAATATCAGAGTTAAGTGTTCTATGTATGTAATAGGTGCAGTAATAAAGTATGGATGTTTTGTATGGTGAGTAGGTTTAGTGTATTGAATATTGGTGGAGTGTGCTGCCTGTATGAGAATTTGTTATCATTCTAACTGCAGCCTTTTGTTGGGTAATTAGTGGTCTGAGATGGTTAATTGTTGTTGTAGCCCCATGCACAAATTCCATAGGTGAGATAGGGGTTAAATAAGAGAGTGATATAGGGCCAGGAGGGCTGATTGTGGAACATAGTACCGTATCTTCGATAGTATGCCTACAGTCTTGGAAATTTTCTTAGAAATTTGTTGTATATGTGTATGAAATTTGAGTCTATTATCAAGGTGGATTCCTAAGAATTTTCCCTCTGTTAGCTTTGTGATAGGTGATCCGTTTATCATTATGTTAAGAGGGACATCTGTAGCTCTGTTACCAAAACTGAATGAAGTAGGTTTTGTCAATGTTTAGTGTAAGTTTGTTAGTCCTCATCCAGGTAGATATTTTCTGTAATTCGGTATTTACAGTATTGGCTAGCGTGACTGGGCTCGGGTGAGAGAAGACGTATGTAGTGTCATCTGCAAATAGTGTGGGTTTGAGTAATTGCGAAGCATTTGGAAGGTCATTTATGTATAGGAGAAAGAGAAGAGGGCCAAGGACACTTCCCTGTGGGACACCAACTGTAATTGGTTGCGCAGAAGAGTTTGCCCCATTTGCGTACACATATTGGCTTCTGTTGCTGAGGTATGACTTTCGTGCCAAAGAGAATGGCTTCAGTTTTCCTGAGGTGTAATGATAGTTTATTGTCTACTAACCATTTCCTGCAGGACTCTAGTTCCAGTGGTAATATATTAGCTATGTCTTGTGGGTCTTTATTTGACACTAACAGAGCACTTTCAACTGCATACAATAGGAGTTAGCACTTGACACTGATATGCATGTCGTTAACGTAGAATAGGAATAATAAGGGACCAGACTACTACCTGGGGAAATCACATGCTTATAGGGCAGGGGTTCGGATACCGTTTGTAATTTTAACATTTTGTCTCTGTGGATAAGGTATTACTTAAACAATGTCTACAGAAAACTATACCGATAGCTGAAGTTTCTTAATAATATTTGTGTTGACAGTATCGACGGGCTTATTGCAGGTCTAGGTTACCATGACTATGGGGTTCCTCACTGACATTTAGTTATCATGTAATCATCTGATTAATGTAGTAGAGGTGTCGGTTGAGTAAATCTTCTAAAGTCTGATGGATAGCTATGGAAAATGTTGTTGTCATTAAGTACTTAACTACTTGACAGTTACACCGCTCTCTCTAGAATTTAGGATATTACACTTTGTATACAAAACAGGCCTATAGTTGCTTACATCAGACTACTATTTTCAAGTAGAAAGGAAGTAACTCCGGCCTCCTGAACCCCTCAGTACGGTATATGATTTAGCCATCGAAAGTGAGCTAGTTTTTTGTGCACCCCATATCCATTCCTGTGGAAGGTATCGCAAGAGCAATATGATACTCAGAAAAGGGCCTAGGAACATAGCGCCAAAAGGGTTATCAGGTGTCATAATGGGGTTTATATCTACATATCTACAGAGAGAGAGAGATTTTGGGAGATGGTTAAGTGAATGGATAGGAGCCTTTGAACAATTGAGAGGAGTATTTGTGGTAGGGGACCTGAAATGACTAAAGTAGGAGAACTTTCAGAGGGTGTGGTAAGTTAAGTTTGGGGTGCAAGGTGTAATGTTAATGGGAGCCTTTGATTGAACGTTGTATAGAAAAGGGGTTTTGTTATAGGTATACATAGTTTAAGAAAAAGAGGTGATATAATAAAGTTTACAAGTTATGATTGTAGGGCGAAATGACAGTAGTTGTTGGATTATGTATGGTAGATAAAAGGAACTGTTAAGTTGACTTCTGGATGTACATGTTTATAGAGGGGACCTCAGATATTTCAAGGATCACTTTCTTGTTGTTGTCATGAGTGTAAAAGGTAGATGGGATACAAGGAGAATAGAGAAGCATCAGGGAAGAGAGAGGTGAGGGTTTATTAACTAAATGAGGAGGCAGAGTTAGGGTAAGTTATAAACATCTAGTGGAGGATAGATGGGCTAATGAGAGCATAGGCAATGGGGTTCGAAGAGGATATGGGGTAGGTGTTTAAAAAAATGTAGTGTTAGAGTGTTCAGCGAAGGTTGTGGTTATAGGGAAAGTGGGTGCGGGAGGGAAGAGGAGCGATTGGTGGAATGATGATGTGAAGAGAGTAGTATAAGGGAGAAAAGTAGAATATGAGAAGTTTATACAAGTAGAGTGATGCAAGGATGGGAAGAGTATATGGAGGAGAAAAAAGAGAGTGGTTAAGGGTGGTGAAGCATGTAAAAAGAGAGAGCAAATGAGAGAGTGGGGTGTGATGTTATCAACAAATTTTGTTGAAAATAAGAAAAAGTTTTTGGAGGGGATTAACAATGTTAAGAAAGACTAGAGAACAAATGGATTTGTCATTATAAATAGGAGGGAGGAGAGTTATAAATGGAAGGTTAGGAGGTATTGGGAGTGGAGGAGATTTTTTTGAGGTATTGTTAAAGGTTGATGAAGATAGGGAGCTGTGGATTTCGTTGTATAGGGCAAGGAGGAACTAATCTTGTAGGAGTGAGAAGAGCCCAGTTGTGAGTGTGGGGAAGTTCGTGAGGCAGTAGGTAAAATGAAGGGGGTAAGTCAGCCGGGATTGATGGGATAAAGATAGAACTGTTCAAGCAGGTGGGGTTATAGTTTTGGAGTGGTTGTGGTGCTTTTATTTAATTAATTGGTATGGAAGAGGGTAAGGTCCTAGGGATTGGCAGAGAGCATGCATAGTTCCTTGGTATAAAGATCAAAGGGGATAAAGAGTGTGCAAAAATTATAGGGGGATAAGTCTGCTGAAGTTATACCTGCAAAGTGTATGGTTAGAGTTATTATTGATAGAATTATGAGTAAGTCGGGAGAATAGGGATAGCAGATGAAACAAGGAGGCTTTGGAAAGGGTTAGGGGGTGTGTGGACCAGGGGGTTTACAGTGAAACATTTAGTGAACAGTTTTTAGTAAGGCTACGAGGTCTTTGTGGGCCTTTATGGTTTGAAAAAAGGCGTTTGGACGGGGTGGAAGGGGGGCAATGTGGAGGATGTTGCAGGTGTATGTGTAGGAGGTAGTTACTGGAATGCAAGTGAAGAGTTTTACGAGGATAGTGTGGCTCAAGTTAGAGTATGTAGAAAGAGGGAAATTATTTCCAGTAAAAGTAGGCTTGGCTTTAGACTAGGATGTGTGATGTCACCGTGGTTGTTTAATATATTTTAGATGGGGTTGTAAGAGAAGTAAATGCGAGGGTCTTGGCAAGAGGGTGGTGGAGTTAAAAACATAAAGAATCCACAAAAGTGGGAAGTTGTCACAGTTGTCTTTTGCTGATGACACTGTGCTCTTGCGGAAGATTCTGAAGAGAAGTTGCGAGGTTGGTGGATGAAATTTGGTAGGGTGTGCAAAAGAAGAAATTGAAAGTGGTTACAGGAAAGTGCAAGGTTATGAGGACAACAAAAAGAATAGGTGATGAAAGATTGGATATCAGTTGGATGGAGAGAGTTTGAGGAGGTGAATGTATCAGGATATTTGGGGTGGTGGGACGTGTCAGCGGATGGGTCTATGAAAGATGAGGTGAATCATAGATAAATGATGAAAGGGAATAGGGTGAGTGGTTGCACCTTAGAGAGTCTGTGGAGACAAAGAACTTGTCCTTGGAGGCAAAGAGGGGAATGTATTGAGAGTATAGTTTTACAATGTCTTATATTGGGTGTGAAGCATGGGTGATGAATGTTTGCTGCGAGGAGAAGGTGGAGGCAGTGGAGATGTCATGTCTGGAGAAATGTGTGATGTGATTACAATGCAGAGATTCGTAGTTTGGAAGGTTAGGAGGGAGGTGCGGGATTACAAAAGTTGTCCAAGAGGGTGAGGAAGGGTTGTTTGAGGTGGTTCGGACATGTGGAGAGAATTGTGCAAAACAGAAAAATTAAAGAGCCCGCCGTATCCAGCTCTGGTAGTGGAAGGGTAAGCGGGGTAGGGGTACGGCCTCGGAAAGGTTGGAGGGAGGGGGATTAAAGGAGGTTTGTGTGCGAGGGGCTTGGGTCTTCCAGCAGGATGCGTGAGCGTGTTTTTGTTGGATGTGAATGGAGACAATTGGTTTTTATTTACTTGACGTGATGGTGAGTGTGAGCAAAGTAAACATTTAGGAAGGGGTTAAGGGAACGGCAGCCGGACTTGAGTCCTGGAGAGGGGAGGTACAGTGCCTGCCTCTGAAGGAGGGGTGTTTATGTATGCAGTGTAAAGCACCCTTCTGCAAGACAGTGTTGGTGTGATTGTTGGTTGAAAGTTTTAACTTTTCGGGCCACCCCTGCCTTGGTGGGAATCAGCCAGTGTGAAATAAAAAAAAAATAATCTACAGTTACTTATCTGTAACAAGCAATTTAGGAATTTGATTAAGAATATCTGGTATCTTTATTTTTCAGTTATTAAGATATCTTGAATGTCACATAGGTTATTATACTGTCTGTCTCGTATTCCTCAATAAGGTGGACAATAAGCACAATATATATATAAATTTTCACAAAGACTAGCTGACCATATGTCCTGTCACTTAATTTATATTTACTTTGATATCTCTGTGTGTTATCCCAAACTACCTGAAGTACTTGTTAAACCAAGGCCTAAGCATGGGCCACTACAACATAGTCTGTTTACATTGCACGTTGCTCCTTAAACATACTTATTCTACGGTTAATCTTATCATAGAGGAGTAAATATCTACTCAGGCATCTAACTGCATTCTGTACAATCATTTTCGTTATTACTTCTCTCCTAATATTATTCCTATAATGCTAGACACAGATATACCAAAGTTATAGTCTACATTCTCCTTCTGGATATTCTCTTGGTCTAACATATCAAACTTTATCATGAATGAGTAATCCAATGTGTGATGGGATCCATAGCAACTGTACATTGATTCCTTTGTCCTGATTTTTGAGTATCTATACCTGGCTTCTCCAATGAGCATGTTTTTGGAGTCGTTGAATGAGTCAAGAGCCTTCAATGATGACACTAGGATGATTAATTATGATAAGTCAATATCAGTGTCATTGGTTAGCTTTAGCGCCATTAAGATTGACAAACAATTCAGTTTGCTGTGTAGACAACCATTTGGTAATTCTTAGGCCTAACCCAAAACAATTTTTTTATCGTTCTTAACTAGGGAGGTGGCAACAAGAGCAGATGCAGCACTGCCAGAGGACTCTATTTTAGATCCATCAGTGTATAACTTGTGGATTTAATTATTACTACCAGCTTGGCGTGAAATATTTTTGAGCAGTTGCTGTAAACAAGTGACTTAAGGGAAGGATTACTAGCATGAACTTTCGTTGGGTGGGACTAGCTTGTATGTTGATTGTGTGTTAGAGACACAGGCTTATAGCTAGGCTTTATTGAACATAGAATCTCAGAGTCTTCTGCAACAAGTACATTCTTACTAAAATGCTTTTTCAGGGGATGGTGATGTCCTGCATATGTCAGGAGAAAAGTTATAACTACAGGCACATATTTTAAATTCACCATGTCAATCTGCCATCACTAATATATGGTTATTAGAGAAGAGTTTCACACACCTTATGTTGGCGCCTCATGACAACCACCAAGTGTTGTTGGGGGGGTTGGTGGTAAGGGCCCCGAGAGGTGGTGCCTGTATTATCCTGCGCTGCTCCCCACAGGAGCAGTATCATTGCATCTCCCCTTCTAAAATATCAGAGACAGTAATTCCCAAACTTGTTAAGTGGGGCGACGTTTTACACGTCGCGACCTTCGCAGCATTGAGCCTCTTCACCAGGTTCAATATTTTCCAGCTGGGTTTGACTAGCTGCTGGAGCAGAATCCTCTATTTCCGTACGGATAGTCTCATGGGGCTTTCAGGAGGAAAACGACGCATTTCGCACGTCCATATGGGTGTATCTTGAGATTCCTACATAATGGTGGATTTCATCTAGGGCTAAATGACTTGTAGATATGTAGTATCTTTCACCATTTTGGTAGCAGAATGTGGGTTTACCTGGTTTTACTGGAGAGGAGTTCCGAGGGGTCAACGCCCCGCGGCCCGGTCTGAGATCCAGGCCTCCTGGTGGTTCAGAGCAGGATCAACCAGGCTGTTGCAGCTGGCTGCACGCATACCAACATACGAGCCACAGCCCGGCTGATCGGAAACTGATTTAGGTTGCTTTTCCAGTGCCAGCTTGTTGACTGCCAGGGGTCTGTGGTATCCCCCTTATGTGTGCTGGGAGGCAGTTTGAACAGTATCGGGCCTGTCACTTATTGGTATGGTCTTTAAACGTGCTAGTGTCAACCCTGCTTTTCATTGGGGGGATGGTTGCATCGTCTGCCAGCTTTTGCTTTCGTTAGTGGGGATTTTCGTGTGCAAGTTCCGGTACTAGTCCCTCTAGGATTTTCCAGGGTATATAATATGTATCTCTCCCGCCTGCCATTCAGGGAATAAGGTTTAGGAACTCATGCGCTCCCAATAATTGAGGTGTTTTATCTCCGGTTATGCGTGCCGTGGATAGTTCTCTGTACCATTTTCTAGGTCGGCAATTTCACCTGCCTTGAAAGGTGCTGTTAGTGCGCCGCTGCAATATTCCAGCCTAAGATAGAACAAGTGACCTGAAGAGTGTCACTGGGCTTGGGCCTCCCTAGTTTGAAGGTTCTCGTTATCCATCCTGTCATTTTTCTAGCAAGATGCGATTGGTACAATTTTATGGTCCTGAAGGTGAGATCCTCCGACATGAGCATCCCAGGTCTTTGAGTTGGTGTTTCGCTCTATTTTGTGGCCAGGTATTTGTTTTGTACTCTGATGAAGTTTTAATTTCCTCTGTTTTACCATATCTGAGTAATTGAAAATTTCTATCGTTGAAAACTTCATATTGTTTCTGCAGCCCCACTGAAAGATTTGGTTGATGTCTGCCTGGTGCTTGCTGTTGTCTGCAATGGAAGGCACTGTCATGCAATTCGGGGTCATCTGCAAAGGAACGACACGGTGCTGTGGTGGAAAATTTTGACCCCTTGTCTAT
Source organism: Cherax quadricarinatus (assembly GCF_026875155.1). NCBI lineage: Eukaryota > Metazoa > Arthropoda > Malacostraca > Decapoda > Parastacidae > Cherax > Cherax quadricarinatus. Next base: position 20,179,040 of record NC_069470.1, on the reverse strand, counting down.
GTCGGATTTAAGGTATGAGGATCAAGATGGGAGCAAGTATGTGCCTGGTGGAACAGAGCTTTTCACCGTAGCTGCCTCGGACTTTTACTCTGTTGTCGACATATCTCTGTGTTATGTAGTGAGGAAATTATAGATCCATCGAACGACTTTTCCTGGTTATTCCTTAGCACAGCATTCGTGCGCTATTACGCCATGGTCACACTTGTCGTAGGCTGTTGCAAAGTCGTATATCTTACATCTGCATTCTTTTTGTCATCTAGTGCATTTAGGACCTTGTCGTAGTGTCCAATAGTTGAGGACAGGACAGAGAGCGACCTGTTTAAACATGTTGCCCTGGGTTGTGTTGTAACAGATGGGTTTCATGATGCGTGGTGTCTTGCTTCTTAGGACCCTTTCAAGATTTTTATGATATGGGATGTTAGTGTATTGGTCTGTAGTTCTTTGCTGTTGCTTCTGCCCCCTTTGTGGAGTGGGGCTATGTTGTTGTTTTTAGGTAACTGTGGGACGACCCCCGCGTGTCCTGCTCCCTCTCCATAGGAAGGAAATGGCTCGTGATAGGGGCTTCTTGCAGTTCTTGATGCTACACAGAGATTCCATGAGTCTGGCCCTGGAGGCGGTGCATGGGCATGTCATTTATCGCCTGTTCGAAGTCATTTGGCGTCATGGATAACATCGGGTTTAGGCTTGTGTTAATCAAATTTGTGGCTCTTCAATAAAAAAATTCATTTTGATTTCGACTCTCCAGTCTGGTTAGCGGCTGCTAATAAACTGTGTCATATTCGGGGATTGAGTAGTCACTCATTTCCTGGTTGTCATCTGTGTAAGGACCCATCTTGTTAAAATAGGGGGCCCATTACTGGGACGTTGTTCTCGATTTTGATTGGCTTTGGAGATGAAATATTCGGGTTTCTTATGATTCTCATTTATGGGCTTTTAGTTCTTCCCGCCGATTACTGGACTCTAAAGGAGTCTTTTTTTTTTAGCTAAGTTCGATGTTGCTATTTCTCTGACCGTGTCTCCCTACGCATTTCTGATGTATTGACGCTTTTAGCCGACTCTGTTTTTATTTTCCGTCGTGTAAAGGGAGCGACTAGTCTCTTTCTGTTTTACATCTACTCCTCCTTTTTCTTAGAGGAATAAACTTGTGCATACATCGAGTGCTCAGTGTTAATCTGTTCTAGGCTTAAGTTGGGGTCTGTGTTGCTTAGTATATCTTCCCTGCTTATTATCGGTTAGGACTGGTTTACTTGGTCCCACTTTATTTTTTTGTTATTGAAAGTTGAATTTTGGGCAAAATGCTCCTCGTGGTCTAATCTTCCTTATGTCGGTCTGGGGCTCCGCGCATACATGACTGAACCTACAATTACGTGTGAATCTGAGTGTTATTTTGTTTTGGATTATGGTGATATTTATTATCAGATCATCATTGTTAGTGAAGATGAGGTCTAGTGTATTCTCCAGTTAGTAGGCTCTATTATTTGCTGGTTTAAATTGAATTTTGTTGCAGAGATTTAAAAGCTCGCGTGGCGTGGAGTTTTCATCAGAGCTGACCTCCCTGGATGTTTTATTCTGCAAAAATTTTTTTGCTATATTTCCTCCATTTTAGGTGCCTTAGTTGAAAATCCCAGGAGCAAGATGTTGGGGTGCAGGAGCTGGAAGGTTTTCAGACAGTGAGTCAATTGTTAACACTGTTCCTGAATTGCTGGGTGGATGTTGCATTCCGGAGGCTTGTAGACTATCACAATGACTAGGTTTTGGTTCTCGTCCTTTACTGCTAAAACTTCCACTACATCATTTGAGGCATTTAGGCAGTTCTGTGCAAACAAGTGACTCTGCAATGTACCGGCCAACCCCCCCCCTTTGCTTGTTCACTCTGTCACATCTGTATAGGTTGTAACCTGGGATCCATATTTCGTTGTCCAAGTGATCCTTTATGTGGGTCTCAGTGAAAGCCGCGAACATTGCCTTTGCCTCTGCAAGCAGTCCACGGATGAAAGGTATTTTGTTGTTTGTTGCTGGCTTTAGACCCTGTATATTTGCAAAGAAGAATGTTATCGGACTGGTGGTATTGTTGGTACTGGGTGTAATGTGGTTTAGCTATGCAGGAGCTCTACCCTCCTCCCCCCCCCCCCCCCCCCCCCCCCCCCCCCCCCCCCCCCCCCCCCCCCCCCTCCCCCCCCCCCCCCCCCCCCCCCCCCCCTTTCACTAAAGGATCTGTCTTGTTCACCCTACGGTGGCTCTTCAGGAGAACGGGTCCAGGATGACATAACCATATTGTTGCAGTAATAACACCAGGAGGCAGCTCTGATGAAAACTCACACTCACACGAGCTTTTAAATCTCTGCACAAAATTCAATTTAAACCAGCAAATAATAGAGCCTACTAGACTGGAGAATACACTAGACCTCATATTCACTAACAATGATGATCTGATAAGAAATGTCACCATATCAAAAACAATATACTCAGATCACAACATAATTGAGGTTCAGACATGTATGCGAGGAGCCCCAGACCGACAAAATGAGACTAGTCACGAGGGAGCATTCACCAAATTCAACTTCAATAACAAAAAAAACATAAAGTGGGACCAAGTAACCAATTCCTAACGATATAAGTGGGAAGATATACTTAAGCAACAAAGCCCAAACTTATGCCTAGAACAGATTAACTCGGTGGCACTCGATGTATGCACTAGGCTTATTCCTCTAAAGAAAAAAGGAGGAGTAGATTGTAATAAATAGAAAAGAGATGGCGCTCCCTTTACAGGCGACGGGAAAAGAATTACAGAGCGGCTTTAAATGAGTGTCAATTAACTGAAAATGCGCAGGGTGACACTGGTCCAGAGAAAATAGCAAGCATCGAACTTAAGCTAAAAGCATCCTTTAGGAGCAGGTAATCGCAGGGGAAGAAACTAAAAGCTATTAAAGAAATCAAAATGAAACCCAAAGTAATTTCTTCTCCTATGCCTAATCAAAATCGAGACAACGCAGTATTGAGGGCCCCTACTTAAACAAGAATGGGTCCTACACAGATGACAGCAAGGAAATGAGTGAGCTACTCACAGTCCCAATATGACACAGTTTTTAGCAAGCGCTAACCAGACTGAGAGTCGAAGATCAAAATGAATTTTTTATGAGAGAGCCACAAAATTTGGTATTAACACATGCCTTTCGATGTTATCCTGACGCAAATGGACTTCGAACAGGCGACAAATGACATGCCATGCACTTGCCCCAGGGCCTCAGACTCATGGAACGCTGTGTTCATTTCAAGAGAATGCAAGAAGCCCCTATCTCGAAGCCTTTTCATCCTATGGAGAGGGAGCATGGACACGGGGGTCGTCCCAGAGTTACTAAAAACTACAGACATAGCCCCACTCCACAAAGTGGGGCTGTATAGCAACAAGCAAGAACTACAGACCAATAGCACTAACATCCCATATCATAAAAATCTTTGAAAGGGTCTAAGAAGCAGATCACCACCCCATCTAGAACCATCAATTACACAACCCCAGGGAAACATGGTTTAGAACAGGGTCGCTCCTGTCTGTCTCAACTACTGGATCACTACGACAAGGTCTTAATGCACTAGAAGACAAAAAAGAATGCAGATGTTAATATACCGACTTTGCTAAAGCCTTCGACAAGTGTGACCATGGCGTAAATCTCGACGCACAAAATGCGCGCTAAAGGAATAACAGGAAAACGTCGGGTCGATGGATCTATATCGTTCACTCACTAACAGAACACAGAGTGTAGTCCGTCAACAGAGTAAAAGTCCGAGGCAGCACGGTTGAAAAGCTCTGTTCACAAGGCACAGTACTAGCTCCCATCTTGTTCCTCATCCTCATATCGACTTAGACAAGGTTGTCAGCCACAGGCCCCGTGTCTTCTTTGCAGATGACACCGAATCTGCTGACAGTGTCTTCCATTGCAGACACTGCAAGCTCCAGGCAGACATCAACCAAAATCTTTCAGTGGGCTGCAGAAAAACAATATGAAGTTCACGATGAGAAATTTCAATTACTCAGATATGGTAAAAAGAGGAATTAAATCTCATCAAGTAACAAAACAAATTCTGGCCACAAAATTAGAGCGAAAGACCAAACTCAAAGACTGGGGGTGATTATGTTGGAGATCTAACCTTCAAGGACCAATAACATTGTATCAATCGATCTGTAGTAAATGATAGGATGGATAATGAGAACCTTCAAAACTAGGGAGGCCAAGCCCATGATGACACTTTCAGGTCACTTGTTCTATCTAGGCTGGAATATTGCTGCACTCTAACAGCACCTTTCAAGGCAGGTGGGGAAAATTGCGACCTAGAAAAGGTACAGAGAACTTTCCGGCGCGCATAACGGAGAAAAAACACCTCAATTACTGGGAGCGCTTGAGGGTTTCTAAACCTGTATTCCCTGGAACGCAGGAGGGAGCGGATACATTGATTATAGTAACACTGGAAATCCTAGAGGGACCAGTTTACCGAACTTGCACTCGAAAATTCACTCACTACGAAAGCAAAAGACTTGGCAGACGATTGCACAATCCCCCCAATGAAAGCAGGGGTGTCCCTAGCACGTTAGAGGACCATACAATAGTGTCAGGGGCCGAGATCTGTTCAACTGCCTACCTGCACACATAAGGGGGATTACCAAACGACCCCTGGCAGTCTTTCAAGCTGGCACTGGACAAGCACCTAAAGTCAGTTCCTGATCAGCGGGTGTGGCTCGTAACGTTGGTTTGCGTGCAGCCGCAGCAACAGCCTGGTTGATCAGGCGCTGATCCACAGGAGGCCTGGTCCAGACCGGGCAGCGGGGGCGTTGACCCCCGGAACTCTCTCCAGGTAAACTCCTGGGTAAACAGTGAAAGGCATTCAGGTAGGACAGTTTGCCAGTGTTGAAAAACCGGTAGATTGCGCGACTTCATTGTCATTGTAACTGCCTTCCATTTAGTACCATTGAACGCTCTACTTGACATTGCCTTTGAGGGTTGTAGTTGTTGTTTGGCTGCATGCAATACTTTGTAGCCAAAAATCCTGAAGTTCGTTACTCATGAACGAGGATCCCAGTCTGAATGATATAAGCTGGAATTACCTTAGAATGCACAGTGCCGACAGCCTAAAATTTAAAGTGTATTAACTGTAAAGAAGTTGGGGTTACAGTTTTTACCACAAGGACTGCAGTTCAGAACCCTCACAACCTTCGATGTAAACCTGATAACTGTCCTTAATGGTAACTGAGGATGAGGCCATCCAGTTCTACCACAGCCAGATCTGAGACTGAACCCTGCAAGTGTGCAAGAACCCCACCTCACTGATAAGGATTCTGGTGATACCAGAATGCCCTCACTCACACAAGCTGTGGAGGTAGATAGCCATCCTGCTAGGCACATGGTGCGAACTTCTGGTCTGCACCTACAGATACCTTGGCTACACCTGCAATATGGGGATGAGTTTGTCATTTATCCATACACGCTAACCAGGAGGCCTGGTCACAGAACGGGGCCGCGGGGGGGGTCGTGACCCCCGCAACTCTCTCAGGTAATCTCCAGGTACAACTGTCGACGGACACACACAGGTAACCCCCCTGGAAATTGGAGATTGGGAGTCAGAGCAAGGAACTACTGCAAAATGAATGATGAAACTGAGAACACTTATGTAACCATTGGTACTAGTTAAGGTGATAGGTGTTAAAGAAAAGCACTAACTCATAAGTGCCTTCCTCCGTGAAGAGACATTGGATTGCCTGACCTTCTCATATTATAACAAATTTCCAGAAAAAAATTGAGCATCTTGAACAGATCCTGACAAGTTTAATAAATATATGTAATCAGGATGATTGCTCTTGAGCATGGTGTGAATGTCAAAAGTGCAGGCAATCTCGTTTCAGCTTCCGCAATTTGTGAGAAAGAAGCCCATGGACTCTTGCCTTCAAGGACTTGCCTTTTAACTGGCTACCATATGGACGAAAATTGCTTTAAAAATAAAGGGTCCTGAAGATAAAGACGTTCAACCTTTGCTATTTGCTCTTAAGAATCTGCACACTGTTGTCAAAGCATTAATAGTTTTTAGCATTCTTATGAGCAAGAGATTGTAATAAACTCCCTACAATGGATACATTACAAATCTTTTCCAAGGAAAATTGCTTTCCAAGCAGGAAGCGGTTGCTGACTTACATCATATTAGTTCAACCAAGATATTTGATGTCATCTGTTTGCAGGAATGTAGATTGAAAAGATGGAGCACATCCACCAACTTGCCCTGGATAAGCAGTTGTAACTAAGGTCAACCAACTCTGTTTGATGTATGTCAGAAAGAACTTGGCAACATTCACTCCTTTCCTTGCAGAGGTCGAGTTAACATGCAGTTATGGTGTCAAAGTATATGCAGGCCGATTTTTTACATAAACATTTTTATCTCTATGCAGCGAACCAGCTTCGACTATGCTTACCAGATCGCATCAATAGTGATCCTCCATCATTCTTGGTAGATTTTAAAGACAAGAAATAAGAATATTGGTGGGTCTATAACAAAACACCAATGGAACTAAACTAGGTGGATTGCTAAATGGAATGATAATGTTGAATTGTGGGCACTCTGAGCCTACTCACATACTTGGTGGCATTACTAGATCTGTGTCTTGTGATTTAATACATCATATACGATGCATTGAATCTGTATAGTTGTTGATCTTCTATCTGATCAATTTCCCAGACAAACGACGGACAATCTTTGATCACATTCCAGCAATCAAGAGCTAAATAAGAAGGAGGAAAACTTATTCTCAAACCAGAAACACAGATACAACTTTATTAAGCACTTGGATTCAATGGTATAAGAATTACGAAGGCCAATTGGAACACACAAATTTTTTATGATGATTTAATTACCACTATGAGAGTGTTCTCACAGATTCAAGTGGGCAGGAATAGGGACAACAAAGACCCTCACTATTAAATAACAATAAAAACAATGTAATACTATAACGATCCCAAGCTCATGCAATCTAAACAAATGCAGCTAGGAGGATTGGTAAAGCATACGTGAATGTAGAACCCCAGACTGCTCAGAACGTTCCTAGATGCACTACAATGCAAGGAATGGAAAGGAAGAACTTAGGCAACTGGAATGAGAACAGTTTGTTAATGGATTAAATAGGTCCACCACATTGAGTTTGGCTTGGAAAGTATAAGTAAAATAACCAGGATAATGAATGGCAATGTTGACTCATCCCTTTCCTGTTGAAAAAGCAAATGCCTCATAAATGGACTGCGTCAAAACATCTAGGCATGAAAGCTTCCCATTCATATTAGAAAAAAATTAGAGAGTACTTCTGAAGAATGTTGAATATGATTAATTTTTATGAGACTAGTCAAAATTATGATGAGAATGATTGCCTCTTTACCGAGTTGATGTATAACCTGGAGTGGTGGTATAACCTATGATATTCTCAGAATCTAAGGCACGTGCCTGATAAACCCTTTGTTGGCCACGTTATAATCTCAGTTACATTGTGGGCGTTCTTCCTTCTTCCTGGGACCTATAGTCTCATTGTGGCATATCCCTAAGCCCAACAGCCTGATACATTTAGGCCGATCTCCTTAACTAGTTGTTCTCTTTGTAAAAACTTTTGAAAGAATGATGCCTAACAGACTGTTCACAGAATCTGACACCAACTTTCCCCTTCCTCTATGGTGGGTCATGAAAGGTAGTAAAGTGTGCAGATCGTATTTCACCTTTCTCACTGCACGCACCTCTAATGTTTTACCACTTTTCTTGATCTAAAATCTGCATTTGATATTGCGAACAGAAACAGTATACTTCATGAAACTAGCCAAAAATGATTAATGGTGGTAGCTTACTCTGCTGGATAAATAGATACCTGTAAATAGAGTATCCTCTGTCCTGTACCAATGCTTCAGATGTGATTCTAAAGAAATGTCTTAGGTACACCACAGGAGGAGTTCTTAGTTCCCATGCTTATTTAATATTCAGATTAATGCTCTCCTTAATGCTATACCTGCTCACCTAAAACATATGCTATTATAACGACTATGATGTTGGATATCATGGATCCATACAACAGGGGGATAAAAGATGATTACCATTGTTAATGAAAGTTTCAAGCAATTTGTAATCGATTAGGCTATAAGATCTTCTCACTAAACCAATGATATTAAACAAGCAAACGACACATCCCCACCCATCTATTTGCAGGGTGAAAATCATTAGCTACGTTAAACTTACAGATTATCGAAGCAAAAAGATTGGCAGACGATTGCACTTCCCCCCAATGAAAGCAGGGGAGTCACTAGCACGTTTAAGAGACCATCCAATAAGTGTCAGGGGGCCCGAGACTGTTCCAACTGCCTCCCAGCACACATAAGGGGATTACCAACAGGACCCTGGCATCTTCAAGCTGGCATGGGACATGCACCTAAAGTCAGTTCCGGAACAGCCGGGCTGTGGCTCGTATGTTGGTTTGCGTGCAGCCAGCAGCAACAGCCTGGTGATCAGGGCTCTGTTCCACCAGGAGCTTGGTCCTCAGACCGGGCCGCGGGGCGTTGACCCCGGAACTTCTCAAGGTATAAACTCCAGGTAAGATGTACTTGAACAAATCCACTATACCACAACTAAACAAGAAAATGCAAGCTAGGTAAATGCTTTCAAAGCTGTTGCTGGCTACAATCCAACTATGGTGCTATGTGAGAATGTGAGAATGATGTAATAGCCTATGTTTAGGTCCTTAATTGATTTATGCGCTCACATATTGATATTAGACTTAGAGAAAGTTCTCTCAACCCTTGGAGTTAATGCAAAATGTAGCTCTCATGATATTCTTCGCTGTCCAGATCTTCAAAAGTTCTTAACATGAGGAATGAGCTTGGTATTTCTAGGATCAGTGATAGGATTGTTGGAATTAACACTGTATCGGTATTAGAATGTTGAGAAACGAACCAGACACTGTCACAGAGAATCTTTCCAAGTGTCTTGAGGGTAAATGCACACACATCTTAATGGATTGATGAAAAACGTTCAATTGCATTAAGTTTGAATAAACTGCATAGACTGTATCACTGTAGGCAACCAAGAGCATTTCACCCCTAATGGAAGATGTGTTCATTTAATTTCACATACCTTCAAGTCCTCCCAAGAAGCTCATTGCTAGTAATCCCTTCCTTAAATTCTTGATTGAGCAACTGCTCAAGAAGAAATTTTTCGCTAGCTGGTAGTAATAAGTTATCCACAAGTGATATACACTGATGATCTAAACAGGAGTCTTTGGCAGGCTGGCACTGTCTTGTTGCCACCTCCCTAGCTAAGAACGATAATAAAACTTGTGGGTTAGGCAATACGAATTAACAACTGGGGCATCTACATTGCAAACCGAATTATTTGCAATCCTAATGGCGCTAAAGCGAATATGACACTGAGCTTGACTCTATCATCATTACTGATTTCTTGTCATCATTGAAGCTCTTGAATCATAATGATCCAACAACATGGCTCATTGGGGAGAAGCCGGGTATAGATACTCAAAAATTAGGGACAAAGGAATTAATGTACAATTTGCTATGGATCCCATCTCACATTGGATTAACCTTTAGATAAAGTTGTTATGTTAGCCAAGATACAGTAACCCAGAGGGAGAATGTTAGAATTATAAACTTTGGTTATAACTGTGTCTAGCATAGGGAATATATTAGGTGAGAAGTAAATAATGAAATGATTGTTACAGGAATGCAGTTAGAAGGCCTTAGATAGAATCTATAACCCACATGATAACATGAACGTAGATAAGTAGTTAATGGAGCAACTTGCAATGTGAACAGGAACTGACTGATGTTGTTGGGCCAGGCTTAGGCTTGGTTACAAGTACTTCTGGCACACAGTTTGGGAGGACACACAGATGATGATCAAACTAAATGTAAATTATGTTTACCTGGAGTTTACCTGGAGAGAGTTTCGGGGGT
>NC_069470.1:20146064-20168563 GCF_026875155.1 Cherax quadricarinatus | reverse complement strand
AAACTTTTTAAAAACCCCCCTCCAAATTCCCCCATTCCCATTCCCCCATACCCTGTCAAACCCTTTTCCAAATCCAAACCCAAAAAAATCTTTAGTTTAAAAATCTTTTCCTTTATGTTTCCAAACCCCAAACCGCCAACCCCCCTTTCCAAAAACCTCCTTTTTTTCATCTGCTACCATCTCCGTCTTTCTTAAATTCTTTCAATTTAAATAACCCCTACCATACACTTTACCGGGTACACTCAACAGGACTTTATCCCCCTATAATTTTTGCCCCCTCTTTTATCCCCTTTGCCTTTATACAAAGGAACTATGCATGCTCTCTGCTAGTGAGGTAACATTTCGATGTTCACTAGTGGTAGTAGTATAGAAAGTAGTAGTAGTAGTAGTATGGTAGTGAAAAAAAGTAATACAATATGGTAGAGCAATTAATTCGTACATGAGTAAAAGGATATAAAAGTTATTACTTGGGTAACATAAAAATAGGTTGGACAAATATAGACTGGAAAGAGGCAGCTTTTTTTTCAGTGTTCACTCTCTGTAATGTGCTTTGTGTAGTAAAAACAGGAGAGACTATGTGATGGCAGGGTTTACTGTTTTCAGGAGGATTCTTGCTAAGACTTCGGAGAGGGTGAAGCTGCCGTTGTTTGTTTAATTGTATTCAAAAACAGCAATCAGTGCTGATTCGAGGCACTTGCATCTGGCGGAAATTAGTTTCTTTGATCACTAATTGGGCGTCTCTGAATTTCATGAGATGTTTGGGTTTGAATTTCGTTTGTACACAGGTGTTGTTCAAGTTATCGTTCCTACATGCGTAAATGTTTTTCATTGAGGCGGGTGCGAGGTTTCTTGCTGTTTCACCCTACGAAAAATCTTGTCACAGCCTCCACAGGGTATAGTGTAACTCCTGCATTGACGGGTTCATGGTGCTTGGATTTTGTCCTGGTTAGATCCTTTATTGAAGTGCTAGAAGCGATGGCGACTCTGGTGTTAGCTTGTGAAAGTACTTTTGAGACGTTCATTTGCAACCTGGCAGTTGGGAAAAATTATAAACTTTGTTGGGAGTGGTGTTTATACGTGGAGAATTAATGATCTGAAGGAGCTCTTTTCTGCAGTCTTTGATGAAAAGAGAAGGAAAATGAAACCCCAGTGAGTGTTTGGTGAATGTATGTATATTCCTCGTCAAGAAACTCAGGACTAACAAATTCAGTATGCTCTTAGGAAAAAACCCGATGATGATGCCTCTTTTGTCTTGGTATTTTGACTGGAATAGAAGTGTGTGAGATCATTTTTATTGGTGGGTTTCCGATAAACTTAAAATTTCTTAGGTTGTTGTCTACTTTGTGAATGAGGACGTCGAGGAAAGGTAGCTTGTCATTGGACTCTTTTTTCTAGTGTAAACTATATTCCCCGGTTCAACTGCGTTGACCTTGCCTGAAGATCCCATACATCAAAACGTTTTGGGAGTTATTACGGGGGACATCGTCCACATAACGTAACCAAGTGACGCTTGAAGGGATGATGTTGGCAAAGTGTTCGGACTCTAGGTGTTCCATGTATAAGTTGGCTAGGACGGCACTTATGGGGGACCCCCATTCCCATGCCGTAGGTTTTGTTTGTAGACTTGTTATTGAAAGAAAAACAGTCGAAATTAACACAGATTCAATCAAGTGAACAAAATCTCCGGGAGGTAGAGGAAGATTAAGCCCTGATTGATTTTACGTCGTAGAACCTCGATGGCTTTTTAGTAGGTACTTTTGTGAAGAGGGAAGTCACATCCAAACTGCTTATTTTCTGTTAGGGATGGTGAGGTTCGGATGCGGTTGAGAAGGTCGCCTGAGTGTTTAAGATGAGCAGGGCTGATGGGGGCCCCAGAAGGCAGGAGTTCTTGACAAACATCTTTCCTGCCTTCTGGGGACCAACAGCCCCGCCATCTTAAACACTCAGGCGGCCTTCTCAACCGCATCCTAACCTCACCATCCGTAACAAGAAAAACTAAGCAGTTTGGATGTGACTTCCCTCTTCACAAAATACCTACTAAAAAAGCCATCGAGGTTCTACGACGTAAAGTCAATCAGGACCTTAATCTTCCTCTACCTCCCGGAGATTTTGTTTCACTTGATTGACTCTGTGTAATTTCGACTGTTTTTCTTTCAATACAAGCTCTACAAACAAACCTACGGCATGGGAATGGGGGCCCCCATAAGTGCCTCCAGCCAACTTATACATGGAACACCTAGAGTCCGAACACTTCGCCAACATCATCCCTTTAAGCGTCACTTGGGTTACGTTATGTGGGGCGATGTCCTCGTAATAACTCCAAAACGTTTTGATGTATGGGATCTTCAGGCAAGGCTCAACGCAGTTGAACCGGCAATATAGTTTACACTAGAAGAAGAGTCCAATGACAAGCTACCTTTCCTCGATGTCCTCATTCACAAAGTAGACAACAACCTAAGATTTCAAGTTTATCGGGAAAACCCCCCAATAAAAAATGATCTCACACACTTCTATTCCAGTCAAGATACCAAGACCAAAAAAGGCATCATCATCAGGTTTTCCTAAGAGCATACCGAATTTGAGTCCCGAGTTTCTTGACAAGGAATGTACATACACTCACCAAGCATTCACTGAGTTACATTTTCCTTCTTTTTTCATCAAAGACTGCAAGAAAAGAGCTCTTCAGATCATTAATTCTCCATGTATCAACACAACTCCCCACAAAGTTATAATTCTTCCCAACAGCCAGGTTGCACTGAATGTCTCAAAGTACTTTCACAAACTAACACCAGAGTTGTAATCACTTCTAGCACTTCAATAAAGATCTAACCAGGACAAAATCCAAGCACCATGAACCAGTCAATGCAGGAGTTTACACTATACCCTGTGGAGGCTGTGACAAGATTTACGTAGGTGAAACAGCAAGAAACCTCGACACCCGCCTCAGTGAACACATTTACGCATGTAGGAACGATAACTTGAACAACACCTGTGTACAACACCAAAATTCCACCAATCATCTCATGAAATTCAGAGACGCCCAATTATTTATCAAAGAAACTAATTTTTCCCCAGACGCAAGTGCCTCGAATCAGCACTGAACGCTGTTTTGAATACAATTAAACAAAACAACGGCAGCTTCACCATCTCCGAAGTCTTAGCAAGAATCCTCCTGAAAACAGTAAACCCTGCCATCACATAGTCTCTCCTGTTATACTACACAAAGCACATTACAGAGAGTGAACACCGAAACAATATGTCTCTTTCAAGTCAATATTTGTCCAACCTATTTTTATGCTACCCAAGTAATAGCTTTTACATCCTTTTACTCATGTACAAATTAATTGCTCTACCATATTGTATTACTTTTGTCACTACCACTACTACTACTACTACTACTACTACTACCACTAGTGAACATCGAAATGTTACCTCACTAGCATTGCACCTCACTCTGAGCCTTTATATACCCTCTGTGTCCATGCATTGTTAGTAATGGCATGATAAAGCTCCTGGAGAGTGAAACGTTGCAAAAATAAATGTCACATTAGTTGCACTTGTGTCCTTTTACTTTACATATTGTCGGTAATTCTACCAACTTTATTACAACAAACATTTTTATTATTTACCTCTCTCCTAACATTATTCCTAATGCTAGACACAGTTATACCAAAGTTATACAGTGGACCCCCGCATAACGATATTAATCCATTCCTGAGAGCTCATTGTTATGCGAAATTATCGTTATGTAAATGAATTTTCCCCATAAGAAATAATGGAAATCAAATTAATCCGTGCAAGACACCCAAAAGTATGAAACAAAAAATTTTACCACATGAAATATACATTTTCCTACACACAAAGAGAAGGATACATGCACAATAGTAGAGTAGTACATGCACAATATATATTGTGCATGTACTACTCTACTAAATGAAGAATAAATGACACCTTTATTAAAGATGCAGCAATGACTGATGAGACACTGTGTCCTGGGAGTGCCTTTTCCTCCTGAGTACTGTAGGTCCTGTTTGGCCTTTTCTTCAAGAACAGGCCTTGTGACACTGTGTATGCCACTACGATTCTTAAATTTCTCAAACCAACCTTTGCTGGCTTTAAATTCACCAATATGAGCACTAGTTCCAGGCATTTTTCCCTGTTCACCTGGGTGTTAGTCGACTGGTGTGGGTTGCATCCTGGGAGACAAGATTAAGGACCCCAATGGAAATAAGTTAGACAGTCTTAAACCATACCCCCGGCTGGGATTGAACCCGCGGTCATAGAGTCTCAAAACTCCAGCCCGTCCAGGCCGTCTTCGATGACACTGACTTTTTTAGGTTATCCTGGGTGGCTAACCCTCTGGGGTTAATTGTTTCTTGGTATTCTCAATAAGCCACACCAACAACGGTGCTACAGCAGCAGCAGCAGCAGCTGACAGTGCTACAGCAGCAGAAGCAGCAGCTGACAGTGCTACAGCAGCAGCAGACGGAGCTACAGCAGCAGCAGATGGTACTACAGCAGCAGCAGCAGCTGACGGTGGTAGAGCAGCAGCAGCAGCAGCTGATGGTGCTACAGCAGCAGCAGCAGCTGACAGTGCTACAGCAGCAGCAGCTGACAGTGCAGCAGCAGCTGACAGTGCTACAGCAGCAGCAGCTGACAGTGCTACAGCAGCAGCAGCAGCTGACAGTGCTACAGCAGCAGCAGCAGCTGACAGTGCTACAGCAGCAGCAGATGGTGCTACAGCAGCAGCAGACAGTACTACAGCAGCAGCAGCAGCTGACAGTGGTACAGCAGCAGCAGCAGCTGACAGTGCTACAGCAGCAGCAGACGGTGCTACAGCAGCAGCAGACAGTACTACAGCACCAGAAGCAGCTGACAGTGCTACAGCAGCAGCAGCGTCAGCAGTTGACCATGGTACCACAGTATTTTGATAATATTTCTCACCCTTTTTATCACAGGGTTGGCACTAGAAGCTTTCTTGGGGCCCATGGTCAATTATTTTGCAGATAAAATCACCAAAAACGCTGTACTAATATGAAATGTTCCGATTGTATGCTTGGATGTTACCGCGGAGGCAGGCTTGTAAACAATGCCACTGACGGAACATGTGAGGCTGGCTCAGGCCGCACATTAGAAGTGTCTCGGATGAATAGCGTTGAGCGGGTTTTTTAGCTGTATGCGAGGCAAAATCTTAGCGATAAAATGTGTCGGTATGCGGATTTAACGTTATGTGATGCCAACGGTATGCGGGGGTCCACTGTATTCTACATTCTCCTTCTGGGTACTCTTCTTTGCTAACATATCAACTTTATCATGAAGGAGAAGTCCAATGTGCGATGGGATCAATAGCAATTGTACATTAATTCCTTTGTCCCTGATTTTTTAATATCTGTACCTGGCTTCTCCAATGAGCATGTTGTTGGAGTCATTATATTAGTCAAGAGCCTTCAATGATGACATAGAATCAGTAATGATGATAGAGTCAAGTTCAGTGTCATAGGTTAGCTTTAGCACCATTAGGATTGCAAACAATTCAGTTTGCAGTGTAGACACCCAGTTGTTAATTCTTATGCCTAACTCAACAAATTTACTATCGTTCTTAAATACGGAGGTGGCAACAAGAGCAGATGCAGCCCTGCCAGAAGACTCCTGTTTAGATCCATCAGTGTACATAACTTCTTTCTTTCTTTCAACACACCGGCCGTATCCCACCAAGGCAGGGTGGCCCAAAAGGAAAAACAAAAGATTCTCCTTTTACATTTAATAACATATACAGGAGAAGAGGTTACTAGCCCCTTGCTCCTGGCATTTTAGTCACCTCTTACAACACGCATGGCTTGTGGAGGAAGAATTCTGTTCCACTTCCCCATGGAGATAAGAGGAAATAAACAAGAACAAGAACTAGAAAGAAAATAGAAGAAGACCCAGAAGGGTGTGTATATATATGCTTGTACATGCATATGCAGTGTGATCTAAGTGTAAGTAGCAGTAGCAAGACATACCTGAAATCTTGCATGTTTATGAGAGAAAAAAGGACACCAGCAATCCTACCATCATATATAACAATTACAGGCTTTCATTTTACACTCACTTGGCAGGACGGTAGTGCCTCCCTGAGCAGTTGCTGTCTACCAACCTACTACCTTAATGTATGTAACTTGTGATAACTTATTACTACCAGCTAGGTGAGAAATTTCTTCTTGAGCAGTTGCTTTAGCAAGTGATTTAAGGAAGGGATTACTAGCAATAATCTTCTTCGGAGAGACTTACAGGTATGCGATATTAAATGAACACATCTTCCATGGAGGGGTGAAATGCTCCTGTTGCCTACAATGATACAGTTCATGCAGGTTATAAAACTTAATGCAATTGCACGTTTTTGCAATCCATTTAGATCTGCGTGAATTTACCTTTAAACACTTGGTAAGATTCATTGTGACAGAGTCTGGTTCATTTCTCAACATTCTAATACTGAGTACAGTGTTAATCTCAACGATCCTATCACTGATACTAGAAATACCAAGCTCCTTCCTCATGTTAAGAACTTTTGTAGATTTGGGACACCCAAGAAAAATTCTGAGAGCTTCATTTGCATTAACTCCAAGGATCGGAGAGAACTTTCTTTAGCTAATATCAACATGGGAGCAGCATAATCAATTAAGGACCTAACATAGGTTATGTACATCATTCTCACGATTCTCACATTAGCACCATATTTGGGGTTGTAGCCAGCAACAGCTTTGAGAGCATTTAGCCTATCTTTGCATTTTTTATTTAGTTGTGGTATAGTGGATTTGTTAAAGGGTACATCTACACCAAGATATCTGTAAGTTTAAACATAGCTAATGATTTCACCCTGCAAATAGATGGGTGGGGGATGTCGTTTGCTTGTTAACCCTTTGACTGTCACAGGCCCCTTTCTGAAACTGTCATTCTATGTCGCAAAATTTAAAAAAAAATTATTTTTTCTTATGAAATGATATAGAATCTTTTCCCAATGGTAATGACACCAAAAGTTCGAAATTTGGTCGAAAACTCATGGAATTACGCTCCTGCAAAGTTAGCGGTCTCAACGACATATACGTATCGGCGATTTCACCAACTTTGAGCCCTGTCAATAGCCAATTCCATTGTTCTAGTTGACCAAACTCATAGCTATTTCTTTAGAACTCCATTTTATCTATCAGTTGAGTACAAGAAACTGCCCATCTACCAATTTGAACTACCCAATAAAGTGGTCAGAAATTGGCAATTTGGCCAATTTCATGCAAATTAACCCTTTGACTGTTTACGCCATATAAATATGGCGTAAACAGTCTTACGCCCCATTGTTTCTGATGTATATATACTCACAAATTCTAGCAGCTTCAAATCAAGCAGGAGAAACCTGGTAGGCCCACATGTGAGAGAATGGGTCTGTGTGGTCAGTGTGCACCACATAAAAAAAATCCTGCAGCACACAGTGTGTAATGAGAAAAAAAAACTCTGACAGTTTTTTTGGATTAAAATGCCGACTTTGAGGCGTATTTTCATATAGTATTTATCGTTGTATTCTCGTTTTCGTGGTCTTAGGTGATAAAATGGAAAACATATTACAGAAATAGAGATGATTTTCATTACTTTCACGATGAAAACGACCTTGAAACTGAGCTCAAATGTTCGATTTTTACCAATGTTCTGGAGTAAGCAAATCACACCACACGTCCAATACACATCAACTGGGAAGTCTAATATTCTTTCACTAGTGCACTGATATTATTTATGCCATTTTTAAAATAATGCAGTAGTCTGCATACCAGTAAATTTTGTATTTTTTTGTATGAATAAAAAATCAAAATAGAAAGCAATAGTAATATAAGAGGGGCCTAGAGATGTGACTGATGAACAGAGGATATGTTACTTTAGTGCCAAGAATATCTACCTTGTTTTATCTGGACCCTATGGTAATGTGAAGGACCTGGCATCTTTTTTTATTTGCGTGAAATTGGCCAAATTGCCAATTTCTGACCACTTTATTGGGTAGTTCAAATCAGTAAATGGATGGTTTCTTGTACTCAACTTATAGATAATAATGGAGTTCTAAAGAAATAGTTATGAGTTTGGTCAACTGGAACAACAGAATTGGCTAAAAACAGGGTTCAAAGTTGGCAAAATTGCCGATACGTATATGTTGCCCAGACCGCTAACTTCGCGGGAGCGTAATTCCAAGAGTTCTCGACCAAATTTCGAACTTATGGTGTCATTACCATCGGGAAAAGATTCTCCATCATTTCATAAGAAAAAAAAAGGATTTTTTTTATGTGGTGCACACTGACCACACAGACCAATTCTCTCACATGTGGGCCTACCAGCTTTCTCTGGCTTGATTTGAAGCCGCTAGAATTATTGGGTATATATACATCAGAAACAGTGGCGCATAAGACGTATTTATATGGCGTAAACAGTCAAAGGGTTAATATCTTTGTTTTAGAGGAAGATATTATGAGGCCTAGTCGATTACAAATTGCTTGAACTTCATTAAGAATGGTACTCATCATCTTATGCCCTGTTGTATTGATCATGATATCATCATCATAGCTTATAGCTATATGTTTAGGTGAGGCAGGTAGAGCATTTAGGAGAGCATTAATCAGAATATTAAATAGCATGGGACTAAGAACTCCTCCCTGTGGTGTACCTAAAGACATTTCTTTAGACTCGCTTCTAAAGCCTTGGTAAAGGACAGAGGATACTCTATTTGACAGGTATCCTATTATCCAGCAGAGTAAGCTACCACAAATATTCAGTTTGGCTAGTTCATGTAGTACAATGGTTCTGTTCGCAATATCAAATGCAGATTTTAGATCAAGAAAAGTGATAAAACTAGTAGAGGTGAGTGCAGTGAGAAAGGTTGAAATACAGTTCTGCACACTTTTACCTTTCATGAACGAATAGAGGTAGGGGAAAAGTTGGTGCGTGATTCTGTAGTACAGTCTGTTAAATATCATTTTTTTCAAAAGTTTTACAAAGACAACTAGTTAAGCAGATCGGTCTAAATGTATCAAGCTGTTGGGGCTTATGGATTATCAGGGTTATCAGGCACGTGCCTTAGAGTTCTGAGAATATCAGAGGTTATACCATCCTCTCCAGGAGCAGTTGTTCGACCTTTAGTTAATGCATTATCTAATTCAGTTTCAACATTTCTTCAGAAGCACTCTCTAATTTATTTCTAATATGAGATGGAAGGTTTTCATGCCTGGATGTTTTGGACCAGTCATTTATGAGGTCGTTTGCTTTTTCGAGAGGAAAGGGATGAGCATCACTGCCAGCCTTTTTCTTGGTTATTTTATTTATACCTTTCCAAGCCAAACTTAAAGGGGCAGACCTATTTAATCCACTAACAAATTGTTCCCACTCCTGTTGCCTAAATTCTTTCTTTCTATTCCTTGCATTTGTTAGTGCAGCTTGGAACGTTCTGAGCAGGTCTGGGGTTCTACATTCACGGTATGCTTTACCAATCCTCCTAGCTGCATGTGTCAGACTGCGTAGCTTTGGATCATTGTAGTATTTACATTGGGTTTTATTGTTATTTATAGTGGAGGGTCTATGTTTCCTTTTCCTGCCCACTTGATCTGTGAGGACAGTCTCAATAGTGGTAACTAAATTATCATTAAATTTTTGTGCCAATGGGCTCGTAATTCTTATACCATTGATCCAAGTGGTTAATAAAGTTATCTCTGTGTTCTTGGTTGAGAATAAGTTTTCTCCTTCTAAATTTTAAGTTCTTGATTGCTGGAGATGTGATATAACAATAATAATAATAATAATAATAATAATACGATAGAACTGAAGGAAATTGTACAAAAATACGAGGGTTGAAGCAGTGGTGGAAGAAGTGGTTGAGGCATCGTCAGTCTGTGTGCCTGTGTTTATGCTGGAGTGAGCATTAGTCTCCACACTCTTCCAAACATTTCACAATAATTCATTGTGTTTGGTGCTTGTAGATTGAGTGCGACTGCCACATAATTAACCATGGGCCCAAAGAAACTTGCTAGTGCCAGCCCTTTGGCAAAGAAATTGAGAAATACGATAGAATTACCTGGAGTTTACCTGGAGAGAAAGAGAAGAAAGAGAAGAAAGAAATTGTACCAAAATGCAAGCAGTACGCCGCAATGGTGGAGGCAGTGGTGGAGGCAGTGGTGGAGGCAGTGGTGGAGGCAGTGGTGGAGGCAGTGGTGGAGGCAGTGGTGGAGGCAGTGGTGGAGACAGTGGTGGAGGCAGTGGTGGAGGCAGTGGTATTTAATAACATACATGTTATTAAACCATAACATGTATGTATATTTAGTACAATATTTTATGACATTTTCATGTATTTTATGATTGTTCATGGTTCAACAAGTTAAGGAAGCAGTATTGTATTATATTTCCCTACAATATATTGGGGCACCAAACCTTTTGCAATTTTTCTACATTCACGAGGCTCTTGATCCCCTAACCCTCGTGAATGTTAAGGGAGGCTCTTCAATTCAATTCAAAGTTTATTCTCTATAAGGATTACAATGCTGAGTTTACAGAAATTTGGTTATTGTGTGGTTTACATGTAGTAAAATAATGATTACAGAGTGTACCACTAGAACGCTTAGCATGGCTAGGCATTTCGGGCAGACTTAGTTTTATTCTTAATTGTAAAATATTACAAATTATGAAGTAAGTTGGTATTACGGCTAAGTGACTAAATACTAGTTTGTGAGTTTAGCAATGTGAATGCTTTTGTTTTGGCACAGTACATAGTTTCAGTATTGGAGTATCACAGGATTCATTATTTTAAGATTGAGATTAATATTTCTGTTCATGGTCAAATGGGTGAGTGTAAGTGTGAACCACAAGGTGGTATTCGTGTAGTTAGTTGACGGGGTGTATCAGGGAGATAAGATGTTTTCTAATGGTAGTTTTGAAGGTGATGAATGTGTCTGCAGTTCTAGAGTTCTCAGGTAGGGTGTTCCAGATTTTAGGGCCTTTGACATATATTGAATTTTTGTAAAGGTGTAGTCGGACACGGGGAATGTCGTAGAGATGTTTGTGTCTGGTGTTATGCATGTGGGTTCTGTCACAACTATAAAGAAAGCGTTTTAGGTCAAGGTTGATATTAGAGTTTAAGGCCCTGTAGATGTAGATTGCACAGTAGTAAGTGTGGGTGTACTGAACAGGGAGTAAGTTTAGATCTATGAAGAGTGGGGGGGAGGGGGTGTTGCCAGGGATGGGAGTTAGTGATTATTCTTACTGCAGCTTTTTGTTGGGTTATTATTGGCTTTAGGTGTGTTGCTGGAGTTGATCCCCAAGCACAAATAGCATAGGTGAGGTATGGATAAATAAGTGAGTGGTATAGTGTGAGAAGGGCATTTTGCGGCACGTAGTATCGTATCTTGGAGAGGATCCCAACCATTTTGGATACTTTTTTGGTTATATGCTGG
The DNA here is from genome assembly GCF_026875155.1 of Cherax quadricarinatus. Lineage (NCBI taxonomy): Eukaryota > Metazoa > Arthropoda > Malacostraca > Decapoda > Parastacidae > Cherax > Cherax quadricarinatus. The sequence goes on along the minus strand of NC_069470.1, from coordinate 20,157,113 downwards.
ATATGGGTGCTGAAATTCAGGTTGTTGTCAAGGTATAAGCCTAGGAATTTGCCCCCATTATGTCTGGTAATTAGAGTGTTGTCAGTCTTAATGTTAATTTGTGCATCTCCTGCTCTGCTACCAAACATAATATAGTAGGTTTTGTCAGTGTTAAGCCTAAGTTTATTGGCTGTCATCCAAGTCGATATTTTGATCAGCTCCTCGTTCACAATGGTGTTGAGGGTGGCAAGATTAGGGTGAGAGATGACATAAGTCATGTCATCAGCAAAGAGAATGGGTTTCAGGTGTTGGGATACGTTTGGAAGATCATAGATGTATATGAGGAAGAGCAGGGGACCAAGGACACTTCCCTGTGGAACTCCAGTATCAAGTGGTCATGTTGCTGATGCTGTGTCTTTAATGGTGACATACTGATACCTATTAGTAAGGTAAGATTTGAAATAAGCAAGCGCATGGCCTCTTATACCGTAATGATCAAGTTTGTGGAGTAGGATGCCGTGGTCTACTGTGTCAAAAGCTTTTCTTAGGTCAATAAAAATTCCTAGTAGATATTCCTTATTTTCCAATGCTGTGTAAAGCAGATCTAGCATTTTTATGATTGCATCATTAGTGCTTTTATTTTTCCTGAATCCAAATTGGCAGGGGATGAGTATGTTTTGAGCCGTTATAAATGAATACAGTCTCCTGTGCACGAGTTTCTCAAAGATTTTGGATAGCAATGGTAAGTTAGATATTGGCCTATAGTTGTTTAAGTCTGTAGGGTCACCACCTTTATGTATTGGTGTAACCCTTGCCATCTTGAGTAGTTTCGGGAAGGTGCTAGTCTCTAGTGACTTGTTAAAAAGTAATGAAATAGCATGCGAAAGGACATGGGCCGCTCGCTTGTACAGTAATGGACATGAGACAGATTCCCTGAGTTATTTTTAAGTGACTTTATAATCTCGGTGACTTCCGTGGGCTCAGTTGGTGCAAGATAGAAGGAATTTGGGAAATTCCCATCTAGGTAGTCCCGGCATGGGCATTGGTATGTGGGATTTTATTGGCGAGATTAGATCCTATGGTTGAGAAGAAGTCATTTATCTTGTTAGCTGTGTCAGTGGGATGTAGTGGTGTTTCATTAGGTTTAGTTAGGACAATATTCTTGGTTTTTCTCAGTTTGTGGGTCCCTAGAATCTGAGTGAGTGTTTTCTAGGTCTTTTTTATATCTCCTCTAGTGTCTGTGAATCTACTGTAGTATAGTTGTTTGGCTTTCTTTATTACTTTGGTGAGAGCAGATGAATAGTGTTTAAGAATATCTTTGTGTATTAAGCCCTGTCTATATTGCTTTTCATATTGGTGTTTCTTGTCAATGGATTTTAGAATGGTGCTGGTTAGCTATGGGCAACCAAGCCGTTTGTTTGTGATCTGTTTTGTTTTTATAGGACAATGTTTGTTGTATAGTCTAAGTAATTTGTTAAGAAAAATGTCTGTCCAGTCATCAATACCATTGGCCTTGGAGAATTCTGTAGGCCAGTCAACAGTCTCTAGGTCAGTTGTGAACTTTCTTACTGAGGCCTCGTCATGGAGTCTAAATGAGACTTTGTTGTATTCAAGTGGTGGTTTACTAATGTTTGTCAGGAGGAAGGTAGGGTAGTGGTCTGTAGTGTCATCTGTGATTATCCCTGATTTAAGGGGGGCTAGTATATTGGTCCATATGTGGTCTATTATGGTTGCACTTGTCTCAGTGAGCCTGGTTGGTTTGGTTATTGTTAGTATGAGAAGTGTGTTGTTCATATTGTTGATGAAATCAGTTACAGGCTGATCATCTAGTAAGCCAAGGTTGATGTTGAAGTCTCCAGCTAAGAGAAGGTGGTGCTTATTCATTTGTCTGTTTGTTATTAGTGACTTAAATTTCTCACTGAAATTTGGGATGTTTGTGTGAGGTATCCGGTAAATGGCACCGATTGTTATAGGCATCTTAAGGTTTTTTACAGTAAAATTAGCAAAAATGTATTCCCCATATTCATCACTAAAGCAAGTGGTACTAATACAAGATAATTGGTTAGAGTAATAGATTGCAATACCACCCCAACTTGGTTTGGTCTGCAGTTGTGAATCTCTGTGTATCCTGGTAGAGGGTAGATAACTATTGTGTCCTGCTTAAGCCAGGTCTCAGTAAGAATAATGCAGAAGGGTGTCTTTAGTGATTCAAGGAGTGCTAGGAGGTCATCACAGTGTTTGCTTAAGGACCTGATGTTGTAGTTAAGTACTGATAGACTTTTAGCATTGTTTAGGATAGTGCTGGCTTGTGATGCTGTGTAATAAAGACAGTTACTTTCCAATAGGTTTTGATTGGGTGTCAGATTATGGAGGTTTAGATCAGGGTCAACGTGATCAATCATCTTCTAGGTTTAAATTATGGTTATTTATATCCTGAGTTGTGTGTTGAGTTCTAGTACTGATATCTGTAGTGGTAGGAAGTTTGGACAAGTATATAGCTAGAGTATTTTGGTCATGTAGAGTATAGTCACTACTACACATAATGAAGTTGATGTTGTCTATGTGTTGTGCTGGAATGAACTAAAGTACAACTAGGTATAAACTAGTAATATAAAAATACAAATTAAAAATAGAACAAGACTCTCACTTGTAATCGCACTAAGGTCTAATATAATGACTTTTGTGGAGTATGTTTTGAGCTAGAATGAGCTATAGTACAATAGGTTTAATCTAATAATATAAAAATACAAATTAAAAATAGCACTAGTCTCTCACTAGTAATTGCACTATTGTCTAATATAGTGAATTTGGTATTGACTATGTCTTGAGGTAGAATGAGCTATGGTACAACTGAGCTTAATCTAATAATATAAAAATACAAATTAAAAATAGCACCAGTCTCTCACTAGTAATTGCACTATGGTCTAATATAGTGAATTTGGTATTGACTATGTATTGGGCTAGAATGAGCTATAGTATAACTGTGTTTAATCTAATAATATAAAAAAGGCACAAGACTCTCAATTGTAATTGCACTAAGGTCTTATATAAGTTGTTTACAAGAATTAGAGTATAACTAGATTTAAATTGACAGGATAAAATACACAAGTTAAGGTAGCAAAAGAATAATAAAAAAATTATAAAAATAAAAATGGCAATGACTTGGTTATAATATGCTAGTAAGATGGTAGACAGGATAATATAAAAGTTGTAGTTGAAAATACTAGTTTAAAAAAGTATAGAATAAAATTATTATTATTTTTTTTTTATTATCACACTGGCCGATTCCCACCAAGGCAGGGTGGCCCGAAAAAGAAAAACTTTCACCATCATTCACTCCATCACTGTCTTGCCAGAAGGGTGCTTTACACTACAGTTTTTAAACTGCAACATTAACACCCCTCCTTCAGAGTGCAGGCACTGTACTTCCCATCTCCAGGACTCAAGTCCGGCCTGCCGGTTTCCCTGAACCCCTTCATAAATGTTACTTTGCTCACACTCCAACAGCACGTCAAGTATTAAAAACCATTTGTCTCCATTCACTCCTATCAAACACGCTCATGCATACCTGCTGGAAGTCCAAGCCCCTCGCACACAAAACCTCCTTTACTCCCTCTCTCCAACCTTTCCTACGCCGACCCCTACCCCGCCTTCCTTCCACTACAGACTGATACACTCTTGAAATCATTCTGTTTCGCTCCATTCTCTCTACATGTCCAAACCACCTCAACAACCCTTCCTCAGCCCTCTGGACAACAGTTTTGGTAATCCCGCACCTCCTCCTAACTTCCAAACTACGACTTCTCTGCATTATATTCACACCACACATTGCCCTCAGACATGACATCTCACTGCCTCCAGCCTTCTCCTCGCTGCAACATTCATCACCCATGCTTCACACCCCATATAAGAGCATTGGTAAAACTATACTCTCATACATTCCCCTCTTTACCTCCAAGGACAAAGTTCTTTGTCTCCACAGACTCCTAAGTGCACCACTCACTCTTTTCCCCTCATCAATTCTATGATTCATCTCATCTTCATAGACCCATCCGCTGACACGTCCACTCCCAAATATCTGAATACATTCACCTCCTCCATACTCTCTCCCTCCAATCTGATATTCAATCTTTCATCACTTAATCTTTTTATTATCCTCATAACCTTACTCTTTCCTGTATTCACCTTTAATTTTCTTCTTTTGCACACCCTACCAAATTCATCCACCAATCTCTGCAACTTCTCTTCAGAATCTCCAAAGAGCACAGTGTCATCAGCAAAGAGCAGCTGTGACAACTCCCACTTTGTGTGTGATTCTTTATCTTTTAACTCCACGCCTCTTGCCAAGACCCTCGCATTTACTTCTCTTACAACCCCATCTATAAATATATTAACAGTTTCAGGGTCCGTCCCATAGATCTACGGCTTTACGGTGAGTGTCCAAACCGTAGATCTATGCCAAAATTCTAGCGCCATCAAATTTAGCGCGAAAGCACTCATAGGCCTACATGTGAGAGAATGGGTCTGCGCCGTGGGTGTGCGCCATAAACAAAAAATCTAGGCGCCTGCATAGCATTGTGGGAACGCCGGCTCAGTCACCCTTGTTCACCATGCCTCGTCGCAAGTCAGCTCTCACTCCCCGGAAAATTGGGACTCTCCTCTTCCTGTCTGATAGTTCTGACACTGATGGAAGTGGAAATGAAGACGAATTCTATGGCTTTGATAAGTTAGTGACCGAAAATAATGACCAGGATATCGATAATAGTGCAGAAAACCCCGACGATCCTCGACCTTCTACCTCTGGTGTGGGCACTCGTGACTCACGGTCGGGTGTTCCTAAATGTAAGAGAAAACTAATATTTTTGTGTGGCCAGGCCTCTGACTTCAGTAATGACGATGATTCTGAACGTGGATTGTGATTTTATTGCGCTCGACGATCATTCGAGTAGTGATAGTGAGGAATGTCGGTATGTTTGCCGCCGCATGCGCTCGGGTAGTGTACCCTATGCTGTGCCCAGGGGATGGAGTACATCCCGGAGTACATCCCGGAGTACATCCCGGAGTACATCCCGTGGCCCTACACCCGTTTTAGGTAGTGATAGTGAGGATGATGTGGCTACACTTGGCATGGATGGGCCACAGGCATCGGTGGATGGTGTTAGTGGTGCTGGTGGTGGTAGTGGCACCGCCATGCATGACTCACTAGCCCAGGCTGGGACCCACGCTGCTGACTCGTCAGTTCAAGGACAAAGCGGAGCATCAGCCACCAGCCCGCCACAACCACAACCACCCGTACAACCAGCCTATGATGTCCAGTATCCACCACAAAACCGTATGTGGGATAGGCAGCAAAATCCCAATTTTGTTCCCAAGCCTCACCACTTTGATGACTCTCAAAGTGGAATTCTACCTACCTGTCCCCTTGGAACCACGGCCAATGAACTGGAATTCTTTGAATTATTCTTTGACCAGCCATTGATGGAAATTATTGCCAGGGAAAGTAATAAGTATTTTCAGTACACCATGGCAAATACGATCTTATCACCACAGTCAAGACTACACAGGTGGAAAGAGACGACTGTTGCAGAAATGTATTTGCTTTTTGCAACAATAATGCTTATGCCTCACGTCTATAAGCATAATATAAAGCATACTGGTCCACAGATCGGCTAATTTCTACCCCATCCTTCAGTGAAATAATACCAGTGAACAGGTTTATCTTACTGTTACGTATGTTGCACTTCTCTGACAAAACCAGGCCTGACAGAAGTGACAGGTTATACAAGATTAGAAATGTTTTCATGTATCTCAAACAAAAGTTCAGGATATACTTTTATCCATTCAAGAATCTTGTAATTGACGAGTCTTTGATTTTGTTCAAAGGTAGACTGTCATTCAAGCAGTATATACCGAGCAAGAGGAACTGCTTTGGTATAAAATTGTTTGTACTCTGTGATTGTGACAGTGGCCTGGTGTTGGATATTGTTGTATACACGGGTAGTAAAACATTGAAAGATACCAAGATGTTATTGGGTATCTCAGGTGACGTAGTGAGAAACATGATGGCACCTTATCTTGGTAAGGGCCATACATTATATACCGATAACTGGTACACAAGCCCATTACTCAGTGATTTCATGCGAGTGAACAAGACAGATGTGTGTGGCACAGTGCGTTCTAATCGTAAACATATGCCCAGGCTCAATGCAGGTGTTCGTGGTGATGACGTGCAGGTGTTTACTGCCAATGACATCATGGCATTACGGTGGCATGACAAACGAGATGTCACATTGTTGACAACCATTCACCATAATGAAATGCAAGACAGTGGCAAGGTTGATCGAGTGACTAATGAACGTATTCGAAAACCAGTGTCAGTGATTGATTATACACAAAACATGCGCTTGGTTGCAAGTGTGACATGCAGATTGGTTTTGTTGACTGTGTTCGTAAGAGTTACAAGTGGTACATGAAACTTTTCTTCCATCTCATGGACATTTCAATACTGAATGCATATAATATGTACCAAATAAAGACTGGTAACAGACCACCGTTTTGGTGAATTTTGTTTGTCTGTTGTCAGACAAACTCATAATGAAGTACCAGGTAACAACACCTGCAATAAACATGGTCCTCGAATTCATCACGATATACCAAGCGTTTGAGGAGAGAAGGTGATCATTTCATAATACAGCTTCCTTCAACTCAAAAGAAATTTGCTCAGAAGAGATGCATTGTCTGTGCACAAACAAAACGACAGCAACAAAGACGCAAAGACACTCGGTTTATGTGTGAGGAATGTAAGGTGACTCTGTGCATGGTGCCTTGTTTCAAGGAGTTCCACAAGCTCCAGCAGTTCTAAAACCATGTCCAGTGATTGTAAATATGTAAATATATGATAGAACATTAGTATTATACAATATTTGTGCACGTTTATTGTAATAAACAACAGTGGTAAACAATAATATGATAATAACTTTAGTGCGGTTATTGTGTTCAATACAGTGAGTTTATATATATCAATTATATACAGTATTGGTCTCTCAGGCCCCAAATGTTAGTAGGAATAGAAAAAAATTGGAAAAGAAAAGAAAAAACAACTAAAACAACAAAATAATATAATACGCGTATGTGGAATTCGTCGATGTTGCCACCACCACATCATTTTCTATAAACTTCTTGGCACTGTATCTCGGTAAGTACTGATCAGATTCTATTGTTTTATTACCTTCACAAAAATATGCTCTTTAATTCTGTAAGAAAAAATAATTTTTTTTTTTTCAAAATTTCTTGGACACTGGTGCGTGACTTCAGATTTTGGCCTTGGACCCTGAAAGGGTTAAACAACCACGGTGACATCACACATCCTTGTGTAAGGCCTACTTTTACTGGGAAATAATTTCCCTCTTTCCTACATACTCTAACTTGAGCCTCACTATCCTCGTAAAAACTCTTCACTGCTTTCAGTAACCTACCTCCTACACCATACACCTGCAACATCTGCCACATTGCCCCCCTATCCACCCTGTCAAATGCCTTTTCCAAATCCATAAATGCCACAAAGACTTCTTTAGCCTTATCTAAATACTGTTCACTTATATGTTTCACTGTAAACACCTGGTCTACACACCTCCTACCTTTCCTAAAGCCTCCTTGTTCATCTGCTATCCTATTCTCCGTCTTACTCTTAATTCTTTCAATAATAACTCTACCATACACTTTACCAGGTATACTCAGCAGACTTATCCCCCTATAATTTTTGCACTCTCTTTTATCCCCTTTGCCTTTATACAAAGGAACTATGCATGCTCTCTGCCAATCCCTAGGTACCTTACCCTCTTCCATACATTTATTAAATAATTGCACCAACCACTCCAAAACTATATCCCCATCTGCTTTTAACATTTCTATCTTTATCCCATCAATCCCGGCTGCCTTACCCCCTTTCATTTTACCTACTGCCTCACGAACTTAAAAATGGTCAATAAAAGAAGTTTACAATAAGTTTGATCAATATAGTTTAAAGCAAAATTGGGCATTAATAGGGATTTAGAATAAAATTGGGCAATTGAGTATTTCTTAAAGTGAGGTAGAATTATTGAAGACAAGTTATGGTTAGTTTATACTAAAATAAGAACAGTGACGTGGTAAGTTGTAAAAAAGGAGATAGATTCTGTAGATATTAAACACAATTAAGACTATGAGGTAGAATGGTCGTTGAATACAACAATGGCAATCAAAAGTAGTTGGGGTATTAGAATTTTAGGGGGGCACAAATTTATGACAATATAACACTTAACGGTGGACTATGGGTATTATCTGCACTTTACTCTGATTCTGTTAGTCCAGCCTCACTTAGGAATGTTTTAAGGTCATGTTCTGTAGAGATGAAGTATCTCTTCCCAGTGGGCTGTTTCCTAACTGCGATTTTTCCATCCCTCACAAAGCACTGGTAGATTTTTTGGGCATAGCGTAATTTTCTTAGCCGATAAAGAAGGTTTTGTCTTGTTTTGGTAAGGCACTCATTGACGTAAACATCAGATTTCATAGAAATAGATGCTTTTAGTAGGTTGTTTCTTTGTAGGCTAGTTTGGAATTTTAACAGCACTGTTTTTTTACCTGCTTGGTAGCCCATCAGTTTGCAATCCTTTAGGTCATCACAACGTATGTTAAGGCAAAGGTGGTCCTTGATAAGCTGTAGGGTGGTCTCCATGCAGGTCTCTTGGGTGACTGTGGCTGGGAGATGTTTGCTGTTAACTACAACAGCATCAGATAGCTGCTGTTGGTCATTATGGTCTTGGAAGTTGGTTATGACATTGGCAAGTTGTTGGTCCACTCTTGATCTTTCCTCTATAATGTTGGTATTAAGTAGGGTGACTTGGTCTTTTAGAGTGTTGATGGTGTCTAGGGACTGGGTGTGGGTGTTGCTTTGTTGTTCTAGAGTGTCTAGTTTATGTTCAAGAGCAGTGATCGTGTTGAGGTAATCTGCATTGCTAGCTTTTAGTTCCTGCATTTCTTGAGTTAGTTTGGTGATCGTTTGGTTCTGAATCGTAAGGAGTTTAGCTAAATCTGGGTCGGTGATCTTCTTGACATCAAATACTGGGAAGGAGTTATCTAGGACTGTAGCGGCAGCGATGTTTGTTGTTGTCTGTCGTGTGTTGTGGTGGTGCCGGTGGGTGATGAGGGTTGTGTCCTGGCTGGCAGTACCACAAGTTTTCCTCGTGTTATTATTGCTCTCACCTTTGATGTTAGGAGTCCTTAGCTGGTTAATGAATCTTCTTTTATTGCTCTGACCCTTGTCCATTGGCTGTGTCTTCAGATTAATAGTAGGCGATGGGTAATGGGTGAATTGTACCTCTGTATGTGTGCTCAAATTGTAAATAAATAAATAAATAAATAAATAAATGTTGTGTAGTATCACTTCAGTGGCAGCGGGGTAGGTGGTGGTAGTACGAGTCCTATTAGTTGGTAATTTGTGAACTTTTGGGTGATTTCTGCAGTTGATTTATATCATTCTGGGTATCCACACATGTTAGTGTTATGTGGGTCTTGATTAGGTCATCACTGGGCTGCTGGGAACCTCAGTAGAAGTAAAAATAGAAAACAAGGTTCTGTTGCCGCTGCTGCTGCTGCAGGCTTAATGATCCCTAACCCTCATGAAAGTTAAAGGAGGCTCTTGATCCCCTAACCCTCATGAATGTTAAGGGAGGCTCTTGATCTCCTAACCCTCGTGAATGTTAAGGGAGGCTCTTGATCCCTAACCCCGTGAATGTTAAGGGAGGCTCTTGATCCCCTAACCCTCGTGAATGTTAGGGGAGGCTCTTGATCCCCTAACCCTCGTGAATGTTAAGGGAGACCTGTATTTTCAATAATCAGTAATGTTGGGCTAGGTTTGGTCTGCTAGGGTTATGTCAAGTTAGGCAACATTTACTTTAGGTAAACTTAGGTTAGACTAAGTTAAGTAACATTTGGTTAGGTTACATAACTTAACCAGAAAATAATGAGATCAATTTCCTTATAGTTCAAAAATAATAATTTGCATAGGAAATGTTTACATGTTCCATGATGTATATTGTTGTATGAATTAAAAAGTTTAAAATATTCACTAAATTACATTTAGAATTTCTTAGAAAATAAGTATTTTTATGCAAATGGTATAAAAAATAAACAAATAATAATAATATAATAATAATAATAATAATAATAATAATAATAATAATTAATAAAAATAAAATAATAATAATAATCTTTATTTACTACAAGTACATGAACAAGGTATACAGATCATAGCTGACATCAGTGACATACTACTATATAAAAAGCCTCTTGTTATGCAGAGCATTTCGGGCAAATTAGGTCAGTTTTGTCCCAGGATGCGACCCACACCAGTCCACTAACACCCAGGATGCGACCCACACCAGTCCACTAACACCCAGGATGTGACCCACACCAGTCCACTAACACACAACCTGCTTGCTAGGTGAAGCGGACACCTAGTGTAAGGAAACACTCCTAAAGTTTCTACCCTCACCAGGTCACAGGTCAACCTTATTCCTAATTTATCTTCCTGTGGCCTGGCTGGCAAGGTTCTCACTTCACACTCTGAGGGTCCAGGTTCGATTCCTGGCAGGGCAAAAACTTACACCTGTTGTCCTGTTCACTTAGCAAGTAGGTACCTGGTGTTAGTGGACTGGGTGATGGGTGGCATCCCTGGGGGACAACATTGTGGACCACAGTGTAAATAAGACAGACAGTTCCTCGATGATACACTGACTTTCTTGGTTATCCTGGGTGGCTAACCCACCCTACCCTGGGTATCCTGGGTGGCTAACCCACCCTACCCTGGGTTATCCTGGGTGGCTAACCCACCCTACCCTGGGTTATCCTGGGTGGCTAACCCACCCTACCCTGGGTTATCCTGGGTGGCTAACCCACCCTACCCTGGGTTATCCCGGGTGGCTAACCCACCTACCCTGGTTATCCCCGGGTGGCTAACCCACCCTACCCTGGGGGTTTTCCTGGGGGGCTAACCCACCCCACCTGGGGTTTTCCTGGGTGGCTAACCCCCAC
>NC_069470.1:20123843-20145564 GCF_026875155.1 Cherax quadricarinatus | reverse complement strand
TCCCTTCCCCCCCTTTTTTCCCCCCCCCCCGCGAAAGGTGATGGTGGGTCTGGTCAAACAGTAAATCACTCGACTCACAGCTCCCAACACTACTGTAAGTACATGCCTGCCTTGTATTCTAGTGGATTTATTGGTTGAAAGCTTCACTTTTGACCAATAATAAACTTAGTCTTTTCAGCCTTGCTCTAAGTTGACTGTTGTAATAATCACCACGTCTTTTAGGTATTGTACTTATCATGGAGAGTGATTATTTAAGCAATGGGTAACCTGTCTATCTTTTCAGCTTGGATGACAGAGAGGGTCACCTGTCAATCAACGAGAAGAACTGATGGAGAAGGACTAATGTCCAGAGACTTCCCCATTTTGGATTTAATTACCTGTGCACCTGTATGAAATTGCAGGATGTAACCCCACATCATTGCAGTGGTAAAGAACCTGCTTTCCTGTCATCGGGATAGAATACTCACGGCGATACTCTGTGAAGAACTAGCCGGATGGTGGTCACCAACACCAGCGACCCCCCCCCCTCCACAATCAGCAACGGCTAAAGATTTCAACAACACGAAGTGTCACCAACACCAGACCCCCAATATATATATTAGCGTTGAGTTCAAATGTTATTTTATTCATTTCATTTTTCATTTTTCTTTCAAATAGGATATACCTGTCATGTTTTATTGTTTTATGTTTGCTTTAATAAATAATAAAGTGTTTATCTTTGTGAATTATTATTTCGTTTTCTATTCATTAATTTTCCTGAGGAGGAGCCAGCTTTGGTAATACTGTCTGAAGTTATTACAGAGCTGAGTAAGCCTTCACAAGTGGCGACCTTGCCAGGATCAACTCGACTGAATCAAGATTCAACTCCATCTCGAATCTACCATTGGAACTTCAACGCCGCATACCACAGACGGTTACCACCAGCCATGAGTAATCATTCTCTATGGTAGGACTACAGTACAGGTATTTAAAAGATTTGGTGATTGTTATAGTCTCAATTTATTGTAAGTCAAGTCAGGCAGGATATAATAGTTAATTCTGCCACCTTTTTTGTGAGCTTGAAACACTTTGGAGGATTAGACTCTAGGGACCCGAGATTTTCCAGTGACAATTTGTTCATTGAGCTCTTTATTATATCAAGGGAACTGTCATAGAGCACTCTTGATTTGTTGGTGAGAAGATTGGATGGTCAAGTGACCCCATTCTACTTACTGTTTGCTCGGAGCCGGCATAGAACCCTTCGTTTTCATTAAAACATATTGTTTAATTGAAGCAGGGCTTGAGCCCTCTGGTTATTTACAGTTTGAGCGGAGCAGGAAGTGAACCCTCCGTTTTCTTTAATACCCATTTCATTTCCCCTGATAGTTTATGTTATTCTTGCAAGTATGGATGAATACCAGTTTTGGATGAATGCTGAAGTAAGTTAGGAATAACAGGAAAAATTTAGAATCTTTCATTAGTGCTAAGATCCAGGAAAGACTTGAAAGAGAGAGAATTGAGAGAGAAGAAAGACAGTTAGAAAGGGAAAGAGAAGAAGAAAAAGAGAGAGAGAGAGAATTGAAAGAGAAGAGAAAAAGGACAGATAGAGAATTGAGAGAGAAATCCAAGAAAGACAGAAAGAGAGAAGACAAAAAGGAGCGTGATAGACTTGATCATGAGGAGAGAGCTAGAGTACGTGAGGAACAAGCTAAGATACGTGAGGAACAGGTTAAATTAAGGGAACTTGAGGAAAGAGCAAAGGACAGACAATATGAGTTAAGGGAGAGAGAAAAGGATCGCGAGCTCGAACAAACTCGCCTTGAATTAGAGAATAAGAAGTTAACTTTCTCACAACAGCAATTAGATGGAGTAATGGAACAATGTGCAGCTAGTGCACATATTCCAACACCTAATTTACCTCCCTTCACAGAGAGGGAAGACATAACTTCTTACATTATCAGGTTTGAAAATACCGCTACCCTCTGTGAATGGCCTGCTGACACCTGGGCTACCAGGTTAGGAATGTTATTTTCTGGTATAGCCTTGAATATCTATGCAACTTTGTCGCAGGATATTATATGTAATTATAACCTACTGAAGAAGGCAATCCTTAAAGCATACCAAAAAACCACTAATTCTTACAGGAAAGATTTCAGGTATGCCACCTTACAGCCTGGCCAGAACTTTCAACAGTTTGTTTGTTCGACTTTTGGATAGAGAGTTCAGGAATTGATCACAGTTATGAATCTCTTCGAGACTTCATGGTTGCTGACCAGTTCCTGACAGTTCCTCACCAGATACGAACATTCATTAGAGAACGTAACCTGATTAAAGCTGAGGAAGTTGCTGAGGCTGCTGACCTGTATGCCGAGGCTCACAATTCCTATAAAGACCTAAAGGGATCGAACCCTAAGGGCAAGGGTTCATCAGACCTTAAGAAATCAAAGCCTCTAGTGGAAAGTAAAATGACTTCTTTTATTCCTGTTTGTCATTTGTGTGGTGTTAAGGGACATAAACGTCCAGATTGACCTTCTAAGAAGGTCCAAAAAGTTGGAAGATGTTTTAAAGACTGTAATGACCAAGCACCCTTCTGTTCAGGAACAGTTAATGGACTTAATGTATCTACCATTTTACGAGACACTGGATGCACATGTATAGTCATTTCTGATAAGCTGTTCCCTAACCTTAAAGAAACTCATTCCTCTGCTATACTTTCAGACTACTTGGGCCGTACAGACACTTTTCCTACCATCTGTTGTTACATTAGGTCTAAATGGTTCACAGGTTGGTCTGAAGCCGTACTAGCTCCCATCACTTCTTGCTCCATACTAATAGGTAATGTAAAAGGTGCCATTCTTCCTTCTGAGGTTGACCTTCCATCGCCAAAGATGGACATAAGTGTTTCTGATCCTCTTCCTGTAAAGTCAGAGAAGCCCCTCAAAAGCTCAGATGAGACAATGTCTTGTGAGATTCATGTGGGATTAAAAACCAGTGATGCTACTCTCGAAAGCGAGGTAGTAGGATCACTGGTTCACTTGTTAGATGAAAGTGAAGATATCACCTACGATACTATAAATGTCTTGACTAGGGCTCAGACCAAAGCCCAGGCTTCTCCTACTGTCCATCCTTTGATTTTCCCTGACTTCAAACCTTTAGATGTATCGAAGGACTCCTTTGCCAATTTACAACGTAATTGCCCTTCTCTTCAGAATTGCCATAATGCTGCTAAACAAAATTAAGTTATCCAAAGGAAAAACTTTTCATATAAATTTGAATATATAAAAGATATCTTGTACAAGTCAGCATTCAAATTAAATTCAGATGAGATAGACTATTCCATCTTAGTTGTTCCAAGTCAATGCAGAGAGACTGTTCTTAAAATGGCTCATGACCTGCCAGTGGCCGGACATTTCTTGCATCGCAAAACCTTAAATAAAATTAGGGAAAGCTATTTTTGGCCAAAAATGTCCTCAGAAGTCACTACCTATTGTAGATCGTGTAAAGTTTGCCAACTGTCATCCTCCCGAGGTACCAGGCGAGTACCTATGGTCAAAATGCCTATCTTTACAGTACCGTTTGAAAGAGTAGATATTGACATCATTGGTCCTTTATCTCCACTTTCATCAGGGGGACATAGATATATATTAACATTAGTTTATTATGCTTCGAGTTTCCCTGAAGCCGTTCCCTTAAAGACCATAACTACTACAGAGGTGGCTGAAGCCCCTTTGTCCATCTTCTCCAGAGTGGGCATCCCTAGAGAAATTTTGTCTGACCGTGGGACACAATTCACATCTGACTTAATGCAACATCTATACCAACTTCTGGGAATGAAGCCTCTCTTCACCACACCCTATCATCCCAGCTGTAATGGGAGGATTGAGCGCCAGCATTCGATTCTAAAGTCAATTTTAAGGAAACTTTGCTCCCTTAAACCTAAGGAGTGGCATCGTTACCTACCCTGTGCTTTGTTTGCCATGAAGGAAGTTCCCAGTGACTCTTTGGGGTTTTCACCTTTTGAACTTCTCTATGGTAGACAGGCCAGAGGTCCATTGTCCATCCTTCATGATTTATGGACTAATGAGGAGGTAAATGCTGAGGTTCAGTCTTCTTACCAGTTTCTCCTTGACCTTAGATCCAAACTTGAGGAGACCTCTGACATAGTTACGAAAAACTTAAGTTTGTCAATGGACCAGTACAAAACCTATTTTGATTCCAAAAGTCAGAGAAGTTTTTACGTAGGGGATGAAGTTCTGGTACTTTTGCCTATAAAGTCAAATAAATTATTAGTAGCATGGAAAGGTCCATATAAAGTATTAAATATTTGTGGGAAAGTTGACTACCTCATAGAAATCAAGGGGAAACCTAAGCTTTATCATATCAACATCCTTAAGAAATATTACCGAAGAAATTCGGTTAACTGCCTTAATAACTTTGACTTAGTTTTTCCACACGAACTTGATACGACAACTGAAGAATGTAAGGTGTGCGTAATTGACACCTCTAACTTAGACTATGATAAAGAACTACATGACTTGGTGACTTTTGACCACTCGGACGCAACCAACATTAATATTAATGAATCTTTGGATGACCATAAGAGACATGAACTACTTCAATGTGTGAGTAACTTTTCAGACGTCTTTACTGATATTCCAGGTGTTACCTCCACGGTAGTCCATAAGATTGACTTAGTGACGTACAATCCTATCAAACGAAAATTATACCCAGTTCCAGTTCACCTTAGGGATGCATTTGACCGAGAGGTAGACAAATTATTAAAACTAAAGATCATTGAACCTTCAGTATATTCATATTGTTCACCAGTAGTCATGGTTAAGAAGGAGGATAATTCATATAGACTTGGTATTGACTTCAGAGGCCTTAATGCTATAACTCGGTGGGATGCTGAGCCTATGCCCTTAATAGATAGCGATCTACACAAATTTTATGACGCTTCCTTCTTTTCAGAGATTGATATTGCACGGGCATATCATCAAGTAATGTTAGATCCTTCTTCTAAGCAGTACACCGCTTTTCCTACACACCAAGGACTGATGCAATATAGAACTATGCCCTTCGGTTTGGTAACTGCCTGTGCTACCTACGTGAGACTGATGAGAAAGGTCTTGGGTAATATGCCAAATGTTTCAGTTTATTTTGATAACATTTACGTAATGACATCCACGTGGGGTGAACATTTCCAAATATTAACATCAGTTTTGCTTAGGTTACACTCACATGGCCTCACTGCCAAGCCGAAGAAATGCTTCCTTGGGTATAACAAGATTAGATATCTTGGACTGATACTTTCTAATAACTCTCTGCAGCCTCTCCCCAGTAAGATCAAAGCTTTATTAGAATTTAAGTTCCCCAAAATCAAGAAGCTCATGTGTAGCTTTCTTGGTTCTGTAAATTTTTATGCACGGTTTATCCCGAACCTTACTGATCTTACAGGCATCTTATCCGACTTCCTTAAAAAGTCTGTGAAGGAACCTCTTGAACTTTCCGATGTAGCTCGGGAAAAGTTTAACGAGATTAAAAGTATCTTTTCGAAAGACCCCATACTTAAGATTCCAGATATTAATCAAACATTTTGCTTAAGAACTGATGCCTCCAATACTGGCTTAGGTGCAGTGCTACTACAATACCATGATGGTACTCCCTTCCCTGTATGCTTTCTAAGCCAGAAACTCCTTCCCGCAGAAACGAGATACTCCACCATAGAAAAGGAATGTTTGGCCCTTGTGTGGGGTATCTCCAAACTTAAATTTTATTTGCTGGGAAAAGAATTCATTTTAGAAACAGACCACAAACCTTTGATATACCTAGAAACTTTTAACCCTTTGAGGGTCGACAGGCCCTCTCCGAAACTCGTTCTCAGGGTCGGCCAAATTTAAAAAAAAAAAAAAATTATTTTCTCTTATGAAAAGATAGAGAATCTTTTCCCCGATCATAAAGACACCAAAGTTTGAAATTTGATAGAAAAACTTACGGAATTATGCTCTCGCAAAGTTAGCGGTCTCAGCGATATTTACGCATCGGCGATTTTGCCCACTTTGAGCCCCATTTTCGGCCAATTTCACTGTACTAGTCGACAAAAAACATGAATATTTCGCTAGAACTACATTTTTTCTATCGAATGGGTGCAAGAAACCACTCATTTATGAAATTCAACTATCCAGTACAGTGGTCAGAATTTAGCAATTTTGCCAATTTCACACAAATTTCAAAAGATGCCAATTTCCGAATAGGGTCCAGAATAAACCAGAAAGACATTCCTGGCACTAAAATGACATTTCCTCTAGTCATTAGTCATGTCTCAAGGCCCCTCTTATATTCTTTTGCTTTCCACTTTGAATTTTTATTTTCACAAAAAATATAAGATTTACTGTTATGCAGACTACTGCATTAGTGTAAAAAATGGTATAAATATTATTGGTGCACTTGTGAAAGAATATTAGACTCACCAGTTGACGTGTATTGCACGCTTGGCACGATTTGTTTACTTTTGAAGTTTGGTAAAAATAGAACATTTCTGCTACTTTGAGCTCAATTTCAAGGCACCTTTCTTTGTAAAACCAGTCAAAATCATCTCAATTTCTGTAATATGTCTTCCATTCTATAAAATGAGACCAAGAAAACTAGAATACAACAATAAATACCATACGAAAATACACTGCAAAGTCGCTGATTTATTAAAAAAAAGTGGTCAAAGTTTTTTTTTTCTCATTATGCACTGTGTGCTGCAGGATTTTTTTTAGACTGCGCACACTGACCACATAGACCCATTCTTTCATATGAAGGCCTACCAGCTTTCTCCCACTAGATTTGAGGCCGCTAGAATTTATGAGTACTAGTACGTCAATAACCCCTACGTGTAAAACGTACTAGTACGACGAAAACCCTCAAAGGGTTAAGGGAACCAACAGTCGCCTCTTGAGGTGGACATTGGCACTCCAGGCTTTTAAGTTCCATATTGTGTATATCAATGGTTCATCCAATTATTTCTCTGACTGGTTAAGTCATGACAGTCAGTAGAAGATTTCTTGCCTTACGCGACTTCCACATGTTAGAACTTTTTCCTCGCCTATTCTTTTTATACTCCTTGACTATAAGTCTTGGTATGGGGGAGTGTGAGGGAAAAGCTCAATAGATAGGAGTAGAGAGGGAGTATATAGTAACAATAGTTTCATTGCCGGCTACTTGTTAAGGTAGGGTAAGTCAAGCTCCCGCTATTCCCGCCTTTTTTCCCCTCCCCGAAAGTGATAGTTTGACTGCCGGCTGCTTGTTAAGGTAGGGTCAGTCTAGCTCCCGCTATGCCTTCCCCTCCTTCTTCCTCCCCCCCCATAAGGTGACGTGTGGGGCTCTGGTCAAACAGTAAATCACTTGACTCACAGCTCCCAACACTACTGTAAGTACATGCCTGCCTTGTATTCTAGTGGATTTATTGGTTGAAAGCTTCACTTTTGACCAATAATAAACTTAGTCTTTTCAGCCTTGCTCTAAGTTGACTGTTGTAATAATCATCACGTCTTTTAGGTATTGTACTTATCATGGAGAGTGATTATTTAAGCAGTGGGTAACCTGTCTATCTTTTCAGCTTGGATGACAGAGAGGGTCACCTGTCAATCAACAAGAAGAACTGATGGAGAAGGACTAACGTCCAGAGACTTCCCTATTTCGGATTTAATTACCTGTGCACCTGTATGAAATTGCAGGATGTAACCCCACATCGTTGCAGTGGTAAAGAACCTGCTTTCCTGTCATCGGGATAGAATACTCATGGCGATACTCTGTGAAGAACTAGCCGGTGGTGGTCACCAACACCTGCGACCCCCCCCCCCCTCCACATCAGCAACGGCTAAGATTTCAACAACACGAAGTGTCACCAACACCAGACACCCCAATATATATATTAGTGTTGAGTTCAAATGTTATTTTATTCATTTCATTTTTCATTTTTCTTTCAAATAGGATATACCTGTCATGTTTTATTGTTTTATGTTTGCTTTAATAAATAATAAAGTGTTTATCTTTGTGAATTATTATTTCGTTTTCTATTCATTAATTTTCCTGAGGAGGAGCCAGCTTTGGTAATACTGTCTGAAGTTATTACAGAGCTGAGTAAGCCTTCACAGGCTATAAAAAGCTAATCTTTGGTGTGATTTACAGGCCTCCAAACCTTGATAGGGAGTACAGTAAACTTCTATGGGACGAAATTCATAAGGCATCTACATATGAAAATGTAGTGCTAATGGGAGATTTTAATTTTAGACAAACTGACTGGAGCAATTTGACAGGAAATTTAGAGTCAAGTGACTTTCTTGATACGTTTCAGGATTGCTTTTTAAAATGGTGTGTGACAGAACCAACTAGAGGAAATAACCTGTTTGACTTGGTTCTTTCCAGCAGGGAATCGCTAATTAGTAGTACTGAGGTTAATGATGAACTTGGGGAAAGTGATAACAAATCACTCAGTTTTAATGTATCATGGAATTACCCTAATAATGGTAATCAAGTCTCTGTCCCTGATTTCTGCTTGGCTGATTTCATAAGACTGAGAAATTACCTGGGTGGGCTGAACTGGAATGACTGTGGGTCAGGTAGGTGGTGATATGACATTTTTGCTGATATGACATTTTCCAGAGCTTAGTTCTAGCTACTCAGACAACCTCTGTTCAAAATAGGGAAATCATATCAAACAAAAATGATCCTAAATGGATGAACAATAGATTGAAACATCTCATTGGTTAAAAGAAAGGCATAAATAGGCAAATCAAAAAAGGAGAGGGGCAGTTAAGAAACCAATATATGTACAGTGGACCCCCGCATAATGTTGGCATCGCATAGCATTAAATCCGCATAACGATACATTTTATCACAAAAATTTTGCCTCGCATAGCGCTAAAAAATTCGCTCAACGCTATTTGTCCGAGACGCGTCCATGCGGCCTGATCCAGCCTCACATGTTCTGCCAGTGGCATTGTTTACAAGCCAGCCTCCGCAGTAACATTCAAGCATACACTCGGAACATTTCGTATTATTACAGCCTTTTTATAGCGATTTCACCTGAAAAATAAGTCACCATGGGCCCCAAGAAAGCTTCTAGTGCCAACCCTACAGGAATAAGGGTTAGAATTACTATGGAGATGAAGAAAGAGATCATTGCTAAGTATGAAAGTGGAGTGCGTGTCTCCGAGCTGGCCAGGTTGTATAGTAAACCCCAATCAACCATTGCTACTATTGTGTCCAAGAGAACGGCAATCAAGGAAGCTGTTCTTGCCAAAGGTTTAACTGTGCTTTCGAAACAGAGATCGCAAGTGATAGAAGATGTTGAGAGACTGTTATTGGTGTGGATAAACGAAAAACAGATAGCAGGAGACAGCATCTCTCAAGCGATCATAAGTGAAAAGGCTAGGAAGCTACACGAGGATTTAATTAGAAAAATGCCTGCAACTAGTGATGATGTGAGTGAATTTAAGGCCAGCAAAGGTTGGTTTGAGAGATTTAAGAGGCGTAGTGGCATACATAGTGTGATAAGGCATGGTGAGGCTGCCAGTTTGGACCACAAAGCAGCTGAAAAATATGTGCAGGAACTCAAGGAGTACATAGACAGTGAAGGGCTGAAACCTGAACAAGTGTTTAATTGTGACGAAACAGGCCTGTTTTGGAAGAAAATGCCAAGCAGGACCTACATTACTGAGGAGGAAAAGGCACTCCCAGGACATAAGCCTATGAAAGACAGGCTTACTCTTCTCATGTGTGCCAATGCTAGTGGTGATTGCAAAGTGAAGCCTTTATTAGTGTATCACTCTGAAACTCCCAGACCGTTCATGCAAAAGAATATCCTCGAGGCTAATTTGCGTGTGCTGTAGAGGGCAAACAATAAGGCATGGGTCACTAGGGACTTTTTCTATGACTGGTTACACCAAGCATTTGCCCCCATTGTGAAAAATTACCTAACTGAAAAGAAATTAGACCTTAAGTGTCTCTTGGTGTTAGACAATGCCCCTGGTCATCCTACAGATTTGGCAGAGTGACTTTGTGGGGACATGAGCTTCATTAAGGTGAAGTTTTTGATTCCTAATACCACTCCTCTCCTGCAGCCCATGGACCAGCAGGTTATTGCAAACTTCAAAAAGCTGTACACAAAAGCTATGTTTGAAAGGTGCTTTGTAGTGACCTCAGAAACTCAATTGACTAAAAGAGTTTTGGAGAGAGCACTTTAATATCCTCAATTGTGTAAACCTTATAGGTAAGGCTTGGGAGGGAGTGACTAAGAGGACCTTGAACTCTGCTTCGAAGAAACTGTGGCCAGAATGTGTAGACAAAAGGGATTTTGAAGGATTTGAGGCTAACCAAGAGAATCCTATGCCAGTTGAGGAATCAATTGTGGCATTGGGGAAGTCCTTGGGGTTGGAGGTTAGTGGGGAGGATGTGGAAGAGTTGGTGGAGGAGGACAATGAAGAACTAACCACTGATGAGCTGCTAGAACAACTTCAACAGCAAGAGGCCACACCTGAGAAAATTGCTTCGGAGGAGGGGAGAGAGAAATGAAAGAAGTTGCCTACTTCAAAGATTAAGGAAATGTGTGCAATGTGGCTTAAAGTGCAAACCTTTTTTGATGACAATCACCCTCAGACAGCTATTGCAAGCCATGCTGGTGACTATTACATTGACACTGTTGTGAAACACTTTAGGAAAGTCGTAAAGGAACGAGAGGTACAGGCCACTATGGACAGATATGTTGTGCGACAGAAGTCCAGTGACTCTGAAGCTGGTCCTAGTGGCATTAAAAGAAGAAGGGAAGCAACCCCGGAAAAGGACTTGCCACCTCAAGTCCTAATGGAAGGGGATTCCCCTTCTAAACACTAACCCAATCAACACTCTCCCCTCCTCCCATCCCATCAATCATCACCAGATCTTCAATAAAGGTAAGTGTCATGTAACTGTGAATGTTTTCTTAAGTTTGTGTGTATTAAAATTAATATTTCATGTGGTAAAAATTTATTTTTTTTCATATTTTTGGGTGTCTTGCACGGATTAATTTGATTTCCATTATTTCTTATAGGGAAAATCAATTCGCATAACGATAATTTCGCATAACAATGAGCTCTCAGGAACGGATTAATATCATTATGTGGGGGTCCACTGTATTCAGTTGAAGAGAAAAATAAAAAGGGGAATAAGAAAAGTAAAAAGAGAATATGAGGTTAAATTTGCAAGAGAATCCAAGGCTAACCCAAAAGGATTCCTTAGGGTATACAGACGTAAGATTAGGGAAAAGATAAGCCCACTCAAAAGTCACTCAGGTCAGATCACCGAGAATGATAAGATTAGGGAAAAGATAAGCCCACTCAAAAGTCACTCGGGTCAGATCACCGAGAATGATATGGAAGTGTGTAGAATTTTTAACACTTACTTCCTCTCAGTTTTTGCAGGAAGATACTAGCGATATTCCAGAAATTATAAATTATATAGAACAGGATGATGATAAACTAAGCACGATTAGGTTCACAAGTTACATGATCCTTAAACAAATGGATAAATTAAAAACTTACCAACCCCCAGGCCCTGATGAACTGTACACAAGGGTTCTAATGGAATGTAAAGAGGAGCTTCATAGTGAACCTTTGGCTAATCATTTCAACATAACACTACAAACTGGTATAGTGCCAGATAAGTGGAAAATGGCAAATGTAATACCTATTTTTAAAGCAGGTGACAGGTCCTTAACTTCGAACTACAGACCAATAAGCCTAACCTCCTTAGTGGGAAAATTTAAGGAATCAGTAATAGCCCAGGCAATTCATAGCCATCTTGAAAAGCATAAATTGATCAACAAATCTCAGTACGGTTTTACAAAAGGGCATTCACGCCTTATGAATTCATTAACTTTTTTCACTAAGGTATTTGAGGAAGTAGATCATGGTAATGAATATGATATTGTATATATGGACTTAAGTAAGTCTTTTGATAGAGTCCCACATCAGAGACTATTGAGGAAAATTAAGAAACATGGAATAGGAGAAATTTTTTCCTGGACAGAGGCATGGTTGACAAATAGGCAGCAGAGAATTTGCATAATGGGGAGAAATCAGAGTGGGCAAGTTTCAGAAATGGTGTTCCCCAGGGGTCAGTGTTGGGCCCCTTGTACACGATCTACATAAACAACATAGATGAGGGAATAAATAGTGACATAAGCTAGTTTGCCTATGACACCAAAATAAGCAGTCAAATTCATTCTGATGAGGGCATTAGAGCACTCGAGCAAGATTTGAATAGACTGATGCAGTGGTCGGAGAAGTGGCAGATGCAGTTTAACATAGACAAATACAAACTTCCAAGCATTGGACAGGAAAATAACCATGCCAGAATATAAACCAAATAATGTAGATCTTAATATTACTGATGGCAAAAAGGATTTGGGAGTTCTGGTTAGCAGTAATCTAAAACCAAGATAACAGTGCATAAGTGTTCACAATAAAGCAAATGGAATCCTTGGCTTTACATCGAGAAGCATAAGTAATAGGAGTCCTCAGGTTGTTCTTCAACTCAATAGATTTTTGGTTAGGCCTTATCTAGATTATGCTGCACAGTTGTGGTCACCATATTACAGAATGGATATAAATGCTCTGGAAAACATACAAAGAAGGATGACAAAGTTGATCCCATGTATCATAAATCTTCCCTATGATGATAGACTGAGGGCCCTGAATCTGCACTCTCTAGAAAGGCATAGAATTAGGGGGATATGATTGAGGTGTATAAATGAAAAACAGGAATAAATAAGGGGATGTAAATAGCATACTAAAAATATCTAGCCAAGACAAGACTCGTAGGAATGGTTTCAAGTTGGAAAAATTCAGATTCAGTAAGGATAAAGGAAAACACTGGTTTGGTAATAGAGTTGTGGATCAGTGAAACAAACTTCCCAGTACAGTCATAGAGGCTAAAGCATTGTGTAGTTTAAAAAAATAGGTTAGATAAATACAGTAGACCCCCGGTATACGATGGCATCGGTATACGCTAAATCTGGTATACGATACATTTTAATGCAAAAACTTTGCCTCGCCACTTGTTAAAAAACCCGCCATGGGACGCGTCCACATGTTGCCTGAACTGCCCCGTGCGTACCACCATTTTCAAGCCAGCCAGTGTGCTCGCATCTAAGCATACATTCGGTACATTCCATATTATCACAGTGTTTTTGGTGCTTGTTTCTGCAAAATAAGTCACCATGGGCCCCAAGAAAGCTTCTAGTGCCAACCCTTCGAGAAAAAGGCTGCTAATGATTATTGAAATGAAGAAAGAGATAATTGCAAAGTATGAAAGTGGAGTGCATGTGTCAGAGCTGGCCAAGGTTGTATACAAAACCCCAATCAACCATCGCTACTATGGTGGCCAGGAAAATGGCAATCAAGGAAGCTGTTCTTGCAAAAGGTGCATGTCTGTTTTCGAAACAGAGATCGCAAGCATTAGAAGATGTTGAGAGACTGTTATTGGTGTGGATAAATGAAAAACAGATAGCAGGAGATAGCATCTCTCAAGCGATCATATGTGAAAAGGCTAGGAAGCTGCATGAGGATTTAATTGAAAAAATGCTTGCAACTAGTTGTAATGTGAGTGAATTTAAGGCCAGCAAAGGTTGGTTTGAAAGATTTAAGAATCTTAGTGGCAT
The DNA here is from genome assembly GCF_026875155.1 of Cherax quadricarinatus. Classification (NCBI taxonomy): domain Eukaryota; kingdom Metazoa; phylum Arthropoda; class Malacostraca; order Decapoda; family Parastacidae; genus Cherax; species Cherax quadricarinatus. The sequence goes on along the minus strand of NC_069470.1, from coordinate 20,131,901 downwards.
ACATAGTGTGATTAGGCATGGCGAGGCTGCCAGTTTGGTCCTAGTGGCATTAAAAGAAGAAGGGAAGTAACCCCGGAAAAGGACTTGCTACCTCAAGTCCTAATGGAAGGGGATTCCCCTTCTAAACATTAACAACTTCGACACTCTCCCCTCCTGCCGTCCCATCAATCATCACCAGATCTTCATTAAAGGTAAGTGTCATGTATTCTATTGTTAGTAGAGTATGTACTACTAACTGTGCATGTCTTCTTCAGTTTGTGTGCATTAAACTTCATATTTCATGTGATAGAACTTTTTTTTTCATAGTACTTTTGGGTGTCTTGCATGGATTAATTTGATTTCCATTATTTCTTTTGGGGAAGATTAATTCGCGTTACGATAATTTTGGCATGTGATGAGCTCTCAGGAACGGATTAATATTGTATACCGGAGGTCCACTGTACATGAGTGGGTGTGAATTGGACCTGACTAGCTTGTGCTACTAGGTCAGATGACGTGCTTCTTCCTTAAGTGAATGTGACCTGATCTAACTAGGTTAGGGAATTGATTTAAGCCAGAAGGAGACTTGGACTTGCCTTGTGTGGACCAGAAGACCTGTTGAAGTTTTCCTTCTTTTTTATGTTCTTATGTAAGGCAAGTATGGCCGATGCAGAGATGGGAAAAACACAGTCTCCTGAGCATGGCAACAGTGTGAAGAAAATGGCCACAAACCCAAAAGTGGATTAAAAGAGTGCAATTTATTGTGCATGTTCGACCAAAGTTGTTGCCAAAAGCCACAAAGAGGGTAGAGATGACAATAAAATAATCCCTGAATCGAATACCTCTATAGGAAACCAGAAGATCACGCACCACTGACAGTGCAGCAGCATCCACCTGTTCATTGCCTCATATATCAACGTGTCCAGGGACCCAACAGAAAACGAAGTCTTTGTTTTTGTTAGCTACACAGCACAACCAAAGTTGAATATGAAGGACCAATGGATTAAGGAAATCAAATTGTTTAATGGCCTGTAAAGCACTGAGGAAATCCAAAATGATAACAAATACCGACGGAGATATATATGTAGTACGGAGAAGCTCTATGAGGATGACATACAGCTGGGTGGTAAAAATACTAGCCAAGTCCAGCAAATGACACCATACATCATCATCAGGGAACACCACCACAAACCCAACACCATCAGAAGATTTAGAACCATCCGTATAAACCATGACAGCATGAACATGTGACCAGAAGTGATAAAGAAAAAGAGCAAGAAGCTTTGGCGCACAGCAGTAGAGGAGAACAGATGCAAACCATGGGAACCTCCCAAGGGGAAAGGGAAAAGGCAGATGCAACATGAACACACAAGGAAGACAACTGGAGAGAAGACCTGAGCAAGTGAAGACCTTGAGAAAACAGACAGATTAAACAAGGGCACCAATCAATTAACCCTTTGGGGGTCGACAGGTCCTCTCAGAGACTTGTTCTCAGGGTCAGCCAAATTTCCCAAAAAAAAAAAATTTTCTTACAAAAAGATAGAGAATCTTTTCCTGATCATAATACCAAAAGTATGAAATTTTATGGAAAACTTACGGAATTATGCTCTCGCGAAGTTAGCGGTCTAGATGATGTTTATGCATCGGCGATTTTGCCCACTTTGAGCCCTATTTTTGGCCAATTCCAGTGTACTAGTCGACAAAAATCATAACTATTTTGCTAGAACTCCATTTTTTCTATCGAATGAGTACAAGAAACCACCCATTTACCGATTTCAACTATCCAATAAGGTGGTCAGAATTTAGCAATTTTGCCAATTTCACACAAATTTCAAAAGATGCCAATTTCCGAATAGGGTCCAGAATAAACAAGAAAGACATTCCTGGCACTAAAATAACAAGTTCTCTGTTCGTTAGTCACATCTCCAGGCCCCTCTTATATTTCTTTGGCTTTCCACTTTGAATTTTTATTCTTACAAAAAAATAAGATTTACTGTTATGCAGACTACTGCATTAGTGTAGAAATGGTATAAATAATATCAGCGCACTTGTGAAAGAATATTAGACTCACCAGTTGATGTGTATTGGATGCTTGGCATGATTTGTTTACTTTTGAACTTTGGTAAAAATCGAACATTTTTGCTACTTTGAGCTCAATTTCAAGGTACTTTTCATTGTAAAACCAGTCAAAATAATTTCAATTTCTGTAATATGTCTTCCATTTTACAAAATGAGACCAAGAAAACTAGAATACAACAATAAATACCATACAAAAATAGCTGTTTTAATCCAAAAACACGGTCAAAGTTTTTTTTTTTTCATATACGCACAGTGTGCTGCAGGATTTTTTTTATACTGTGCACACTGACCACATAGACCCATTCTTTCATATGTAGGCCTACCAGCTTTCTCTCACTAGATTTGAAGGCCTAGAATTTAGGCATACTAGTATGCCAAAAACCGTCCGAACCCACCAAAAATGTCCGAAACCCCCAAAGGGTTAATGAGCTTCTACTAATGTCTGAGAGGAACCTATACATCGAAGGAACCTGAAAGTTATGAGAGTGGACAAAGTAACAGGCAATGAGCATCATGACGATAGGCTAAGGATCATTCGCCTCGGCAGAGAGGCTTTCAACAGGGGATGAACAAAAGGCACCAAGGCATAAGTGTAGACCCTGATGATGAATGGGATCTTAGAAAGAGTTGCAGGAGAAGCCACAGAATAGACTTGGTTGCTATAATCCTGCTTTGAGAATATTAGGGAGGAATACAAATGGGGTAGAGATCGGCGATCTGATTCCCACAAACGATGTGGAACAATTTTATGGGGGATCAGCCAACCATGGCAAGCTGCCCTGAAAGAGGAAATGTGAGGTTTCCATGTCAACCAGCGATTGAACAGGCCAAGAAACCTGACTGTATCACATTCTTGGATTCATGAGCTATGCAAATACAATGGAAAATCTGGGACAAGAGGACATCTAGTGAAGGTAATGAAATGGGTTTACACACTAGAAAATTTAAATCTATGAGAAGTGGCCCAATGGAAAACATGGTCAATCGCAACCTGAAGTGGGGCCACTACCAGGTGACAGTCAGCACCCTGATAAGCTATGGCGGAGTCATCAACATAAAGCGACAACCAAATATGCGAGGGAAGAATAGAAGGTAGGTCATTTATAGCCAAGAGACAAAGAGTAGTGCTAAGGACACAACCTTGTGGGACTCCCTTGGCCTTAACAAAGTCAAAGGAAAAAGAGGTGCCAACACACGACACGAAAATTATTTTTTTTTATTAGCACACTGGCCGATTCCCACCAAGGCAGGGTGACCCGAAAAAGAAAAACTTTCATAATCATTCACTCCATCACTGTTTTGCCAGAAGGGTGCTTTACACTACAGTTTTTAAACTGCAACATTAACACCTCTCCTTCAGAGTGCAGGCACTGTACTTCCCATCTCCAGGACTCAAGTCTGGCCTGCCAGTTTCCCTGAATCCCTTCATAAATGTTACTTTGCTCACACTCCAACAGCACATCAAGTATTAAAAACCATTTGTCTCCATTCACTCTTATCAAACACGCTCACGCATGCTTGCTGGAAGTCCAAGCCCCTTGCACACAAAACCTCCTTTACCCCCTCCCTCCAACCTTTCCTAGGCCGACCCCTACCCTGCCTTCTTTCCACTACAGACTGATACACTCTTGAAGTCAATCTGTTTCACTCCATTCTCTCTATATGTCCAAACCACCTCAACAACCCTTCCTCAGCCCTCTGGACAACAGTTTCGGCAATCCCGCACCTCCTCCTAACTTCCAAACTATGAATTCTCTGCATTATATTCATACCACACATTGCCCTCAGACATGACATCTCCACTGCCTCCAGCCTTCTCCTCGCTGCAACATTCATCACCCATGCTTCACACCCATATAAGAGCGTTGGTAAAACTATACTCTCATACATTCCCCTCTTTCAATTCAATTCAAGGTTTATTCTCTATAAGGATTACAATGATGAGTTTACAGAATTTGGTTATTGTGTGGTTTACATATAGTAAAATAATAATTACAGAGTGTACCACTAGAACACCTAGCATGGCTAAGCATTTGTCTCCACAGACTCTTAAGAGCACTGCTCACCCTTTTCCCCTCATCAATTCTATGATTCACCTCATCTTACATAGACCCATCCGCTGACACGTCCACTCCCAAATATCTGAATACATTCACCTCTTACATACTCTCTCCCTCCAATCTGATATCCAATCTTTCATCACCTAATATTTTTGTTATCCTCATAACCTTACTCTTTCCTGTATTCACTTTTAATTTTCTTCTTTTACATACCCTACCAAATTCATCCACCAACCTCTGCAACTTCTCTTCAGAATCTCCCAAGAGCACAGTGTCATCAGCAAAGAGCAACTGTGACAACTCACACTTAATGTGTGATTCTTTATCTTTTAACTCCACGCCTCTTGCAAAGACCCTCGCATTTACTTCTCTTACTACTCCATCTATAAATATATTAAACAACCATGGTGACATCACACATCCTTGTCTAAGGCCTACTTTTACTGGGAAATAATCTCCCTGTTTCCTACATACTCTAACTTGAGCCTCACTATCCTTGTAAAAACTCTTCACTGCTTTCAGTAACCTACCTCCTATACCATACACCTGCAACATCTGCCACATTGCCCTCTTATCCACCCTGTCATATGCCTTTTCCAAATCCATAAATGCCACGAAAAATGTCTTTCAGATAAGAAAGCAGCACGGAAGGTTGGTAGATTACCATACAGGCCTAAGGAGTGCGCCTCAGCTTAGATGTTATACTACCTGCAAGTGGTGTCGTATGCCTTCTCGAGATCAAAAAAGAATGCTAGAATGGAGTATTTATTAGCAAAGGAATTTCATATATATGTATCTAAGTGGAGCAAGAGGTCCAAATTTGAGTGGCCCTTACAAAAGCCATATTGGTGAGAAGAGCTACTGTGAGGCTCCAAATATCATACCAGACATCTATTCACCATTCGTTCCATCACCTTGCAGACTACAGTGGACCCCTGCATACCGTTGGCATCACATAATGATTAATCCGCATACCGCTTGCTTTAATCTCAAAAATTTTGCTTCGCATACCACTTAAAAACCCGCTCACCGATGTTCGTCCGAGATGCGTCCAATGTGCGCCCTCAGCCAGCCTCACATGTGCCGCCCGTGCCATTGTTTACCAGCCAGCCTCCGCGGTAACATCCAAGCATACAATCGGAACATTTCGTATTATTACATTGTTTTCGGTGCTTTATCTGGAAAATAAGTGACCATGGGCCCCAAGAAAGCTTCTAGTGCCAACCCTACAGCAATAAGGGTTAGAATTACAATAGAGATGAAGAAAGAGATCATTGATAAGTATGAAAGTGGAGTGCGTATTGCCGACCTGGCCAGGTTGTACAAGAAACCCCAATCAACCATCGCTACTATTGTGGGCACCAAAAAGGGCAATCAAGGAAGCTGTTCTTGCCAAAGGTTTAACTGTGTTTTCGAAACAAAGATCGCAAGTGATGGAAGATGTTGAGAGACTCTTATTGGTGTGGATAAATAAAAAAACAGATAGCAGGAGATAGCGTCTCTAAAGCGATCATAAGCGAAAAGGCTAGGAAGTTGCATGAGGATTTAATTAAAAAAATGCCTGCAACTAGTGCTGATGTGAGTGAATTTAAGGCCAGCAAAGGTTGGTTTGAGAGATTTAAGAAGCGTAGTGGCATACATAGTGTGATAAGGCATGGTGAGGCTGCCAGTTCGGACCACAAAGCAGCTGAAAAATATGTGCAGGAATTCAAGGAGTACATAGAAACTGAAGGACTGAAGCCTGAACAAGTGTTTAATTGTGATGAAACAGGCCTGTTTTGGAAGAAAATGCCAAGCAGGACCTACATTAACTCAGGAGGAAAAGGCACTCCCAGGACATAAGCCTATGAAAGACAGGCTTACTTTGTTGATGTGTTCCAATGCTACTGGTGATTGCAAAGTTAAGCCTTTATTAGAGTATCACTCTGAACTCCCAGACCGTTCAGGCAAAAGAATGTCCTCAAGGAGAATTTGTGTGTGCTGTGGAGGGCAAACAGTAAGGCATGGGTCACTAGGGACTTTTTCTATGACTGGTTATGCCATGCATTTGCCCCCAATGTGAAAGATTACCTAACTGAAAAGAAATTAAAACTTAAGTGCCTCCTGGTGTTAGACAATGCCCCTGGTCATCCTACAGACGTGGCAGAGCGACTTTATGGGGACATGAAATTCATTAACATCAAGTTTATGCCTCCTAATACCACTCCTTCTCCTGCAGCCCATGGACCAGCAGTTATTGCAAACTTCAAAAAACTGTACACAAAAGCTCTGTTTGAAAGGTGCTTTGTAGTGACCTCAGAAACTCAACTGACTCTAAGAGAGTTTTGGAGAGAGCACTTTAATATCCTCAATTGTGTAAACCTTATAGGTAAGGCTTGGGAGGGAGTGACTAAGAAGACCTTGAACTCTGCTTGGAAGAAACTGTGACCAGAATGTGTAGACAAAAGGGATTTTGAAGGGTTTGAGGCTAACCCTGAGAGGATTATGCCAGTTGAGGAATCCATTGTGGCATTGGGATAGTCCTTGGGGTTGGAGGTTAGTGGGGAGGATGTGGAAGAGTTGGTGGAGGAGGACAATGAAGAACTAACCACTGATGAGCTGATAGATCAACTTCAAGAGCAAGAGGCCAGACCTGAGGAAACTGGTTCAGAGGAGGGGAGAGAGAAATTGAAGAAGTTGCCTACTACAAAGATTAAGGAAATCTGTGCAAAGTGGCTTTAAGTGCAAACCTTCATGGATGAAAATCACCCTCACACAGCTATTGCAAGCCCCTGTTGGCAACCTGTACACTGACAATGTTGTGAAACACTTTAGGAAGTCATAAAGGAACGAGAGGTACAGGCCACTATGGACAGATATGTTGTGTGAAAGAAGTCCAGTGACTCTGAAGCTGGTCCTAGTGGCATTAAAAGAAGAAGGAAGTAACCCCAGAAAAGGACTCGACACCTCAAGTCTTAATGGAAGGGATTCCCCTTCTAAACACTAACACTCTCTCTCCCCTCCTCCCATCCCATCAATCATCACCAGATCTTCAATAAAAGTAAGTGTCATGTAATTGTGTATGCCTTTTTCAGTTTGTGTGTATTAAAATTAACATTTCATGTGGTAAATTTTTTTTTTTTCATACTTTTGGGTGTCTTGCACGGATTAATTTGATTTCCATTATTTCTTATGGGGAAAATTCATTCGCATTTCCGATCATTTCGCATAACAATGAGCCCTCTTGCACAGATTAAAATTGCTATGTGGGGGTCCACTGTACACTGGTCAGAGCAATGGGATGATAGTGGGAAGTATCAAGCCCAGAAGTGCTTGGTTTGCATGGTAGTTTCAATGGAAGATTTCCATTGTTGATGGAGGACCTCTCACATCCAACCAAGATTGAAAACATGCAAAAGGACTGTAGAATGCAGATGCTGTAGCATACAGAAATGAATATCATCAGCCAAGCTTCCGATGACCAGTAAGCGGAAAGTGTGGACCCTAGCTCTAAAAGAGTAAAAGGTACATTATACAGCTCCATCTCATTAGAAAGAAATCCAAGGGTGACTGCTCCCTGGCAGACTTAGAAGAAAGAAATGAGGGAAAAGAGGTGAAGCCCTTGGAGACACGAAAAGATAGTTCTTGATTTCCATGGCAACTTCAAGAGGTTCCACAACACTAACACCAGCAACCTGCAAAACGGGAGCTGGGTCTGGAGTATAATTGCCACACAACTTCCATACAACATATAGGGGAAGTCAAGGCAATGGTAGAAATGTAGTCTTCCAAACAAGTGCATTTAGCATCACATATGACACAGCGGACAACTGCCCTTGCCTGCTTAAAATCCAAAAGATGATCTGTGGTCCAATTATACTGAAAACAGCCCCATGCAACACATTTCAAATACACTGCATAGCACAGCTGAGACCATTAAGGCACACATGCTGAGAATGCC
>NC_069470.1:20116268-20123343 GCF_026875155.1 Cherax quadricarinatus | reverse complement strand
GGATGAGTCAGAGATGTCACTGTTCGCAGACGATGTGAAATTAATGAGAAAAATAAAAGAGGACAAGGATCAGGTAAGCCTACAAAGGGATCTGGACAGACTGCAAGCCTGGTCAGAGAAATGGCTCCTGAAGTTTAACCCCAGAAAGTGCAAAGTTATGAAGCGTAGGAAAAGACAAAGGAGACCGAAAAGGAGTACAGCCTAAGAGGTCAGAGGACGCAAACCAAGCACATCTCTTGAGGCGTACATCAACCAAATAACTACTGCAGCATACGGATTCCTGGGAAACTTGAGAATAGCGTTTCTACATCTAAGTAAGGACTCTTTCACGGCACTGTACACAGTGTACGTCAGGCCTATGTTGGAGTATGTAGCACCAGTATGGAACCCACACGTCAAGAAATTAGAGAAAGTGCAAAGGCTTGCAACAAGACTAGTCTAGGAGCTGAGGCGCTTCTCCTATGAGAAGAGGTTAAGGGAACTCAGCCTGACAACACTGGAAGACAGGAGGGATAGGGTGGACGGAGACAGGATGTTCCAGAGTTGGGATACACCAACAAGGGGTCACAACTGGAAGTTGAAAATTCAGATGAAACACAGGGATATTAGAAAGTTATTCTTTCGTCATAAAGTTGTCAGGAAGTGGAATAGTCAGGAGATTGATGTAGTGGAGGCAGGATCCATACATAGTCTTAAGAAGAGGCATGATAAAGCTTATGGAGAAGGGAGAGAGTGGACATAGTAGCGACAAGTGAACAGGCCGGGGTCAGGAGCTATGACTCGACCCCTACATCCACAATTAGGTGAGTTCACACACACACACACACACACACACACACACACACACACACACACACACACACACACACACACACCCATATACACATACACACACGCACACACACACACGCACACACACACATATGCATAAGCACAAACGAAAGAAAATCCAGCCATTACTAGAGAGAGAGTAAAGCCTGGGGACAACCACCATCTAAAAAGGTCAGAAAGGAGGGAGGAAGTTGAAATAGCTGTTTTTTTAAACACCCTTCGTCTTCCACCGAGGTTGGTTGACTCAAAAATAGAGGAAATACTTTCACCATCATTCACTGAATTTCATTCGTGTCCGACGCTTGTTAACATTACATTTCAGATGTCCCTCTGAACTCCAGCCTCCCCGCCTCTCCTGCAGAGTGCAGACACTGTACTTCCACCTCCACGACTCATGTCCAGCTACCGGTTTCCTTGATTCCCTTAATAAATACTAATTTCCTTATTACCAGCAGCACATCCGAAAGTAGAATTTACTTGCCTCAGGCAATCGAATCTAAGCTAATCCCACATCGCCAGCGGGATGTACAGCCCAAGTATTTAGAACTCCTTCAGACAAGGAGTGGATCAGAATGTCTGTATTTGATGGTATAGGTTTGGTATTCTAGTTGAAAGGACGGATGGGAATTGCATTTGCAGAGTAAAGCACACACTGCTTTATAGTTAAACGTCTATCAAATACAATATCGTGTTACTAGTGTATGATCCAAGTCGGGACCGAAACCGTCGTCCTAAGATTGTGTTCCATGTGCGGTTATTGTTGTATTGTTCCAGTCACGGTATTTGTGCCTTTCTTCTTTTCTGATTAACCTCATATCCTACTTTACATAGATTGAGTAAGCGGTTGTCCACCATCAAAGAATAAGAACAATAATGATTTGTATACGAAAGCTATCAAAATAATGTATTCAGTCGCTTCTGTTAGGTACGCCCCGCGTCCGCTCGCACATCACGATACAATGCAAGCAAAAAAAAAAATTTCAGGAAGTCATAAAATTAACTAGCTTAAAAATTCTGGGGGAATCAATATAGGTGATTGTGTGTGTGTATGTTTGTGTATATATGTTGGCATTGTGTGTACGTTATGTTCTTATATGGCAAATTTGTGAATAACTACATGCACGGATGTGACTTTTGCCATATATCATGCATATCCATATATTTAAAATGTGCACGAGGTAGGTGTACATATGTACACGAGTATATGAATACTAAGTATTAGTAATAAGATTTGCATATGTATACAAGGTGTAAGCTTATTGCAAAGAATGTAGTACGTACGTATGCACGTACATATGTATAATTTTGCTGTTTGTATACGTTATTCATTATGAGTGCGGTTTTGTGTGTGTACATTAGTAAGCAAATATATATACATATGCTTGGGTAGAGTAATTTGTGTTTTCCCAGAGTTAGGTGTTGTCACGCGATTGTGAGGAGTAGTCTTATTGATTGTGGGACGTGATTGTGAGGTGTAATCTTGCAATTTATTTCCTTTCTGTTATGTTTTTGATTCTTTATAGTTCATGAAATAGTGAGAAGTCACGAAAGCGCCTTTGGAATTTCACTATTTTTTCACAGTAGTAGTTTGATATTGAGATATCACTTGGTTCCTGTGACTTATTCCATTTTATAAATATATAAATATATATATATATATATATATATATATATATATATATATATCAAATATACTATTATATATATATATATGTATCCATATTATATATTATACTATTTATATATATATTATATATTATATATATATATATTATATATATATATATATCTTTATCTATTATATATATATATATATCTTATAGTGGGGTTGTAAGAGAAGTAAATGCGAGGGTTTGGCAAGAGGCGTGGAGTTAAAAGATAAACGAATCACACACAAAGTGGGAGGTTGTCACAGCTTCTTTTTGCTGATGGGACACTGTGCTCTGGGAGATTCTGAAGAGAAGTAGCAGAGGTGGTGGAATGAATTTGGTAGGGTGTGCAACAGAAGAAAATAAAGGTGAATACAGGAACGAGTAAGGTCATGATGAAACAAAAGAATAGGTGGATGAAAGATTGAATATCAGATTGGAGGGAGAGGAGTAGGAGGAGGTGAACGTATTCAGATATTTGGGAGTGGAGTGTCAGCGGATGGGTCTATGAAAGTGGGGTGAATCATAGAATTGATGAAGGGGAAAAAGAGTGAGTGGTGCACTTAGGGCTGTGGAGACAAAGAACTTTGTCCTTGGAGGCAAAGAGGGGAATGTATGAGAGTATAGCTTTACCAAGCTCTTATATGGGTGTGAAGCGTGGGTGATGAATGTTGCCAGCGAGGAGAAGGCTGGAGGCAGTGGAGATTTCATTGACTGAGGGCAAATGTGTGGTGTGAATATAATGCAGAGTATTCGTAGTTTGGAAGTTAGGAGAGGGTTGCGGGATTACCAAAAATGTAGTCCAGAGGGCTGAGGAAGGGTTGTTGAGGTGGTTCGGAACATGGAGAGGAATGGAACGGAAACAGAATGACTTCAAGAGTGTTATCAGTCTGTAGTTAAACGGAAGGCAGGTAGGGGTCGGCCTCGGAAAGGTTGGAGGGAGGGGATAAAGGGGTTTTGAGTGTGCGAGGGGCCTTGGGACTTTCGCAGGCTAATGCGTGAGCGTGTTTTGATAGGGAGTGAATGGAGACAATGGTTTTTATACTTGACGTGCTGTTGGAGTGTGAGCAAAAGTAACATTTATGCGGGATACAGGGAAACGGCAGGCCGGACTTGATTCCTGGGAGAATGGGAAGTACAGTGCCTGCACTCTGAAGGGAGGGTGTTACTGTTGCAGTTTAAAAACTGTAGTGTTGGTAAAAGCACCTTCTGGCAAGACAGTGATGGAGTGGAATGATGGTGAAAGTTTTTCTTTTTCGGGCACCCTGCCTGGTGGGAATCGGCCCAGCTGTGATAATAAAAATAATAATAAATATTATATAATATATATTATATATATAGATATATATATATATATATATTATATATATATATCTATATATATATATAATATTATATATATATATATATATATATTATTTATATATAGTATATAATATGCAAACACTGATCTCTGGCTGAAAGGAGACTCGAACCTTCCGACCTACGAAGTCCCACGGGGATTTCATTGACTTACGTAAAGTTTTCGATACAGTTGACCATGACTTGCTCCACATAAAATTTGTCACATATGTATAAAAGAGGGCACTCCCTCAACTACCTAAAAGTCTTACCCTTTTTTTCAGCACAGAAGCCATATGTGTACACAAATGGGGCAAACTCTTCCGCACAAGCCAATTACGTTGGTGTTCCCACGTGATGGGTCCTCAGGTCCTCTCTCTTCTCATATGCATAAAATGACCTACCCCAAATGCATCGCAAACTACTAAACCCATACTATTTGCAGATGACACTACATACGTCTTCTCTCACTTGCGCCCGTCATGATAGCCAATACTGTGAATACCGAATTACAGAAAAAATATTCAACCTGGATGAGGACACAAACTTACTCTAAACATTGAAAAAACCTATACATTCAGTTTGGTAACAGAGCAGCAGATGTGCCTCTTAACACTATGATAAATGGATCAACCTATCACAAACTCAGAGGGAAAATTCCTAGGACAACCACCTTGATATAGGACTCAAATTTCCAAACACATATACAACAAATTTCCAAAAAAAATTCCAAGACTGCGGCATACTATGGCATATTACCGGTTACTCTGTTCACAGTAAGCATCCTGCGCCCTATATCACTCACTTATTTACCCTATCTCACCTATGGATTTGTTGCATGGGGCTCAACAACAATAAACCATCTCAGACCACTCCCCCCCCCAATCACCCACAAAAGGCTGCAGTCAGAATGATAACAAATTCCCATACAGACAACACACTCCCCCCACAATATACAAAAAACTCTAACCTACTAACAATACAAAACATCCATAACTAATACAGCACCTTACATACATAGAAACACTTAACTCTGACCATAAACCCTCCCTTAAAATCTCCTTTTTACCAACCTAACAGAAACACATGATTATAACACAGGCACAGAGCACCCCCCCCCCCCCCCCCCTCTTTGATGTTCCTCGTTTTCCATCTCACGCTATGCAAAAACTAATGCACAATAAAAGACCTAAAATTGGAATTCAATTACTGTGAATATTAAAAGAAACACTGTCTGTTATAAATTCAAGTCTCTTCTCAAAAATCATTACTCACCACAACTAATAATACTGAATACTTGTATCTCATAAATTGTATTATAATATGTCTCATTATTGTATCTAATAATGTCAACCTGTGACCCAATCAAAACTTTGTTACTATTTTAACTTATTACCTAACAGATACTCCATTTATGATTACACAGCAACACAGTATGACCATATGACTTGTCTTTGTAATACTCATTGTACTAAATTGTTATCTGTTTTACAATAATTTTTGTACAACTGATTATATCATTGCTTAGTTAATCTTAAGTTAAATTTAAGCCTGTCCATAATGTTCTGCATACAAGGGGCTTTGGCATGTTGCACTTTAAAAAATTGTATTTCTTGTACTTCTCAGTATCATGTTCAAATTAAATAAATAAATAAATAAATAAATAAATAAATACTGATTGTACAACAATGCAAGCAACCATACGACCTGTTTTTGTAATACTCATTTGTGCTTGTTATCTGCTTACAATAATGTTTTACCACTGAATACTTCATTGCTTAGTTAATCTTAAGTTAATTTTAAGCCTGTCTTTAATGCTATGCATTCAAGTGGCTTTGGCATGCTGCATTTAACTGTATTCTTTTGTACTTCTCTGTATCATGTTCAAATAAATAAATAAATTAATAAATAAATAAATAAATAAATAAATAAATAAATAAATAAATAAATAAATAAATAAATAAATAAATAAATAAATAAGGTACGCAGTGCTGTACCATTCTCACACGCGCGTGACACCGGAGCTTCACAGTGTTTGTAAAGTTCGGATCAAAGGGTGAAGCTGAGGATCGATAATGGGTTCTTGGGTGTTAAACATATTAATGTTATAGATTGTAAGTACTGGTAGACTCGTCTTGTTGGTCACGTCGACCCTGGTTCTTGACAATGTTATCTGATACCTCCAGAATTGTCAGCATCTTTCACATATTTTTTTTTTTTCCATTTCTTTGCATCTTCCTCGATTTTACTTATTATCTGTTCTTGAGTTTTAGTTTTTTTTTTTTAGTTTTCTCACAGAAACAATGATAATCTCTCTTCATTGTTTTCCATCACCTTAGCGCGGCGTTCCGTAAAGTAACGCTTCCTTCATCTTAGATTCTTATCCAGCCTCAGGGAGCATTTAATGTCAATACTTGGCACTTGTATTTTAATAATATTTTGTTTTAATTCACTCACATTATACTTAATATATCTCAAACATACTGGCATTTGTATAGAAAGAAATTAAATTATCACACACACACACACACACACACACGGTAAGAGACGAGGTGTCAGAGTGGATGCATGTGTCGAGTGTTGTTCGACAAGGGTCAGTCGTAGGTCCGGTGCTCTTTCTTGAATATGTGAATGACTTGACGGATGGGATGAGTCAGAGATGTCACTGTTCGCAGACGATGTGAAATTAATGAGAAAAATAAAAGAGGACAAGGATCAGGTAAGCCTACAAAGGGATCTGGACAGACTGCAAGCCTGGTCAGAGAAATGGCTCCTGAAGTTTAACCCCAGAAAGTGCAAAGTTATGAAGCGTAGGAAAAGACAAAGGAGACCGAAAAGGAGTACAGCCTAAGAGGTCAGAGGACGCAAACCAAGCACATCTCTTGAGGCGTACATCAACCAAATAACTACTGCAGCATACGGATTCCTGGGAAACTTGAGAATAGCGTTTCTACATCTAAGTAAGGACTCTTTCACGGCACTGTACACAGTGTACGTCAGGCCTATGTTGGAGTATGTAGCACCAGTATGGAACCCACACGTCAAGAAATTAGAGAAAGTGCAAAGGCTTGCAACAAGACTAGTCTAGGAGCTGAGGCGCTTCTCCTATGAGAAGAGGTTAAGGGAACTCAGCCTGACAACACTGGAAGACAGGAGGGATAGGGTGGACGGAGACGGGATGTTCAGAGTTGGGATACACAACAAGGGGTCACAACTGGAAGTTGAAAATTCAGATGAAACACAGGGATATTAGA
>NC_069470.1:20106268-20113768 GCF_026875155.1 Cherax quadricarinatus | reverse complement strand
AGAGTATAGCTTTACCAACGCTCTATATATGGGTGTGAAGCGTGGGTGATGAATGTTTTCAGCGAGGAGAATGCTGGAGGCAGTGGAGATGTCATGTCTGAGGGCAATGTGTGGTGTGAATATAATGCAGAGAATTCGTTTGTTTTGGGAAGTTAGGAGGAGGTGCGGGATTACCAAAACTGTTGTCCAGAGGGCTGAGGAAGGGTTGTTGAGGTGGTTCGGACATGTAGAGAGAATGGAACGAACAGAATGACTTCAAGAGTGTATCAGTCTGTAGTTAAAGGAAGGCAGGGTAGGGGTCGGCCTAGGAAAGGTTGGAGGGAGGGGGTAAAGGAGGTTTTGTGTGCGAGGGGCTTGGACTTCCAGCAGGCATGCGTGAGGTGTTTGATAGGAGTGAATGGAGACAAATGGTTTTTAATACTTGGGCGTGCTGTTGGAGTGTGAGCAAAGTAACATTTATGAAGGGATTCAGGGAAACCGGCAGGCCGGACTTGGGGTCCTGGAGATGGGACAGTACAGTGCCTGCACTCTGAAGGAGGGGTGTTAATGTTGCAGTTTAAAAACTGTAGTGTAAAGCACCCTTCTGGCAAGACAGTGATGGAGTGAATGATGGTGAAAGTTTTTCTTTTTCGGGCCACCCTGCCTTGGTGGGAATCGGCCAGTGTGATAATAAAAAATAATAATAAATATATATATATATATATATATATATTTAAAATATATATATATAAATATATATTTATAATATATATATATATATATATATATATATATATATATATATATATATAATATTTATATATATGCAAACACTGATCTCTGGCTGAAGGAGACTCGAACCTACGAACCTACGAAGTCCACTGGGGATCTTCTTTGACTTACGTAAAGTTTTCGATACAGTTGACCAGGGACTTGCCCCACATAAAATTTGTCACAATGGTATAAGGGGGCACTCCCTAAATACCTAAAGTTTACCTCGCAACGAACCCAAAAAATTTGTGTAACAAAGGGGGAAAACTTTTCCGCACAGCAAATACAGTTGGTTTTCCCACAGTGAAGTGTCCTAGGCCCCCCCTTTTTCTCAATGCTAAAACCTCCCAAATGCTCGAAACTACCAAACCCATATATTTGCAGAGACACTACATACGTCTTCTCTCCCTGGCCCAGTCGTGCCAATACTGTAAATTTCCCGAATTACAAAAAATATCAACCGGATGAGGCCCAAACAAACTTATCTAAACATGACAAAACCTACTACATTATTTGGTAACAGAGCTGAGATGTCCTCTTAACATAATATAAATGGAACCATCACAAAATCAGAGGGAAAATTCTAGGAATCCCCCTTGTAATGATAAAATTTCAAAACTTTCAACTTTTTTCCCAAAAAAATTCCAAACTGCAGGATACTATGGAAATCGGTATTGTTCCACAGTCCCCCATCCTGGCCCTATTACTCCTTATTTCCCCATCCCCCTAGGGGAATTTTTGGCGGGGGGCTCCCAACAAATAAACCATTCAGCCATAATCCCAACAAAAGGTGCAGTCAAAAAGAAAAAAAATTCCCCACCAGACAAACACCCACCCAATATTCAAAAATTTAAAAACAATACAATAAAAAAACACCCTATTTTAACTGCCCCTATACATCAAAAAACACTACTCTGACAAAACCCCCCCCTTAAAATCTCCCTTTCCCAAACCTTTTAAAAGAACCATATTAAACACAAAAGGGACAGATCACCTTTTATGTTCCCCCTTTCCATCTCACGCTATGCAAAAATCAAAACACTAAAAACCAAAAACTGGGTTTTTTTTCCTTGAATATAAAAGAAACACTGTCGGGTTTTTAAAATTTAAGTCTCTTCCAAAAATCACTTACCCCCAAACTAAATAAAACTGAATAATTGTATCCAAAATTTTTTCTATATATGTCTCATTATGTATTCAAAAGTCAACCTGTGACCCAAACAAACTTTGTTACTATTTAACTTCTTACCTAACAAAAAATCCTTTACTGATTAAAAACAGCAAAACAGTAATGACCATATGACCTGTTTTGTAATACTCATTTTTTTCAAATTGTTATCTGTTTTACAAAATTTTTGTCCCCTGTTAATCATTGCTTAGTTTTTTAAGTTAAATTTAAGCCTGTCAAATGTTCTGCATACAAGGGGGTTTGGCATGTTGCACTTTAAAAAAAATTTTATTTCTTGTACTTTCCCCGTTATTTAAATTAAAAAAATAAAAAAAAATAAAAAAAAAAAATACTGATTTTACAACAATGCAAGCAACCCTACGACTGTTTTTGTAATACTCTTTGTGCTTGTTATTGCTTAAATAATGTTTTACCACGAATACTTCATTGTTAGTTAATTTAAGTTAAATTTTTAAATGTCTTTAATGCTATGCATTAAGTGGTTTTTGGCATGCGCATTTAATGTATTTTTTTTATTCTCTGTATCATGTTCAAATAAAAAATAAATTTAAAAAATAAAAATAAATAAAAAAAAAAAATAAATAAATAAAAAATAAAAAATAAATAATAAATAAAAAAGTCGCAGTGCTGTACCCTTTCCCCGCGCGTGACCCGGGGTTACAGTGTTTGTAAAGTTGGAAATCAAAGGGTGAAGTGCGATCGAAAATGGGTTTCTTGGGTGTTAAAACTTATTAAGGTTAGTGATTGTAAGTTCTGGTAGACTCTGTCTTGTTGGTCACGTCGACCTGGTTCTTGACAATGTTATCTGATTACTCAGAATTAGTCAGCATCTTTCACATATTTTTTTTTTTTTCCGTTCTTTGCATTCTTCCTCGATTTTATTATTATTGTTCTTGAGTTTTAGTTTTTTTTTTTTTAGTTATCTCACAGAAACAATGATAATCTCTCTTCATTGTTTTCCATCACCTTAGCGCGGCGTTCCGTAAAGTAACGCTTCCTTCATCTTAGATTCTTATCCAGCCTCAGGGAGCATTTAATGTCAATACTTGGCACTTGTATTTTAATAATATTTTGTTTTAATTCACTCACATTATACTTAATATATCTCAAACATACTGGCATTTGTATAGAAAGAAATTAAATTATCACACACACACACACACACACACGCGGTAAGAGACGAGGTGTCAGAGTGGATGCATGTGTCGAGTGTTGTTCGACAAGGGTCAGTCGTAGGTCCGGTGCTCTTTCTTGAATATGTGAATGACTTGACGGATGGGATGAGTCAGAGATGTCACTGTTCGCAGACGATGTGAAATTAATGAGAAAAATAAAAGAGGACAAGGATCAGGTAAGCCTACAAAGGGATCTGGACAGGACTGCAAGCCTGGTCAGAGAATGGCTCTGAAGTTTTAAACCCAGAAAGTGCAAGTTATGAAGCGTAGGAAAAGACAACGGAGACCGAATAGGAGGTACAGCCTAAGAGAGTCAGAGGACGCAAACCAAGCAATCTCTTGAGGCGTTACATTCACCAAATAACTACTGCCAGCTACGGATTCCTGGGAAACTTGAGAAAGAATAGCGTTTTACATCTAAGTAAGGACTCTTTCTACGGCACTGTACACAGTGTACGTAGGCCTATGTTGGCGTAGGAGCCCAGTTATGGAACACACGTCAAGACATTATGAGAAAGTGCAAAGGCTTTTGCAACAGACTAGTCTAGGAGCGGAGGCGCTGTCTCCTTGTGAAGAGTTTAAGGGAACTCAGCCTGAGCAACACTGGAAGACAGGAGGGGATAGGGGGGACGGGACAGGATGTTCCAGAGTAGGGATACACAACATAGGGGTCACAACTGGAAGTTGAAATTCTGATGAAACACAGGGATTATTCGAAAGTTATTTTCGTCCTAATGTTGTCAGGAAAGTGGAATAGTTCAGGAGATTGATGTAGTGGAGGCAGGATCCTACATAGTCTTAAGAAGAGGGGGGGGGGGGTGTGTCATGATTAAGTTATGGAGAAGGGAGAGAGTGGGACATAGTAGCGACAAGTGAACAGGCGGGTTTCTGGAGCTATGACTCGACCCTACATCCACAATTAGGTGAGGTTCACACACACACACACCACACAACCACACACACAACACACACACACACACACACACGCACCCATACACATACACACACGAACACACACACACGCACACACACACATATGGCATAAGCACCAAACGAAAGAAAATCCAGCCCATTACTAGAGAGAGAGTAAGCCTGGGGCATCCACCACTAAAAAGGTCAGATATGAGGGAGGAAGTTGAAATAGCTGTTGTTTTAAACACCCTTGTCTTCCACCGAGGTTGGTTGACTCAAAAAAAATAGAGGAAATACTTTCACCATCATTCACTGATTTCAATTGTTTGTCCGACGCTTGTTAAACATCTACATTTCAGATGTCCCCTCTGAACTCCAGCCTCCCCGCCTCTCTGCAGGAGTGCAGACACCTGTATCCACCTCCACAGACTCATGTCCAGCTACCGGTTTCCTTGATTCCCTTGAATAAATACTAATTTCCTTTTACACCAGCAGACATCGAACGTAAGAAATTTATTGCCCTCCAGGCAATCGAATCTAAGTTATTCACACACGCCGCGGGATGTACAAGCCCCAAAGGATTTAGAACCTCCTTCAGACCAAGGATTGGTTCAGAATGTCTGTATTTGATGGTATAGGTTTGGGCTATCTAGTTGAAAGGAAGGATTGTGGAATTGCATTTGCAGAGAAAGCACATGGCTTATAGTTAAAACTGTTTTCAATACAAATATCCTGTGGTTATAGTGTATGATCCAAGTCGGACCGAAACGTCGTCATAAGTTGTGTCTCCAATGTGCGAGTTATTCGTGTTTTGTTTTCCCGTCACGGTATTGTGCCTTTTCTTCTTTTCTGATTATCCTTATATCCATACTTTACAAAGATGTGGTAAGCGGTTTTGTCCACATCAACGAATCAGAACAATTATGATTTGTATACGAAAGCTAATCAAAATATGCTATTCAGTCGCTTCTGTAGTCACCGCCCCCGCGACCCCGCTCGCACATCACGACTACAAATGCAAGCCAAAAAAAAAAAATATCAGAAGTCATAAAATTAACCTTGCAGTAAATTCTGATGAAACAATATAGGTGTGTGTGTGTGTGTATGTTTGTGGTATATTGTTGGCATTGTGTGTACGTATGTTCTTATATGCACATTTGTGAATAACTACATGCACGGATGTAGCACTTTTGCATATATACATGATTATCCATTATTTAAATGTGACGAGTGTAGTGTAGGTGTTATTATGTAAACGGGTATATGATACTAATGTATAGTAAGATTGCCATTGTATACAAGAGTGTAAGCTTATGCAAAAGAATGTAGGTACGTACGTATGCAGTACATATGGATCATTGTGTTTGTATACGTAATCATATGAGTGCGGTTATGTGTGAACCTTAGTAAGCAAATATATAATACATACCATGCTTGGGTAGAGTTATCATTTGTGTTTCCCAGGGTTAGGTGTTGTCAACGCGATTGTGAGGAGTAATGTCTTATTGATGTGACGTGATTGTGAGGTTGTAATCTTGGCAATTAATTTCCTTTTCTGTTAAGTTTTTGATTTTTAAGTTCATGATATTGTGAGAAGTCACGAAAGCGCTTGGATGAGAATTTCACTATTTTTTCACAGTAGTAGTTTGCATATTGAGATATCACTTGTTACTGTGACCTTATTCCATTATATATATATATATATATATCATTATATATATATATATATATATATATATATATATATAATATATATATATATATATAAATATATTATATATAAATCTATATAATTATCATATATATAATACATATATATATTATATATATATATATATATATATCTATATATATATATATATCTATATATATATATATTATATATATATATAGATGGGGTTGTAAGAGACAGTAAATGCGAGGGTCTTGGCAAAGAGGCGTGAGTTAAAAGTAAAGAATCACCACCAAAGTGGGAGTTTTGTCACAGCTGCTTTTTGCTGATGACACTGTGCTCTTGGGAGCTTTTGAAGAGAGTTGCAGGAGATTGGTGGATGAATTTGGTAGGGTGGTGCAAAGAAGAAAATTAAAGGTGTGATACAGGAAGAGTAAGGTAAATGATGATAACAAAAAGATTAGGTGATGAAAGATTAATATCAGATTGGAGGGAGAGAGTATGGAGGAGGTGAACGTATTCAGATATTGGGGTGGACGTGTCAGCGATGGGTCTATGAAAGATGAGGTGAATATTAGAATGATGAGGAAAAAAAAGAGAGAAGTGGTCCCACTTAGGAGTCTGTGGAGTCAAAGAACTTTGTCCTTGGAGGCAAAGAGGGGGAAGTATGAGAGTTTAGCATTACAACGCTTTATATGGGTGTGAAGCGGGGGTGATGAATGTTGCAGCGAGGAGAAGGCTGGAGCAGTGGAGATGTCATGTCGGAGGCAATGTGTGGTGTGATTATAATGCAAGAGAATTCGTAGTTTGGAAGTTAGGAGGAGGTTCGGAGATTACATAACTGTTGTCCAGAGGTCTGAGGAAGGGTTGTTGAGGGTGGTTCGTGGGACTGTAGAGAGAAATGGAACGAAACTGACTGAATTCAAGAGTGTATCAGTCTGTAGTGGAATGGAAGGAAGGCAGGGTAGGGGTTCGGCCTAGGAAAGGTAGGAGGGAGGGGGTAAAGGAGGTTTTGTGTGGGAGGGGGCTGGACTTCCAGCAGGCAGGCGTGAGCGTGTTTGATAGGAGTGAATGGAGCCAAATTGTTTTTAATACTTGGACGTGCTGTTGGGTGTGAGCAAAAGGTAATGTTGAAGGGATCAGGTAAACCGGCAGGGGGCCGGACTTGAGGCCTGGAGTAGGGAAGTACAGTTGCCTGCACTCTGAAGGAGGGGTGTTAATGTTGCAGTTTTTAAAAAACTTAGTGTAAAGCACCCTTCTGGCAAGTACAGTTGATGGAGTGAATGATGGTGAAAGTTTTTCTTTTCGGGCCACCCTGCCTTGGTGGAATCGGCCTGTTGTGTAATAAAAAAATAATAATACAATATATATATATTATATATTATATATTTATATAAATTATATATATATATATATATATATTTATAGAATAATAATTATATATATTATATTAAATATTTATATATATATATATATATTGCAAACACTGATCCTGGCTGAGGAGACTCGAACCTACCGAACTACGAAAGTTCCCACTGGGGATCTTCATTGACTTACGTAAAGTTTTCGATTACAGGTTGACCCATGACTTGCTCACATAAAATTGTACACTATGGTTAAGAGGGCACTCCCTCAACTACCTATAGTCTTACTCAGCAACAGAAGCCAATATGTGTACACAAAATGGGGGCAAAACTCTTCGCACAGCCCAATTACAGGTTGGTGTCCCTCAGTGAAGTAGAAGTGTCCTTGGCCCGCTTCTTTTCTCTTATGCTTATATGGACCTACCAAAGGAATCGCAA
>NC_069470.1:20083090-20105768 GCF_026875155.1 Cherax quadricarinatus | reverse complement strand
GACACTGGGTAAACTGGAAAAACATTTTATTTGGCCCAAAAGATGAAGGAAACAGTGCTGATCATGTCGACGTTGCCACGTGTCAAGTGACAGGCAAGCCAGCGCACTCACCTCCACCTAAAACCTCTCACATGAGCTCATTTGCAAAGTTCAGTTCACCTGGACTAGTGATTGTTCAGTTTGTTCAAAAGGTTGAAGCATCTGCTTTCCTCTGCTCCTGTGTTGAAGAGTCCTAATTTCAATCTTTCCATTTCTTTTTACATATAGATGCGAGTGGTTATGAAAGTGGGCGCTGTGCTGCTCCAACAGTCAACATCCACTGATATTCTCCATCCTATATTTTTACTATTCTTTCTAAGCTCAAACGACACCAGAAAAATTATGCCATATTGAGAAAGAGGCTCTAGCTCTTGTGGTGCCCTTTGAACATTTTGACGTGTATTTGGGCACTTCCCCTTTTTAAATTAACGTTTTTTCTGACCACAATCCACTCCCTACATAAACACTATGAAAAGTAAAATGCTAGGATCATGAGGTGGGCCCTCAGAATCCAACCTTATTCTATTAGTATAAAACACATAAGTGGTCATTGTATATGTAATTCCCGACGCTCTGTCTCGTCCTTATTAATTATCAGTTACATTAAATTAACGTAATTTTATGCCCAAATACCTTTTGTTACTTGCTTGTCAAATTCAGTAAAGTAACTTAATCCCTCCAGCCCATATTAACTATATATACTCATGACATGTCAAATTATTATATTTATGTTTTTACAGTATTGTTGTGTGAGGAGGAGACAAGCTGAGTGTTGAGTGAGTAGTGTGGTGCGGGTGATGTACTGCGTGACGCAACACTGTCCTGCCGCAGACCCCCCCCTCACTACACACCTTAAGCTGTTTCATACTCAGATGTTTATACTGCCTCGCATTCCACAACCACTACTTAAGAGTGGAATGCAGTCTCCTCTACTATGATCGAGCCTCAACGTGCCCTCCTTGTCAGCGCTATCCTGACTCTACACTGATGTACATAACCACGAGTATGAAGAGATACGATACTGTGTACTGCCCTAGTACATCCTAGTGACGGACGCTGTGAAATTGTAGAGGTGCTTGGGACGAGAGTGATTCTAAATAATTTTTATATTTTTTTTTTTTTATATTTTATTTAAAAAACTGCATATACATAATACATTGTATTACTTACAAAACAAACCACGGTGAAAAATAAAATAAATGGTACATACAGTGAACTTCATACCTCTCCGAACATGAAATTAAACACCAACATTACAAACTAGTCAATAAAACCAACCACATCCACTGTAACTTTATAGAAGTACTTAGTATTGATGACAATACATACATACACATGCATATATATTCACATATATATATAAAATATATTTATATATATATTATATATATTTATTATATTATATATTTATAAAAACATATACACATACAATATATACACATACACACCACACATTACTATATATAAATTAAATTAATATACAACTCAGATCGGTATATAGAAAAAATACTATAGTTTACTTGGCATGTCACAAGTACTTGGCTAAACAGGAGCACCAAAACCTAACACATACACCACAATATTGAAAACCCAACCTTCCACATCCTTACAATACAGAATTTTATAAACAGAGCAAATAACAATAATGTTTATAGTATAAAATTAAAAACCATACTAGATATTACAAAACTCTAGTACACAATCCCGGAAACATTTTAAGAACACCATAGTTCAAGGCCATATTACACCATATACATAACCCCACAACCATATACAAAACCCTATAAACCTCCTTTTTTAATAATCATTATTGCCAGTGCAGACACAGCGACACTTTCTACCCCCCCCCTCCCCGTATGTACAGTCCCCGTTCTAAATAACATACATTGAATTATCCTAATGAAAGGTCTTTCCCCTGACTCATAAAAACCAAAAAAGTTGGTAGTGCATGAACAAGACAAAAACACAAAATTTACAGACTCAAACAGATATGAAACATTACATTCATATACACCTACACTGAAATTTAGTAGATGAATTACACCCCCAAATATGATATCAAATATTAATGTTAACCATTGAATTACAAACATTCAAAACATTGCATATAGTGAAGTTCACACTCAAAATGCAAGATAATACACCCTTGCCACATTAGCGGTAAAATTTACTAGGCTATGTAAATTTTTTTAAAGAACCCGAGACTAAAATAAAACTAGAGTAGTTATAAGAATAAGGCTGCTGTAATGTGCCGTCCCAAAGAAACTGACACGTATCTCAGAAAAATTTTGTGTTGATACCAACGTGCCAATCTAATTACTTAAAAAAACGAGACCCTAAGGGCTCGGTATCCTGGCTTTCAAGGAAATTTTAAAACCCAGTGAACATAACCATCAGGCTTAGAATGTAACCCTGGAAACCACATTATATCTCACTATGAAAAAACATTCTCGTGAAACATGGCGTACCATCCATACCTAATTCTCACTACCTTCCTCTTACCACTACATCAGTTTCCAGATAAACCAAACCCCCCCCCCTTTACATCCCCCCATAAGGAGACCACCCCTTTGTCCATCCTCAGGGACCCCCTAAGGGACCCCACAGTGAGATTCCTATAACTTCCGGGAAACTTTTTTCCCAAGACGCCCCATAAACCAATTATTCCTACACTTGTCCTATAGAATCTGGCCGCCAACGCTTTTATCCTCTATCACCCCTTAATCCCCTCATTTCCCCATGAATTGTCCAGATAATCCACTATGATATACATTATAGCCCTTCCAACATCCCTAGGAACTCCCCTTTACATCCAGTAGTAAAGCCCTTAAAAGCGGCAAAACGACCCCCCCCCCAACATTCTGAAAACCCCCACCCATCCATGATCTCACCCCCTCCAAGGAGGTACAAAAAAAAAACCACATGAAAACGCCGTTTCAACATCACCACAAAACTGAAAAAAAAGCCTCTTCCACAAAACCCCATATACGTAACACCTCCTTGGAAGCCAGAATCCCATGATAAACCTATATACTAATTCTCTTACTCTAGCCGGTATCCGAAGCTTACTAAAATCTTTCCAAATAACCCCCCAATCATACGTTGGATACCGGCAAACCCCTTGCATAATTCCTTGCCCTTTTCACTACCCTCACCAACCGTTTCACTTTGATTTTATCCACCTGTTGCACTGTAAATTTAAAAATCTCAACTTTATCTTCACAAACCCTCAAACCCTTCCCACTCCACCATTTACGTGCCTCCCCCAAAAACTCTTCCTACTTTAGCGCCCTCACAAACCCCTTCCCTCATATCCCTCCACTTGATTATACAGCATTACTCTCAGTCCTAAAGGCAACAAACCTAAACCCCCTCTCCGAACATCCGTCAAAATACCTCCTTACTTAACCATGCCCTCCCAATCCCCACACAAACTTCAGCACCCTCCTCTGCATTTCCAAAATATCTCGTACCTCTAAGGGAAAAACCTCTGCCACCCCCCATACCTGCTATAGACAAGTGAATTTCCCAAACCATTTACCCTCTTGATGTAAAGCTAAGTCCCTCGCATTTAAAACCCTCCTAGTCTACTTAAAACCTTACCCGTGACAGACTCCGGAATTTACCCTTCTGCTCCCTGCATTTCCCGCCAAATACCATATCCCACATACCTTGATTCTGTCAACCACTGTCCATCCAAAACCCTATCCCCAAGCCCCCCTATCCAATTACCGACCTTCTAGAACCTTGATTTCACCGTATAACTCTCATTCCGGTTTCATACCAAACATCTGATCACTCTACCCACCCTCCTTAACTCCTCCTTACCCCTTAGCAAAACAGTAGTATCATCCACATACCCAACGATGCCCCTTTGCACCCCCCTTCATCTCCTGATTGTTCATTACCCTCTCAACAGACTCATAAAAAGGATTCTGCACCCCCGCAAAGAGCAGCTGTGACATCGGACACCCCTGTCTCAAACCTTCTCCCTTGGTACACTTTCACCCAACCTCCCATTGACCTGTACCCCCACCTCTGCCCCATCATAAGGGTGTTCACCCACCTCACTACCCCCCCCCGAAAACCCCAACCTCTCTAAGCAAACCCCCAAGAAATCTCTGTCCACGCAATTAAGCATTCACCCAATCTAACCCAGTATTCCCCCTCCCGTACATCTCTCTAGAAAATCCCTAATCAAACCATGTCCATCCCTCATCCTTCTTCCGGAATTCCCACTGTCCCCTATTTTAACACTAAAACCCAACACTTTCCTCATTCTGTTGCCCAAAACCTTAGCAAAAATCTTGTAATCCGGCACTTAACGTAATCGCACGGTAATCATTCAAAACTCGGCATTCCTTCTTTTTGGGCACTAAAACCGTGACCCGTTCTTTTTTGATTTCCCCTTTCCCCCCACTACTTAACATTTCAATTCAAAACCCCACCAGACAATGCCGTACAAATCCCCCAATGATACCTATTTAAAAAAAGTTTGGTTTCCGTCTATACCTGGGGTTTTACCCTGGCACCAACCAAAAACTGCCTCCTCCACCTCCTCTACATTAATACTACCCTCGTTTTTGTACTGTCCTGCCCCACTTTATACTCTATTAAAACCCCTTCATTTCCCCAAACCGTCCCTCACCCACTCCCCTGCCAACCCTCCTCCACTTCTCCTAAACCAAAAATCTGCATACAAACTAATATTTTCCGTGGTGGATAGGCCTTGACCCTCCCCAAAGCCACCCCCCCCCCTGTTACCTGCCTCAATAAAACGCCAAGGTGGTCTTCGCCTGCCGTTCCTTAAACCTCCTTAATACAAAAACCGATGGCCTATCTCCCCTTAAGGGCATCCTCAACCCTGCCCTAACTCGAATTGCCTCAAATTTTCATTGTGGAATTTCCCCCAACCTATTTCGCAAACGTTCCATGTCCTACTCCGCCCCACACGGTCCTCTGGGATAACAGTCATTTAACTGACCCTCAAGATAATTTTTTAGGCCATAGCTCCACCTAGCCATCTCCTTACCCCATACTTTAAAAAATTTCCCATTTCAACTTTAGCCCCCATTTCCCACCAATCCAGCAAATCCATTTCCATATTCCCAGTCTCCCAAAAGGATTTCCACCAATCTTCAAACCCCGGAGGGTTCACCCTCTTCCCTAAGTTAGCCTCACATTTAATTTCCAATATCCTGCATAAACCCTCACTATGCCATCTACCCTCAAATCTGCTATTTAAAAGCACGATGATCAGAAAACCCACATCGATAGTCCTCCCCTCTCCACACCTATGCCCCGCCTAACATAAATCCTATCTAACCGTGCCTCATATCCCCTACGAATAAAGTGTGCTCCACTCCACATCCCCTACTTCCCACCACATCTACCCCTCCAAAATCTCGCAAAACATCCCGCAGAACCCCAAAACACAACCCGCCCCCTCGGAACCACATCACCCTTCCTAATGACACAATTCAATCCCCACCAATCACCCGTAAAGCAGGTAACCCTCAAGTGATATACCAGAACCTCGCGTACAAAATCCACCTTCAAATCTAGTGTTACTAGTTGCTGGCATGTACCACCTACAAAACTAACCCTCCTGGCCCCCCCAAAAACCCCTCCACCCTGACAACCCCCCCACCCCCCCTCCTCCCAACCCAGGATACGCAAAGGACTGGTCTCCTTTACCGCCACAGCCACACCTCCTTTCAACCTCAAAGCATCACATGTAAACAACCTATAACCTTTCAACAACTCACATCCTAACCTATGGTTATGTTCCTGCAAAAACAAAAATCAATACTAAATCTCCTCAAAAACCCCCTCTAACCATTCCCTCTTGACCTCGTTTTTAAGACCGTTTACATTGAAAGTTACACACCTGAATTTTACAAAGAATGGCGGCTTTTCCCCTGTGCCGCTGAGGCTTACTTGGTCCTCCTTCATAGGTCTCGGTTCTTCTCTATCAATCCCTCGTTTTCCCGCCCTCCAACCCCTCCTGTCCCTTCCCACCTAGCTTCCCCTTGCCCCCCCCTCCTCCCTGACTTGCCTTTGCAACCACAGCTGCCCACATCTTCTTCCCGGGCCTCTGCGCTGGTGTGAGGACCTCGTCCATGTCTGATGCCCCGCTGATCTCTTGCGGGAGCTACCCTCTACATACATTTTTCTGCTACCACATCTTCTTGATGGACCCCCACCACCACATTGCTCTCCTTTCGAACCTCACTCAAGTCTTTCCCTTTCCCTGCTTCTGTTCATCCATCACCTTGTCATCACCTGACCTCACATCACTTTCCACACCATGCTCCCACTCTTCCAAAAAATCCTTCAGCACAGCCTCCAAAATCCCGTCCTGAGCTGACTCTGCATATCTAACGGCCTGTCTGACGGCGATATTCCCTCCCCCCCCGTTTCCATGGTAGTGTAACACACGTCTCCAAACCACCTCTGCCCTGTCGACCCCCTCACTCCATAGGCCTGTACCCCGGCTTTCCACTTCACCCGTCATAACATCTGGCTTCTAATGGCGTATCCACAGAAGCTGTCTCCTGACGCTAGGCCCCTGTCTCCTGGGGATTGGGGCCCCCATGTGCTCATAAGAGTCACATAAACGGCACGTCTTCCTCTGCCCCGCATAGTGTACAAAAACCCGTGTTCTATGGTTATGCAATGTAACATATGATGGTATCGGGTTTCCTCAGGGTCATTTTCAGTGTGAAGGATCCTTCCGGCATCCCTCATAAGGGCCGTCCCTCCACATTCCCATGCTCGTCGAGTGTACAGTTCCATAACCACTGAAACACATCTTGTAGGCTGTATTGCTGTTGCCTCAAAAGGTCATTCCTTACCTTCACCAAGTAAAAAACTTAGGAACATCATGCAAGCATACTTCCACTGCCGAATTGATACTCATCCGTCGTTCTTGAAATTCATCTACGAGGTAGAGTAAAGTCAGCCCTCATGAACTTCATGAAGACCCTTGACATTCCATTCAGTGCCACACCATACAGCTCTTCATTGGGGATGCCATAACAGTCCCTGATAATGCTTGGCAGGAGAACGTTCATCGTGTCGTTGCTTAAAGATCCTCTAACCAGCTGAATGCAGACAGTATTTATGCGCCGGTACAGTCGGTCCGCCATCTTGGTGCTAATACTATGTTTTCCTCACCAGGTGGCGTGCAAGAGAACCAGTAGAAGCGTCCTCTCTCCCCGCAGGTCGAGAGACGAATGATTTTTATATTATATAATATTGATATGAGTAATCAGAAATAATGTGAAAGACATTCATGCAACTCCTAGTGCGACCCTCTGTCGTGTTGGGGGGGGTGTTGCAACCCCTGAATGGGTTACAATGATTATTATGTATATATAATGTATATTACCTTTTCATAAAATTTTATATTGCTTATATTTGCGATAATAGCTAAATCGTAAATGTATGACTTTATATTATTATTTGACTGTTATATTGTTATTTAGCTTATGTGTTTGGATGTTATATAAAATGTGCTCAGTTAGTCTGATTGTCAAACTACTGTAATTATCGCTTGTCGCTCGTTATACTGCCGGCTTCTGAGCTGCAGTTGTCCAAGTAGCTATCACGTGATCGAGGGGGGGGTGTCCTCACCTCTCGTGAAGTTTTCAGTCTGCTGGAGACTCGCTTGCTGGTTGGACAGATTGTCTGTCTCATTATTCTTGTTAGTTCTGTAGAACTTTGTTCACAGAACATTGTATAGACTTAGTGATTTTCGACGTTGTACTGAGGTTGTGTCGCTTAGACACTCTGAACATCTCAGGTCCTTAGCTATAGCTTCTGACCTAATTTTGTACTGGTTTCTGTGCATTGTCACAGTCGGGTTTTTTTATGCTGAACGTAGATTCAGTATTATGGGAGTTTTGTAACTTTTGTGGAGGATCTGCAGATGGTCCCTACTTAGTGTCGTTATATTATTTCCCAGTTCCTGATTCTGTGTCGCAGTCGCTTGATATTGCATTGCTATTGGGCTTAGCATTCTTTGTTGTTCAAGCAGACTGTTCGGGTTGCCAGTCGGTGAAGAAGTTAGTTTATTTGAGGACTTTGTCAGTCACTTGTTTAAGTCTTATTCGAGTCTTGAGACATAGCTAACTACTTAAGAGCACTTACACGCATACACACACTTACTTGTACATATTTGTAATATCTTATTAAATTTTTTTTTTGTACCTGAGGTTTTACTTAAGAATTTAAAATGTGTTTGTGCTTTCAGACAAAAAATATTAAATCGAGGTTTGGATTTTTTTGGATTGCTGTAATTTTTTTTAAATTTTGATAATAACCTCTAGACAATTACTATTAAAAAATTTTAAAAAAATTTTTAAAATTTCTCTAGTTAGTACCTACCATTTGGGAATCCAAAAGCACTGTTGAATAAAAAAAAATTTTTAATGGAAAAAGGACAAGGAAAACTGACCTTGTTACGAAAACCCAGTAACAGGCGGGAGGATGCTAGAAGGGCGGGGTCCTTTTTTGTTTTCATGGAGATTTTTTAAGCTTTTAGAAATCGCTTTTTTTGTAACATCCCCTCCCTGGAACTTTCCTTTTTTTTGCCCACCTTGTCTATTCCAGCAGTATTTTATAGGGTCGTTATAAAGTCTCCCCTGACCCCCCGGGCCTTTCCCAGTGTCGTCAGGCCGAAATTTTTTTAATCTTTCTTCAAGGACATTCCCCCTTTGTCTGGAATAACCCCTTTTTGGGGGGCAAACCTTTTTTTACTTTCTCTTTTTTTTTGACGTGCTTTATCAAGTGCGGGTTTTCCAAAAAGGGGGGCTGCATACCCAGTATGGGGCCCGACATCCCCGGTTACAAATTTTCTTGAAGATTCCTTACTAAAGGTATCCCGGAAAAAAACTTTTTCTAGGTTTTTCCAGGGCCCCCTATGCTGCAGCAGTTATCTGATTGAGGGGTGCTTCCGGGAATTTCTCCGGTGTTTTTTCTCACCCCAAGTCTTTCTCCTTTGAGTTGGGTTTTCCCGTCTTTGGCCACCTAGCCTATAATCTGTCTGTGGTCTTCTTTCCCTTCCCTATCTTCATGACTTTGCATTTGGCAGGATTAAATTCGAGAAGCCATTTGCTGGACCAGGTGTCCAGTCTGTCCAGGTCTCTTTGAAGTTCCTGCCTGGTCCTCATCAGATTTTAATTCTCCTCATTAACTTCACATCATCTGCAAACAGGGACACTTTGAGTCTAACCCTTCCGTCATGTCGTTCACATATACCAAAAATAGCACTGGTCCTAGGACCGACCCTGTGGGACCCCGCTCGTCACAGGTCCCACTGTGATACATCATTACGTACCATGACTCGTTGTTGCCTCCCTGTCAGGTATTCTCTGATCTATTGCAGTGCCCTTCCTGTTATATGCGCCTGATGCTCTAGCTTCTGCACTAATCTCTTGTGAGGAACTGTGTCAAAGGCCTTCTTGCAGTCCAAGAAGATGCAATCAACCCACCCCTCTCTATCTTGTCTTACTTCTGTTATTTTATCATAAAACTCCAGAAGGTTTGTGACACAGGATTTTCCTTCCGTGAATCCGTGCTGGTTGGCATTTATACTCCTGTTCCGTTCCAGGTGCTCCACCACTCTCCTTCTGATAATCTTCTCCATAATTTTGCATACTATACACGTCAATGACACAGGTCTATAGTTTAGTGTCTCTTTTCTGTCTCCTTTTTTGAAAATGGGAACTACATTTGCCGTCTTCCATACCTCAGGTAGTTGCCCAGTTTGTGTGTGTGTGTGTGTGTGTGTGTGTGTGTGTGTGTGTGTGTGTGTGTGTGTGACTTTTTCATTCTTATATGTAGTATCCAGTGTACATCTGAGGCACTGTGGCTTTACGGTATGGAAGCGTGGCTACCGCATACACTGACACATGTAGGTTTCGACGCACCTCTCCCCCCCCCACCCCATCGTTCCTCCCTGGCCACTACACTCTCCAAATTCACCAAACTTAAGGAGTAGTAGCCTTAACTTCCACTCTCCTAGCCTTAACAACGAGTAGGCTTTAATTTCCACTCTACTGATCTTATCAACAGTCAGGAGAATGGTGTAACAGCACATAAAATGCGGGCTAAAGTGATAACTGGCAAAGTAGGCAGATGGATCTTCAACTTTCTAACCAATCGATCACAGTGAGTAGAGGTAAACCGAATTAAAAAGGAAGCTACCATAGTGAAGGTACAGTACTCGCCCCTATCTTGTTCCTCATCCTCATATCAGACATAGACAGAGATGTAAACCATAGCACTGTATCATCCTTTGCAGATGATACTAGGATTTGCATGAGTGACATCCATTGAGGACACAGCAAATCTCCAAGAAGATATAAACCAAGTTTTCCAATGGGCAATGGAGAACAAAATGATATTCAGTGAAGACAGGTTCTAGCTACTCCGTTATAGAAAACTGGAGGAAATAATAACTAGGACTGAGTATACTACAAACTCTAATCACACAGTAGAGCAGAAAAGTAATGTGAAAGACCTGGGAGTGTTAATGTCTGAGGATCTCGCCTTTAAAGATCACAACAATGTCACTATCACATCTGCGAGGAAAATGATAGAATGGATAATGAGAACGTTCAAAACAAGAGATGCCCAGCCATTGATGATCCAGTTTAAATTACTTGTTCTCTCTAGGCTGGAATACTGCTGTATATTAACATCTTCCCAGTAAAAGTAGGCCTTAGACAAGGATGTGTGATGTCACCGTGGTTGTTTAATATATTTATAGATGGGGTTGTAAGAGATAGTAATGCAGGAGGGTCTAGCAAGATGCGTTGGAGAGTTAAAAGATAAAGAATCACACACAAAGTGGGAGTGAGTTGTCACAGCTTGTGCTCTTTGTGATGACACTGTGCTCTTGGGAGATTCTGAAGGAGAAGGTTGCAGAGATGGTGGAATGGGAATTTAGGTAGGCGTGTGCAAAGAAGAAAATTAAAGGTGAATACAGGAAAGAGTAAGGTTAATAGGAAAACAAAAAGATTAGGTGATTATTGAAAAAGATTGAAATATCAGTTTGGTGAAAGGGAAGAGAGTATGGAGGAGGTGAATGTATTCAGTTATTTGGTCGTGGTCGTGTCAGTCGGATGGGTTATGATAGTTGAGGGTGAATCTTAGATTTGATGAGGGTAAAAGGAAAAAAAAAGAGTGTGTGGTTGCACTTTGGAGATCTGGGAGACAAAGAACTTTGTCCAATGGTGCAAGAGGGGAATGTATTGAGTGTTATAGTTTTACCAACGATCTTATATGGGGGCTGTTGGGGATATGATGGGGGGGTTAGTATGTTTGCTGGGTGGTGGTTGGAAGGGTCGGATGGGGTGATGGGATGGGCGGTGGGATTGGGGGGCGAGGAACCGGGGCACGGGTGCGGCACTGGGGCGGGGCGGGGGTCCTGGCGGGCCGGTAAGTTGCTGGTTTGCGTGCAGGGTTTTCGTGAATATTATAATGCAGAGAAAGAAGGAGAATTCGTTAGTTTTTCGAAGTTAGGAGGGGAGTAGGGTGCGGGATTACCCAAAAACTGTTGTCCAGAGGGCTGAGGAGGAAAAGGTGTGTTTGTTTTGTTGAGGGGTGGGGTTCGGACATGTAGAGAGAATGGGAGCGAAACAGAATGACAACTTAAGAGTGTATGTATCAGGTCTTGTAGTGGAAGGAAAAGGCGTCGGGGTGGGGTAGGGTTATGGGGTCGGCCTAGGAAAGAATGGTTGGAGATGTGGAGAGAGGGGGTTTAATAATTTAATAAAGGAGGGAAAAGGACGGGGGGAGGTTTTGTCTGTGCGAGGGGCTTGGACTTCAGCAGGGTATGCAAAAATGAAGCGTGTTTGATAGGAGTGAATGGAGGACAAATGGTTTTTTAATACTTGCGTTGTGTTGGATTGTGAGCAAGTAAACATTTATGAAGGGGTTCAGGGGGAAAAACGGCCAGGCCGGACTTGATGTCCTGGGAGATGGGAAAAAAGTAACAGTGCCTGCACTCTGAAGGAGGGGGTGGTTGTTAATGTTGAGTTTTAAAAACTGTAGTGTAAAGCAACATTCTGGCAAGACAGTGATGATTCCACTTGACTGGTGAATGATGGTTGTTGATTGGTGGAAAGTTTTTCTTTTTCCGGCCACCCTGCCTTGGTGGGAATCGGCCAGTGTGATAATAAAAAAAAAAATTAACATCTCCATTCAAGGCAGGTGAAATTGCAGATCTAGAGAATGTACAGAGAACCTTTACTACACATATCAGATCCATCAAACACCTTAACTACTGGGAATGCCTAGAAGCACTTGACTTATACTCATTGTTGTGCAAGCGATAGAGATACATCATAATCGACACCTGGAAAATCCTAGAGGGACTGATCACTAATCTACACACAGAAATCACTCCCTACAAAAGCAAAAGATCGGGGCCCAAGACTGTTCAACAGCCTTCCACCAGCCATAAAGGGAATTACAAATAGACTCCTCGTTGTCTTCAAAAGGGATCTGGACAGATACCTAAAGTCATCACCCACTTAACCTTTGACTGTCGTGAACTCCCGTCCTTCGTTTATAGCGGGACATCGCCTAGAGGTCCATAAAGTGCTCCCTACACCTCAACAATGTCGAAATTGTTGGTGCTTTGGACATCCAGCTAAATACTGCAGGTCTGCGGCAGAGTGCCTGGTCTGTGGTGCCACGGGTCATCCCGATACATCTTGCAGTCTTCCCCCCAATTGTCTTAATTGCACAATGAAGCTAACCCTTCTTTTTCTCGCTGATGTCAGTCAGTCTTAATGATCGTGAAATTCATTGTCCTTGAGGATAAGAGCATAAGGACTTAACTTATGCTTTGGACTGTCTCATCAGCTCCACCTTCGGGGGAATTCTTCCTGTGTTCCTTATTTGAGTAGCTAGAGACCTCCAACCTTGGCGATACCCCCACCTACCAGGTCCTCAAGTGCCGTGTCTTCCAGGAATCGCCCCGTCTCTAATTCTTTTGTGGTTTTTCCCTCTGAAAAAAAAACCCTCACCTCTTACCTCTTTATACCTTACTTCTTTCTATTCTCGCCCCACTAGTCAGTTTCTCAGTCTTCAAGGCCTCATAAGCCTTAACTCGTCTTCACGCCTATCACCTGCAAAGTTGAACCTTGTTCCTAGGCCAAGGTCTTTTCTTCGCATTCCTCTGAATGCTTACAATTCCTCAACAATTTTCCTTTTCGGCCTCAATGCCTTGTTCTCACCCTCTTTCTAACTCTCACACATGAAGGTGGAGGTTCATCTCCCTCATGTGGTCCCCTCTTCTCCTGTACCCACCCCCACATACCTTCTTCCCAAGTCCCCTCCAGCCTCCTTCACCCTCATGTTTCCACCGCAGTACTCTTCTGTCCCCACCAGTGCATCTCTCCAGGTTCATACTCCACTCCCTTCTCAGACCTCTTTGGTTACCTCCATAGTCACCCCAGTCTTTACTTACTCTACCTCACTTGTCTCTGAAGTCATGTTATCGTCATCTTCCCTGTCCTCTGAGACACTTGATGCTATCTCCAACTATATTGTGGAGACGAAACCCTAGATGAACACTGGTGCACCTCCTTCTGCCCCTTCTTATTTTTCCAACCTCGGGAGCAATCTTTATCACCCTTCTTTCACAGTTATTCTGATTCCTCATTGCTTATATGCTTTCTGTTGCCTCCATTTGCTGACTTCACTGAACCTACTAGCCCGTAGATTTTATCGCTTCTTATTATTGGCATACCTATCTCTGTGAATAATGACTTATTTACAATGAAATACTCGTGACCCCAGGGGTAATTGGGAGAGCTCCAGATGTTGCTCTTCCAGTTTTCCCAAGTATGTATTGTTCAGCTGTTATCCGTCCCATTTCGGGCTATGTGTTGCTGCATTTTTCTGATCCCTTTCCTGATGAAACTTTTAATGAGTGTACTTCTTGTGCTCGTTGGTATACCATTTCAACAGGTATTTGTTTGTTTTCTGCTGCATTATATTGCAGCCCATATTTAATTGCACAGGTGGTGTATAGTTTGCTCTCTATGTCTCTCAGCTTCCCGTGCATTCTGTATTTCGGATGTTGCATTCTTGATCTCTTCTCTGCTGCCAACCCCATTCTTGGTTAGATGATTTTAACATCTTCATTATCTTTGGGGGGAGGGTCCCACTGCGACTTTTGTGGTGATTCAACTGGAGACTTTCTCAACTTCTCATCCTCCTTCATCATTTAAATAGGAGTGTGCTCCCACCTATTTTGACTCTCAACACTCGGGGCTTCTCTCTTGCATGATCTTTCTTTCTGCTCCCTTGTCAACTTGCACTTGATTTACACTTGGTCTCTTTTCCCGGATTTGCACGACAGTGATCGCTTTCCTATTATTCCTACTTCTGTTATGTATTGCCGACTGCAATAGACCTTAGTTTTAACTGCAGCAACACATTCTATTCCTCAAACCTCAGGCAATCATTTTCAGACATGTGTGCCTTATAGTGATCTCCTGCGTGTGCCCATGCAGTGCATTTTGAAATGTACCTGCATGGGGCCATTATCGATATAATCGGACCAAGATCGTCTTTTTGGATTTTAAGTGGGCAAGGGCAGTTGCTTGCCACGTCATACGTGACACTTTATAAATGCACTTATTGGCAAGACTAGGTTTCTACCATTACTTTGACTTCCACTGCTGTGTTGCAGTTTGGAAGAAGGTATGGAAGTTGTGTGTGGCAAAGGAACGTCCCGGACACAGATCCCATTTTTGCGGGTTGATGGTGTTGTTAGTGTTGTGAACCTCTTGAAGTTGCCAGGGAGAAATTGGGAACTATCTTTGTCAATGGTCTCCCAAAGGGATTCACCCTGCTGTCCCTCGTTTCTCACAGGCCAACATTATATGTTGGCCTGGAGCAGTGCTTTCTGGCGTTGTCATTCTACTAGTGCCACACACTAGATTCCCGTTCTTTATTTCTGACAATCACAAGCCTTCCTAGTCACTTCAGTAAGTGGTGCTCTGTTCTCACTTCCCATTGGATGAGGAGAGAAGAGACCAAAGATGTAAACACTTGTGGCCTTGGAATCGCGAGTGTTACATTTTTGCATTCTAGTGAGAGAGACTACTACCCTTGGATTTTAGCCTCTACAATGTCGGTAAGTTATGATTGTTATGTCTAAGTGTGTAATGAATTGTTAGGGCAAATTTTGAATACAGTGGTCCCCCGCTTTCGTAGTTTCCCGGCAATCGTAAAATTCGCCAATTCATATGGGTGGTATTTTTAGTATGAACATGGGACTCACTTTTTTATAGGTCTGACTCGCGAGTCGTTAGTTCGTCCGGGGACGCATTACCCCACAGCGTGAGCCGGGGGGAGGGGGGGGGGGGGGGGGGGGGGGGTCGGTGGTGGCAGCCAGGTCTGGCATTGTTTACCAGTGAGCCAAAGTTCCCTGGACCGTTGCTCCAGCGAAATATTTCATAATATTCCATTTATTTTAAGTGCTTGCAAGTAACTAATAGGCTACCATGGCTCCAAAAGAAGCACCTAGTGACCATAGGCCTGTGGTTGTAAGAAGCTGAGAAATCGACTGAAATTTAAGGTAAACCATTTCATTGAACAATATGGAAAGTGGTAATGTGTGGCCCGAACTGTCCAGGATGTATAAGAAAACCCTTACACAACCTTATGTTCCGTAGTGGCCAAGAAAAAGGGAAATAAAGGATGCTGTTGTTGCAAAGGAGTAAACTATGCTGACAAAAATGAGGATCACCAGTACTGGAAGAGGTTGAGAAGTTATTATTGGTGTGGAACAAATGAGAAGAAACAATTAGAGGAGACTACTCCTTATGACTTCGATATTTGTGAAAAAGCTAGGTAGTTGCATGAAGGATTTTGGTAAAGAAATGCCCTGCATTAGTGGTGAAGTGAGGTGAATTTAAGGCCAGCAAAGGCTGGTTTTTTGAGAGATTTAAGAACCGTACTGCATACACAGTGTGGGTAAGGCATGTGAGGGGCTGCCAGTTCGGACCACAAGGCGGTGAAAAAATTGTGCATGAATTCCAGGAAGTACATAGAGGCTGAAGGAACTGAAAACCTGAAAAGTGTTCAATTGTGTCGAAACAGGCCTCTTTGGAAGGAAAATGCAAAAAGAGGGACTGTTCATTACACAAGAGGAAAAGGCACAATGCCAGGACACAAGGCCTATTGAAAGACAGGCGACGCTATGTTCTGTGCTTATGCTAGTGGGGATTTCAAAGTGAAGCCATATTATAGTGTACCTTTCTGAAAAATCCCAGGAGTGTTCAGGAAAAACAAGTTATGAAGAGGGGTAATTGTGTGTGTTGTTTTGGAAATCTAATAGTAGGCATGGGGTCTGGAGTTTACTGGAGAGAAGGTGAGAGAGTTCCGGGGGGTCAACGCCCCCGGAGGCCGGTCTTGAGACCAGGCCCTCCTGGTGGATCAGAGTGATCAACCAGGCTGTTGCCTGCTGCTGCCACGCAAAGCCATCATACGAGCCCAGCCCGGCTGATCCGGAAACTGACTTTAGGGTGCTTGTCCAGTGCCGCTTGAAGACTGCACAGGGGTCTGTTGGTAACCACCTTATGTGTGCTGGGAGGCAGTTGACCAGTTCGGGCCCCTGACACTTATTGTATGGTCTCTTAACGTGCTAGTGACATGACAACCACTGCTTTTAATCTGGGGGGGATGGTGCATCGTTCTGCCAAGTCTTTTGCTTTGTATAGTGGGTGTTTTTCGTATGCAAGTTCGGTACTAGTCCCCCTCTTGGATTTTCCAGGTGTAATAAATCATGTATCTCTCCCTCCTGCGCATCCTTCCAGGGGAATAAGGTTTAGGAACCTCAAGCCGCTCCCAATAATTGAGGTGTTTTATCTCCGTTATGCGCGGACGTTATGTTTGAAAGTTCTCTGTACATTTTCATAGGTCGGCAATTTCACCTGCCTTGAAAGGTGTAGTTAGTGTGCAGACAATATTCCAGCCTAGATAGAAACATGGACCTGGAGTGTCATCCATGGGCTTGGCCTCCCTAGTTTTGTAAGGTTCTCATTATCCATCTGTCATTTTTCTAGCAGATGGCGATTGATACAATGTTATGGTCCTTGAAGGTGAGATCTCCGACATGATCACTCCCAGGTCTTTGACGTGAGTGTTTCGCTCTATTTTGTGGCCAGAATTTGTTTTGTACTCTGATGAGACGATTTAATTTCATCATGTTTACCATATCTGAGTTAATTGAAAAAATTTTCTCATCGTTGAACTTCAGATTGTTTTCTGCAGCCCACTGGAAAGATTTGGTTGATGTTCATGCTGGAGCTTTGCAGTGTCTGCAATGGAAAGACACTGTATGCAGATTCGGGTTGTCATCTGCAATGGAGTACACGGGTGCTGTGCTGACTTCCTTGTCTATGTCGGATAATAAGGATGAGGAACAAGATGGGAAGCGAGTACTGTTGCCTTGTGGAACAGAGCCTTTTCACCGGCTGCCTCGGACTTTACTCTGTTGACGACTACTCTCTGTGTTCGGTTTAGTGAGGAAAATTATAGATTCCATCGCGACCGATTTCTGTTATTCCTTTAGCACGCATTTTTGGGTGGCTATTTTACCGCCATGGTCACACTTGTCGAAGGCTTTAGCAAAGTCTGTATATTTTACATCTGCATTCTTTTTGTTTTTCTAGTGGCATTTAGGACCTTGTCCGTAGTGGTTCCAATAGTGAGACAGACAGGAGCGAACCTGTTCTAAACCCATGTTTGCCCTGGGTTGTGTAACTGATGGGTTTTCTAGATGCGTGGTTCGGTGATCTTGCTTCTTAGGACCCCTTTCAAAGATTTTTATTTGATATGGATGTTAGTGCTATGGGTTCTGTAGTCTTGCTGTTGCTTTCCTGCCCCCTTTGTGAGTGGGGCTATGTCTGTTGATTATAGTAACTGTTGGGACGTCCCCCGTGTCCATGCTCCCTCTCATAGGATGGAAAAGGCTCCGTGATAGGGGCTTCTTGCAGTCTTGATGAACACAGAGTTCCATGAGTCTGGCACCTGGGGCAGAGTGCATGGGCATGTCATTTATGCCTGTTCGAAGAAGTCATTTGGCGTCAGGATAACATCGGATCGGCTTGTGTTAATCAATTTTGTGGGCCTCTCTCATTAAAAAATTCAGTTTGATCTTCGACTCTCAGTTCTGGGGTTAGCGGTTGCTAAAAAACTGAGTCTTATTGGGACTTGAGTTAGACTCACTCAATTTTCCTTGTTGTCATTGTGTTAGGACCCATCTCTTGGTTTAAAGTACTACCCCCGGGGCCCCCCCCAACCCCCACCCCCCCTCACCCCCCCCCCGGCCCCCAACCCACCCAAAGCCGCCCGCCCCCCCCCAGCCCCCCCCCCCCCCCCGGCCCCCGCCCAAGCCCACCCCCCTACAGCCCCCCAAACCCCACCCCCCAATCCCAACCCCCCCAACACAAAGCCCCCCCACCCCCCACCCCCCGCCCCCACCCCCAACCCAACCCAACCCCCCCCCCCACCCCCCGCCCCCCATCATGCCGCCCCGCCCCCACCCCCCACCGCCCCCCCCACCCACCCCCCCCAACCCCCCGACCTACCCCACCCCAACCCCCAGCCCCCCCCCACCCCCCCCGCCCCACACCACCCCCCCCCCCCCCGCCCCAACCCGCCCCCCCCCCCCCAGCCCCAACCCACCAACCCCCCCCCAACCCACCATAATGCCCCCCCACCCCGCCCCCCCCCCCAACCCACCCCACCCGCCCCCCCCCCCCCCCCCCGCCCACCCTCCGCCCCCCCCCCCCCCCACCCGCCCAATACCCAACCCCCCGGCCCAATACTCCAATAGCCCAAACCCCCAACCCCCCGCCCCCGCCCCAATGCCCATGCCCCCCCCACCAACCGCCCCCCCCCAACCCCCCCCCCCCCCCCCCCCCCCCCCCACCCCCCCGCCCCAATCCCAACCCAACCCACCCACCCCCGCACCACCCAATACTGGGGACGTTGTTCTCGATTTTTATTGGCATAGGAGAAGAAATACTTTGGGTTTCTTTCGATTTCATTTATGGCTTTTTTATTCCCCCGCAATTCCTGACTCCAAAGGATTCTTTTGCTTAGTTCGATGCGTTTTTTCTTGACCAGTGTCTCCTACCATTTCAGATATATTGCCCTTTTTTACCCGCCTGTTATTCTTTTCCGTGTTTTTAAAAGGGGGAGGCATGTCTCTTTCTTTTTACTCACTCTCCTTTTTTTTAGGGGAAAAAGCCTTGTGCTACACGATGCTACCGATTTTAACTGTTCTGGGCAAAATTTTTTGGGGTCTGTGTTGCTTAGATATCTTCCCACTATATGGGTTTAGGACTTGGTTTACTTGGCCCCACTTTATGTTTTTGTTATTAATTGAATTTGGTGAATGCCCCCGGACTAATTCATTAGTCGTTGGGCCCGCGCAACATGATAAAACCCAATTTTTGTGATCTGATATATTGTTTTGATAGGGTATTTCTTATCAATCATCATTTTTTATGAAGATAAAGGGTCAGTGTACTCCAGTCTAGAGGCTCTATTATTTGCGGGTTTTTAAATTAAAATTTTGTGAAAGGATTTAAAAGCTGCGTGAGTGGGTTTTCATCAGAGTTCCTCCGGGTGTTATTACTGCAACGATATTTTTCTATTTTCCCTCCATTTTTAGGTGCCTTAATTAAAAAACCCCCGGAGCAAGATTTTGGGGCAGGAGCGGGAAAGGTTTTTTCCAACATGGTCAATTTTTTAACCTGTTCCGGGAATTGCTGGGATGTTGCATCCGGGTTGTAAAAAAAATCACAATGACTGGTTTTGGTTTCCGCCCTTACTGCTAAAACTTCCACTACATCTTTTGAGGATTTAGCATTCTGTTCAAACAAGTGACTCTGCAAGTACGGGCCAACCCCCCCTTTTTCCCTGTTCATCGTACATCTTATGGGTTTTGTAACCTGGGACCTTTTTCTTTGTCCAAGACCCTTTATGGGGTCTCAGTGAAAGCCGCGAACATTGCCTTTGCCTCTGCAAGCAGTCCACGGTTAAAAGGGGGATTTTTTTGTTTGTTGCTGGTTTTAGACCCGATATTTTCAAAAAAGAATGTTATCGGACTGGTGGGATTGTTGGTACTGGGAGGGATTTTTTTCCGGCTTATTCTGTATCGTTTGGGTTTGGGGTGGAGGCCATCGACGTGGTTCCACCCAGGAATACTGGATTTGGGACTATTTTTTGCCTTTCCCGCCATTTTTTTTTCCTTCCTGGCATAAAAAACCCTCCCTCTTGGTGGGGTGTGGCTACCCAGGTTTTCCCATGCCTGGAGTTTTGTATCTTTTTGTCCCCTTTTGATGGTATCCTGCAAAATTTTAAATTATGCACAGTCTTTCCCGTACGAAGAGTACACAGTTCAGGGTGAAAAGCTTCAGGAAGGGAGTTTGCATTTTCCTTGTCATATGGGGCATGGGATTTCCCAGGGTGGTCAAAATGCACGTCCCACTGTTTTTTTCCCAAATTTCCATGCCCAGATACCGAGTGCATAGTATTGCACAGGGGTTTGGTTTTTGTTTTCCTTTTGGGGTTTTTGTGACGATTCCCTGTTGGGCAGTTTCCCTGTTACTTTATCCTCCCTCACCAAAAATGAGCTCCCACCATTTTTTTTGGGAAATATCCTCAATTGCTATGGGGTCCTTTTTTTGCTATTTTTTTGGGATTTCTAGTTTGCAATATTTGGGTTTTTTCTTATCTTTTACTACCTTTTTTCCCTACTATGGCTCCTGTCCCCCCTTCGTCTTCATTTATTCCTTCCGCGTAAATTCCCCTCCTTTGGGCAAATCTCCCGCTTCACCATTACTGTCTCCCAGGACAGCACTCCCGCTTCCCCCCTTTCGTCTCCCAGGGCAGCATCCCC
Organism: Cherax quadricarinatus; assembly: GCF_026875155.1. NCBI lineage: Eukaryota > Metazoa > Arthropoda > Malacostraca > Decapoda > Parastacidae > Cherax > Cherax quadricarinatus. The sequence continues at coordinate 20,084,785 of NC_069470.1, read as the reverse complement.
GCTTTTACCGTTACTGTCTCCCCGACAGCACCTCCAGCTTTACCATTACTGTCTCCCAGGACAGCACCTCCAGCTTCCCCATACTGTCTCCCAGGACAGCACTACAGCCCCCCATTTACTGACTACCAGGACATCATCTCCAGCCTTACAGTTTCTGATACATGGCCAGTATCCAAGGGCAGTACCATTCAGCCCGGACTTTTTATTTTCCCCATCTGTTGTAGAAAGCTTCCAGGTTTTCTATAAAAGCAGCTTTGATTTTTGACCTTTTTAATACCCTTGTGATTTTAGTCCACAGATTTATCTATTTGGGCATACCCAAAAACACTTCCCTGTTTTAATACTGCTTGTAGCTAGTTCTTGGATATCGCACAAGGGGCGTGACACCAATTTTTCCCCAGAAATGACAATTTAAAGCATGTGAAGCCCGTTTGTTTGACTGACCACAGACTACACACAGCTTCAAAAAAGATTTGAATGGTTTATTTTTCTGCAATTCTACTAGCAACCTTTTTGAATATTCTAAATTAAAAACCTGCTAGGTGGTGCACAACGAAAACCGTTTGAAACCAGTAAGGGGTTTGGACCATCAAGGGTTCGGACCAGTCAAGGGTTCGGACCAGTCAAGGGTTCGGACCAGTCTATCTGATCTGATCAGTGGGGCACTATTTAAACCATACTGGTCGGTGAAATTTGAGCTAAAAACATGAAGGATCTACTGGAAATTATCTAAACCCGAGTAATATGTGATTTGATTGATACAAAAGTATAACTTGCGTGTTGAAGAGCCGGTGACTGCTGGCACTCCTACAATGAGAACGGTCGAGCCCCACCCTTTGTTTATCAATCGCGTATCTAGCTTTTTCTATTTTTTTTTTTTCCGTCTCCACCACAATAAATGCTATATTATCACTATAGTTGACTGGTGCAAATTTTGGAGGAAGGGCGCTTTTTTCTTGTAATTAATTCTTCTCGTTGTGTATATTTCGACCGCTGGTAACTACAGGTTATATGAAATTCACAGTAACGTCTGGTATTTCAAGAAAAAAAAAACTAATGAAAGTCACTCCACTTCACTAAGTACCATTATAAACTGGTTAGTTGCTACTACAAAAACTGTATTCTGCTATTCACTGGTATCACTAGATTATATGCGAGTACACTAGCAGGCCAGGAAGATTATTAAATTTTCCCGAGTGGTTCAATGAAGTGTTTGGCCCTAGTGTGAAGGAGTATCTCCTGGGGAAAAAAAATTGGATCTCAAGTGCCTGCTAGTAATGGACAATGCACCTGCTCATCCTCCAAACTTGGATGACCTAATTTCGAGGAGTTTGGGTTCATCACAGTAAAGTTCTTGCCCCCGAATACCACTCCTCTCCTCCAACCATGGACCAGCAGGTTATTGCAAACTTTAAAAACTCTACAAAAAAAGCAATGTTTCACAGGTGCTTGACTGTGACCACAGACACTCACTTGACCCTAAGGGAATTTTGGAGAGAAACTTCAGCATCCTCCACTGCAAAAACCCTTATAGGTATGGCTTGGGAGGGAGTGACTACCAGGACTTTTAACTCTGCCTGGAGAAAATTTGTGGCCAGATTGTGTCGACAAGAGGGATTTTGAAAAAAATTTTGGGGGACCCAATGAGCCAGTCTGTTGTAAATTCAATTGTGGCACTGGGGGGTTCCCTGGGGG
>NC_069470.1:20051932-20082590 GCF_026875155.1 Cherax quadricarinatus | reverse complement strand
CTTTCCTTAGAAAATTTTGAATTATAGGAAGTCATTAATCATTTAGATATATCGTGTTATTATTTTGAACATGTCAATTGTGGAAAAATATACTGTGTAAAAAAATACAACGGGAACGCTTCGCCCGTGAGGGCGCAAACTTTGCTGTCGGAGTTGATAATTTGAAGCTGTCAGAAGACGCATATATAGTTTTTGTGTGATTATTTTTTTTTTGTGTATTATAAATAATTTAATATGCTAAAAAATTTTTCTCATACACAAACTAAACGTAAGGGAAATTTTTCCCTGTCCCTAAGATGCCCAACTTTTAACTAATTATTTCTGCCCCATACAGGGGTAATAAAACAATTATTAAAAGCACCAAAGAAAACGTGAGCAATTTTTTCTCAGGCATGGAGATGGTTACCAAAACAACCCTAAGTGGGCAGTCGATATCCTCCAAAAGGCGATAAATCCAATATTCGAATTGGTTTCAGCAATAGTGAGAAATGGCTTTACCAACTAAGTATTTTTTTTAAAATTTTTTTAAAATGGGAAAAACACTTAGCTGATAAAAGACAGCAAATCGTCTACACAGCCGCCCTGCAGCAGGGTCTTGAATTGTTTTGATTTTCAAGGCTGGAATGAGTTATAATTTGTAAGATTAAATTACCCCTAGGGGGTGTTAGTCAGCTTTTCATTCCTGTGGCTGCAAACTTACTTCTTGGACCAAAATCCCACCTAACTCCGATATAGGTTGATTAAAAAAACCCTTGTGACTCAAAACTGGCAGTCCCCCTATACAAGAAATTTCGTAACCTACCTTGCTCTTGTAGCGTGAGTATGGGTTCTTCCACTTCGACGATACGGTGATTTGAAGAAGCTGAAGGCCCTTGGTGTCCACGCTTCCATAGTTAGGAATAGCACAGGGGGAACATTTCCACAAATTGGTCTTTATTTTTTCACAATCTTATCATAAAAAAGTGTCACATTTCTCTGTAAGTGTTTTTTTGTTTTGGAGACACTTTGTTCATACTAACGCCAATCGTTCTTTGTTATCCGGCGTCAGTGCATTCCGTAGAGCAAAAGTAATCAAAAGCCACAAGCCCACGCCGCCCTCCCCCCAGCAAAAGGAAAAGCTGACCTAGTATTTTGTTTCCCTCCCAAATTTCCCCCATGAAGAAAAACAGAAGTTTGATTTTCGGGCTTAAGCATAGACAAAAAAATTTTTCCTTTCTCTACCATAGTAATAAAGGGGGAGCGGGTTTTTTCCTTAAATTTGTCCTGCTAAGGTAAGAGTGTATTGTCTTTTTTAAAAAAAACATCTGCAACACTGGACTGCAAGGAGGGGTGGTCGCTTGCCACGTGCAAATCGTACTGCATCTGGATCAATTATGCGTAGCAGTAAACAAGTAATTTCCCCCTTCTGAGGGGCTGGGCCCCTCAGGGCTAAAAGGGGTGAAAGGGGCTAAAGGGGGGTGATCCCGCCCCCCGGAAAATTTCTCACATGGAGGCGCGGGGTTCGCGCAGGTGAACTATTATCACTTAACATTAATTTAATTTTTCACTCGCCCCCACTGCTGCTTGTTTTTCTGAAAAGTTTAGTCTGGGGGTTCTGGGGAATCACTAATTTTGTTTTAAACACGTGAAATTTTAACGGACTAGTTTATTTATTGCGCTTATTCACTACACCTTTGCTCAAAAATAAATTTCCCCTGATAAATTCCTTTGCAAGGATATATTTCCATTTTTCCAGTGGCCATTGGGCCCCTCGGCCCATCTTTGTCAATAATCACTAGTCACAGGTCTTAAGGCTTATATTTTCGGAACCATCCATAGAAGTGTTCCCTAATGAGGGAGTGTTTCCGCCAAATTTTCTCCCAACGTTAAATCACTTTATTAATTGTTTAAAATTTACGTTGAGTTTCAGGTTCGAAATAAGTAGGTTCCTCTATGTTTTTTTTATCTTTCATGGGGGAAACGTTCGAGCCTTCGCCAGGGAGTAAATAGATGGACAACCCTTCTAAATTGCCAGATCATCGGTAAATAAGTTAGAGGTGGTTTGTTGACTCATTTTCTATTTCAGTCAAACTGTAGGGAATTTCTTCAAGTCTATTTTTGATATGAAGAGCCTTCCTTAAACAAGTTTCCAATGCGATCATTTTTTATAAATCCGCCGTGCCATAGAGATTTAGGGGAATTATCCCCAACGACACCTGCTTTGTTCAGCTTTTTGGTACTTCGGGTGATAAAAACTTGCTTATAAAAGGGCCACAGCAAAAATTTTGTTGCATTATCTGAAATATCAGTCTGGGACCCCCCTTTCTGGCTGAACCCCCTTCTGAAAAAAAAAAATTTGAAAAGGTTTCAGCAGGATGTTGGTACTTTTAGATTTTTTGGGTTATTTGTAGCACAAGTAAAAAAAACAGAGTAATCTGATGGAATTTGTCAATTTTTGGGTTTAAAATTTTTGGTCAAGTGTAATTTACAACTTCACCTAAAATGGAGTGATATGAAAAAACTCTTTCAGGGGATTGGGGGTACCTGATATGACTACTCCCCAAATTAGTGACGAAAAATAAACGCCTTTTTTGTTTTTTTCAATTTGCGCCCGGGATCAGGGATTGTGTATATGAAAAAGTTTTTCCAGCTCCCCCACCTGTAACCTTACTGTGGGCGTTTTGACAATCGTTTTTTTAGCAATGATTTTTGGGGGATAAATTTTGGTGATGGTTTTTTTGGTAGTGAAGAATTATGATTCTTCTTGAATTTTATAATCTTTTCGAGTCGGAAAAAAGTCCTAAAAAATTTTATCTACGGTTTTTCTTTGGGATTTATTTGGGTTTTTCCCAAAATTTTAAATTTTCGTAGAGAAAAAATCTTCTGTATGTTTCCCCCAATTTAATGGGTTAAAAGCATTCTAATCAGGTTTTTTTCCCAAAATGATTTTAAAAACAAGCTGAAAATTTTAAAGAGTTTACCCAAAGATGAGTATTTAGCCCCTAAATGATATTTTGTTGTGTCTGCGATTTACACAATTATTTCTGTGGTTCAACAAACTGTTCTTTGGTAATGGGGCCTTTTTTGTGGGCAGTTTTTTCTAGAGACCCAGTTGGGCCCGTGGAGCCATAATTTTTTCCACAAATTTTTTTGAGTGGGACACCACGTGACAACTTCAGCGGGTTTCCCTTTGGTAGAGACGGGGAGAAAGAGAAAATCTTCGCTTCTATTATTTTGCTACCTGTTCTGTACTGACCAACTTACTTTTATTATTTTTTAAACCCTTTGAGAACGCTATTTTACCCCAGACCGGTTTTTAAAATAGTGAGATGACAAGTACTTTGTTGAGATAGACAGCAAATTTTGTCCCTACTGGGTGCTGTCAGTTCCAATTGGGTATTTCTGACCTTAAAGGGTGCTACCCGGGCCCTTTAAAGAAATTATTGTACTTCCTTCAGCATTAACATGTAAGCTACAGCGCCTACCTCTGTTGACGCATCACAGAACATGAAAGGGGAAAATTGTTTCCCCTTGACCTTTTGTTGAAAATTTTAAATTTGATGAGTTGTTTTAAACTCCTGGATTTTTTTCATCCCATGTTTGACTCTTTTCTAGGGAAAGTTACCCCACCCAATTTTGAGCTTCCTGCTCTTGAAAAGTTTTTCCCCTTTATGGTAATTGGTGAGGGAGCAATAGGGAAAAAACATTGTATCCCTTGAAGTAAACTACGTTTAGGAGTGTACTGCAGTTTATTGTTTATCCTTTTGAGCTCAAAGTATCTTCTGTGTGTTCCAAAAAAGCCCAGTTATTGTTGCAATCGGAAAAATTTAGTTGGGAAAATCTTCTTGAAATTTCCCTTTAAATTTTTTTTAAAATTAGTATCCACCCCTTGAGGCTTTTCGTTCTTTCTTTTCCCTTGTTAGCTTCTCTGTATAGGATTTCAAATCCTCCTCTTTTTTTCAAGTCCCTTGAAGATGGTCCCAAAAACTTTTTTTTAAATTTCTTTAAAGGGGACTTTCAGATTTTTCAAAGTGTATTTAGGTAGCTTCTAGAAAAAAGGGAGAGGATGTTGCCCAAAACAATACTGTTTTGAAAGATAAGTTTTCCCGGGATTGGGGATCATGGGGGATTTTCGGGCCCCAAAAATCGAGTATAATTTTATTATTTTTGTACTCCTACTTTTAAGAAAGCTTTGGAAATATCACGTTAGGCATAGGGGTTTTTGTGCGAAATTTATAAGCCGTCTCAAGCTTTAGTTAGTGGGGCCGGTCAAACAGTCATTAAGCTTGTACTCTTTTTGCACGTGCGCTGCAATTATTACAACACGTAGGGGTGGTTTCAAAATCTTTTTGCTACATGGTGGGGAAAAATGAGCTTTTGTCTTAACTTATCTTTCGACATTCCCCAAATGAATTTATTGTCCAACTGTTTTGTATGATTTATCATAGACAGTCAGTAGTCTGGATTTTTCCTGACTCATTAGGGTGGCTTTCTTTTGTACGACGCCATGCGATAATTGCTGGCGAGTGGTGGTTTTTAATTTCCATGGAAACCCTAACCAAAAATGCCACTTATATTTGACAGTGTCCAAATATTGGTTATAATCTGGACTCTTGTGGGCTTTTTGGTTTTTTTAATCATACTACGCATCAAATCCCACAATTATCAATGGGGTTTATTCATTTCTTCCATAAAAGATTTTTTTGCTGTGGGACGGATCAGGGTTTTTCTCGTAAATATACATTTTCCATGAATCAAATCAGCTTCTTTCCCCCCTTTTAGAGGGGAAAGGGACCCCATATCAGTGGCCCCCTGCTGTTTTTGCAAATGAAATCATTTTACTTTCTATATTTTGACAAAACGTGATAATAATCCTTTCCCAAAGATTAAAAACATTGGGCTAAAAGGTCCCCTGTATGTCGGACAGGGTAACTTTACCCTTTGCTGCTTTTTTGTGTGCAACTGTTTTTTTTTAATCCCCGGGTCTGCCAAAAACTTAGGGAAATTATCTACACCACAGTTTCTCTGTCTTTTTCCTGTTTTCCTAGACCAACAGTGATTTTGGCTAGGCTATGTTGTTTACCGAATTGGAAAAAAACCATTATTAAACTGTTTTTGGCAGGTTGTTTATTCATTTTTTGTAAACTGTTTTTAAAGAAGGCCCTTGTGAGCCTTGTAAATAATGTTAGAAGGTTTTGTGTAATTTATTAGATTAAATCAACTCACTTCGGGAGAGCGTTGTTTTTAAAATTATCTCCAATTTTAAACTGTTGCTTTTTGCTTTCCCGATTTTGGGAAGTCTTCTGCTGTTCAGCAAAATATTTGGGGATAATGGATGATGCTACCCTTGCATTTTTTAAAAACTTTTTCAGGGGGATTTACCCCCCTTGTTTCACCTAAAATTTTTATCCCTTTTTAGTGATGAACAGTTGTTTACGTGCCTCATTTATGTGTTTGAATACAAAACGGGCCCCTGTGTTCCATCACAAAATTCACATTTTGGAAATAGTTTATGTGCGACAGTTTGTTTCTTTGTTGTATTCACAGCTTTATAAATGCCCTATATGGGTTTCCCTTTGGGTTTGGGGATAGGATATCTTTTATAGATTAAGGTTTATTATCCCGAATTTTGGGATTTTTCATCTTGTTCTTTCTTGCATGCATGAAATATTGTTTGAAACCCTTTCTAATTTTTCCAAGTGAAATGCGTTTTATTGAACATATATTTAATTTTTTAGTTTTTTGGTGAAACTTTTCTTGTAAAATACCCCTGATAAACCAAAACATTGCTTTGGCAATTTAGCACCCAGAGACGAGAATTGTCTATTGATCTAAATGCCTGTAGTCTGAAAAACAATGTTTGGGGGGGCTTTAAGCTTGATATTAGACTGCATGTCTAACCCGCCCCTTTTCACATCAAAGTAATTGTCTGCTAAGAACGTAAGGCTATTGATAATTGCCCTTTTAACCCCGGGAAAAAAAATAATCAGTTCATAGGGTTTCCCTTACAAAAATTTAAGATAATTGAATTTTCAATCTCTCTATGTCAGTTCGTGGGAAATTTTCTTTGGATTGAAAACCCAAAAAGAATTTTCATAATTATGACTTGGAAAAATAGGTAAAGCAAAGTGGAAGCTTGGAATGGGCCTTTTTGTTTTTCGGTTAACAGGGTTTTTACCCCTGTTTCGTGGTCTCGGGACGAGTTTTTCGCAGATAGCCTGTTCCTGTCCCCCTTAATTGTTGATTTCTAAAGTACCAAAAAAATTTTTAATTCTCCTCAGAGGGTTAAATTTAAAAAATTTATTTTCTAAGTGTATAGTTGAACTAATTATTTTTAACGTTTTGTAAATAACAAATTTGCCTCAAGTCATCAAATTTTGTGTTTGTATCTTGAGTTAATCCTATACAGATGAAATTAGATTTTCTAATTTTGTATCTTATCTTAAAAATGAAACTGATTTTAAACAAGCCTTTTAATGGGTTTCTGAAAATTCGCACCACACTTGAGTTTTAAAAAAAAACTGTACTGCTATAAACACTGGTTTTGAAAAAGGAATAATCGAGTCAGACCAGACCCACAAGCTTAACCCCAGGGTCAATGCCATGAAAAAGGGACAGAGAAAATTTGGGGTGGGTTTATGGCTTTGGTTGCTGTGTCACCTGACAAAAGATGATTAATCGTAAATAACGTTATCACTTTATTCCTTACACATAAACTGAATTTACTTTCAATATATAAAGTCACTGTTTAAAAAAAATTTGAAAAATTACACTTTATATATTAGTTTCCTTTAAATAAGGTAATCTATAAAAAACAAACTTCAACAAATCTTGTATTTAAATTTTTGTCCCTTTAAACATTATAAACCTGGTAATAAATAGACAAACTGAACAAATAGGGTTGTTTTGTTGTCTTAGTCAGCACTTCTTTTGAGTTTGGGGCAGTGGATGCGGGTTCCATCCCCCGTTTTCTTGTGGGGAGCACCCGCTCCCCTTTTCTTTTGGGTGAAGTGGGGGGACGCCCGTTTTCTTTTCTGCCCTTCTCGGTTGGTCTGGAGGGACCATTTTAAAAATTGTAAAAACATAGTTTTTAAATTTTTTTTGAAGGATTGGCTCGTAGGTTTTTTTACCTGTAGTACAACATATTTGGACCACAGTGTGGCTTTATCCGTTTGAGCCGACCCAAAAAATTGAGAAAAGGCTTTAAAAACTAAATATAATTTTAAAATTTTTAAATATGGGAACACTTTTGCTGATAAAAGACAGCAAAAGTCAACAGCCCCCCCCTGCAGACAAGGTCTTGAAGTTTCATGATCATCTCTCAGGCTGGAATGATTATAAATTTTTAAATTATAAATTCCCCCAGGGGGTGTTATGTCAGCATATTTTATTTGATGGTGACAAATTACTTCTGTGGCTCAAAAGCCGACCCAACTGCCGCTATAAATGATTACAAATTTTGCGACTCAAGAATGCGCAGTCTCCCTACACAAAAAATTTGTAACCTACCTTTTTTGTTGGAGCTTTTGGGGTTCTCACACCTTCGACAGATATCGGGGACTTGATAGAGCTGAAGGTTGGTGTCCCCTCTTCTTTTGTCTAGGAATACCCACTGGACACTATGTTCCAAAGATTGGTCTTTATTGTTCTAAATTTTTCACTAAAGAAGCTGATCACACTTTTCTGTAAGTGTTTTTTTGTGTTTTGTGAGACACTTTGTTCGCACTAACGCCAGATCGTTTTTTGTTTGGTTTTCCCGCGTCAGTGTCACTCCAGAGATCAAAGTAATCAGAAAACGCCACAATGCCCCCCCCGCCACTTTCCCCCCCAAAAGGAAAAACTGACCTAGTCTTTTGCTTCCTTTCCACTTCCTCCATGAAGCAAAGCAGAATGTTTGATTCTTGCTGTCTTAAGCATGCAAAAAATCACTTCTCTACCATAGTAAAAAAGTGGGAGCGGGTTTTCCTTTAAATTTTCCTGCTAAAGGGAAGAGATTTCTGTCTCTTATTAAAATACACCTCAACACTGGACTGCAAGGAGCGGGGTCGCTTGACCCCTGCTATCGTACTGCACTGCGATCAATTCTAGTGTAGCATAAAAAGTATTTGCCCCTTCGAGGGGGTGGGCCTCTCGGGGGTGAAAGGGGCTGAAAAGGGCTGAAAGGGGGTGATACCCCCCCCTGGAGAAAAATTTTTCAACTACACCCCCGACACAACTCGTAGACCAGAAAAACAAGTGAGGTCTAGAGTTGACTGGGACAGAAAAATAAAAATTTTTACGACACACCCTTTGAAAATGTCGTAACCATGCCCCTTTAATAACATGCCAGCAGAGTTGCACAGAAAAACGAGAGTTCCAGTCACCAACTTAAATATTTTACCAAAAAAAACAGTCTACATGACACGAGCAGAGAAAAGTTCTCCAGACAGAGGAGAGGAGGGGAGCAGAGTTGCCTGAACTATGTTCAACCCGAGAAGAGAGGGAGGACTAAGGAACGTGCAGGTCACCCATCCATCTTCTACCCCTTTACACGTCCCAACAAACACTCGAACAAGAGTTTTTGGAGTTGGCAGTTTTTTTAAAATCGCTTGTAGTGTCAGTTAGGGGAGCTCTTTACATCCTATTTATAACAGTAGCTAATGCATAAAACATAGTAACATAACGATGGTATTTTTTATTTTCTATTAACGAAAAATATCTTAAAAAAATGAAAAAAATTTGATGAAAAAAATTACACAAATTGGTCAATTTTTTTCGGGCGCCCCGTTGACCCCCGGCGTTGAAAATTGCAAGTTTGGATGAATATTTCTCTAAGGAAATAAAAAGGAGAAAATGGAAGATAAAAAAAAATAGAAAATTTAGGAAAATACGTAAAAATGCCTCTTAGGGATGCTATATTAAAAATAATTTTTTTTAAAATGAGGAAGCTCTGTATTTAAATTTTTAAAAAATAAATAAACCCCCAAAATCAGTTATGAAAATAAAAGGGATTTAAAAGGAGAGAAAAAAATGATATTGAAGAACGTAGCAAACCAAAACATGTCCCCTCACCATCACCTTTACCTCACCTCTCCCCTCCCCTCCCCCTAAACCTCTCCCTCACCTCCCCCCTCACCTCCCCCCCCTCACTTATCCCCTCACCATCCCTCTCCCCCTTCCCCCCTTAAAAAACCCCCTCAAGAAAGTTAGTAAATTTAATTTGAAAAAATGGTTGAAAATTTTATGTTTGGGAGAGCAAATTTTATAAGTTAAAATTTTTTCTGTTGGTGAAGCTGGGAGAGTGAGACCGATTTATCAGAGTTGGGTAATATAACTCTTTGTTTTCAAGTTCCATTGGGAAAACGTTTTTAAATTTAAAACTTACTGTCCCTTTTTACCAATTTTCACAAATGTTCCTTTTGACAAAAAATGTTTAATAATATACCAGTGGGTGGTTTTTTAAAGCTAATCTTTTTAATTATACGAACCTTTGGTTTGGGTCCCGAAACCAGAAATTTTGCCCCTTTGGGTTCCCGAAAAAAAAAAAAATTTTGGGGAAAAAGCACGGGGTAAGAGAACCCCCTGGGTTCAGATACAAAAGTGTCTCGAAATTCAATTCATGACGCACTGGGTTTAAAATTTCGTCTTGTGATTTAGATAGTGACTTCTTAGAGTATTATTTTAAATTTTTATTTTATTTTTTTTTTATTATTAATTTTATTTATTATTATTATTTTTATTATTAATTTTTAAATTTGTATTGGGGGAAACGCTAAAACCATAGGGGTCATATAGCCCTAGGATGGGGGGAAGGGGGGGGTTTAAAGGGAAAACCCGACTCAATTCAGGGAACTGGAGCACAATCCAAATTCCTTTGATCAAAAAACCCCCACCATCGTTCCCCAAAGGGAAACCTTTTTCTGAGGGGAGGGAGTGTTAGAGGGCAGCAAGTGTCTGAACAGAAGAAGGGGTCACGGGCCGTAAGATGAAAATCTCAAGATTTTTGTTGGTTACTAAAGGAAAGGAAAATGGCACTTGCCAAAATGGTGAAAATTTGGAAATGTCATTGTCACCATGGAGATGACTTCCAGTGTTAGATGACTTTCCCCGTGTTTACATGACTTTTTCCCGGCGAATTTTCAGAGTTTTTATGCTTCCCGTGTAAAAATGACTTTCCCGTGTGGATGACTTCCAGTGTGAGATGACTTCCAGTGTGAGATGACTTCCATTGTGATATGACTTCAGTGTGAGATGACTTCCAGTGTGACATGACTTCCAGTGCGAATGACTTCCAGTGGTGATATGATTCCAGTGTGAGATGGGCTTCCAGTGTGAGATGACTTCCAGTGTGAGATGACTTCCATTTTGAGATGACTCCAGTGTGACATGACTTCCAGTGTGAGATGACTTCCAGTGTGAATGACTTCCATGTGAGATGACTTCCAGTGTGAGATGACTTCCAGTGTGAAATGACTTCCAGTGCGAGATGACTTCCAGTGTGATATGACTTCCAGTGTGAGATGACTTCCAGTGTGAAATGACTTCCAGTGTGAGATGACTTCCAGTGTGAGATGCCTTCCAGTGTGAGACGACTTCCAGTGTGAGATGATTTCCAGTGTGAGATGACTTCCAGTGTGAGATGATTTCCAGTGTGAGATGACTTCCGGTGTGAGATGCGTTCCAGTGTGAGATGACTTCCAGTGTGAAATGACTTCCAGTGCGAGATGACTTCCAGTGTGATATGACTTCCAGTGTTAGATGACTTCCAGTGTGAGACGACTTCCAGTGTGAGATGACTTCCAGTGTGAGATGACTTCCAGTGTGAGATGCCTCCCAGTGTGAGATGACTTCCAGTGTGAGATGATTTCCAGTATGAGATGACTTCCAGTGTGAGATGCCTTCCAGTGTGAGATGACTTCCAGAGTGAGATGACTTCCAGTGTGAGATGACTTCTAGTGTGAGATGCTTTCCAGTGTGAGATGCCTTCCAGTGTGAGATGATTTCCAGTGTGAGATGCCTTCCAGTGTGAGATGACTTCCAGTGTGAGATGACTTCCAGTGTGAGATGACTTCCAGTGTGAGATGCCTCCCAGTGTGAGATGCCTCCCAGTGTGAGATGACTTCCAGTGTGAGATGACTTCCAGTGTGAGATGCCTTCCAGCGTGAGATGCCTTCCAGTGTGAGATGACCTCCAGTGTGAGATGACTTCTAGTGTGAGATGACTTCCAGTGTGAGATGACTTCCAGTGTGAGATGACTTCCAGTGTGAGATGACTTCCAGTGTGAGATAACTTCCAGTATGAGATGACTTCCAGTGTGAGATGCCTTCCAGTGTGAGATGCCTTCCAGTGTGAGATGCCTTCCAGTGTGAGATGACTTCCAGTGCGAGATGCCTTCCAGTGTGAGATACCTTCCAGTGTGAGATGCCTCCCAGTGTGAGATGACTTCCAGTGTGAGATGCCTCCCAGTGTGAGATGACTTCCAGTGTGAGATGATTTCTAGTGTGAGATGACTTCCAGTTTGAGATGCCTTTCAGTGTGAGATGCCTTCCAGTGTGAGATGACTTCCAGAGTGAGATGACTTCCAGTGCGAGATGCCTTCCAGTGTGAGATACCTTTCAGTGTGAGATGCCTCCCAGTGTGAGATGACTTCCAGTGTGAGATGCCTCCCAGTGTGATATGACTTCCAGCGTGAGATGATTTCTAGTGTGAGATGACTTCCAGTTTGAGATGACTTTCAGTGTGAGATGCCTTCCAGTGTGAGATGACTTCCAGTGTGAGATGACTTCTAGTGTGAGATTACTTCCAGTGTGAGATGACTTCCAGTGTGAGATGACTTCCAGTGTGAGATGACTTCCAGTGTGAGATGACTTCCAGTGTTAGATGACTTCCAGTGTGATATGACTTCCAGTGTGAGATGACTTCCAGTATGAGATGCCTTCCAGTGAGAGATGCCTTCCAGTGTGAGATGACTTCCAGTGCGAGATGCCTTCCAGTGTGAGATGCCTTCCAGTGTGAGATGACTTCCAGTGTGAGATGACTTCCAGTGTGAGATGACTTCCAGTGTGAGATGACTTCCAGTGTGATATGACTTCCAGTGTGAGATGACTTCCAGTATGAGATGCCTTCCAGTGAGAGATGCCTTCCAGTGTGAGATGACTTCCAGTGCGAGATGCCTTCCAGTGTGAGATGCCTTCCAGTGTGAGATGACTTCCAGTGTGAGATGACTTCCAGTGTGAGATGACTTCCAGTGTGAGATGCCTTCCAGTGTGAGATGACTTCCAGTGTGAGTTGACTTGCAGTGTGAGATGATTTCCAGTGTGAGATGATTTACAGTGTGAGATGACTTCCAGTGTGAGATGCCTTCCAGTGTCAGATGACTTCTAGTGTGAGATGACTTCCAGTGTGAGATGATTTACAGTGTGAGATGACTTCCAGTGTGAGATGCCTTCCAGTGTCAGATGACTTCTAGTGTGAGATGACTTCCAGTGTGAGATGATTTACAGTGTGAGATGACTTCCAGTATGACATGCCTTCCAGTGTGAGATGAGTTCCAGTATGACATGCCTTCCAATGTGAGATGCCTTCAAGTGTGAGAAGCTTTCCAGTGTGAGATGACTTCCAGTGTGAGATGACTTCTAGTGTGAGATGACTTCAAGTGTGAGATGACTTCAAGCGTGAGATGACTTCCAGTGTGAGATGCCTTCCAGTGTTAAATGCCTTCCAGTGTGAGATGACTTCCAGAGTGGATTTGAAAGTGGAAATGTGGAGGAAAAAGTGAGATTCCAGAAGTGCAAAGGTTCAGGGCGGGAGAGACGTGCGCTTTTTCATTCATGTATGTTAACGGACGGATGATGATAATAATAATAATAATAATAATAATAATAATAATAATAATAATAAATAATAATATAATAATAATAATAATAATAATAATAATAATAATAAATAATTAAAATAATAATAATAATAATAATAATAATAATAATAATAATAATAATAATAATAATAATAATAATAATAATAATAATAATACCTTTCTTTCTATAAGTACATGTACAAGGTAAATAGGCCTAGATGTCATCAATGACATACTTCTATATAAAAAGCCACTTGTTATGCAGAACATTTCTCGCAAATCAGGTCAATTTTGTGCCAGGACGCGACCCACCTAAGTCGACTAACATCCAGGTACCGATTTCACAGACAGTTGAACATAGACAGCAGCTGTCTTAAGGAAACACGTCCTAGCGATTCCGCCATTACCAGGGATCGAATCACTGCCTTCAGTGTTTGAGCTGAATGCTCAAGCAATTGAGCTACGGGACGAGTCTCTAAACTGATATACAGTTACGAACATGAGAATATTGCCATTCGTGAAAATGATGTGGTAACAAACGGGAGAAAAACTCGTTTCTGGATTCGTTTGCGACCACGAGCAGTATGAAAATGATTCTATAGACCTTGATGGAGTGAACGACGCGAGGGACACGCTACTGTGTGTGAGCGAGGGACACGCCACTGTGTGTGTGAGGGACACGCCACTGTGTGAGCGAGGGACACGCCACTGTGTGAGCGAGGGACACGCCACTGTGTGTGTGAGGGACACGCCACTGTGTGTGTGAGGGACACGCCACTGTGTGTGTGAGGGACACGCCACTGTGTGAGCGAGGGACATGCTACTGTGTGTTAGCGAGGGACACGCCACTGTGTGTGTGAGGGACACGCCACTGTGTGAGCGAGGGACACGCCACTGTGTGTGTGAGGGACACGCCACTGTGTGTTAGTGAGGGACACGCCACTGTGTGTGTGAGGGACACGCCACTGTGTGAGCGAGGGACACGCCACTGTGTGTGTGAGGGACACGCCACTGTGTGTGTGAGGGACACGCCACTGTGTGTGTGAGGGACACGCCACTGTGTGAGCGAGGGACACGCCACTGTGTGTGTGAGGGACACGCCACTGTGTGTGTGAGGGACACGCCACTGTGTGAGCGAGGGACACGCCACTGTGTGTGTGAGGGACACGCCACTGTGTGTGTGAGGGACACGCCACTGTGTGTGTGAGGGACACGCCACTGTGTGAGCGAGGGACACGCCACTGTGTGGTGTGAGGGGGCACGCCATGTGTGTGTGAGGGGCACGCCACTGTGTGAGCGAGGGGACACGCCACTGTGTGTGTGAGGGACACGCCACTGTGTGTGTGAGGGACACGCCACTGTGTGTGTGAGGGACACGCCACTGTGTGAGCGAGGGACACGCCACTGTGTGTGTGAGGGACACGCCACTGTGTGTGTGAGGGACACGCCACCCCGTGTGGGGCGAGGGGAACACGCCACTGTGTGTGTGAGGGACACGCCACTGTGTGTGGGGAGGGACACGCCACTGTGTGAGTGAGGGACACGCCCCCTGTGTGAGGGGAGGGACACGCCACTGTGTTTTTGTGAGGGACACGCACTGTGTGTGTGAGGGACACGCCACTGTGTGTGTGAGGGACACGCCACTGTGTGAGCGAGGGACACGCCACTGTGTGAGCGAGGGACACGCCACTGTGTGTGTGAGGGACACGCCACGTGTGTGTGAGGGACCCCGCCACTGTGTGAGCGAGGGAAAATGCTACTGTGTGTTAGCGAGGGACACGCCACTGTGTGTGTGAGGGACACGCCACTGTGTGAGCGAGGGACATGCTACTGTGTGTTAGCGAGGGACACGCTACTGTGTGTTAGCGAGGGACACGCCACTGTGTGTGTGAGGGACACGCCACTGTGTGAGCGAGGGACCCTGCTACTGTGTGTTAGCGAGGGACACGCTACTGTGTGTTAGCGAGGGACACGCCACTGTGTGAGCGAGGGACACGCCACTCTGTGTGAGCGAGGGACACACCACTGTGTGTGAGCGAGTGACACGCCACTGTGTGAGCGAGGGACACGCTACTGTGTGAGCGAGGGACACACCACTGTGTGAGCGTGTGAGCGAGTGACACACCACTGTGTGAGAGAGGGACACACCACTGTGTGAGAGAGGGGAACACACCACTGTGAGTGAGCGAGGGACACGCCACTGTGTGAGAGAGGGACACACCACTGTGTGAGAGAGGGACACACCACTGTGAGTGAGCGAGGGACACGCCACTGTGTGAGAGAGGGACACACCACTGTGAGTGAGCGAGTGACACCCACTGTGTGAGAGAGGGACCCCACCACTGTGTTGAAGGGACAAAGCCATTGGTGTGAGGAAGGGACACGCCACTGTGTATGAGCGAGGGACACGCCACTGTTTGAAGCGAGGGACACACCACTGTGTGTGGGGCGAGGGACAACGCCACTGTGTATGAGCGAGGGACACGCCACTGTTTGAGCGAGGGACACACCACTGTGTGTGAGCGAGGGACACGCCACTGTTTGAGCGAGGGACACACCACTGTGTGTGAGCGAGGGACACGCCACTGTGTATGAGCGAGGGACACGCCACTGTGTGTGAGCGAGGGACACGCCTCTGTGTGTGAGCGAGGGACACGCCACTGTGTATGAGCGAGGGACACGCCTCTGTGTGTGAGCGAGGGACACACCACTGTGGGTGAACGAGAGACACGCCACTGTGTGTGAGTGAGGGACACTCCAATGTGTATGAGCGAGGGACACGCCACTGTGTGTGAGCGAGGGACACGCCACTGTGTATGAGCGAGGGACACGCCTCTGTGTGTGAGCGAGGGACACGCCTCTGTTTTGTGAGCGAGGGACACGCCACTGTGTAAAGAGCGAGGGGCACGCCTCTGTGTTGAGCGGGGACACGCCACTGTGTTGAGCGAGGGACACGCCACTGTGGGGAAAAAGGGGGAAAACCCCAAATGTTTTGGGGGACGAGGGAAACCCCACTTTGGTGAGGGGGGGACTCACCCACTGTTTTTGGGGAAAGGGCACCCCACTGTGGGGTGAGGGGGGGCATACCACTGTGTATAGCGGGGGACCCCCAACTGGGGGTAAACAAAAGGGGAAAGCCACTGTGGGGAGCGAGGGGCAACCCACTGTGGGGAGCGAGGGACCCCCACTGTGGGGAGAAGGGACAGCCAATTTTGGGGGGGGAAAGATTTTAAAAACGCCCCAAATTTAAAAAGCAACTGTGTCGAAAGGGGCCCTTTTAACAACCACCCCATTGTGTTACGGGTTTTTGTAAAAGGGGCAGCCAGTTTTGGGGCCAATGGTTTTAAAAGGGGAAAATTTTTAAAAGGGGAAAATTGTGCTTAAAAGGGAATTTTAAAAAGGGGAACCCCCACTTTGGAGAAAAAAAATTTTAAAAATAAGTTGTTTTGGGGATTCAAAAAAATTTTAAAAGGAATAATTTTGGGGGGAAAATCACCCTTTTAAAAAAGGGAATTGTGTTGAAAGGGCACATCCCCTTTTTATGGGGGTTTTAAACTTGGTTTAAAGGGGAAATTTTAAAATGGTTGTGTAGGGAAGGGGGCCAAACCATTGTTAGGGGGCTCAACTGGTTTTAAAGGGGGAGGAAAAGCCCCACTTTAGAATTTCAAAAAACGGTTTTTTAAAAGAAAGTTTGCCCCCTTGAAAATAAAAAAAAATCCCCCTTTAAGTCCATTTCTTTTTTAACAAGAAACCTTGAAAAAAGTTTCAGGAACAAAAAATTAATTAGGCATAAGAAAAAGGGGCCCCAACGGGAAAAATTAAAAAAAAAAAAATTTTAATTTAATTTTCGGGGAATCTTAAAAAAAAGGAAAAAAAAAAAAATTCCCCCGAACGGTGGGAAAAGAAAAACATTTTTTCAAAATTTTAAAAGTTGGTCAAAAAGTTAAAAAGTAAGGTTGAGTTGAAAGGGTGTCTAAGAGTTCAAACCTAAATAAACCTCAAAATTTTTAAAAACAATACAAATTTTCCTTGAAAGGGTCTCACAAAAACCTTTTTCCCAAACTTGAACAGAACGATTTCCCGGGAACAATAAAAACCCTTAAAATTGCTAATGCCCCAACACCAAGGGTTTAACCAACTGAAACGTCAGGAAAAAGGGTAACCCCCCCTCGACACTAAGTAGTAACAGGCTGCTCCCAAAAGTAAAACCTCCCAAAAACGAAAATTAGCGAAAAATTCCAGATTGCCCATCAAGATTTTGAACAATTGGGGCCAAAATTTTTACGACCCCAACCTATTCAAAAAGTCTAAGCTAAAATAATAAATTTAAAAACCATAATTTTTTTAAAATGCTATAAATTCCCAAAAATAAACAATAAAAAAAATTTTTAAAAGGTGGGGATTTACATTTTTTCAATATAACCAAACTTTAAAGTATAATTTACCCTTAGGGGGTTTGCAACAAAAACAGGGAAGCCTGGGGCTTTGTTGAAAAAAGGGGCCACCAAAAAATGTAAAAGGGAAAACGTTTTTGGGAAAACAAACTTGTTGAGAAAAAAGGCCCCCTGGTTAAAAAAAGCAAACCAAAAATTAAAAGCAAAACAATTTTCCAAAATATGTTAATTTAAAAGGGAAAACCCATTTAAAAAAACCAAACAAAAAAACTTGTAACAGGACCCCCTTTTAAGGGTTTGAACAGACTGGGGACAGCCTCCCACTTTTTGGAGGGGGGGCCACCCCATTTGTGTGAGGGGGGAACCTTCCACTTTTTGTGGCGAGGGGCACCCACGGGTGTGAGGGGGGGAACACGCCACTGTGGGGTGAGCTGGGGCCCACACCACGGGTGTAGCGAGGGTGCCACTTGGTGGGGAAAAAGGAAACACCCATATTTTGGAGGAGGGGGACACCCCTGTGTGAGAGCGAGGGACCCGCCAAGTTGTGGAGCGATTTTTGGGAACCCCACTGTGTTTGAGCGAGGGCCCCCCACTGTGTTTAAAAGGGAGGGACACCCCATTTTGTGGTGAGCGAGGAAGACACCTTGTTGAACCCAGGGAAAACCCCAAAAAGATGGTTTTGACCCGGGGGAACACCCCAAAATTTTGTGTGGAGCGGGGGCACGCCACTTGTGTGAGCGAGGGGAAAAACCCCCACTGTGTGGGCAAGGGAAAAAGGGCCACTTAAAAAGCGAGGGACACCCCCACTGTGTGAGACGGGGAAACACCCCCAACTGTGTGTAAACGAGGGACCCCAACGGGGGTTGAGGAGGGACACCCCACTGTGTGAAAGCGGGGGGACACCCCATTTGGGGGTTTGAGGAAAAAAACACGAAACTGTTGGTTACCCAAGGAAA
Organism: Cherax quadricarinatus; assembly: GCF_026875155.1. Lineage (NCBI taxonomy): Eukaryota > Metazoa > Arthropoda > Malacostraca > Decapoda > Parastacidae > Cherax > Cherax quadricarinatus. The sequence goes on along the minus strand of NC_069470.1, from coordinate 20,064,426 downwards.
ACCCATTGTTTTTGACCCGGGGGGCACCAAACCCGGTGTATTAGCGGGGGAAACACGCCCTTTTGGGGTTTGAGCGAGAGAAAACTCCACGTGTGGAGCAAGGGACCCCCCCGGGAAAAGGTAGGGCCACGCCACTGGGGAGCGAGGGACAGCCACTGTGGGGAAAAGCGAAAACCCCCAACTTTGTGTGAGGAGGGACACGCCACTTGGGTGGGCAAGGGAAAACCCAAACTTTTGTGGGGAGGGAAACCAAAAATGTGTTGAGCGGGGGGGAACACGCCTCTGTTTTGAGCGAGGGGCACGCCCACTGTGTAAAAAGCAAGGGGCCCCTCCCTGGGGGTGGGGAAGGGAACGCCCTGTGGGAGGGACACCCACTGTAAAAGAGCAAAAGGACACGCCCTCGGGGAGCGAGGGAAAACACCCACTGTGTGGAGGCAAAAACACCCCCACTTGGGGTGTAAAGGAGGCCCAACCCCAACTGGGGGAGCAAGGGGAAAACCCAAACATTATTAAAGGGGGGAACCCCCACGGGTTGTGAGCGGGGGAACAGGGGCCCCATTTTGTTGGGGGTGAGCGAGGGACACGCCACTGTGTTGACCCAAGGGCACCCATGTGCATGGGGCGGGGGAACACGCCCTCAATGAGCGAGGGAAAAACCCCACTGTGTGGGGCGAAAACACACCCACTGTTTGGGGAGGCAAATTTAACCCCAAACTGTGGGGACCAAAGGGACACCCACGGGTGTAAGGAGGGAAAACCAAAACCTGGGAGAGGGGCCCGGGGCCCTGGTTTAAAGGGAGGCCCAACCCACTGTTGAAAAGGGAAAAACACCCTTTGTTTTGGGGGCGGGGGGAACACTCCCCCGGTGATGAGTGGGCCCCGAACATTGTTGAAGCGAGGGACCCGCCCAACGGTTTGGGAGGGTTGTTTTGTTTTGGGTGGGGTCCCCGGTTTTGTGGGGTTTAAAAAGGGGTGGTTTTTTTTTTGGTTTTTGGGGGAAAAATTTTGTGTGGGGAGGGGAAAGTTGTGTTTTTTTGGGGGGCAAACTTTTTGGGGGCCCTTTGGTTTAGGGGGAAAATGGGGTTGGGGGGGGGTTTTTTGTGGGCGTGGTTGTTTTTTGAGAGCGGGGGACACCCCAAAACTGTGTGTGAGAAAGGGGGGACACGCCCACTGGTGAAGGGGACAAAAACACACCCATGTTAGAAGGGGACACGAAAATTTTTGAGGGGGAATTGGGGAACGCCACTGTTTTAAGAGCGGGGGAAAAACCCCCGGGTGGGGAGGGACACCCCCACTGTGGGGAGAGAGAAGGAAAAACCCCAAACTGGGTGAGCGAGGGAAAACCGGCCACTGGGGGTGTAAAGCGACTGACCCCACTACTGTTTGTGAGGGGGAAAGGACATCCACTTGTGTGGCGAGGGAACCCCAAAAACTGTGGTGTGGGGAGAGGGACAGGGCCATTTGCGTGTTAAGCGGGGGACCCCGAAAACTGTATGTGGGGAAAATGGGGGGGACACGACACTGTGTGTGAGCTGGGAACCCCACGTGGGGTGAGCTAGGGAAAACGCCAAGTTGTGAGCAAAGGGCACTCCACTGTGTTTGAGCTAGAGAATCCCCCAACTGTGTGTAAAGCGGGGACACACGACTGCCCTGTAAAGCGATGGGGGGACCCCCAAACTTTTGTGTGAGCGAGGGAAACGACACTGTGGGGTGAGCGGGGGACACGCCACTGTGTGTAAAACGAGAGACACCCACCGTGAGCGAGGGACACGCCACTGTTTTTGTGGCGAGGGAAAACGCTATTCTGGGTAAAGCAAAGAAACACCCCCCACGTGTGTGGGCCCAAAATGGACACTGTTTCTGTGTTGAGCGGGGACACCAACTGTGACGAGGGACCCCGCAACGTTTTGAGAGCGAGAGTTACCCCACTCGTGTGGACCCAAGGGAAAAAGCATTGTGTGAAGCGAGGGAAAAACGCCACTGTGTGTAAAAGCGAAAAAGACACGCTACTGTGTGTTAGCGAGGGGGACTGCCACTGTGTGGGGAGCGACGAACAAAAAATGTGTGGAGAGGGGGCCCATGCCACTGTTTTGTGAGCGAGGGCCCCCACCCTGTGTGTGGGGGCGGGGACACCCCACCCCCTGTGAGCGAGGGGTACGAAACCCTTACTCCCCCAAATTTTATCACCAATTTTTTTGGTTTGCGGGGGTTTCAGTCACACTCCGGCCCCTCTTCGTTTTTGTTTGGGCTATTTGGGTTTTCCTTCTCCCCCTCCCCCATGAGCCTATCAAACCTCCCCTTTTAAAAACTATGGGTTTTTTCCTGCCTCCCCCAAAACACTTTCTAGGCTATTCCATGGCCCTGACTACCTATGACTAAGAAATACCCTAACTTTCCCTTTGATTCATCTGATTTTTTAAACTTCCAATTGTGACCTCTTGTTTTTTGGCCCCATCCGGGAACTTTCCCGCTTTGCCCCTCCTTTTCCGCGCAAGTATTTTATTGTCGTTATCATGTTCCCTAAACCCCTCCTGGCCTTCCAGTGTCGCAGGCCAAATTTCCCCTAAACCTTTTTCTTCATGGGAAAATCCCCGTAGCTCGGGGGACTATTTCCTTGTTGAAAACCCTTTTTCCCCATTTTCCCTCTTTTTTCCCTTGACTTTGTTTAACTAGGTGTGGATTCCCCCAAAATGGGGCTGCATTACCCGATGGGCCTGACGTAGATGGTGTACAGAGTCTTAAAAAAAAAATCCTTACTGAGGGGGGATCGGGGAAAAGCTATCCCTAGGTTTGGCCCCGGGCCCGGGATGCTGCAGCATTTTCTTTATTGATGTTTCGCCCCCCAGGGAAAATTTCTTTTGGGGTTAACCCCCCCCCAAATTTTTTTCCCTTTTGGGAGGTTTGGGAAACTTTGGCCAAACTAAACTATATTGGTTTTGGGGGGTCTTTTTTGCCCTTCCCCCCAAACTTCTTTTCTTTTCAAATTTTTCCCGGGTTTTAAAATTTTAGGAGCCAGTTTGTGGGCCAGGGTTGTAGCCTGTCCAAAATCTCTTTTTAGTCCTGCCCCCTCCCGTTCCGGGTTTGATTTTTCTCATTTAAATTCACCTCGGGCCCGCAAAAAAAGGAACTTCTGAAAATCTTATCCCCTTTCCCTTATGCGTTTTACGTTTAAACCCAAAAACAGCACGGTCCTAGGACTGACCCCCTTGTGGGAAACCCCCCGGGTTGTTTACAGGGGGCCCACCCCTGGGCACCTGTCGAACCCCTGACTCGTTGTTTCCTCCCTGTCAATTTCTTGAAACCCTTGCAGTTCCTTTTTCCCGTTTTTGTGTGCCTGGGCCTCTAGCTTTGCAGTAACCTCTTGTTGGGGGCTGTTGTCAAAGCCTTCTTGCAGTCCAAAAAATACGGGAGTCGATCCACCCCCTCTCTTTGTCTTTCTTCTGTCACCTTGTCATTAAAAACCCCTAGTAGGTTTGTGCACAGGAAATTTTTCCTTTCCCCGAAAACCGTGCTGGGTTTTCAATTATACATTGTTTCTTTTTCCCGGTGCCCCACCACTTCCTTTCCTTTTTGATTTTTCCCATGACCTTGCATACTATACACGTTAGAGATACAGGTCTGTAGTTTAGTGGGCCCCTTTTTCTGTCCCCCCCTTTTTAAAAAAATTTGGGGCCCACATTTGCCATTTTCCCTCCTCAGGGAGTTTTCCCAGTTTCAAAGATGTGTTTTAAGGGTCTTTGTTAATGCTCAACCAAAAATCTCTGCTCCTCTTTAAGGACCCCTGGAAAGAAAGTTTTCTGGTTCCCCCCCGCCTTTGAGGTGTAAAGGTTTGCAAAAGCACTTCTTCACCCTCCTTGGGTTTTATGTACCTCAACCACACTTTGCAGGTGTGGGCCCCCCTGTTTTTGATTTTTGGAAATCCTATGGTTTTTCCCCTTAAATACCCCCTTTTAAAAAATTTCGTTGAGCTCCCCGACATACCACGGTCGTTTTTTGGAATTCCCCATCACCCTTTTTTCAGTTTTGAAATTAAACCGGTCCTTGACTGTTTTTTTTCCTCCCGGATGTGGCTGTACAACGCTTTCGGGGTCAGTCTTTACTTTTTGAAAGCTATTTATTTTCATATTGTCTCTGACCTCCCTTCTTATCCGTCATATTCGTTTTCTGGTCTTTCGGCTTTATTTTTTTTTTTCCTGGTTTCTGTCTTCTGTACCTTTTTTTTCTCATTTCAAACCCATTTTTGCCTCCCCCACCTTTGGGGTGGGAAACCCCCGGGCTCGTTCTGTTCTTTCCCCTTTTTTTTCTTTTCCCTTGGGGGAAAAAAACCTTTTCCTTTTGCCCCTTGCATTTTGTTTTTAAAATGTCCATCATTTCTTGTTTTCCGGTTTTCCCCTTTTAGTTTTCCCCCTTTCCCCCTGAATTTCTTGAAGGAGTTCCTCCCTGCCTGAGTAGTTCCCCCTTTTGTAGGTTTTTGGGTTTTTTCCCCCCCCCTATTCCCCTTTCTCTCTCCACTTGGGGCTCAACTTAAAGTAATTTGAAGCACAGAACCACATTTATCCAAATAGCTCCCAGGGGCCTTTCCATAACCCTGATACCCTCGATGTCCGAACTACTCCTGGATAAAACAAGGTCCCAAACCTTTCTGGGTTTCATCCTCTCTTCTCTCGGGGAGTGTCTCTAACATGTTGAAAGATGAGGGGTTTTTCCCCGTACCACATTCCCCTCATCTTGGCTCTCCATGTTTTGGGGGCCCCCATGGGGCTCCAGGTTTTCCCCGCAATTTCCTTGTGATTGAATAAACCCCTAAAATAGAACTTTGGTCCCCCCCTGTGTTTCTCTCCTCCAAAACCTCGGCAGTGTGTTGAATCTTTTCGCTGTTGCTTTTAACGGGATTTTCTCTTGGCCTCCCCAGTTCTGTGGGGGGGTTGTACATTACTGCAATTTTCACCCCTTTTGTCCCTCAGACCCGGATTGTTCCCACTAAGTTGTCCCTTTTTGCCCCTGCCCCCCCATTCCTTCCCTTTTCTCAAAACCCCCCTGGTTTTTAATGAAGGGAGTTTCAACTCCTTTCCCCCCCCTTTTTCCTCCCTCCGTTTTCCCCGAAAAATTTGATATCCGGTGGAAAAAATTGAAAAACTGGGTTTTTTTTTATTCTGGTGAGTTTTTGTTTTTGTGAAAGGGGTATTATGTCTGGGGATGTCTTTTTTGTTCTTCGTGCCAACCCCCTCAACTTGTTTGGGTTTTTTCCATTGCATTTGTATACCAAAACCCTTTAACTTCTTTTTTTAAGAAATGAGTCCCGGGAAGTAAAATTTTGGGGTTTGGGGGAAATGGGAGACCTTTTGGGAAGGAAATATGGGTTTGTTGCTGTGGGGGGGAAGGGTTTTTTCAATGTAGTGGGGGGGGCATTGGGGGGTGGCATGGGTGTTTTGATTTTTGAGGTTTGGTTGCAAAGGGGTTGACCTGGTTGGGAGGCTTTTTATAGAAAGTTGGGAGGGAGGGGCTGTATTAGATCTTCTTCCCTCGGGCTGGATTTCCTGTTTTTGTCCCTTCTCCATCCCCTCCCCCTTTTTCCCCCTTTCGCCCCTTTTTTACCATCTCTTTCAGTTTCTTCCCCTTTTTTTCTTGTTTTTCTGTTTGCGGGGCGGGGATACACCCCCCTGAAAAGCCCCGGGCATGTCCCTTAATCGGGGCTTTTCTCCCCCGCCCGTATCCTTGGGTCCGAGTTTTCTTCTGCCTTGAAGGCCCCTTTTCACTTGGGCCGGGTTTTTTTTTTTTTACAAACCCCCCTATTCTCCCCAAAAAAATTTTAAACTGGGTCTTTTCTCTTCTCCTCTTGTTTTTATTTATGCCTTTTTAAATTTCTTTTTTTTCCCCCTTTTTTCTTTTCTTTCTTATGTTTCCCCCTTCGACTTTCCCGGACCCATAAAACCAAAAACTGACCTCAAACCCCTTTATCTCCCCCTGCATATCCCGTGTATCCCCTCATTTAAAATTTTGGGTTTCCCCCCACGCAGCTTTCCTTTCATCAGTTTTTACTGGGTAATGTTACTTGGGCTTCAGTTGGGGCCCGTCATTTTCCCCTTTTCGGCTTTCCTTTGGGGTCTTATTTTTGGGCTGTTAGGGCCCCCACATAAAGCTTTGCTCTTTCTTTGGGTAAAAAGTCCCTCTGATAAAAAATTCCATCAGTTGTTTCCCCCTTCCCCTTTTCCCCACGTCCCCTTAATTTTTGGCTGGGTAAACATCTCTGATGTCAATCCCAAAAAGTTTTTTTGTTCTTTATGGGTGTTTTTTGATTTTTCAGGGTTCCCCTTCTTAAAATTTTGTAACCTAAACTTCTGCTGTTTTGGGCATGCACCTCCCACTTCCCCGCTTTCCCTATCTATCCCCTTTCCCTTCCCCATGCTAAGCTTTTAGTTTCTTTTTCCCCCTTTATGAACCCTTTTTTTTTTAGCTCTGCTGCCCAAAATTTTTTTTCAAATTTTTCCCCCTCCTGTCCCTTGGTTTTCTTGTTTTCTCTTTTGGCAACCCCATTTTTGTTTTAAACCCGATTGCCTCAGAGTGGGAAACCTTTTGTATTTTTGTATGTTAGGGTTTTAATTTTGTTGGTCAGATTTTGGGGGGGGGGGGAAGTAGTGGAGGAACCCGTGGCTATTTGGGGGCTGAAATGGGGAGGGGGGGGGAGGGTTTGGGGGTGGGAAAGGGGGAGGGGAGGGTGATCGAGGGAGGTTATGGGGTCAGGGGGAAATAGGAGTTTTCGGTGGGGAGGGGGAGTGGTGGGGTGTCTGGATTTTGTGTGTGGTTTTGTGTGGGGGTGTGTGTGTGTGTGTTTTAGGGGTGTGTTGGTTGTGTGTGGTGGTTTTGTGTGGTGTGTGTGAGTGTTTTTTTGTGTTGGGAATTGTGTGTGGAATTAGTGTGGGTTTATTATGTACTGAAAGGTAGGTGGGTTTTGCTTTAAGGTAAGTCTATGGTCCCTTTGGGTGGGCCCCCCCCTTTTTTGTGACCTGACCAACCTCCTGGGATTTAAAAACCCCACTTACAGTGTGTGGTGCTGTGTGTGGTGTGTTTGTGTTTTGGTGTGTGTTGTGTGTGTGTGTGTGTTTTGTGTGTGTGTGTGTGTGGGGTGTGTTTTGTGTGTGTGTTGGTGGTATGTTTGGGGGTGTGAAAGTGTGTGGTGTGTGGGGGGGGTGTATATGGGTGTTGTGTGTGTGTTGTTTTGTGTGTGTGTGTGTGTTTTTGTGTTTGAAACTAGTGACACGGGCAAATGTGGGTTGGGGTAAAGGACACCCCCACTGTGTGTGAGGAGGGCACCCCGGGCGTGTGGGAGCGAGGGGGCCCGCCACTGTGTGTGAGGGTAGGGACACGCCCCCTGAGGGTGAGCTAGGGGGCACGCCACTGTGTGTGAGCGAGGGACACACGACTGTGTGTGAGCGAGGGACACGCCACTGTGTGTGAGCGAGGGACACACGACTGTGTGTGAGCGAGGGACACGCCACTGTGTGTGAGCGAGGGACACACCACTGTATGAGAGCGAGGGACACGCCACTGTGTGTGAGCGAGAGACACGCTACTGTGTGTTAGCGAGAGACACGCCACTGTGTGTGAGCGAGGGACACGACACTGTGTATGAGCGAGGGGCACGACACTGTGTGAGAGCGAGAGACACGCCACTGTGAGCGAGGGACACGCCACTGTGTGTGAGCGAGGGACACGCTACTCTGTGTGAGCGAGAGACACGCCACTGTGTGTGAGCCAGGGACACTGCACTGTGAGTGAGCGAGGGACACGCCACTGTGAGCAAGGGACACGCAACTGTGTGAGAGCGAGAGATACGCCACTGTGTGAGAGCAAGGGACAAGCAACTGTGTGAGAGCGATGGACACGCCACTGTGTGTGAGCGAGGGACACGCCACTGTGTTAGAGCTAGGGACACGCCACTGTGTGTGAGCGAGGGACACGCCACTGTGTGAGAGCCAGGGACACGCCACTGTGTGTGAGCGAGGGACACGCCACTGTGTGAGAGCGAGGGACACGCCACTGTGTGAGAGAGGGACACGCCACTGTGTGAAAGCGAGGGACACGTCACTGTGTGAAAGGGGGACACGGCACTTTGTGAGAGCGAGGGACACGCCACTGTGTGAGAGCGAGATACACGCCACTGTGTGAGAGAGGGACACGCCACTGTGTGAAAGCGAGGGACACGCCACTGTGTGAGAGAGGGACACGCCACTGTGTGAAAGCGAGGGACACGCCACTGTGTGAGAGAGGGACTCGCAACTTTGTGAGAGCGAGGGACACGCCACTATGTGAGAGAGGGAGCGAGGGACACGCCACTATGTGAGAGAGGGACACGCCACTGAACAACATGAAACTCAACATGATACTCAGCAACATGATACTCAACAACATGATACTCAACAATATGATACTCAACAACATGAAACTCAACATGATACTCAACAACATGAAACTCAACATGATACTCAGCAACATGATACTCAGCAACATCATACTCAACAACATGAAACTCAACATGATACTCAACAACATGAAACTCAACATGATACTCAACAACATGAAACTCAGCATGATACTCAGCAACATGATTCTCAGCAACATGATACTCAACAACATGATACTCAACAACATGATACTCAACAACATGATACTCAGCAACATGATACTCAACAACATGATACTCAACAACATGATACTCAACATGATACTCAGCAACATGATACTCAACAACATGATACTCAACAACATGATACTCAACAACATGATACTCAACAACATGATACTCAGCAACATGATACTCAGCAACATGATACTCAACAGCATGATACTCAACAACATGATACTCAACAACATGATACTCAACAACATGATACTCAACAGCATGATACTCAACAACATGATACTCAACAACATGATACTCAACAACATGATACTCAACATGATACTCAACAACATGATACTAAACAACATGATACTCAACATGATACTCAACAACATGATACTAAACAACATGATACTCAACATCATGATACTCAACAACACGATACTCAACATGATACTCAACATGACACTCAACATAATACTCAACAGCATGAAATTCAACAACATGATACTCAACAACATGATACTCAACAACATGATACTCAACAACAAATTTATGGAATCAATAATTGCCGAGGCAGTTCGTAGCCTCCTTGAAAAGCATAAATTAATCAACGAATCTCAGCATGGTTTTACAAAGGGGCGTTCCTGCCTTACGAATTTGTTAACTTTTTTCACTAAGGTATTTGAGGAGGTAGATCATGGTAATGAATATGATATTGTGTACATGGACTTCAGTAAGGCTTTTGACAGGGTCCCACATCAGAGACTATTGAGGAAAATTAAGGCTCAAGGAATAGGAGGAGAAATTTTTTCCTGGATAGAGGCATGTTGCCAAATAGGCAGCAGAGAGTTTGCATAAATGGGGAGAAATCAGAGTGGGGAAGCGTCACGAGCGGTGTTCCACAGGGGTCAGTGTTGGGCCCCCTGCTGTTCATAATATACATAAACGACATAGATGAGGGCATAAAGAGCGACATCAGCAAGTTTGCCGATGACACCAAAATAGGCCGTCGAATTCATTCTGACGAGGACATTCGAGCACTCCAGGAAGATTTGAATAGACTGATGCAGTGGTCGGAGAAAGTGGCAGATGCATTTTAAATATAGAAAAATTGCAAAGTTCTAAATGTTGGACAGGACAATAACCATGCCACATATAAACTAAATAATGTAGATCTTAATATTACGGATTGCGAAAAAGATTTAGGAGTTCTGGTTAGCAGTAATCTGAAACCAAGACAACAGTGCATAAGTGTTCGCAATAAAGCTAACAGAATCCTTGGCTTTATATCAAGAAGCATAAATAATAGGAGTCCTCAGGTTGTTCTTCAACACTATACATCCTTGGTTAGGCCTCATTTGGATTATGCTGCACAGTTTTGATCACCGTATTACAGAATGGATATAAATGCTCTGGAAAATGTACAAAGGAGGATGACAAAGTTGATCCCAATGTATCAGAAACCTTCCTTATGAGGAAGGACTAAGGGCCCTGAATCTTCACTCTCTAGAAAGGACGTAGAATTAGGGGGGATATGATTGAGGTGTATAAATGGAAGACAGGAATAAATAAAGGGGATGTAAATAGTGTGCTGAAAATATCTAGCATAGACAGGACTCGCAGCAATGGATTTAAGTTAGAAAAATTCAGATTCAGGAAGGATATAGGAAAGTACTGGTTTGGTAATAGAGTTGTGGATGAGTGGAACAAACTCCCAAGTACAGTTATAGAGGCCAGAATGTTGTGTAGCTTTAAAAATAGGTTGGATAAATACATGAGTGGGTGTGGGTGGGTGTGAGTTGGACCTGATTAGCTTGTGCTACCAGGACGGTTGCCGTGTTCCTCCCTTAAGTCAAGGTGACCTGACCTGACTAGGTTGGGTGCATTGGCTTAAGCCGGTAGGAGACTTGGACCTGCCTCGCATGGGCCAGTAGGCCTTCTGCAGTGTTCCTTCGTTCTTATGTTCTTATGTTCTTATGATACTCAACAACATTATACTCAACAACATGATACTCAACATGATGCTCAACAACATTATACTCAACAACATGATACTCAACATGATGCTCAACAACATGATACACAACATGATACTCAACAACATTATACTCAACAACATGATACTCAACATGATGCTCAACAACATGATACACAACATGATACTCAACATGATACTCAACATTATGCTCAACAACATGATACTCAACATGATATTCAACAACATGATACTCAGCATGATACTCAACAATACGATACTCAGCAACATGATATTACACATGATACTCAACAACATGATACTCAACATAATACTCAACATGATACTCAACATGATACTCAACAACATGATACTCAACAACATTGTACTCAACATGATACTCAACATGATACTCAACAACATGATACTTAACAACATGATACTCAACAACATTATACTCAACAGCATGATTCTCAACATGATATTCAACAACAATACTCAACAACATGATACTCAAAAAGATATTCAACAACATGACACTCATCTACATGATACTCAACATGATACTCAACAGCATGATACTCAACAACATAATACTCAACAACATGATACTCAGCAACATGATACTCAACATGATACTCAACAACATGACCATCAACATGATACTCAGCAACATGATACTCAAAATGATACTCAACAACATGATTCTCAACATGATACTCAATAACATGATTCTCAACATGATTCTCAGCAACATGTTACTCAACATGAATCTCAACATGATACTCAATAACATGATATTCAACATGATACCCAACATGATACTCAACAACATGATACTCAACATGATACTCAACAACATGATACTCAACATGATACTCAACAACATGATACTCAACAACATGATACTCAACAACATGATACTCAACAACATGATACTCAACAACATGATACTCAACATGATTCTCAACATGAAACTCAACATGATACTCAACAACATGATATTCAACATGATACTCAACATGATACTCAACATGATACTCAACAACATGATACTCAACAACATGATACTCAACAACATGATACTCAACATGATTCTCAACATGAAACTCAACAACATGATACTCAACAACATGATATTCAACATGATACTCAACATGATACTAAACGACATGATACTCAACAACATGATACTCAACATGATACTCAACATGATACTCAACATGATACTCAACAACATGATACTCAACATGATACTCAACAACATGATACTCAACAACATGATACTCAACAACATGATACTCAACATGATTCTCAACATGAAACTCAACAACATGATACTCAACAACATGACATTCAACATGATACTCAACATGATACTCAACAACATGATACTCAACAACATGATACTCAACATGATACTCAACAACATGATACTCAACATGATACTCAACAACATGATACTCAACAACATGATACTCAACAACATGATACTCAACATGATTCTCAACATGAAACTCAACAACATGATACTCAACATGATATTCAACATGATACTCAACATGATACTAAACGACTTGATACTCAACAACATGATACTCAAAGTAAAAGGACACAAGTGCAACTAATGTGACATTTATTGTGGCAACGTTTCGCTCTCCAGGAGCTTTATCAAGCCATTACAAACAATACATGGACACAGAGGGTATATAAAGGCTCTGAGTGAGGTGCAATACTAGTGAGGTACCATTTCGATGTTCACTAGTGGTAGTGGTAGTAGTAGTATTAGTAGTAGTAGTAGTAGTAGTAACAAAAATAATACAATATGGAAGAGCAAATAATTCGTACATGAGTAAAAGGATATAAAAGCTTTTCTTGGGTAAAAAAAAAAATAGG
>NC_069470.1:20030713-20051432 GCF_026875155.1 Cherax quadricarinatus | reverse complement strand
GAGAGGGACATTGTCCATTCCCAGGGGAAATTGAGTTCAAATTTCTTTTCCAAGAGGTATTTCTTCAGACTGGGGCCCAAAACACTTCATTTAAAATGAGACTCGGTGATTATTATCTTTTACTAATATGACGTCTGGAGACATAAGACATTTCTTATTGATTTTAATGTGTACTGTATGCCAGCACGGGTGTCAAAGTTATTTGGTACAGGTATACATAAGTTTTAATTATCAGAGTATTATTAAAATGCTTACGGATCTCACAGAGAATGTAAACAAACAGGGGTGGGGCGCTGTGACCATATTGGGAACTCAGGGGGGGGAGCCGTTATAACGGTTTGGTCATAATTTGAAATGACCGTTTAGCAGAATGCAGAAAAAGTAAAAAGCCGGTAAAGCAGGGCTCTACTGTTTACGTCTTACGAGCCACTGTTTCGGACTTTATATATACTCAATAATTCTAGCGGCTTCAAATCAAGCAGGAGAAAGCTGGTAGGCCCACATATGGAGAATGGGTCTGTGTGGTCAGTGTTCACCATATAAAAAAATCCTGCAGCACACAGTGCATAATGAGAAAAAAAAAACTAGACTTTTTTTTTCTGTAATAAAATGCCGACTTTGAGGTGTATTTTTGTATGTATTTATCGTTGTATTCCTGTTTTCATGGTATCATGTGATAAAATGGAAAACATATTACAGAAATAGAGATGATTTTGTTAGTTTCACAATTAAAACGACCTTGAAATTGAGCTCAAAGTTGTGGGAAATGTTCGATTTTTACCAATGTTGAAGAGTAAGCAAATCACACCCCCGTCCAATTACACGTCAACTGGGGAGTCTAATTTTCTTTAAATTTAGGCATGATATTTTTTTATACCATTTTTACAATAATGCAGTAGTCTGCGTAACAATTAAATTTCTATTTTTTGTAATGAATAAAAAATCAAAATAAAAAGCAACAGTAAATATTGAGGGGCCCTAGAGACATGACTAAGAACAGAGGGTATGTTATTTTTAGTGCCAAGAATGTCTACATTGTTTATTCTGGACCCTTTAAATTGGCATCTTTTTTAATTTGTATGAAATTGGCCAAATTGCCAATTTCTGACCACTTTATTGGGTAGTTCAATCGGTAAATGGGTGGTTTCTTGTACTCAAGTGATAGAAAAAATGGAGTGTTCTAAAGAAATAGCTATGGTTTGGTCAAATTTGGAACAAAGGAATTGACCAAAAATAGGACTCAAAGTCGGGTAATCGCCAATGTGTATATGTTGCCGGATGTTTAAATTCGCGGGACCGAAATTTTCGGGGTTTTTTTCAAACCAAATTTCGTATTTTTTGGGGGTCATTACCAGGGAAAAAAGGGATTCTTATCATTTCATGAGAAAAAATTTTTTTTTTTCCCAAAAAGGTTTTTTGACTTTGAAGGGACAGTTTCAAAAAGGGGCTTGGCCCGGGCGGGGGTTTAAGCATTTGGGCAAGCAAAAATTTAAAACAATGGCCCATGCATTTTTGTAAAATTTAACCCATGGGGAAAAAAGTCGCTCATTGAACAAGGGGCACTTTTTGGTGTGAATGGTGGGGGTTTGGCTTTGTGTGTGCTCTGACGGGGTTTGCTTTTTTGGGGAACGATTAAAATTTAGTTTTTGCCACCGAAAGGGATAGTTTTTTGTGCACCCCATTTTCCACCCTGGGGGACGGAGCACGAGAGTTAGGGGATACAAAAAAGGCCCTGGGAAAACTGGGCCCCCAAAGGGTTTTAACGGGAAATACATATGGATTTATTATTACATATTATAGTTCACTTTCTGTTACAAGCAATTTTTGGGGAAAATTTTTGTTAGTATATCTGGTTTTCTTATTTTCTTTAAATTTAAGATTTCTTGACATGTCCATAGGTTTTTAAAATGTCTGTCTCTGTATTCCTCAATAAGTGGCCCAAATTAAGACTTTGTGTTGGGGGGGAGTGACCAATCCCTGTTCACAAAATTTACTTTTAGTTTGATCACTTTCTGTGTGTCCCCCAAATTGTCAGATGTACTTGAAACCCAACCCTAACCCTTTGGGCCCACTAAAAACTTTCAGTCAGTCGGGTTCACATTGCCCCTTGCCCCCTTTAAAACATATTTTTACTTTTTCAGGTTTTCTTAGGGGGTTATAGATTACTCAGGTTTAAAACTGAATTCTTAAAACCAATCTTTTTCATCATTTACTTCTTCCAAATATTTTTTCCAAATTTGCTGGGTTTACAGTTTTTACTAAATTTTATTTCTACTTTTTCCCCTTTTGGGGTTACTTTTTGGCAAAACATAAAAACTTTTCAGGGAAGGGAGAAATCCAATGTGTGATGGGATCCTTAGCAATTGTACATTAATTCCTTTTCTCTGTTTTTTTGGTATTATACCGGGGCTTCCCCCAATAAACATGTTAAATTGGAGTCATTTTATGAGTCAAAACCCTTAAATGATGCATAGAATCAGTAAGGGTGATAGAGTAAAGCTCAGGGTCTTAGGTTAGCTTTGCCCCATTAGGATTGCAAAAAAATTTTCATTTTGCTTTTTAGCGTCCAGTTTAATTTTTATCCCAAACCCTCAACAAATTTATTTTTCTTTTTTTAAATAGGGGGGTGGAAAAAGGGGCAGATGCAGCCCTCCCGGGAAGATTTGTTTAGTTCCATCAGTGTATAAACTTGTGAAAAATTATTACTTCCAGCTGGGTTTGAGAAATTTCTTCTTAAAGGCAGTTGCTCAAAACAATTTAAATTTTAAGGAAGGGTTTTACTGCAATGAGTTTTGGGGGGGGAATTTGGCAGGTATGTAAATTTTAAAAATTGAAAAAACATCTTCCACGGAGGGGGGGAAATGCTTTTTTTGCCTAAAAGGGGATACAGTTCAGGGCGGTTTTTAAAAATTTAATGAAATTGCGTTTTCCCCAATCCCTTTAGAAACTGTGGTTTTTTACCTCTAGACACTTGGTAAGATTATTGTGACAGTGTCTGGTTCGTTTCTCAAAAATTTAATACCGAGGGACGTAGTTAATCTAAACCCAAACGTATCATGGTTTCTAGAAACCCAAACTCCTTTTTCATGTTAAGAACTTCTGTAGAAACTGGGGGGCGCCAAGAATAATCCTGAGGCTTCATTTTGCATTAACTCCCAAAAGGGCGGGGGGAGAACTTTTTTTCTAGCTAATTTTCCCAAATGGGGGCAGCATAAAACAATTAAGGACCTTTTCATAGGCTAAAGTACATCTTCTCCCCAATTCTCAATTTTGCACCATTGTTTTGGGGGTTTCGCCCGCAACAGCTTTGGGAGCATTTTTTGCTAGCTTTTTTAATTCTTATTTAGTTGTGGTATAGTGGATTTGTTTTAAAAGGGGGCATTTACACCCAAAATATTTTAAGCTTTAAAAGTAGCTAAAGATTTTTACCCTGTAAATAGATGGGTGGGGGGTGTCGTTTCTTTTTTAATTTTTCTTTTGGAGAAAGAATTATGTGGGGCCTAGTCGATTACCCAAAATTTCTTTTAAAATTCATTTTAAAAATTTTGGGAATCTCTTCTTTGCCCTGTTTTTATGGATTTATGATATTTTTCAGCATAGCTTATTGGGTTTGTTTGGTGAGGCCAAAAGGGAGAGCTTTTGGAGGGGCTTAATCAGAATTTTTAAATAGGGATGGGACTAAGAAATCCCCCCCTGCGGTTGTACCCAAAGAAAATTTTTTTTGAATCACTTTTGAAGCCTGGTAAAGGACAGAGGATAATCCTTTTTTGGGCAGGCATTTCCCATTATCCAGCAGATAAGCTACCCCAATATTCATTTTGGCTTTGTTTATTTTAGTTTTAAAGGTTCTGTTCACTATTCAAATGAGATTTTGATCAAGGGGAAAAGTGGGTTTTTAAAATTTGTGAGGTGTGTTTCAGTGGGGAAAGGTTTAAATACAGTTCTGCACAATTTTAAACCCTTTCTTTAAAACCCCCAGAGGTAGGGGAAAATTGGTGTCTGATTCGTATACAGTTTGTTAATTTTCATTCTTTCAAAAATTTTAAAAAGACACTAGTTAAGGAGATCGGCCCAAATGTATCGGGTGTTGGGGGTTTAGGGATAGGCACAATTTAGATTTTGGTTTCCCGGAAAAAAGGAAAAACGCTCTAAAGTAACTGAGATTATTCGGGGCCAAAAAAAGGGGTTTTTTCAGGCAAGGTTTTCCTTAGAGTTCTGAGAATATCTTTGGTTATTCCTTTCCCCTCCAGGAGCGTTGGGTCGAACCCTTTGTTATTGCATTATCTAATTCTACTCGGTAAAGAGGCAATCACTCTCATCATATTTTGGGGGTTTTTTTTTTAAAATTTTTTTTTTTTTTTTTTTTTTTGTTTTTTTTTTAATTTTTTATTTTGTTTTTAATTTTTTTTTTTCCCGTTTTTTTTTTTTTTTCTTTTTTTTTATTAAAATTTTTTTTTTTAATTTTCTTTTTTTTTTTTTTTTATATTAAAACCGTTTTAAACCTTTTTTTTCAGGAATCTTAAATTTTTTTAATTGCAGGTGGGTTTTTTGTTTAAGTTTTTGGCCCTTTTTTATTTATAAGGTTTTTTGTTTTTAAGGGAAAAGGGTTCTTTGGGTTTTTTCCTGGTTATTTTATTTATACCTCTCCGAGCCAAACTTAAAGGGGTGGACCTATTTAATCCACTAACAAACTGTTCCCATTCCTGTTGCCTAAGTTCTTGCTTTCTATTCCTTGCATTTGTTAGTGCAGCTTGGAACGTTCTGAACAGGTCTGGGGTTTTACATTCACGGTATGCTTTACCAATCCTCCTAGCTGCACGTGTTAGATTGTGTAGCTTTGGATCATTATAGTATTTACATTGGTTTTTATTGTTATTTATAGTGGAGGGTCTTTGTTTCCTATTCCTGCCCACTTGATCTGTGAGAACACTCTCAATAGTGGTAATTAAATCATCATTAAATTTTTGTGTGCCATTGGGCTCATAATTCTTATACCATTGATCCAAGTGGTTAATAAAGTTGTCTCTGTGTTCTGGTTTGAAAATAAGTTTCCTCCTTCTGTATTTAGCTCCTTGATTGCTGGAGATGTGATCAAAGATTGACAGGTTGTTAGTCTTGGGAAGTGATTCAGATAGAAGATCATCAACTATGACAGAGTCATGCATCGTATAGATGTATTAAATCCAAGGCACAGATCTAGTATGCCACCATGTATGTGAGTATACTCAGTATTGCCCACAATTCGAACATTATCATGCTCATTTAGCAATTTCATAGTTCCATTGGTGTTTGTATAGACCACAATATTTTATGTCTTGCATTAAAATCTCCAAGAATGAGGGTTGGTTCGCTATTGATGTGATCTGGTAAAAACATATCAGGTCGAAGCTGGTTCGCTGGGGCATAGAGATTAAAAATGTTTACGGAAAAATCGCCTGCATATACTCTGACACCATGATACTGCATGTTTACTCGACTCTGTAAGGAAAGGAGTGAATGTGGCAAGTTCTTTCTGACATACATCACACAACAGTTGGTTGACCTTAGGTTATAAGCTGCATATCCAGGCAAGTTTGGTGGAGGTGCTCCATCTTTCAATCTACATTCCTGCAAACAGATGACATCAATATTCTTGGTTGCACTAATGTGATGTAAGTCAGGCAACCACTTCCTGATGGAAGCAATGTTCCATGAAAAGATTTGTAATGCATCCATTGTAGTGAGTTATTACAATCTCTTGCTCATAAGATGATAAAACTATTATGCTTTGACTACAGTGTGCAGGCACTTAAGAGCAAATAGCTTAGTTTGTACATCTTTATCTTCATGACCTTTATTTTTTAATAATTTTTTGGCATCTTGGCAGCCAATTAAAAGGCAAGTCTTGAAGGCAAGAGTCATGGGCTTTTTTCTTACAAATTGCTGGAAACTGAACGGAGATTGCTGCACTTTTAACATCATCACCATGCTCAAGAGCTTCATCCTGATTACATATATTTATTAAACTTGTCAGGATCTGTTCAAGATGCTCAATTTTTTTCTGGAAATTTGTTATAATATGAGGAAGGTCAGGTGAATCCAATGCCTCTCCAGAGGATGGCACTTCTGAGTTAGTGTTTTCTTTAACACCTATCACCTTGACAGGTACCATGGTTACATTAGTGTTCTCTGATGGTGCCTGTGGCAAGTCTGTTTCATCATTCATTGCAGGTAGGTCCTATGCATCTGACTCATCTCCAGTTTCCAGGGGGGTTACCTGTGTGGTGTCCGTCTGACTGTTGTAGTTTGTGTGTATTGTGAAAAATGACAAGCTCATCCCATATTCAGATGTAGCCATAGGTTATCAGTGTGGCAGCCCAGTAGTTCCACATGTGCTAGCAGGGATGGCTAGCTCCTCCACAGCTGGTGTGTGTGATGGCATTCTGGTATCGCCAGAATCCTTTGCAATGAGGTGGAGTTCTTGCAACACTTTGCAGAGGTTCAGTCTCAGATTGGCTTTTGGTAGACTGGATGGCCTCATCCTCAGTTACCATTAGAGGACTTTTTATCAGGTTTACATCGAAGGTTGTTTGGGTTCTGACTGAGCCCTTGTGGGAAGCTGTAACCCCAACTCTTTACAGTTAATACACTTAAATTTTTGGCTGTTCAAGGCCTACTGTGCATTCTCTAGTGGAATGTTTCCCAGCACACTTCCCACACCAAGAATGTAGTATTTCGCGTCTACTGCAAACATGGCCATAGTGCTGGCATTTGTAACACCTACGTTTAGGGGGTAGGTACACTTCAATGTTTAGGAAACTTTAAAGACCATGCACACAGATATTTTGGGGGAGGGGCACAGGACCTACCCAACTGGCAATAATTTGGGATTTTCCTTTAAGTCTTTTAGGCTTGATGATATGCTCACTGAGAGTCAGATGGGATGGGTCCATGTAGAGAGGGTATCCAAAGATTATGATACTGACCCATTTTTTAAGTGGTGAGTGTCTGATGGAGGTCGAAGCAGCTTAATACCCCATAAGGTTTTTACTAAGTAGATCATTGATCAGTTCTTCATTCTGTTCCACAAACACAAAGTTGTGTGTGTTTTCCTAGATTGGATCTTGAGTTAGGATGCTTCTTTACAGCTTCCATTGCCATGCACACTTAGCAGGCAGCAGGGTGTTGTCAGGGAAGTTCAGCTTAAAAACATTCTTCCTTTGAAGAAAGGACTTCTTGCGCCTCTATGCACCAAGGACGTTTAGTTTCACATTGATACGAGTCAAGTGAGTCTGACTACGTCTGCGCTTAGTCCTTTCTCACTTTTTCTCCTTTGTTTACTTTTAAAGGTCTTTTAAGCATCATCATTTCCATCACCTGCTGAAATAGGTTCCTCTTGACAGTTGGGCCATGTTTGCCAGTGTGATTCTCGTTGTAAGACTCACAGCACAAGAATTCCTCACTTATCTTCCCCTTATAGCTTATGCAAGAGTAAATATTTACTATAGTCAGAGGTCTAAAATAGATCATATGACACAAGTGTTCAAGCTCAATGAACACTTCCAATTATACTTAACTCCGATTACTACTACTTAATAAGATACACACCTTACTAAAAATACATTCAGAGACTTCTTGTGTGTGTGTTAATAATATGGTACATATAATGGATGGTACAGACGAGGTCTTACACCTTATCACAAATTACAAAGATGAAAAGGGAGAGAGAGAGAGAGAGAGAGAGAGAGAGAGAGAGAGAGAGAGAGAGAGAGAGAGAGAGAGACAAAGTAGGTAATATTGAGCATAAAATTAGAATTCTGACATATTTCATATTAAACAAGAGGTTCGAATTCAATGATAACTTCCACTTGAGTCAGTTCAGGCTACTGCCACCTAATGTACCTCACTGAAATAATAATATAGCAGACATCACAATGAATGCTGAGGACAACCTCTTACCCCAACCATACATTGTAAACAATATTACTAAAAAAAAAAAAAAAAAAAAACGGTAACTAGGTAATGTTACAATGACAATGAGATAAATCACTCTGGTTGACTTCCTTGGTCCATCCTGGGTAACTCACACGTTACTATGTTATATATGTTTGCAAGCATAAGTGTGCAGCTGTAGATAGATGAACCAGTACCTAAACAATCTCACTTACACATGCATTACTACGTATGACAAGTGTTACCAAGTACAGTGGACCCCCGCTTAACGATCACCTCCCAATGCGACCAATTATGTAAGTGCGTTTGTACGTGTATGTTTTGGGGGTCTGGAATGGACTAACACTACTTCACAATATCTTATGGAAACAAATTCGGTCAGTACTGGCCTGAACATATTCTGGAATGAAAAAATATCGTTAAAACGGGAGGGTCCACTGTACACCAAGTGTTACAATTTTCACTTAGAATACACTTGTGTTGATGACAATATGGTGGTCATAATAAAAAAACATATCAACTTCTCAAGGTCACCCCCCCCCCCCCCCCCCCCCCCCCCCCCCCCCCCCCCCCCCTCACAACTAGCCCAGCTTTGTAGAGTTTACCAACGTTTTAGTTGAATATGTTTATTATGTGTCAGTGCGGAAAGTATGCAGTCATTCACTTGTTGTGTCAGAAGTTAACACTTACATCCAGTTGACCCAATATAGTCTAAAACAATTTACACAAAGTATAACTAGAAATATAATATTGTAAATTGTTATATTATAATTTTAACAGGCGCTAAACCCACTAGATGAGATGGCAAGGAATGATGCTAACAGGTGACTCTTGCTTAACACACTTAAGGGTAACCGAATTTACTCAAGAGAGACCGTATTAATGAAAACTGAACATTTATGACAGAGTAAGCTGGTTTCACAGCAAAAATGCAAAGTATAAGTTACGAACATCTTTTTTAACCACAGATGAACAGTGCAATTTGATTATTATTATGGGATTTTAGCAGTAAAAGTTTCAGTCTGAACGAGAAATGTGTTAGAAAACACAGCAATGCACTAGTGGCAGAACTTAATTATGTAACCGCTATTTTTTAGTTCAGTTACACTGAGCAGAGCATATATTACACTGATTTATCAAATGTAAGCGAGTCACTACACTGACAGTACACTCTGAGCCTTTTAACCCTTTTGAGAGGTTCTCGGCCATACTAGTACGGTTACGACCCAGGGTTTTTGACGTACGAGTACGCCTAATTTCTAGCGCCTCAAATCAAGTGGGAGGAAAGATGGTAGGCATACATATTGAACAGAATGGGTCTATGTGGTCAGTGTTGCACAGTATAAATAGAATCCCTGCAGCACACAGTGCTAATGAGAAAAAAAAACTGTGACCGTTTTTTTTTTGGAATAAAACAGCGAATTTGCACTGTTTAACTGGAGAGAGTTTCGGGGGTCAACGCCCCCGCGGCCCGGTCTGTGACCAGGCCTCCTGTATTTTCGTATGGTATTTATTGTTGTATTCTAGTTTTCTTGGTCTCATTTTATAGAATGGAAGACATATTACAGAAATTGAGGTGATTTTGACTGGTTTTACAATGAAAAGTACCTTGAAATTGAGCTCAAAGTAGCAGAAATGTTCGATTTTTACCAAAGCTCAAAAGTAAACAAATCATGCCAAGGTTCCAATACACGTCAACTGGTGAGTCTAATATTCTTTTGCAAGTGCGTCAATATTATTTATACCATTTTTTACACTAATGCAGTAGTCTGCATAACAGTAAATCTTATATTTTTTGTGAGAATAAAAATTCAAAGTGGAAAGCAAAAGAATATAAGAGGGGCCTTGAGACATGACTAATGAACAGAGGAAATGTCATTTTAGTGCCAGGAATGTCTTTCTTGTTTATTCTGGACCCTATTCGGAAATTGGCATGTTTTGAAATTTGTGTGAAATTGGCAAAATTGCTAAATTCTGACCACTGTACTGGATAGTTGAAATTGATAA
Source organism: Cherax quadricarinatus (assembly GCF_026875155.1). Classification (NCBI taxonomy): domain Eukaryota; kingdom Metazoa; phylum Arthropoda; class Malacostraca; order Decapoda; family Parastacidae; genus Cherax; species Cherax quadricarinatus. Next base: position 20,041,493 of record NC_069470.1, on the reverse strand, counting down.
AATGGGTGGTTTCTTGCACTCATTGATAGCAAAAAATGGAGTTCTAGCGAAATATTCATGTTTTTTGTCGATTAGTGCCGTGGAATTGGCCGAAAATTGGGCTCAAAGTGGGCAAAATCGCCGATGCATAAACATCGCCGAGACCGCTAACTTTGCGAGAGCATAATTCTGTAAGTTTTCCATCAAATTTCAAACTTTTGGTGTCATTATGATCGGGAAAGATTCTCTATCTTTTCACAAGAGAAAATTATTTTTTTTTAAATTTGGCCGACCCTGAGAACGAGTCTTGGAAAGGGCCTGTCGACCCTCAAAGGGTTAAAGCCTTAATACAGCTTACAAATGACAATTAATATGTTTATAGGTGAACCTCTGGCATGTCCCACTTAAAAAGTCAGTACTGCAATGCTCATTAAATTGTTCTTAACTAAGCCACTACAGGAAACACTGGTATGCCAGCAGCACTGTAGAACGTATTCATAGACATGCTGGGGGTCAGGACAGCTGTAACTGCAGGCTGCCTTAGCTTGTTCTGGCTAGCTTGGAGTGCTGCTTTCAAGCTTGCTTGAATGTGCTTGCTAAGCCCGTGTCAACCACCTGGATGTTTGCTTGTAGCAGGCAGGTAGGCACACAGACACATTCGTAAGATGAGTGGAGTGCGGCACAGAGAACTGACACGGGCACTCAAGCACTTATGTAGTCTGGCAAAAACTGCCTCTAGACCATAAGTAAATAGAGGCGAATGGCTGAGTTCCAAATCGAGGAAGGAGGGGAGGCAGGCGAGGCGGAGTGAAGGTAGGCCTCCTACAGCCATTTCAAATCAACGTGTTTGTGTTTCACTAGGTATATCACTAGTCACAGCTCACACGTAAGAGTTCGCTAGACACAGGCAATATAGGTGTAGTGGCCTGTGGGTCGCAGTGCCATTTTCAAGGTCATTCACTGGGCCCACAGTCGTCTCGAGAGTTACCAACACTGTACTACTCGGTAATTACTACAAACCCGCAGCACTTAACACATCTAGCACACGTGTCTTGGAATGACAGACAAATTTTCACTCTGTGGACAAACAAATCAGCACAAACTTACTATGTTTATAGATGAACCTCTGGCATGTTACAGTTTAAAAGCCGTCTCCAAAAGGAGTTACCAGGTACTGCAATGCTTGTTAAATTGTTCTTAACCACTCTTGTTGTGTTCCAACTTTGCAGTATTCCTCCCAGAAACACTCAGTGCATAGAAGAATAAAAGGTCATCTTCCTCAGTTAGAGATATAACACATTTTGCACAAACGGCACAGCCAGGTCTGGATCACCAACTCATGCAGGATGGGAGATTCGTCCGTATTTCTCAGGTAGGCAGAGGTGACTAGCTGTGCGGAACTCTGATATTCGAGCACCAGTGGAGCAGCAAAATACACCTCTACACTGCACGTTGATAGAGGCGAACGGCTGAGTTTAAAGGCGGAGAGTTGGGGATACAGGAGAATAGCAGGGTAACTGAGCACGCACATTCGCCTCTCTTCACATAGTCAATATGGGCGAAAGTCCCAGGCAGGTGATGCAGTGCCTCGCTTAAGGTCATTGACTTAGGCAGTCTTCTCAAGATCACAAACCGCAAAGCTATATTTTGGTGAAAAAAGTTGCCGAAAGTCAGATTTCATGAAAGTTGCAGCCGCTGAATGGCTGGGGTTCACTGTATTGGAGACTGTTGTTGGTGGATGGAAGACAGGGAGGAAGGGAGAGGGAAGGGAGGTTATTCTTTGGAAAGGGAATCCCCCTCCATAATGACTCTAGGTACCAAGTCCTTATCTGGGGTCATTTCCCTTCTTTGTTTTTTAATGCCACTAGGACCAGCTTGAGAGTCACTAGACCCCTGTCACACAAAATATCTGTCCAGATAGGTCTATTTCTGGTTTCTCTTTAAAGATTTGCCTAAAATGGGACATGGCAATGTCATTGTAAAAGTCGCCGGCATGGATTGCAATGGCTTTCTCAGGGTGATGTTCCTCCACAAATGAATGCATCCTACTCCACATTACACAAATCCTCTTAATCTCTGAAGAGGGCACCTTCTTCCATCTCTCTCCCTCCTCCTCTGAAGCAATTTCCTGAGCTGTGGTCTGTTGCTGTTGCATATGAAGCTCTTGCAGCTCATCAGTGGTTAGCTCTTGATTGTGGTCCTCCACCAACTCTTTCACATCCAGGCCACTCACATCCAACCCCATGGAATTCCCCAATGTCACAATTGATTGCACAACAGTTGTAGGGTCGACAGGGTAAGCCTCAAACCCTTCAAAATTCTTCTTTTGGACACAATCTGGCCACAGTTTTCTCCAAGCAGAGTTCACCATCCTGGAAGTCACTCCCTGCCAAGCCTTATCTATAAGGCTTATGCAGTGGAAAATATTAAAGTGATCCCTCCAGAACTCTCTTAGCATCAATTCAGAGTCCAAGGTTATGTCAAAGCACCTTTGAAACATTGGTTTTGTGTACAGTTTTTTGAAGTTTGCAATGATCTGCTGGTCCATGTGCTGGATGAGAGGACTGGTGTTAGGAGGCAAGAACTTCACTGTTACAAAACTGAATTCCTTAGGCAATTGGTCTTCCAAGTCTGGAGGATGAGAAGGAGCATTGTCCATTAACAAGAGGCACTGGAGTGGCAATTTATTATCCAGGAGATATTTCTTCACACTCGGGCCAAACACCTCATTGAACCATTCCAGGAAAATTTCCCTTGTGACCCATGCCCTGCTGTTAGCCTTCCACATCACACACAATTTACTCTTGGTGACACTGATTTTCTTGAACACTCTGGGATTTTCAGAGTGATACACCAGTAAAGGCTTCACTTTGAAATCCCCACTAGCATACCACAGAACAAGAGAGTTAGCCTGTTTTTCATAGGCTTGTGTCCTGGGAGTGCCTTTTCCTCCTGCGTGATGTAGGTCCTCTTTTGCATTTTCTTCTGAACACTGTTGGAGTTGGAATTTTCAGCCTCTACATAGTCTTTGAATTCCTGCACAAATTTTTTAGCTGCATGTTTGTCTGAACTGGCACCTCACCATGCCTTACAACACTGTGTATGCCACTTCTTGAATTTTTCGAACCAGCCCTTTTATTCATTCATGTTGATTTACCCGGGACTTCCGGGCCCCGGGCTTCTCCAGAGGTGACCTGGCAGTGGCCCCCTGGGTGGGGGGGGACATTCATCTTCTTCTTTTTTGGGCCCTCTGGTTGGAGGGTGTCTTCTTCTTCTTCTATCTTGCGCTGACTTCCTGGAGGGAAGTGTCTTCTCGCTTCAGAAATGCAGGCAGGCAGAGGCAGCACTTACAGGGTCGATTGGAGCCACACCCAGCTTTAGCAGACAGCAAAGTGCTGGGGAAACTTATCTTCATGGTGATTGGTCATAGATAGTCGTGCTAGAAGAGGGTACCGTCTTCACGGGACCCATTCTGGAGCGTCCTGAATTTCTTCTTTGAGGTGTAATCGACTTCCACAAGGCGGGGTACAGTGAGTAGTCTGTTCAGGTCTGCAGTGGTATATGAAGTACAGTGGTCCCTCATTTTTCGTAATTAATCCGTTCCTGGGGGTGCTACTATTATCAAAATCTACGATTTTCGAATCCATTTTCCCCATAAGAAATAATGTAAATACAATTAATCCGTTCCTGACACCCAGAAGTGTCAACAACAATTTTTTTTTACCTTAAAGATAGATTTACATGCACAAAAGAATGAACATTCAACATGACAGTTACCTTTATTGAAGGCTGTTGTTGAAGAATGGAAGACAGGGAGGAGGAGAGAGGGAAGAGAGGTTATTGTTTGGAAGGGGAATCCCCCTCCATAAGGAGGAGAGATTGGATATAAATGCATGAGTGAGAGGGTTGGATTTGAGTGGGACTTGCATATCAGGGCTTATTTCTTGGTTGTGCAAGAATGGTATATAATACTGACAATTTCTTGGGTAGCATTGAAAATTGGGTTTGGCAAATGTTAGTGGGATGAATTGTAAAGGGCCTGCCTAGTATGGGCCAACAGGCCTGCTGCAGTGTTCCTCCTTTCTTATGTTCTTATGATTTAGAAAGACACATAAGCAAACACTATGACATACAGTGGACCCCCGGTTAATGATATTTTTTCAATCCAGAAGTATGTTTAGGTGCCAGTACTGACCGAATTTGTTCCCATAAGGAATATTGCGAAGTAGATTAGTCCATTTCAGACCCCCAAACATACACGTACAAACGCACTTACATAAAAAACACTTACTAATTGGTCGCATTCGGAGGTGATCGTTATGCAGGGTCCACTGTATTTATAGAAAACGTTTCGGTCCTGGGACCTTGATCACTTCTAAACATACATGAGGTAGAAAGACATTATATATATAGGCGGAGAGTGAGGTGTAACGCATGTGACCTGAGGGAATGTCATAAGAACATAAGAATGGAGGAAACACTGTAGATGGCCTACTGGCCCATGCGAGGCAGGTCCTTATCAAAACAGCCTCTACCTATGATAAGGACGGGTAGACGATGAAATCATGTGACTCCTGTGTTGTTGGGTTGGTGCTGGTTAAGTATCATGTATGCCAATGTTTTTGAAATTTTGTAGTTTCCAGTGTTGTGTTCTATAGTGTCGGTGATGGCGATTAGTGAGGCTTCTAGGCACCATCGGCGTCTGAGGTTGGTTCGGTGAGAACGAGTTGTGCCTCATTCCAGTTCATCAATGCCCCGTGGAGTATCTGTGGAGGACACAGGTGTACCTTACATCGTCTCTGTTAGAGGCATTTCGATGCTCATTCAGGCGGACTGCAAGATCTCTGCCTGTCTCGCCTACATATTTCTTGGGACAGAACCCACAGGGGATAGTGTAGACGCCTGCTGTAGAAGTTAGAGTTGTGGGGCTGCGTTTCGTAGTGAGGTCTTTGATAGATGATGTGTTTATGGTGGAAATGTTGATGTTACTCATAGCAAATGCCCGGCGAGTATTTGTGGCAACATCACCACATGGGAGCACTATGAACTGCTTAGGGGGCTGTTCCATGGGCGGTTTGTTGAGGATAGCTTGTGCATTGAGTCTGCAATCTTGGATGAAGAAAGATGGGAACTGAAGACGTGTAAAGGCTTGTGCTATGTAAGTGCATTCTTCTTCTAGAAAACAAGGGCTGGAGATGCGAAGAGCTCTCAAGAAGAAGCCAATGAGGGCTCCTCTCTTAGTGCGGGTGTCTTGGTGTGAGTAAAAGTGTATAAGATCGTCCTTGTTGGTAGGTTTTCTATACACTGAAGAGAAGTTTGTCACTGTCAGGAGATCTGCATAGTAGAACGTCGAGGAAAGGAAGTTTGCCATCATTTTCGAGTTCAAGTGTAAACTTTATTGATGGTTCAACTGCATTGATCTTGTTGAGAAGGGTCTGGATATTGAGACGTCTCGGATAGAAAACCAATTTATCATCAACATATCTTAGCCAGGTAACGGTGTTGGGAAGATACGTTGATGATATATTGGTTTTCTATCCGAGACATCTCAATATCCAGGCCCTTCTCAATAAGATCAATGCAGTTGAACCATCAATAAAGTTTACACTTGAACTCGAAAATGATGGCAAACTTCCTTTCTTCGACGTTCTACTATGCAGATCTCCCGACAGTGACAAACTTCTCTTCAAAGTGTATAGAAAACCTACCAACAAGGACGATCTTATACACTTTTACTCACACCAAGACACCCGCACTAAGAGAGGAGCCCTCATTGGCTTCTTCTTGAGAGCTCTTCGCATCTCCAGCCCTTTTTTTTTCTAGAAGAAAAAGCACTTACAAAACCCACAACCCCTTTTACCGTCTTAATTTCCCATCTTTTTTCATCCGAGATTGCAGGACTCAAGGCCCCAAAGTACCCCAAACAAACCCCCCCAGGAAAACACCCCCCAAAAAGCATTTATTACCCCCAAATTGGGGGTGATTTTCCCCCACGAATACTCGCCGGGCATTTCAAATGAGAAAACATCAACGTTTTCCCCCCAAAAACACATCATCTATCAAAGACCTCAAAACGAAACGCGGGCCCCACAACTCAAAACTTTTTACAGCAGGGCAACACACCCCCTTTGGGGGGCCTGTCCCAAGAAAATGTGGGGCGGGGACAGGCAGTCCCCCGGAATGAGCATCGAAATGCCTCTAACAGGACGATGAAAGGGTACGCCTGTGTCCTCCACAGAGGCCCCCACGGGGCATTTGATGAACGGGAAAATGGGCAAAACTTTTCTCCCCCGAACAACCTCGGGACACCGATGGTGCCTAAAAAGCCTCACTAATCCCCGGGCCCACCAAACCACTAAGAACGCAACACGGGGAAACCCTACAAAAATTTCAAAAACTTTGGGCCCTACATGATACTTAATTAACAGCACCAAACCCAAAACCCCGGGAGTCACATGATTTCATCGTCTACCCTCCTCATAATAGGTAGAGGTTTTTTTGGGTTTAAGGCCCCTTGCCTGCAGGGGCCATTTGGGGCCATCTACAGTTTTCCCTCCATTTCTTATGTTCTTATGACATTCCCAGGTCATTGTGCGTCACACCCCCCTTTTCCGCCCTTATATAAGGGTCTTTCTCCCTCTGTATGTTAGAAGTGATCAAGGCCCCAGGACCGAAACTTTTCTAATAAATAGGGCATAGTGTTTGCTTAGTTTTCTTTCTAAACCCAAATTGTCGGTATTTTTTACCAAGGGTTTTTACCATGTTCTTAGACTCTAGGTCCCCCTTCAGGGGGCCAAAAAAACCTAGCTTTAAAAATAGATTTAAAATTTCAGAAAAAAAATGCCAAATAAAATATAGCATAATAAAAAAGTATAAATGAACATTGGTAATAGGGGTAGTTGATGAGTGGAACGGTCTGCCTAGTAGGGTGATCAAAGCTAAAACATTGGGTAGTTTCAAATTTAGGCTGGATAAATACATTAGTGAGAGGGGTTGGCTTTGAATCGGTCTTGCACATGAGTAAATAGGTTTATCGAAGCTTATTGCTTGGGTATAGCAGTTACGCTGTTAGTGGGTTGGATTTAACATAAGAACATAAGAAAGGAGGAACACTGCAGGAGGCCTGTTGGCCCATACTAGGCAGGTCCTTTACAATTCATCCCACTAACAAAACATTTGCCCAACCCAATTTTCAATGCCACCCAAGAAATAAGCTCTGATGTGAAAGTCCCACTCAAATCCAACCCTCCCACTCATGTACTTATCCAACCTAAATTTGAAACTACCCAAAGTCCCAGCCTCCAATAACCCAACTAGGTAGACTGTTCCACTCTTTCAACTACCCTTTTTCCCAAACCATACTTTCCTATGTCCTTTTCTAAATCTAAACTTATCAAAATTTAAATCCATTACTGCGGGTTTTCTCTTTGGAGAGACATCCTCAAGACCTTATTAATACCCCCTTTATTAATCCCTATCTTCCACTTATACACTTCAATCAGGTCTCCCCTCATTCTTCGTCTAACAAGTAAATTTGTAACTTAAGGTCTTCAATCTTTCTTCATAAGGAAGATTTCTAATGCTATGTATTAATTTAGTCATCCTACATGAATGTTTTCTAACGAATTTATGTCCATTCTGAAATATGGAGACCAGAACTAAGCTGCATAATCTAGGTGAGGCCTTACTAATGATGTATAAGCTGCAGTATGACCTCTGGATTCTGTTGCTTACATTTTTGATATAAATCCCAGTAATCTATTTGCCTTATTACGTACGCTTAGGCATTGCTGTCTTGGGTTTTAAAGGGTTTCTGCTTACCATAACCCCAAGTCCTTTTCGCAATCTGTATGGCTAAGTTTTACATCATTTAACTTATAAGTACTAGGGTTATGGGCCCCTCCCAAGCTTCAGAAACCTTACATTTATCTACATTGAACTGCATCTGCCAAATTTTCTGACCAAGAATAGAGTTTGTTTTTAAATCCTCCTGAAGTTCCAAAAACATCTACGTTTGAATCAATTATCCTACCTATCTTTTTTGTCATCGGCTAATTTGCTCATATCACTAGTAATTCCCTCATCAAGATCATTGATATATTATTATAAACAACAACGGGCCAAGACTGATCCTGTGGAACGCCACTTGTTACAGATCCCCACTCGGATTTAACCCATTTATGGACACTCTCTGCTTCCTGTCAGTGAGCCATGACTCGATCCACGAGAGCACTTTTCCCCCAGTGCCATGAGCTGCCACTTTGTTTAACAGTCTATGGTATGGAACTCTATCAAAACCCTTACTAAAATCTAAGTAAATAATATCAAATTCTTTATCGTGGTCAACAGCCTCAAAAGCTTTACTGAAGAAAGTTAATAAATTAGTTAGACAAGACCGGCCTCTTGTGAATCCATGCTGAGTATCATTAATCAAGCTATGCTTATCGAGATGGCTTCTTATAATCTCAGCTATAATTGACTTTAGTAATTTGCCTACAATTGAGGTCAGGCTTATTGGGCAGTAATTTGACGGTAACGACTTGTCCCCTGTTTTAAAAATAGGAATTACATTAGCAGAGTCACTTGTTTGCACAGAACTGCTAAATGCCTCAAATGATGTAGTGGAAGTTTTAGCAGTAAAGGTCGAGAACCAAAACCTAGTCATTGTGATAGTCTACAAGCCTCCGGATGCAACATCCCAGCAATTCCAGGAACAGCTGTTAAAAATTGACCACTGTCTGGAAAACCTTCCAGCTCCTGCACCCAACATCTTGCTCCTGGGGGATTTCAACTTAAGGCACCTAAAATGGAGGAATATAGCAAATAATATTGTTGCAGTAATAACACCAGGAGGCAGCTCTGATGAAAACTCACACTCACGCGAGCTTTTAAATCTCTGCACAAAATTTCAATTTAAACCAGCAAATAATAGAGCCTACTAGACTGAGAATACACTAGACCTCATCTTCACTAACAATGATGATCTGATAAGAAATATCACCATATCAAAAACAATATACTCAGATCACAACATAATTGAGGTTCAGTCATGTATGCGCGGAGCCCCAACCGACATAATGAGATTAGTCACGAGGGAGCATTCACCAAATTCAACTTCAATAACAAAAACATAAAGTGGGACCAAGTAAACCAAGTCCTAACCGATATAAGCTGGGAAGATATACTAAGCAACACAGACCCCAACTTATGCCTAGAACAGATTAACTCGGTGGCACTCGATGTATGCACAAGGCTTATTCCTCTAAGAAAAAGGAGGAGTAGATGTAAAACAGAAAGAGACAGGCGCTCCTTTACAGGCGACGGAAAAGAATAACAGAGCGGCTAAAAGAGGTCAATATATCTGAAATGCGTAGGAGACACTGGTCAGAGAAATAGCAAGCATCGAACTTAAGCTAAAAGAATCCTTTAGGAGTCAGGAATCGCGGGAAGAACTAAAAGCCATAATGAAATCGAAAGAAACCCAAAGTATTTCTTCTCCTATGCCAAATCAAAATCGAGAACAACATCCAGTATTGGGCCCCTACTTAAACAAGATGGGTCCTACACAGATGACAGCAAGGAAATGAGTGAGCTACTCAAGTCCCAATATGACTCAGTTTTTAGCAAGCCGCTAACCAGACTGAGAGTCGAAGATCAAAATGAATTTTTTATGAGAGAGCCACAAAATTTGATTAACACAAGCCTATCCGATGTTATCCTGACGCCAAATGACTTCGAACAGGCGATAAATGACATGCCCATGCACTCTGCCCCAGGGCCAGACTCATGGAACTCTGTCTTCATCAAGAACTGCAAGAAGCCCCTATCACGAGCCTTTTCCATCCTATGGAGAGGGAGCTGGACACGGGGTCGTCCCACAGTTACTAAAAACAACAGACATAGCCCCACTCCACAAGGGGGCAGTAAAGCAACAGCAAAGAACTACAGACCAATAGCACTAACATCCCATATCATAAAAATCTTTGAAAGGGTCCTAAGAAGCAAGATCACCACGCATCTAGAAACCCATCAGTTACACAACCCAGGGCAACATGGTTTAGAACAGGTCGCTCCTGTCTGTCTCAACTATTGGACCACTACGACAAGGTCCTAAATGCACTAGAAGACAAAAAGAATGCAGATGTAATATATACAGACTTTGCAAAAGCCTTCGACAAGTGTGACCATGGCGTATGTGGCATGCAAAGAGTACGTAACCTTTATTCGGCGCATGGACACACCCTCATTTACAGGCTATCTCCCCCAACCAGCGAACCAGGTTGCTAAGAGTTGATGATGGGGCCCCACGTTCAACTAGTGACCAGGTTCTAGCCAATAAGAAGGTGGGATTGACAATCGCAGAGGTTATGTGGATACCGCTCTCCTGTCTGCCCTTGTCATTCCCACTCTAGAGCTGGTTGAAGCACGGTCTGCTATCTTGTGGCTTCTATTTCTGCCTTGCTTACCGTGGAGTGCACTATATTTATCACTGTACATAGTGTACATATTGCTGTTATAATTGGTGAAGGATAATATAAGTCTAAACTTTTTCTACTGTGTTTATTTGCTCCCATTACACTGGGATAACAGGCCATTTGAAATCCTAGGTTGTAATATGGGTAGCCTGTCCGAGAGCTGGACTTAGAGAAACGGTTGAGCTTAGGGTGAAGCTTGTAGCAGGAACATTGTTAGCTTGCTGTTTCGCTTCGCTTTACAAATTTTGCGGTCAGTTTCTTATGATCAGCCTTTCTATGTGTGATCGTTTAACAGCTCCTACTACTTGTTCTGTGGTTGCTCGGCT
>NC_069470.1:20004977-20030213 GCF_026875155.1 Cherax quadricarinatus | reverse complement strand
AATGTAGTAATTTAGGAGACTTTAAACTTTGTATTTTGATTGGGAAATTTCTTGACGGGGAATTTAGAATCATACGATTCTTAGAATATTTCAGGATTGTTTTTTTGAAGCATTTTGTGACAGAACCTCAAGGGGAAATAACCTGTTGATTGTTATGGCAAACAATGAATCCCTTGTTAATAATTTAGAATTTCAGGGGAAACCCGGGTGCTAGGACCACAAATAAAATTACATTTAGCATTGATGGAAGTACGTTTGTAGCGAAAACTCAGTAACAGTCCCCGATTTTCGTTAGCAATTACGAGGGCTTAGAGAACACTTATCTTGTTGACGGGGGGTAACAAAAGTGAGTATCAATATGACAGTTTTCTGAACAAATACATGTCCCAAAGGGAATTTTTATCCCATATAAAGAAATTGATCAAATAAAAAGCCCCAAAAAAGGATAAAATAATAGGCTCAAAACTATGGGGATAAGAAAGGAATTTATGGCATATAAAAAAGAGGTGGGGGTCTCTATGAATCAGTATATTGACATAAAGGGGACATTAAAAAGGGGATAAAAAGCAAAAAGGGGGGTATAAATTAAAGTTCTAGGGATTCTAAAATAACCCAAAAAGTTTTTTCCAGGTCTATGAACAAAAGTTAGAGATAAGTAGGCCCCTTTTAAAAATAACTAGGGGCCCCTTTACTGACAAAGAAAATAAAATGTGCAGCTTTTTAATTTTTTTCTCTCATTTTTTTACACGGGAAGACACTAACAATTTTCCCGAAATTTAAATTTTTTTATAGTGGGGTAGAAAAAGATAAATTATGTAACCACATCACTAGTGAAATGTTTGAAACAGATAGAAAACTGAAACAAAAAAAGTCCCCGGGTCCTGATGAGGTTTTTTCAGTGTTTTTAAGGGGAAAGCAAAATGGAAAATTGTGAACCCTTAATAATATTTTTAATTTATTTCCTCAAACAGGTGAGTTTGTATATGAAAATGGGTTACCCGGATTTACCCGGAGAGAGTTCCCGGGGGGCAACCCCCCGCGGCCCCGGGTTTAGACCAGGCCCCGGTGGACAGCCCGACAACCGGCTGTTCTGCTGGCTGCACCAAACCAACAACGAGCCACACCCGGGTGATCCCGGAAAATGACTTTGTGCTTTCCAGTCCAGCGAAAACTGCCAGGGGTCTTGGTAATCCCCCCTTATGTGTGCTGGGAGGCAGTTGAACAGTCTGGGGCCCCCTGACACTTATTGTATGGTCCTTAACGTGAGTGACACCCCTGTTTTCATTGGGGGGATGGTGCATCGTTGCCAAAGGGTTTTTTGCTTTCGTAATGAGTGTTTTTTCCCGGTGCAATTTCGGTCTATCCCTCTGGATTTTCCAGGTGTATATAATCTGTATCTCCCCTCCTGCTTTTTGGGGGAATACAGGTTTTAGGGAACCTCAAGCGCCCCCAAAATTGAGGTGTTTTATCTCCTTTTATGCGCGCCTGAAAGTTCTTGTACATTTTCTAGGTCGGCAATTTCACTGCCTTAAAAGGTGCTGTTGTTGCAGCAATTTCACCCAGATAGAAAAAGTGCCCGAAGAGTGTCATCATGGGTTGGCCCCCCCTATTTTAAGGTTTCATTATCCATCCTGTCATTTTCTAGCAGATGCGATTGATAAAATTTTTATGGTCCTTGAAGGTAGACCCTCGACATGATCACTCCAGGGTCTTTGCGTTGGTGTTTCGCTTTTTTTGGGGCCAGAATTTTTTTTACCTGATGAAATTTAATTTCCTCATGTTTACCATATGTGAGTAATTAAAATTTCTCATCGTTGAATTTTCATATTTTTTTCTGCAGCCCACTAAAAGTTTTGGGTTTTTATGTCTGCCTGGAGTTTGCGTGTCTGCAAGGGAAGACACTGTCATGCGATTCGGGTGTCATCGAAAAGGAAAAACACGGTGCTGTGGCTGACACCCTTGTCTATGTGGGAAAATTTAGGATGGGGAACAAGATGGGAGCGGTACTGTGCCTTGGGGAAACAGAGTTTTTCACCGTAGTCCCTCGGACTTTATTTGTTGACGACTACTCTCTGTGTTTTTAGTGAGGAAATTATGATCCATCGACCAATTTTCCCCTGTTATTCCTTAGCACGCTTTTGTGCGCTATTCGCCGGGTCACACTTGTCAAAGGTTTTTGCAAAGTCTGTATTATTACATCGTTTCTTTTTGTTTCTAGTGCTTTTAGGCCCTTTGCGTAGTGGTCCAATAGTTGAGACAGACAGGAGCGACCGTTCAAAACCCCTGTTCCCCGGGGTTTGTGTAACTGAGGGTTTTAGATGCGTGGTGACTTGCTTCTTGGGCCCCTTTAAAAAGATTTTTATTATGGGATGTTGTGCTATTGGTCTGTGTTCTTTGCGTTGCTTTACGCCCCTTTGTGGAGTGGGCTATGTCTGTTGTTTTTAGAAACTGGGGGACGCCCCCCGTGTCCATGCTCCCTCCCCAAAAGGATGGAAAAGGCTGTGATAGGGTTTCTTGCATTCTTGATGAAGACAGGTTCCCATGAGTCGGCCCTGGGGCAAGTGCAGGGCATGTCATTTATGCTGTTCGAAGTATTTGGGTAGGATAAAATGGATAGGTTGTGTTAATAAATTTGTTGGCTCTCTCATAAAAAAATTTATTTTTTATCTTCGACTCTCAGTCTGGTTAGCGGTTGCTAAAACTGACATTTGGGACTTGGTAGCTCACTCTTTTTCCCTTTCGTCATCTGTGTAGGGGCCCATCTTGTTTAAGAGGGGCCCCAAATGGACGTTTTTCTCGATTTTGATTTGGCCCAAGGAGAAGAAATCTTTGGGTTTCTTTCGATTTCATTTGGCTTTTTTTTTTTCCCGCGATTCCGACTCCTAAAGGGTTCTTTTAGCTTAAGTTCGATCTTGCTTTTCCGACCGTTCTCCCCACGCATTTAATTATTGACCTCTTTTTTGCCCCTCTTTTATTCTTTTCCGTCGCCTGTAAAGGGGGGCGCCTGTCTCTTTCGTTTTTTATACTCCTCCCTTTTTTTAAGGAATAAGCCTTGTCATACATCGAGTGCCACCGAGTTTAAACTGTTTTAGGCATAAGTTGGGGGCGTGGTTTCTTAGTATATTTCCCCTTATATCGGTTAGGGCTTGGGTTTTCTTGGTCCCCTTATTTTTTTTTTATTGAAGTTGAATTTGGGTGCTCCCTCGTGACTAATCTCATTATGTGGGGCTGGGGGTGCGCATACATGACTGAACCTCAATTATGTTGGTCTGGTATATTGTTTTTTTTTTGGGGATATTTCTTATCAGATCTCATTGTTAGTGAAGAGAGGTCTAGTGTATTTCCAGTCTATAGGCTTATTATTTGTGGGTTTAAATTTAATTTTTTGGGAGAGATTTAAAAGCTCGCTGAGTGTGAGTTTTTTTCAGAGCTGCCTCCTGGTGTTATTTCTGAAAAATTTATTTGTTATTCCTCCTTTTAGGTCCCTTAAGTTGAAATCCCCCCGGAGCAAGAGTTGGGTGCAGGGCTGGAAGGTTTTCCAGACAGTGGTCAATTTTTAAAGCTGTTCCTGGAATTGTGGGGTTTGCATCCGGAGGCTTGTAGACTATCACAATGACAGGTTTTGGGTTCTCGCCTTTACTGCTAAAATTCATACTCTTTTGGGGCATTTAGCAGTTCTGTGCAAAAAAGTGACTCTGAAAAGTAATTCCTATTTTTAAAACAGGGGGAAAGTCGTTCCCGGGTAAAATTACTGCCCAAAAGCCTGCCCTAAATTGAGGCAAATTACTAAATTTAAATTAAGCGAGTTTATAAAAGCCATTCGAAAAAAGCATAGCTTGTTTAATGATACTCAGATGGTTTCACAAGGGGGGCCGGTCTTTTTAAAACTAATTTTATTAACTTTCTTCAGTAAAGCTTTTGAGGCTGTTGACCACATAAAGAATTTGATATTTTCTTAGATTTTATAAGGGTTTTGAAGAGTTCATACCTTTAGATGTTAAACAAAGTGGCAGTCATGGCACTGGGGGAAAAGTGCTCCGTGGATCGAGTCATGGCTCATGACGGGAAGCAAAAGAGTTCCATAAAGGGGGGTTAAATCGAGGGGGGTCTGTAACAAGTGGCGTTCCAGGGGCGTTTTGGGGCCCTTGTTGTTATAAAAATTTTCAATATCTTGATGAGGGATTACTAGTGATATGAGCAAATTAGCCAATGCCCAAAAGTGGGTAGGATAATTATTCAAACGAGATGTTATGGAACTTCAGGGGGTTTTAAACAAACTCTATTCTTGGTCAGAAAGTGGCAGATGCATTCAATGTAGATAAATTTTAAGGTTTCTGAAGCTTGGGAGTGCCCATAACCCTATATTTTTAAAAGTTAAATGATGTAGAATTAGCCTACAGATTGCAAAAAAGGATTTGGGGGGGTTTGGTAAGCAAAACCTTTAAACCAAGACACAATGCCTAAGCGTACGTAAAAGGCAAAAAATTTACGGGATTTAATCAAAAAATGAAAGCAACAGAAGCCCAAAGGGGTCATACTGCGTTTTAAACATCATTAGAAAGGCCCACCTAGATTTAAGCTTTGTTTGGTCTCCCTATTACAGAATGGACATAAATTCGTTAGAAAAAATTCAGTGTAGGGTGACTAAATTAAACATACATTAGAAATCTTCCTTTGAAGAAAGATTGAAGACTCTTAAGTTAATTCATTTTGACGGGAAAAAATGAGGGGAGACCGATTTAAGTGTAAAAGTGGAAGATAGGTATTAAAAAGGGGATATTTAAAAGGTTTTGAGGGTGTCTTCCCAAAAGAGAACCGGGATATGGATTTAAATTAGATAAGTTTAGATTTAGAAAGACATAGGAAAATATTGGTTTGGAAATAGGGTAGTTTGATGGAACAGTTACCATTGGGTTTTTGAGGTGGGACTTTGGGTAGTTTTCAAATTTAGGTTTGGGTAAAAAATACATAGTGGGGGGGTTGGGTTTGAGTGGGGGCTTTCACACAGAGCTATTTTTTGGGTGGGATTGAAAATTGGTTGGGCAAATGTTTTTTAGTGGGGAATTGTTTAAAGGCCTGCCAGTATGGGCCAACGGCCCCCTGCAGTGTTCCTCCTTTTTTAGTTCTTTTGTTAAAAACCAACCACTAAAAAGCGTAACTGTATACCCAAAAAATAACTTCGATAACCATTTACTCATGTGCAAAAACCCATTAAAGCCAACCCCCCTCACTAAAGTATTTACCCGCCCAAATTTTTAAACTACCCCCTGTTTTAGCTTTGATCACCCTACTAGGCAGACCGTTCCACTCATCAACTACCCCTATTACCAATGTTCATTTATACATTTTATTAGTGCTATATATTTATTTGGCATTCTTTTCTGCATGTAAATCTATATTTAAGCTAGGTAAGTGGCCCCTGAAGTGACCTAGAGTCATAAGAACATGGTATAAACCTTGGTAATAAATACCGACAAGTTGGTTTAGAAAGACACGTAAGCAAACACTATGACATATTTATTAGAAAACGTTTCGGTCCTGGGACCTTGATCACTTCTAACATACAGAGGTAGAAAGACATTATATATATAGGCGGAGAGTGAGGTGTGACGCACGTGACCTGAGGAATGTCATAAGAACATAAGAATGGAGGAACACTGTAGATGGCCTACTGGCCCATGCGAGGCAGGTCCTTATCAAAACAACCTCTACCTATGATGAGGACGGGTAGACGATGAAATCATGTGACTCCTGTGTTGTTGGGTTGGTGCTGCTTAATTAAGTATCATGTATGCCAATGTTTTTGAAATTTTGTAGTTTCCAGTGTTGCGTTCTATAGTGTCGGTGACGGCGATTAGTGAGGCTTCTAGGCACCATCGGTGTCTGAGGTCTGGTTCGGTGAGAACGAGTTGTGCCTCATTCCAGTTCATCAAATGCCCCGTGGAGCCTCTGTGGAGGACACAGGCGTACCTTACATCGTCTCTGTTAGAGGCATTTCGATGCTCATTCAGGCGGACTGCCTGTCTCGCCTACATATTTCTTGGGACAGAACCCACAGGGGATAGTGTAGACGCCTGCTGTAGAAGTTAGAGTTGTGGGGCTGCGTTTCGTAGTGAGGTCTTTGATAGATGATGTGTTTATGGTGGAAACGTTGATGTTACTCATAGAAAGTGCCCGGCGAGTATTCGTGGCAACATCACCACATGGGAGTACTATGAACTGCTAAGGGGGCTGTTCCATGGGCGGTTTGTTGAGGATAGCTTGTGCCTTGAGTCTGCAATCTCGGATGAAGAAAGATGGGAACTGAAGACGTGTAAAGGCTTGTGTTATGTAAGTGCATTCTTCTTCTAGAAAACAAGGGCTGGAGATGCGAAGAGCTCTCAAGAAGAAGCCAATGAGGGCTCCTCTCTTAGTGCGGGTGTCTTGGTGTGAGTAAAAGTGTATAAGATCGTCCTTGTTGGTAGGTTTTCTATACACTTTGAAGAGAAGTTTGTCACTGTCGGGAGATCTGCATAGTAGAACGTCGAAGAAAGGAAGTTTGCCATCATTTTCGAGTTCAAGTGTAAACTTTATTGATGGTTCAACTGCATTGATCTTATTGAGAAGGGCCTGGATATTGAGATGTCTCGGATAGAAAACCAATATATCATCAACGTATCTTCCCAACACCGTTACCTGGCTAAGATATGTTGATGATATATTGGTTTTCTATCCGAGACGTCTCAATATCCAGACCCTTCTCAACAAGATCAATGCAGTTGAACCATCAATAAAGTTTACACTTGAACTCGAAAATGATGGCAAACTTCCTTTCCTCGACGTTCTACTATGCAGATCTCCTGACAGTGACAAACTTCTCTTCAGTGTATAGAAAACCTACCAACAAGGACGATCTTATACACTTTTACTCACACCAAGACACCCGCACTAAGAGAGGAGCCCTCATTGGCTTCTTCTTGAGAGCTCTTCGCATCTCCAGCCCTTGTTTTCTAGAAGAAGAATGCACTTACATAGCACAAGCCTTTACACGTCTTCAGTTCCCATCTTTCTTCATCCAAGATTGCAGACTCAATGCACAAGCTATCCTAAACAAACCGCCCATGGAACAGCCCCCTAAGCAGTTCATAGTGCTCCCATGTGGTGATTTTTGCCACAAATACTCGCCGGGCATTTGCTATGAGTAACATCAACATTTCCACCATAAACACATCATCTATCAAAGACCTCACTACGAAACGCAGCCCCACAACTCTAACTTCTACAGCAGGCGTCTACACTATCCCCTGTGGGTTCTGTCCCAAGAAATATGTAGGCGAGACAGGCAGAGATCTTGCAGTCCGCCTGAATGAGCATCGAAATGCCTCTAACAGAGACGATGTAAGGTACACCTGTGTCCTCCACAGATACTCCACGGGGCATTTGATGAACTGGAATGAGGCACAACTCGTTCTCACCGAACCAGACCTCAGACGCCGATGGTGCCTAGAAGCCTCACTAATCGCCATCACCGACACTATAGAACACAACACTGGAAACTACAAAATTTCAAAAACATTGGCATACATGATACTTAACCAGCACCAACCCAACAACACAGGAGTCACATGATTTCATCGTCTACCCGTCCTTATCATAGGTAGAGGCTGTTTTGATAAGGACCTGCCTCGCATGGGCCAGTAGGCCATCTACAGTGTTCCTCCATTCTTATGTTCTTATGACATTCCTCAGGTCACATGCGTTACACCTCACTCTCCGCCTATATATATAATGTCTTTCTACCTCTGTATGTTAGAAGTGATCAAGGTCCCAGGACCGAAACGTTTTCTAATAAATACAGTGGACCCCTGCATAACGATCACCTCCGAATGCGACCAATTATGTAAGTGTATTTATGTAAGTGCGTTTGTACGTGTATGTTTGGGGGTCTGAAATGGACTAATCTACTTCGCAATATTCCTTATGGGAACAAATTCGGTCAGTACTGGCACCTAAACATACTTCTGGATTGAAAAAATATCATTAACTGGGGGTCCACTGTATGTCATAGTGTTTGCTTATGTGTCTTTCTAAATCATAAGAACATAAGAAAGGAGGAACACTGCAGCAGGCCTTTGGCCCATACTAGGCAGGCCCTTTACAATTCATCCCACTAACATTTGCCAAACCCAATTTTCAATGCTACCCAAGAAATTGTCAGTATTATATACCATTCTTGCACAAAACCCAAAAAATAAGCCCTGATATGCAAGTCCCACTCAAATCCAACCCCTCTCACTCATGCATTTATCCAATCTCTCCTCCTTATGGAGGGGGATTCCCCTTCCAAACAATAACCTCTCTTCCCTCTCTCCTCCTCCCTGTCTTCCATTCTTCAACAACAGCCTTCAATAAAGGTAACTGTCATGTTGAATGTTCATTCTTTTGTGCATGTAAATCTATCTTTAAGGTAAAAAAAAATTGTTGTTGACACTTCTGGGTGTCAGGAACGGATTAATTGTATTTACATTATTTCTTATGGGGAAAATGGATTCGAAAATCGTAGATTTTTTATAATAGTAGCACCCCCAGGAACGGATTAATTACGAAAAATGAGGGACCACTGTACTTCATATACCACTGCAGACCTGAACAGACTACTCACTGTACCCCGCCTTGTGGAAGTCGATTACACCTCAAAGAAGAAATTCAGGACGCTCCAGAATGGGTCCCGTGAAGACGGTACCCTCTTCTAGCACGACTATCTATGACCAATCACCATGAAGATAAGTTTCCCCAGCACTTTGCTGTCTGCTAAAGCTGGGGTGTGGCTCCAATCGACCCTGTAAGTGCTGCCTCTGCCTGCCTGCATTTCTGAAGCGAGAAGACACTTCCCTCCAGGGAAGTCAGCGCAAGATAGAAGAAGAAGAAGACATCCTCCAACCAGAGGGCCCAAGAAAGAAGAAGATGAATGTCACCCCCCACCCAGGGGGCCACTGCCAGGTCACCATCTGGAGAAGACCGGGCCGGAAGTACCGGTGAATCAACATGAATGAATGAAAGGCTGGTTCGAAAAATTCAAGAAGTGGCATACACAGTGTTGTAAGGCATGGTGAGGGTGCCAGTTCAGACAAACATGCAGCTAAAAAATTTGTGCAGGAATTCAAAGACTATGTAGAGGCTGAAAAATTCCAACTCCAACAGTGTTCAGAAGAAAATGCAAAAGAGGACCTACATCACGCAGGAGGAAAAGGCACTCCCAGGACACAAGCCTATGAAAAACAGGCTAACTCTCTTGTTCTGTGGTATGCTAGTGGGGATTTCAAAGTGAAGCCTTTACTGGTGTATCACTCTGAAAATCCCAGAGTGTTCAAGAAAATCAGTGTCACCAAGAGTAAATTGTGTGTGATGTGGAAGGCTAACAGCAGGGCATGGGTCACAAGGGAAATTTTCCTGGAATGGTTCAATGAGGTGTTTGGCCCGAGTGTGAAGAAATATCTCCTGGATAATAAATTGCCACTCCAGTGCCTCTTGTTAATGGACAATGCTCCTTCTCATCCTCCAGACTTGGAAGACCAATTGCCTAAGGAATTCAGTTTTGTAACAGTGAAGTTCTTGCCTCTAACACCAGTCCTCTCATCCAGCACATGGACCAGCAGATCATTGCAAACTTCAAAAAACTGTACACAAAACCAATGTTTCAAAGGTGCTTTGACATAACCTTGGACTCTGAATTGATGCTAAGAGAGTTCTGGAGGGATCACTTTAATATTTTCCACTGCATAAGCCTTATAGATAAGGCTTGGCAGGGAGTGACTTCCAGGATGGTGAACTCTGCTTGGAGAAAACTGTGGCCAGATTGTGTCCAAAAGAAGAATTTTGAAGGGTTTGAGGCTTACCCTGTCGACCCTACAACTGTTGTGCAATCAATTGTGACATTGGGGAATTCCATGGGGTTGGATGTGAGTGGCCTGGATGTGAAAGAGTTGGTGGAGGACCACAATCAAGAGCTAACCACTGATGAGCTGCAAGAGCTTCATATGCAACAGCAACAGACCACAGCTCAGGAAATTGCTTCAGAGGAGGAGGGAGAGAGATGGAAGAAGGTGCCCTCTTCAGAGATTAAGAGGATTTGTGTAATGTGGAGTAGGATGCATTCATTTGTGGAGGAACATCACCCTGAGAAAGCCATTGCAATCCATGCCGGCGACTTTTACAATGACATTGCCATGTCCCATTTTAGGCAAATCTTTAAAGAGAAACCAGAAATAGACCTATCTGGACAGATATTTTGTGTGACAGGGGTCTAGTGACTCTCAAGCTGGTCCTAGTGGCATTAAAAAACAAAGAAGGGAAATGACCCAGATAAGGACTTGGTACCTAGAGTCATTATGGAGGGGGATTCCCTTTCCAAAGAATAACCTCCCTTCCCTCTCCCTTCCTCCCTGTCTTCCATCCACCAACAACAGTCTCCAATACAGTGAACCCCAGCCATTCAGCGGCTGCAACTTTCATGAAATCTGACTTTCGGCAACTTTTTTCACCAAAATATAGCTTTGCGGTTTGTGATCTTGAGAAGACTGCCTAAGTCAATGACCTTAAGCGAGGCACTGCATCACCTGCCTGGGACTTTCGCCCATATTGACTATGTGAAGAGAGGCGAATGTGCGTGCTCAGTTACCCTGCTATTCTCCTGTATCCCCAACTCTCCGCCTTTAAACTCAGCCGTTCGCCTCTATCAACGTGCAGTGTAGAGGTGTATTTTGCTGCTCCACTGGTGCTCGAATATCAGAGTTCCGCACAGCTAGTCACCTCTGCCTACCTGAGAAATACGGACGAATCTCCCATCCTGCATGAGTTGGTGATCCAGACCTGGCTGTGCCGTTTGTGCAAAATGTGTTATATCTCTAACTGAGGAAGATGACCTTTTATTCTTCTATGCACTGAGTGTTTCTGGGAGGAATACTGCAAAGTTGGAACACAACAAGAGGGGTTTAAAGAAAAATTTAACAACATTGGGGGGTTAACCCTTGGTAACCCCTTTTTGGAGAGGGCTTTTAAACTTAACATGCCAGGGGTTTCCCATCTATAAACATAGTAATTTTTGGCTGATTTGTTTGCCCCCACAGAGTGAAAATTTGTCTGTCATTCCAAGACACTTGTGCTAATGTTTTTAAGGCTGGGGTTTTTTGTAGAAAATTTAACCGATATTACAGGGGTTGGTAATCTCGAGACGACTGTGGGCCCAGTGAATAAAACCTTAAAAAATGGCACTGCACCCACAACCCCTAAAACCCTAAATTCCTGTTTCTAGCGAACTCTTACGTGTGAGCTTGCAATGAAAAACCCTAGTGAAACACAAACACGTTGTTTTTGAAAGGGCTGTGGGAGGCCTCCCTTACTCCGCCCCCGCCTGCCTCCCCCCTCCTTCCTCGTTTTGGGAACTAAAGCCATTCGCCTCTAAAACCCTTTTTGGGGCCCTAGGGGCCCTTTTTTTGCCAGACTACATAATTGTTTTGAGTCCCCGTGTCAGTTCTCTTGCCGCCCCCCCACTCACTTACAATTTTCCCCTGGGGGGCCTACCTCCTGCCGAAAAAAAACATCCAGGGGGTTTTGACAGGGGTTTTAAAAAAAGCACTTTCAAGAAAAGCTTGAAAGCAGCACTCCAAGCTAGCCAGAACAAGCAAAGGGGCACCCCGCGTTACAGCTTCCTACCCCCAGCTGCCCTATGAATACTTTACAGTGCTGCGGCATACCAGTTTTCCTGAAAGGGCTTATTTAAAAAAATTTTAAGACTTTGCAGTACGGATTTTTTTTAAGTGGGACTTTGCCAGGGGTTCACCTAAAAAAATTTTAAATTTGTCATTTGAAAAGCCTGTTTTAAAGGTTTTTAAAAAAAAAAACCCTTTGGGGGTCGACGGGCCCTTTCCAAGCCCCCGTTTTTCGGGGTCGGCCAAATTTAAAAAAAAAAAAAATTTTCCTTGTAAAAAAGAAAGAGAATTTTTTCCCCATCATAATGACACCAAAAGTTTAAATTTTTGATGGAAAACTTACAAAAATTTAAGCTCCGCAAAGTTGGGCGGTCTGGGCATGTTTATGCTGGGCCGATTTTCCCACTTTGACCCTTTTTTGGGCCCAAATTTCCCACGGCACTAATCGAAAAAAAACATGAATTTTTCGCTAGAACTTTCCATTTTTCCCTTTATCAAATGATGCAAGAAACCACCCTTTTAAAATCAATTTAAAACTATCCATTACAGTGGTCAGAATTAGTTTTTTTTAAAATTTTCACAAAAAATTTAAAAAACATGCCAATTTCCGAATAGGGTCCAGAATAAACAAGAAAAGGGGGCATTCCTGGCACTAAAATGACATTTCCCCTGTTTATTTTGTCCCTTCCAAGGCCCCTCCCTTTTATTTTTTTTGCTTTCCCCCCTTTGAATTTTTATTCTCACAAAAAATTTTAAAAAATTTTCGTTTTTCAGACTACGCATTAGTTTTAAAAAATGGTATAAAAAAAAAATTGAAAGCCCTTCAAAAGGAAAAAAAATTAAAACTCCCCCCAGTTGACAGTTAAATTGGGAAACCCTTGGGATGATTTTTTTACCCTTTTTAGCTTTGGGAAAAAAAAAACAAATTTTTTCTACTTTGAGCTCAATTTCCCAAGGGACTTTTCAAATTTTAAAACCATCCCAAAAACACCTCAATTTCTTTAATATGTTTTCCATTCTATAAAATGAGACCCAAAAAAACAGAATACAACCCAAAAAATACCCCTACAAAATACAGTGCAAATTCCTTTTTATTCCAAAAAAAAAGGGCACAGTTTTTTTTTTTTTCATTAGCACTGTGGGGGCTGCAGGGTTCTTTTTTTTAAATGTGCACACTAAACCCCATAACCCCCTTCTTTCATAGTAGGGCCCACCAGCTTTTTCTCCCCCCTAGATTTTAGGGGCAAAAATTTAGGCGTACTAGTACGCAAAAACCCTGGGCTAAGCCGACTAGTATTGGGCCCAAACCCTCAAAGGGTTTAAAAGGGGTCAGATGTAAATTTAGTGTAGTGACCCTTAAAATTTGATAAATCAGTGTAATTATGCCTGCTCAGTGTAACTGAACATTAAATACTTTTACAAAATTTAAATTTGCTTGCCCTATTCATTGCTGTGTTTTCTAACACTTTTTTCTCGTTCAACTGAAATTTTACTGCTAAATTCCCCAGAAAATTTTTAAAATTGACTGTTCTCTGTGGTGGGTTTGAACTTATACTTTGCTTTTTTGTGGAACAAGCTTATTTTTTTGCATAATGTTCATTTTCATTGAATACTGTCTCTCTTGAGTTAATTCGGTTTCCCTTTAAGTTGTGTTAAGCAAGAGTCAGCCTGTAGCATCTATGTATCCTTGCCATCTCATCTAGTGTTTAGCGCCTAGTTAAAACTATTAAATAGGTAATAAATTTTACTAGTCATTATAATTTCTGTTATACGATTTTGTAAATTGTTTTTAAATATTTTGGGTTCATCTGGATTGTAGTGTTTAATTTTCTTGCATTCAACACTGTGAATGAAGCTTAACTCGCACTACATGCATAATAAACTTATTAAACTTAAAACTTGTTAACTCAAGAAGCTGTTAACATCTATGTTCCTTGAGAATTGATCGTGTGTTTAGCGCCAGTTAATTTAATATCAACAAAAATTGTATTCTAGTTATACATGTGTACATTTGGGTTTTGGACTACTTGGTTAACGATATTTTTTTCATTTGCCGAATTTAAATGTTCAGGTGCCAAAATACTAAAACCAACTTGGTTCCATAAGGCATATTGTAAATTTAGGTTGGGTCATTTAGACACAGGGAACATACACTACAAACTCAACATAAGTTGTATTCAAGTGATGAATCGTTAAGCGGGGGTCCTGTACTTGGTAACACTTGTCATACGTAGTAATGCATGTGTAAGTGAGATTGTTTAGGTACTGGTTCATCTATCTACAGCTGCACACTTATGCTTGCATAACATATATAACATAGTAACGTGTGAGTTACCCAGGATGGACCAAGGAAGTCAACCACAGTGATTTATCTCATTGTCATTTTTAACATTACCTATTTACCGGTTTTTTTTTT
This sequence comes from Cherax quadricarinatus, assembly GCF_026875155.1. Classification (NCBI taxonomy): domain Eukaryota; kingdom Metazoa; phylum Arthropoda; class Malacostraca; order Decapoda; family Parastacidae; genus Cherax; species Cherax quadricarinatus. The sequence goes on along the minus strand of NC_069470.1, from coordinate 20,016,110 downwards.
TTTTTTTTTTAGTAATATTGTTTACAATGTATGGTTGGGGTAAGAGGTTGCCCTTCAGCATTCATTGTGATGTCTGCTATATTATTATTTCAGTGAGGTACATTAGGTGGCAGTAGCCTGAACTGACTCAAGTGGAAGTTATCATTGAATTCGAACCTCTTGTTTAATATGAATATATGTCAGAATTCTAATTTTATGCTCAATATTACCTACTTTGTTTTCTCTCTCTCTCTTTTCTCTCTCTCTCGCTCCTCTCCCTCCTCCTCTCTCTCTCTCTCTCACCTTTTCATCTGTAATTTGTGATAAGGTGTAAGACTCGCCTGTACTCATTATCCATTATTATGTACCATATTATTACACACACCAAGAAGTCTCTGAATTATTTTTAGTAAGGTTGTGTATCTATTATTAGTAGTAATCGAGTTGAAATATAATTGGAAGTGTTCATTGACTTGAACACTTGTGTCATATGATTCTATTTAGACTTCTGACTATAGTAATAAATTTTCTCTTGCATAAGCTATAAGGGGGCAGATAAATGAGGAAATTCTTGTGCTGTGCCGTCTTACACGAGATACAACACTGGCAAACATAGGAAACTGTCATGGAGGAATCTATTTCAGCAAGGTGATGGAATGAATTTATAGCTTCAAGACCTTTAAAGTACACATGGGAAAAGCTGAGAAGATGTCTAGATCGCAGACTAGTCAGACTCATCTTTGACTCCCTATCAATGTGAAACTGAAACGTCCTTGGTTATAAGGCGCCAAGAAGTCTCTTTAAAGAAGAAGTGTTAAATGTGAACTTCCTCTTGACAACACCTGCTGCTGCTAAATTGTGCATGGCTAATGGAAGCTTAAAGAAGCATCCTAACTCAAGATCAATCTAGGCAAACACACCAAAACTTTGTGCTTTGTGGAACAGAATGAAAGAAACTGATCAATGACTACCTAGTAACCTCTTGGGTATTAATGTGTCGACCTCATCAAAACATCAAACCACTTAAAAAAATAGGTTCGTACATAATCTTGGATACCTCATCTAATGGAACTCATCATCCGACTCTAAGTGACCAATTCATCAAGCCTAAAAGACTTTAATGGAAAAATGCCATATTATGCACAGTTTGGGGTTCTGCTTGGCCCATCTCCCAAAATATCTGTGTGCATGAATCTAACTTTCCCATCTTAAGTGTACCTCCCCCTAAACCAGTCAAAAGGTGTTACAAATGCCAACTATGGCCATGTTGGCAGTAGACTGCGAAATACTACATTCTTGGTGATGGTTAAGTTTAGCTGGGAAACATTCCAACTAGAGGAATGCACAGTAGGCCTTGACACAGGCCAAAAATTTAAGTGTATTAACTGTAAAGAGTTGGGGTTACAGCTTCCCACAAGGCTGCAGTCAGAACCCAAACAACCTTCGATGTAAACCTGATAACAGTCCTCTTAATGGTAACTGAGGATGAGGCCATCCAGTCTACCACAGCCAGATCTGAGACTGAACCTCTGCAAAGTGTGCAAGAACCCCACATCACTGCAAAGGATTCTTGTGATACCAGAATGCCATCACACACACCAGCTGTGGAGGAGGCTAGCCATCCCTGCTAGCACAAGTGGAACTCCTTGTCTGCCACTACTGATTCTCCTATGCTACACCTGAAATGGGGATGATTTTTGTCATTTCTCCCAATACCACACAACTACAACAGTCAGACGACACCACAACAGGTAACTTCCCCAGGAAATTGGAGATGAGTCAGAAGCACAGGACCTACCTGCAATGAAAGATGAAACAGACTCTTGCCACCGCAACCATCATAAGAAACACTAATTTAACCATGGTACCTGTTAAGGAAAGGAGTTAAAGAAAGCACTACTCAGAAGTTCCATCCTCCGAGAACTGTTCAACTGCCTCCCAGCACACATAAGGGGGATTACCAACAGACCCCTGGCATCCTTCAAGCTGGCACTGGACAAGCACCTAAAGTCAGTTCCTGATCAGCCGGGCTGTGGCTCGTACGTTGGTTTGCGTGCAGCCAGCAGCAACAGCCTGGTTGATCATGCCTGATCCACCAGAGGCCTGGTCATAGACCGGGCCGCGGGGGCGTTGACCCCCGAAACTCTCTCCAGGTAAACTCCAGGTAAAACTCCGGAGAGGCATTGGATTCGCCTGACCTTCCTCATATTATAACAAATTTCAAGAAAAAAAATTGAGCATCTTGAACAGATCCTGACAAGTTTAATAAATAAATGTAATCAGGATGATGCTCTTGAGCATGGTGATGATGTCAAAAGCGCAGCAATCTCCGTTCAGCTTCCAGCAATTTGTAAGAAAGAAGCCCATAACTCTTGCCTTCAATCTTGCTTGAACTGGCGGGCCAATAATGCCGAAATAATGCTTAAAAAAAAAAGGTCCGGAAGATAAAGACGCACAAACTAGCTATTTTGCTCTTAAGTGTCTGCACACTGTAAGTCAAAGTATAATAGTTTACATCATAAGGCAACGAGATTGGTAATAACTCACTACAAATGGATACATTACAAATCTTTTTCATGGAACATTGCTGACACCATCAGGAAGCGGTGCCTGACTTACATCATATTATCTACCAAGAAATATTGATGTCATCAGTTTGCAGAATGTAGGTTGAAAGATGGACACCTCCACCAAACTTGCCTGATATGCAGCTTATAACTTAAGGTCAACCAACTGTGTTGATGTATTCAGAAAGGAACTTCCTGAGGAGGACCATTCACATCCTTTCCCCTTGCAGAGACGAAGTTAACAATGCAGTATCATGGTGTCAAAGTATATCAGGGGCGAATTTTCCATAAACATTTTTAATCTCCTATCCCCAGCGAACCAGCTCGAACCTAACTTTACCAGATCGCATCAAATAGTGAACCTACATCATCTTGGAGGATTTTTAAAATGCCAGACATAAGAATATGGTGGGTCTATAACAAACACCAATGAACTAAACTAGTGAAAATTGCTAAATGATCAAGATAATGTTCGAATTGTGGGCACTACTGAGACTAGTCACAATATGGTGGCATAATACTAGATCTGTGTCATGGATTTACATACATCATATACGATGCATGACTCTGTCATAGTTTGATGAGCTTCTATCTGATCCACTTCCCACGACTAACACTGTCAATCTTGATCAGCATCTCCAGCAATCAATGAGCTAAATACAGAAGGAGGAAACTATTCTCACAACCAGAACACTGAGACACTTATTAACTACTTGAATCAATGGTATAAGAAATAAACGACCCATTTCACACAAAAATTGTAATGATGATTTATTACCACACCTATTGAGAGTGTTCTCACCAGATTCAAGTGGGCAGAATAGGATACAAAAACCTTCCTCTATAAATAACAATAAAAACCAATGTAAATACTAAAATGACCACAGCTACGCAATCTAACACATGCAGCTAGGAGGATTGGTAAAGCATACCGTGAATGTAGAATCCCAGACCACCTCAGACTTCCAAGCTGCACTAACAAATGGCAAGAATAGAAAGGAAAGAACTTAGGCAACAGAATGGGATCTCTCTTCTCCAGGTAAACCAGGTAAACAGTTTGTTTAATGGGTTTAATAGGTCCACCCCTTTGAGTTTGGCTTGTAAAGGCATAAATATAATAACCAGGAAAAAGACTGGCAATGTCATGTGCTTGAAAAAGCAAATGACCTCATAAATGACTGGTCCAAAACATCCAGGCATGGAAAACCTCCACCTCAAATTAGAAAAAATTTAGAGTGTACTTCTAGAAATGTGAAACTAATTAATTTTTATGAGCCAATATATTGATAGAGAGATTTGCCTCATTACCGAGTATGAATTAGATAATCCATAACTGAAAGGTCATCACTGATCACTGGAGGAGGATGGTATAACCTATGAGATTCTCAGAACTCTAAGGCACGTGCCTGATAACCCTTGTTGGCACTGTATAATCTCAGTTACATTGAGGCGTTTCTTCTACTTTCCTGACTCAAATAGTCTCATGTGCCTATCCCTAAGCCCTCAACAGCCAGATACATTTTGGCAACTCCTTAACGTATTGTCTTATGTAGAAACTTTTGAAAGAATGATACTAAACAGACTGAACTACAGAACAGGACCAGTCAACTTCCCCCTACCACTAGGGTTCATGAAAGGTAAAGTGTGCAGACCTGTCTTTCCACCTTTCTCACCTGCACACACTTCTACTAGTTTTACCACTTTTCTCTTGAATCTTAAAATCTGCATTTGATATTGCGAACAGAACCGTTATATACATGAAACTACAAAAATGAATATTGGTGGTTAGCTTACTCTGCTGGATAATAGGATACCTGTCCAAACAAGTATCCTCAGTCCTACCAAGGCTTTCAGAAGTGATTCATAAGAAATGTCTTTAGTACACAACCGCAGTGGAGGAGTTCTTAGTCCACATGTATTTTTAATATTCCAGATTAATGCTCTCCTAAATGCTCTACCTGCCTCACGCTAAACATATAGCTATCCACATGCTGAATGATATCAGGATGCTCATACAACAGGGCATAAGAAGATGAATAACATTCTTAATGAAGTTCAAGCAATTGTCATCGACTAGGTCTCATAATATCTCCTCTAAAAAAACAAAGATATTAACAAGCAAACGAATCCCCCCCCATCTATTGCAGGGTGAAATCAATAGCTACGTTAAAAGCTTACAGATATCTTTGTGTAGATGTAACCCTTATAACAAATCCACTATACCTACAACTAAAACAGAAATGCAAAGCTAGGCCTAAATCTCTCAAGCTGTTGCTGGCTTACAATCCAACCCTATGATGGTGCAAAATGTGAGAATCGTTGATAATGATGTACAAAGTCCTATGTTTAGGTCCTTAAGTGAATAAGTGCTCCCATGTTGATATTAGCAGAGAAAGTCTACTCTGATCTTGTGAGATAAAGCAAAATGAAGCTCTCAGGATTATTCTTTGGCAGTCCCCAGATCTACAAAAGTTTCTTAACATGAGGAAAGGAGCTTGGTATTTCTAGTATCAGTGATAGGATAATGAATTAACACTGTACTCGGTATAAATGTTGAGAAACGAACGAACCAGACACTGTCACAATGAATCTTAAACCGAAGTGTCTAGAGTAAAACACAGAGATCTAAAATTGATTTGTGGAAAACGTGCAATTTGCATTAAGTTTTGTAACCCTGCATAACTGTATCACTGTGGCAACAAGATCATTTCACCCCTCCGTGGGGAAGGATGGTGTTAAATTTAATATCAAATACATACAATTCCATCCCAAAAAGCTCATTGCTAGTATCCCTTCCTTAAATCTCTTGTTAGAGCAACTGCTCAAGAAGAAATTTCTCAACCTAGCGGTATAATAAGTTACACAGTATAAGACACTGATGGATCTAAACAAGAGTCTTCTGGCAGGGCTAGTCATCTGCTCTTGTTGCACCTCCCTATTAAGAACGATAATAGAATTTGTTGAGTAGGCATAAGATAAACACCTAGGCGTCTACACTGCAAACTGAATGTTTGCCAATCCTAATTGGCGCTAAAGCCAACCTATGACACTGAGCTGACTCTACATCATTACTGATTCTATGGTCATCTTGAAGCTCATGACTCATATAATACTCCAACAACATGCTCATGGAGAAAGCCAGGTATAGATCCTCAAAAATAGGGACAAAGAAATTAATGTACAATTGCTATGGGTCCCATCACACAATGGATTACTTGACCTGCCTCGGCATGGTGCCGTATCCTTCTGCAGTGTTTCCTTCGTTCTTATGTTTCATATGTCTTCTTCATGATAAAGTTGATATGTTAGCGCAAGAAGAGTACCCCAGAAGAGAATGTAAATATAACATGGTATAACTGTGCTACATTAGGATAATATAGGAGAGAAGCAATTAATGAAAATGATTGTTACAGGAATGGCAGTTAGAGCCTGATAGATCTATAAACCCACTATGATCACATGAAACGTAGATTAAGTATGTTTATTGTAGCAACTTGCAATGTGAGCAACTGACTGATGTTGTCGATGGCGCAGGCTTAGGCTTGTTACAAGTACTTCTGTTCTGGCAGTTTGGGAGACACACAGATGATGATTCAAACTAAATGAAATTATGATCAGGCATATGGTCCCTGTCTTGAACACTGAAGTGCTATAATTGTCCCATTATTTATGATACAGAGACAGACAGATAATAAACCTATATGACGATGTCCAGATATCTTATTGAATTGTAAATAAGATACCAGATATACTAAGCAATTTCGTAAATTTGCTTGTAACAGATAAGGAACTATTGTCGATATAAATCCATATGTATGTCCTGTTAACCCTTTGGCGTCTAATTCCTAAGGCCTTTTGTATAGTCCAAATGCTCCTAGCGCTACGCCCGCAGGATGGATATGGGGTGGCACAAAAACTACTGTCGACTTCGGAGCAACATCTAATCTAATCTTAAAATCCTCACATCCACCTCCACCAACCCGGGAGAGAATGTTTGTTTTTTTGGGTTGGGTGTAAGGGCCCTCGAACAGTGTGTTGTTCACCCCCCGTTTGGTACTTGCGCGGGGACGCCGATTATATGTTCCAACAGTTAAGCCAATATGCAGGAGTTTTCAGATCACTTGTTTGCAACAGAAACTGCTTAATGCCTCAAATGATGTAGTGGAAGTTTTAGCAGTAAAGATCGAGAACCAAAACCTAGTCCATTGTGGTAGTTCTACCAGCCCGATGCAACGTCCCACAATTACAGGAACAGCGTTTTAAAAATTGACCACTGTCTGGGAAAATCCCGCCAGCTCCTGCCCCAACATCTTGGCTCCTTGGAGATTTCAACTTAAGGCACCTAAAATGGAGGAATAAAGCAAATAATGTTTGTTGTCAGTGATAACTCAGGGAGGCAGCTTCTACGAAAATTCAACACACAACACGAGCTTTTAAAATCTCTGCACAATTCAACTTAAACCAGCAAATAAATAGCCAACTAGACTGGAGAATAACACTAGGACCTCTATCTTTACTAACAATGATGATCTGATAATAAAATGTCACCAATATCAAAAACAATATACTCAGTCACAACATAATTGAGGTTCAGCATGTATGTGGGGGAGCTCCAACCGACATAAATGAGAATTTTCATGAGGGAGCCTTCATTCAACCAAATCAACTTCAATAATAAGAACATAAAGTGGGACCAAGAAACCAAATCAACCGATATACGCTGGGAAGGTGAGACTAAGCAACACAGACCCCACTTCTTGCCTAGGAACAGATTAACTCGTTGGCACTCGATTATGCTCAAGGCTTATCCTTTAAGAAAAAGATGAATAATGTAAAATAGAAAAGACAAGCGCTCCTCTTTTGCAGGCCGACGAAAAAGAATAACAGAGCGGCTAAAAAGAGGCCAATACGTCTGAAAGCGTAGGGAGTCCACTGGTCCAGAGAAATAGCAAAACATCGAACTTAAGCTAAAGGAAATCTCATGGGAAGTCAGGAATCGTTGTAAGAACTAAAAGCCATCACAAGAAATCGAAAGAAACCCAAAGTAATTTCTTTCCTATGCAATCAAAGTCGAGAACAACATCCAGTATTGGCCCCTACTTAAACAAGATTGGTTCACACAGATGACAGCATGGAAATGAGTGAGCTTGCTCAAGTCACAATATGACTCAGTTTTTTAAAAGTGAGTCCGCTAAACCAGGCTGAAGAGTCGAAGATCAAATGAATTTTTTTATGAGAGAGCCACAGAAATTGGTTAACACAAGCCTATCCAATGTTATCCTGACGCCAAATGACTTCGAAAAGGCGATAAATGACATGCCCTTGCACTCTGCCCCAGGGCCAGTCTCATGGAACTCCGTGTTCATCAAGAACTGCAAGAAGCCCCTATCACAAGCTTTTACCATCCTATGGAGAGGGAGCATGGACACAGGGGTCGTCCCACAGTTACTAAAAACAACAGACATAGCCCCACTCCACAAAGGGGGCAGTAAAGCAATAGCAAAGAACTACTGACCGATAGCACTAACATCCCATATCATAAAAATCTTTGAAAGGGTCCAAAGAAGCAAGATCACCACCCATCTAGAAACCCATCAATTACACAACCCAGGGCAACATGGGTTTAGAGCAGGTCGCTCCTGTCTGTCTCAACTATTGGATTACTACGACAAGGTCCTAGATGCACTAGAAGACAAAAAGAATGCAGATATAATATATACAGACTTTGCAAATGCCTTCGACAAGTGTGACCATGGCGTAACAGTGCACAAAATGCGTGCTAATGGAATAACAGGAAAAGTCGGTCGATGGATCTATAATTTCCTCACAAACAGAACAAAAAAAGTAGTAGTCAACAGAGTGAAGCGCAAGGCGGCTACGGTGAAAAGCTCTGTTCCACAAGGCACAGTACTCGCTCCCATCTTGTTTCTCATCCTCATATCCGACATAGACAAGGATGTCAGCCACAGCACCGTGTCTTCCTTTGCAGATGACACCCGAATCTGCATGAGAGTGTCTTCCATTGCAGGCACTGCAAGCTCCAGGTGGACATCAACCAAATCTTTCAATTGGCTGCAGAAAACAATATTAAGTTCAACGATGAGAAATTTCAATTACTCCGATATGGTAGACACTATAAAATCAAAGCTTCATCAGAATGCAAAACAAATTCTGGTCACAAAATAGAGTTAAAAACAAACGTCAAAAACCTGGGAGTGATCATGTCGGAGGATCTCACCTTCAAGGACCATAACATTGTATCAATCGCATCTGCTAGAAAAATGACAGGATGGATAATGAGAACCTTCAAAACTAGGGAGGCCAAGTCCATAATGACACTCTTGAGGTCGCTTGTTCTATCTAGGCTGGAATATTGCTGCACACTAACAGCATCTTTCAAGGCAGGTGAAATTGCTGACCTAGAAAATGTACAGAGAATCTTCACAGTGCACATAATGGAGATAAAACACCTCAATTACTGGGAGGGCAAAAAGTTCCTGAACCTGTATTCCCTGAAAGCAGGGGGGAGAGATACATTTTATATACACCTAAAAAAATCCTAGGGGGACTAGTACCGACTTGCACACGAAATCCTGGACAAGCACTTAAAGTGGGTTTCGACCACCCGGGGCTGGGGCTCGTACTTGGTTTGCATCAGCCACAGTAACACCTGGTGATCAGGCCACCCTCCGGGGGCCCCGGGCCCACAGAGGGGCTGGGGGCGTTGACCCCGAACTCTCTCCGAAACTCCGGGTAACATCAAAGCAAAGACTTGGCAAACGAGCAACATCCCCAAATAAAAGCAGGATTCTTACACGTTAAAACAAACTTAAGTGTCAGGGGCCCGAGACTTTTCAACTGCCCCCCAAAACATTAGGGGATTACCAAAAGACCCCCTGGCAGTTTTCAAGCGGGCCTGGACGCACCTAAAGCGGTACCTACCACCCGGGGCTGTGGCCGTATTTTGGGTTTTTGGTGCAGTCAGCTAACAGCCTGGTTGATCAGGCTCTGGCACCAAAGGCCGGGGCCCCAGGGGCGTTGACCCCCGAGCTCCTCCGGTAAACTCCAGTAAGGAAGGAGGGAAATGATTTTAAGTTTTTTACTTGGGAGTTTACCTGGAGAGATTTCCCGGGGGGTCAACGCCCCCGGGCACGGTCGTGCCCGGCCCCTGGGGGATCAGACCCCTGATAAACCAGGCTGTTTTTTTGCTGACTCACGCAAACCCCGTAGAGCCACGCCCGGGTATCAGGGAAACCACTTTAGGTCTGTCCATGCCAGCTTGAAAACGCCAGGGGTCTGTTGGGAAAACCCCCTATGTAGCGGGAGGCACTGAAAATCTCGGGCCCCTGACATTTTTTTGTTTGGGCTCTTAACGTGCTATGACACTCCTGCTTTTTTATTGTGGGATGTTTCATCGCTCCAAGTCTTTTGCTTTTGTAGTGATGATTTTCGTGTGCAAGTCCGGGACTAGTCCCCCTAGGATTTTCCAGTGTATAAACATGTACTCCCCGCCTTGCGAAAATAAATAAGCCTAAGTGAATTAGCTAAAAATTTAATAATATTCTCTCGACTCTCAAACCTGGGAATTTCCCCTGATTTAAACAAATTTTTTAATAATGTTCCGATTTTCTTACATACTACATAATTAAAAAGTTAAACAGGTTGGTAGGGAAGACACATACCAAACATTAGGGAGCTTTATTCCCCAATTTTCCCTAACGTAGTTCTCAGTCGGTACAAAAGTAGGGAGGAGCACAGAGATGTGAAGCGATGTATCATCCCCACCCTTTTAGTCGAAGATTTGAGTTGTCAGTCCCTCAGCCGTAAAAAGTTCTGTTCATAGTCTGGAACTATCTGAGGATCAAACGACAGGTGGGACTTTTAAAACTGTCGGAAGGGAGGGCCGGGGATTTTCCATTGTAACTATTTTTGCTATCATAACTTTGGGGGCCCAGTCCCCCGGACCCCTTATGTCCTCTGTAATCTTTTTTACTACCGCCCACAGGATGGGTATGCTTTGCCACCGCCCACAGGATGGTAAATTTTTTACTACCCCCCAGGGTGGGTAGTTTTTCTACCCCCCACAGGAGGTTTTTGTTTTACTACCGCCCACAGGAGGGGAGGGTACACCGGCCACAGGATGGGAAAGGGGTGACTACCACCCACAGGAAGTAAAGGGTCTACCGCCCACAGGTGGTAGGGGGGATACCCCCCACAGGGTGGGTTGGGGTGCATAAAAAAATATTTAAATAACTAGAAGGGGCAGGTACAATAGTGAGAAATTTAAAACCCCTGAAAGCTCACGTCCCTCTCAGATCCAACAATTCTCACTTGAAAAAAGTTTTCCAAAGGTTTTTCTTACCAAAAGGCCATTGGTTTCAGTATCTACAGAGTGATTTTTAAAAGGTTAAATGCATACAGGTTTGGGCCGGGGGGCAAGCACCTAAATCAGTTCCGGATCAGCCGGGGGTGGCTCGTACGTTTGGTTTGCGTGCACCACGCAAAACCTGGTTGATCGGCCTGAACCCCCAGGAGGGCCCGGGCACAGACCGGGGCCGCGGGGGCGTTTCCCCCGGAAACCCCTCCT
>NC_069470.1:19986775-20004477 GCF_026875155.1 Cherax quadricarinatus | reverse complement strand
AGGGGGTGCTAGACCCCCGGGAAAAACCAAAAAAGTTTAAACCCCAGAGGCCAGCGGGGGAAAAGGGAGGTGAAGTTAGCCAAGTTGCTGACGAGAGGGGCGGGATGGCCTCGTGTCCAGGGTCCGCATGGGGGCTCGGGGAAGGGTGAACTTGTTTTAGACTTAGGCCTACCTACCGGCGGGAGGATGGGGGAAAATTTTTTTGGTCCCTAAAGTTCCACAGGACAGATCCGCGGGCTGAATGGGCGCTGAGCTGGGGGGCCCCTTAAAACCCTCCCAAACAGCATTCTCTCTAGTTGGCGGTGGATTGTTGGGGGCATTTTTTAAAATTTTAAAGATTTCCCCTTCGGAAGGAGTGGAATTTTTTACGGGAAACATAATATTGGGTTTACTAAGGCATCTGTAATAATTAGTTACCTAACACCTTAACATAGGGTAATAGGCCGAAAAGTAGCAAAACGGGGGGGTTAGTAGGGAAATGGCACCCTAGTTTAAATGACGAGGCGAGGGTCTAAAAGAACAATGTTCCCTTCTTAGACAGACCCCAACTGGACAAAGTGCGTGATCAGCAGACGGGCCCCCCACGGTTTCCTTTGAAAACCGGGGGAAAATCTGGTAGGGGCACCTCGAGTACGTGATGACCTCCGTCGGGCCCATCAGATAGATTTAGATTTGCCACCGAAGTGGCTAGTTTATTGTGCACCCCATATCCACCTTGGACGGTAGCCGGAGCATGTGGAAAAACCAAAAGGCCTAGAATTTGGGCCCCCAAAGGGTTAACAGGATCAATTTGGTTTTTATACTACATATCTATGTTCATTTATCTGTTACAAGAAAATTTGGAAATTTTTAGTATATTGGTATCTTTATTTTTCATTAATAAGATTCTTGACAGCCATGGTTATTATCTGTTGTCTCTGTTTTTCCCAATAAGTGGAAAATTAAGCCTTAGTGTTAAAGAGATGCCCTATGTGATCAATAATTTACATTTAGTTTTTCATCTTCTGTGGTCTCCCAAACGCCAGAAGTACTTGAAACCCAACCTACCCCTGCACTAAAACATCAGTCAGTCTGTTCACATTGAAAAGTTGCTCCATAAAATACTTATTACTTTCAGTTATCATAGGGGGTTAAGATCTACTCAGGCTTCTAACTGCATTCCTATAAAAATCATCTTTTTTATTACTTCTCCCCAAATTTTATTCCTAAGTAGACACAGTTATCCCAAAAGTTTTATTCTACGTTCTCCTCGGATCTCTTCTTGTAAATATAAACTTTTCTAAAGGAGAACCCAAATGTTATGGGATCCATAGCAATTGAAACTTAAATTTCCCTTTTGTCCCTAATTTTGATATTATACCTGGTTCCAAGAGCATGTTGTTGGAGTTTTTATATGAGCCAAGACCCTTTCAATGGCAAGAATCAGTAATGATGATAGAGTCAAGCTCAGTGTATAGGTTAGCTTTAGGCCATTGGTTGCAAAAAATTTCAGTTTGCAGTGTAGACGCCCAGTTGTAATTTTTTATCCCTAACTCAACAAATTTTTATCGTTTTTAAACTAGGGAGGGGGCAACAAGAGCGAGCGCCCTGCCAGAAGAACCTGTTTGTCCACAGTGTATAAAACTTGTGATAATTATTCTCCCAGTAGGCGAAAAATTTCTTCTTGAGCTTTTTGTCTAACAAGAGATTTAAGGAAGGATTACTAGCAAGAGCTTCTTGGAGGGACTTTAGGTATTGATATTAAAATGAAACATTTTCCTGGGGGGGGAAATGCTTTTGTTCCCTCATGAAACAGTTCTGCAGGTTAAAAAACTTAATGAAAATTGCACGTTTTCACAACCCATTTAGATCGTGTGATTTACCTCTAGACATTGGGAAAATTTCACTGTGACAGTGTCTGGTTCTTTTAAAAAAAAACTTTAAACCGAGAAGTTTAATTTTCAACTCCTATCTGTATAGAAATACCAAGCTCCTTCCCATGTAAGAATTTTGGGGATCTGGGACAGCAAGAATAGTCCTGAGAGTTTCATTTTGCTTTAATTTCCAAAGGGTCGGAGGGAACTTTCTTAGCAAATATAACATGGGAGCAGTAATAATTAAGGACCTAAAAAGGGCTATATACTATTCTCCGATTCTAAATTAGCACCATATTTGGGGATTGGCAGAAACAGCTTTGAGACATTTAGCCTAGCTTTACATTTCTTGTTAGTTGGGGTATAGTGGATTTTTTAAAAGGGGTACATCTACCCCAAAAAAAAAAAAAAGATACTTAATTTTTAAACGTAGTAATGATTTCCCCCTCAAATAAGGGGTGGGGGATGTCTTTTTCTTTTTAATATCTTTGTTTTAGGGAAGATTATGAGGCCTAGTCGTTTAAAAATTGCTTAAACTTATTAAAAAGGGATTCATCTTCTTATGCCCTTTTGTATGGACTTATCATCAGTAGTTTTAGCTTAGTTTGGTTTGAGGCGTAGAGCATTTAGGAGAGATTAATAGAATTTTAAAATGCTGGGACAAAGAACTCCTCCCTGCGGTGTACCTAAAAATTTCTTTGAACACTTCTGAAGCCTTGGTAAGGCAGGGGATACTCTATTTACGGTACCCATTTCCCCCGGGATAAGCTCCACCAATATTTTTTTGGTAGTTCATTAGTAAAAGGTTTTCTGTTTGCAATATCAAATGCAGTTTTTAGTCAAAAAAAGGGGAAAAAAACTAGAGGGGTTTGTGGGTGAAAAAGGGGAAAAATACAGTTCTGCACATTTTCCCTTTCATGAACCCATAGAGGTGGGGGAAAAGTTGATGCAGTTCTGTGTACAATCTTTTTAAGCATCTTCTTTCAAAATTTTTGAAAGCAATAGTTAAGGAGTGGGCCCCTAAATTATCAGGCTTTTTGGGGCTTAGGGATGGCAAATGAGCTATTGGTCCGGAAGTAGGAAGAACCCCCTTAATGTAACTAAATTTTACAGTCCCCAACAAAGGGTATCAGGCAGTCCCTTTTGAGTTCTGAGAATACAAGGTCTCCATCCTCCCCAGGAGCGTTGATCGCCCCTTTGGGTTAATGATTTCTATTCATATGGTAAAGAGGAAATCACTTCATCATTTTTGCTCAAAAAATTAATCAGTTTCAACATTTTTCAGAAGTATCTCAAAATTTTTTCTTTATGAGTGGAAGGCTTTCATCCCGGGATTTTTTTGGCCAGTCATTCATGGGTCATTTGCTTTTTTCAAGGGGAAAGGGATGAGAAGTTTTCCAGTCTTTTCCGGGTTATTTTTTTAAACCCTTTTCCAACCCCAAAACTAAAAGGGGTGGCCCTATTTAACCATAACAAATTTTCCCCTTTCCTGTTGCCTAAGATCCCCTTTCTATTCCTGATTTTTTAGTGAGCTTAAAACGTTCTGAGCAGGTCTGGGTTCTACATTCCGGGTATGCTTTAAAAAAATCCTGTGATTTTAGAGTGGCTTTGGTTTTAGTATTTACTTTGGGTTTTTATTGTTATTTATAGTGGAGGTTTTGTTTCTATTCTTCCCACTTGATCTGTGAGAACCGCTCAATAGTGGTAATTAAATCATCATTAAATTTTTGGGGCCCAGTGGGCCGTAATTCTTTACCTTGCCCAAAGTGGTTAAAAAAGTTGTCTCTGTTTTTCGGGTTTGAGAATAATTTTTCCTCCTTCTGTATTAAAGTCCCTTATTGTGGAGATGTATCAAATTGACAGTTGTTAGTTTTGGAAGTGATCAGATAGAATATAACATGACAGAGTCATCATGTAATGATGTATTAAACCAAAAACAGATCTAGTTGCCACCATATATGTGAGTAGGTCATAGTGCCACATTCGAACATTATCATGCTCATTTAGCAATCTCCTAGTTTAGTTCCATTGGTGTTTGTTAAGACCCACCAATATTCTTTTTCTGGCATTAAAAAACTCCCAAAAATGATGGAGGTTCACTATTTATGCATCGTAAGCCAGGTCGAAGTGGTTCGCTGGGGCATAGAGATTAAAAATGTTTATGGAAAAAACGCCCGAATTCTTTGACACCATGAACTGCATGTTAACTCGCTCTGCAAGGAAAGGAGGAATGTGGCAAGTTTTTTCTACTACTCACACAACAGTTGGTTTTAACTTTGGTTTAAAACGCATACCAGGAAGTTTGGGGTTGCTCCCTATTCAATCTACTTCCGCAAAAAAATGAAATCAAATTTTCTTGGTTTCACTTAAAAAGAAAGTTGGGAACCGCTTCCGTGGGAAACAATGTTCCCTAAAAAATTTGTAATGTATCCATTGTAGTGAGTTTTCATCTTTGCTCTAAAATGGTAAAAATATTTTTGCTTTGACTGCAGTGTGAGACACTTTAAAAGCAATAGCTTTTGTTTTTTATCTTATCTTCAGAACCTTTTTTTAAAATTTTTCGGATTTGGGGAGCAGTTAAGGCAAGTTTGAAGCAAGAGTTATGGGGTTCTTTCTCACAAATTGCTGAAGCTGAACGGAGATTGCTGCACTTTTTACATCATCACCATGCTCAAGAGCATCATCCCGATTACATATATTTATTTAAATTTTCAGGATCGTTCAAGTGCTCATTTTTTTTTGGAAATTTGTTTAAAAATGAGGAAGGTAGGCGAATAATGCTCTCCGGGGATGGACTTCTGGTTAGTGCTTCCTTTAAACCTATCACCTTAAAGGGACCTGGTTAATTAGTGTTTTTGTTTCATATTTTGCAGGGAGGTCCTGTGCATCTGACCCTCTCCAATTTCCAGGGAGTTCCGTGTGGTGTCCGTCTGATGTTGTAGTTCGTGTTTGGGGAAAGACAAACTCATCCCCAATTTCAGGTGAGCCCGGTACTGTGTGGCAAACCCGTAGGTTTCCCTAGTGTGCGGGAGGCTAGCTCCCCCAATGGGTTTTGGGGATGGCATTTGGTTAACCCCAAAAAATTGTTTGCAGTGAGGTGGGGTTTTGACACTTTGCAGAGGTTCAGTCTCAGATCTGGTGTGGGAGTGGTGGCCCCCCTCCTCGTTACCCTTAAAGACGTTTTTCAGGTTTTAAAAAGAAAGGGTTTTTTGGGTTCTGTGCAGTCCTTGGGGGAAACTGAACCCAACTTCTTTACAGTTAATACACTTAAAATTTTGGCTTCGGGCCCACTGTGCATTCTTATGGAATGTTTCCCCCACACTTACACACAAAATGAGTATTCCAGTTTTTACTCAACATGGCCATAGTGCTGGGTTTGTAACCCCGTTTGGGGGGGTTAAATTTGTGTTTTGGAACGTAAAACCATGCACCCCAAAATTCGGGGGGGGCACAGGGGCCCACCCAACTGGTAAATTTGGGTTTCCCCTTTTAAGTCTTTTAGGCTTTATGTTGTCACTTAAATCAGATGGGATGGGTCCATGCAGAGAGGTTCCAAAGATTATGATATGACCCTTTTTTTAAAATGGGGTGTCGTTTTAGGTCGGGCAGCTTAATTCCCATAAGGTGTACTAAGAGTCTTTTTCAGTCTTTTTTTTTGTTTCCCCACAAAATTGTTGTTTTTTAAATTGATCCCTTTAGTTTGGATTTTTTTACCTTCCATTTTGCCTGCACACTTTCAGGCAGCGGGGGTTGTCGGAATTTTAGCTTAAACAAATTTTTCCTTTGAAGAAAAATTCTTGCAAACCTTTCACCAAAGGGCGTTTAGTGTACTTGTGTACGGTTAGTGAGTTGACTACGTTCGACCCCTAGCCCCTTTTTTCCCTTTTTTTCCCTTTTTTTTATTTTAAAGGGTTTGGAAAGCTATCACCATTTCCATACCGCAGAAATGGTTCCTCTATGAAGTCCATGTTTCCCGTGATGATATCTGGTGGGAACTCACAACACAAGAATTTCCCCGCTTATTTTCCCTTTATAGTTATCAAGAGCAAAATTCACCAAAAACAGAAGTCCAAAATAGATCACAAGAACAAGTGCTCAAAATTTAATGAAACCTCCAACCTACTCAACCCAGACCCCACCACTCAAAAGACACCACCCCACCAAAAACACATAGAGACCTCTTGTATGTGTGTTAATAATATGGTACTATAATGATTAAATTTGGGTGGTACAGCGAGGTCTTACACCAATAAAAAAAATAAAAAAAAAGAAGGGGAAAAGAGGGGGGGGGGGGGGGGGGGGGAGAGAAGGAGAGAGAGAGAGAGAGAGAGAAAGAAAAGGTAAATTGAGCATAAAATTGAATTCTGACATCATCACATTAACAGAGGTTAAATGATAAATTCCACTTTTAATAGTTAGGCACGCCCTAATTCCCCACTGAAATAATAATTAGCAGAATCACAATGAAAGCTAAGACAACCTTTACCCCAAAATAGATTGTAAACAGAAATTTCTAAAAAAAAAAAAAAAAAAAAAAAAAAAAAAAAAAATAGGTAATGTTACAATGACAATGAATAAAACATCTGGTTGATTCCCTTTTCCCTCCCGGGTAACTCCATTTCTATGTTATCATGTATGCAAGAAAAAGTGTGCCTGTAGTAGATGAAAAAAGTACATAAAACAATCTACTTTCACACCGTTACTATGTATACAAATTTACCCAAACACACCACGTTCCTTTATCATTGAATCACTTTTTTTTGAGTAATATAGGTGAGATGGTACCCGTGGTCATAATAAAAATTCAACTTCTCAAAGTCACACCTAGGGCCCGTTCTGGGTTCCAGCGTTTTAATGTGTTTATTATGGTCAGTGGTGCTGCAGTCATTTTAAAATTGTGTATCAGAAATTAAAACACCAATCCCGTTGTCAAATAGTCAAAAAAATTTACACAATTATAACTAGAATTTTAATGATTGCAAATTGTTACTATTACAATTTTAATAGGCGCTAACCCCCACTAGATGAGATGGCAAGAACATAGATGTTACAGGCTGACTCTTGCTTAACCACAGTTGCAGCCTCCACTTTATCTGTAGATTTCTGGCCAGTATGGGGGAGAATGTGAGTGAGTTGATCTTGTGGTCGGTGTAGGCAATAGGCCAGTGCATGCCCAGTAAGTACAGGTCTCAGAGCAGTTTTGGAAGCTAGTGTCCCGTGTCTGCATAGTTATACTAGGGGATACATTCCTTCTTGATATAGGAATTTTCTGAGGTGGGCAGGGACATATTAACGAATGAATATTGCTGGGAATTAAGGCTCCCAGTTGCACGTGGGTTTCTGAGGGGAAGTCCAAAGGGGCTATAAGGCTAAGCTTAGGGAAGTTGAAGATCAGGATTATATGCTGCATAACCATGTAAGTTAGTCCTTTATTTACGTGCATGCAGGCGAGTTTCTTGCAATTCATATGATTTGTAAAAATCTGTCCCTATAAGCCACTTGTGAGGCTGAGGGTACCCCCAGAGCTCGGTTTGTGGTCAACAGAGTTTGCGGGTAGGCGCTCCATTGGAGGGAGTCCACACAAATTTTCATCAATGGTGTGTAGAAGTGTTTAAGTGTGACTTTCCCAACAGTTTATACAGGCTACAATGAACAATAAGACTTTGAAGGCTTTCAGTGTGTACTTCCAGTGTCAGTGACTCCTTACATATGTGATAAATCAGTGTAATGTTATACATGCTCTGCTCGTGGTGACTGAAACTATTAAATACTGTTTTAATAATTAATTTGCTTGTCCTAGTGTCCTTGTTGTTTTTTTAATACTTTTTCTCGTTCAGACTGAAAACTTTACTTGCGAAATTCACAGTAATATTTCAAATTGCAGTGTTCATCTGTGGTGTGAAGTGTTTAACTTATGCTTTGTATTTTTACTGTGAACAAGTTACTGTGTTAGGTTCAGTTTCATTAATACTTTCTCTCTCTGAGTTAATTAGTTACCTTTCAACTGTGTTAAGCAAGAGTCAAGCCTGGTAACATCTATGTTCCTTGCCATTCATCTAGTGGGTTTAGCGCCTAGTTTTAAATTTGTAATAATAAAATTTGCAATCATTTATATTCTATGTTATACTTTGTGTACTTGGTAACACTTGTCATACATAGTAACGCGTGTGTGAGGTTGTTTAGGTACTGGTTCATCTATCTACAGCTGCACACTTTGCTTGCATACTTATATACCATAGTAACGTGTGATTACCCAGGATGGACCAAGCAAGTCACCAGAGTGATTTATCGCTTGTCATTGTACATTACCTAGTTACTTTTTTTTTTTTTTTTTTTTTAGTAATATTGTTTAAGGTTGGTTGGGGTTAAGAGGTTGTCTTCAAGCATTCATTGTGATGTCCGCTATTTTAGTATTTCAGTGAGGTACATTAGGTGCAGTCGGCTGTGAACATTATCAAAGAGGAAGTTTATCATTGTAATTTGAAACTCTTGTTTATGTGATTAAAATGTCAGAAGTTAATTTTATGCTCAATATTACCTACTTTGTCTCTCTCTATCTTCTCTCTTTTCATTTCGTAATTTGTGATAAGGTGTAAGACCTCGCCTGTACCATCCATTATATGTACTATATTAACACAATCCAAGAAGTCTCTGCATGTATTTTTAGTAAGGTGTGTATCGTATTAAGTCGTAGTAATCTGGTAAAGTATTAATTAGAAGTGTTCACCTGAACTTTGACCACTTGTGTTCAATATGATCTATTTTAGACTTCTGACTTTATAGTATAAATATTACTCTTGCATAAGCTTAAGGGAGAAAGATAGCGAGGAATTCTGGTGTTGTGAGTCTTACACGAGATTCATCACTGGCAAACCATGGCAATGTTATAGAGGAACCTATTTTCTGCAGGTGATGATTTGATGATAGCTTCCTGACCCTTTTAAAGTAAACAAAACGAAGGGAAAAAATTTGAGGAAAGGGCAGAGCCCCCGTTCGAACCATAGTCAGACTAACTTGACTCGTACACATTGTGTCACTATACATCATTGTGCAAGAGGCTGCTAGAAGGTCTTTCTTCAAAGGAAGAATGTGTTAAGGCTGAAATCTTCCAGACAAATCCTGCGGCTGCTGATAAGTGTGCTGGCTATGGAAGCTGGTAAACAGCATCCTAACTCAAGGATCCAATTTATGAAAAAACACACACAACTTTGTGTTGTGGACAGATGGAAGACACTGATAATGATCTACTTTTACACCGTATGGGGTATTAAGCTGCTCCGACCTCATCAGACACTCACCACTTTAAAAAATGGGTCAGTATCATAATCTTTTCGTTACCTCTCTGCATGACCCATCCCATCTGATCTCAGTGTGATATCATCAAGTAAAAGACATAGAGGAAAATCCCAAATTATTTGCCTGGTGGGGTGGGTCCTGTTGGCCCCTCCCCCGGAATATCTGGGTTGCATGGTTTACCGTGCTCCTAAACTTCGAAGTGCACTACCCCCTAAACCGTAGGTGTTAGGTGTTACAAAGGCCAGCCCACTATGGCCAATGTGCAGTAGTAGGTACTGTGGGAATACTAGCATTCTTGGTGTGGTAAGTGCGCTGGGAACATTCCACTAAAGAATGCACAGTAGGCCCTGACAGCAAAAAATTTAGTTGTATTAACTGTAAAGAAGTTGTGGTTACAGTTTCCTCACAGGGACTGCAGTCAGAACCCTAACAACCTTCGATGTAAACCTGATAACAGTTCCTTTAATGGTAACTGAGGATGAAGGCCATCAGTTACCACAGCAGGATCTGGACTGAACCTCTGCAAAGTGTGCAAGACCCCACCTCCTGCAAAGGAGGATTCTGGTGATGCCAAAAATGCCATCACACACACAGCATTTGGAGGGAGCTAGCCATCTGATAGCACATGTGGAATAATGGTCTGCTCCACTATGATTGCCTATGGTCACCCGAATATGGGGATGAGTTTGTTATTTATCCCAATACACACAACTACAACAGTCAGACGGACACCACACAGAGTAACCCCCGGAATTTGGAGATGAGTCCAGGAATGCCACAGGTCCTCCTGCAATGAATTATGAAAACCAGAGAACACTAATGGTAACCATTGGTACCTGTTAAGGTGATAGGTTGTTAAGAAAGCACTAACTATAAGTGCCTTCCTTCCGGAGAGGCATTGGATTCGCCTGATCCTTCTCATATTATAAACAAAATTTCCAGAAAAAAAAATTGAGCATCTTGAACAGATCTGACACGTTTAAAAATATATGTAAATCTGGATGATGCTTTGGCATGGTGATGATGTCCAAAAGTGTAGCAATCTCCGTTTCAGCGTCCAGAATTGGTAAGAAAGAAGCCAATGACTCTTGCCTTCAAAACTTGCTTTTAAAACTGGCTGACAAGAATGCCGGAAAAAATGGCTAAACAATAAAGGATCTGAATATAAGACGTACAAAACTATGCTATTTGCTCTTAAGTGTATGCACACTGCAGTCAAAGCATAATAGTTTTACCATCTTATGAGCAGAGATTGTAATAACTCACTACATTGGATACATTACAAATCTTTTCATGGACATTGCTTCATCATGGAAGCGGTTGCCTGAACTTACATCATATTTGTGCAACAAGAATATAGATGTAATCTGTTTTGCAGGAATGTAGGTTGAATAGATGGGCACCTCACCAAACTTGCCTGGGATATTGCAGCTTGATAACTTAAGGCTCAAACCCAACTGTTGTGTGATGGTATGTCAGAAAGAACTGCCACATTCACCTTTCTTGCAGAGTCGAGTTAACATGCAGTATCATGGTGTCCAAAGTATATGCAGGCGATTTTATCCATAAACATTTTTAATCTCTATGCCCCAGCGAACCAGCTTCGACCTGATGCTTTACCAGATGTATCAATAGTGGACTTACCATCATTCTTGGAGATCCCCCCCTTTAGTGCAGACATAAGAATATTGGTGGGTCTATAACAACACCAATAGAACTAAAAACTATTGCAAATTGGCTAAAATGGCATGATAATGTGCGAATTGTGGGCACTACTGAGCCTACTCACATATCATGGTGGCTTACTAGATCTGTGGTCTTGGATTTATACATCATATACAAATGCATACTTGTCATAGTTGATGATCTTCTATCTGATCACTTCCCAAGACTAACAACTGTCAATCTGTTCATATCTCCAGCATATCAATGGATAAATTAAGCAGGAGGAAACTTATTCTCAAACCAGAACACAGAGACAACTTTATTAACTACTTGGATCAATGGTATAAGAATTACGAGCCCATTGGTACACAAAAATTTAATGATGATTTAATTACCACTATTGAAAGTGTTCTCACAGAACAAGTGGGCAGGAATAGGAAACAAAGACCTTCCACTATAAATAACAATAAAAACCAATGTAAATACTATAATGATCCACAGCTACGCAATCTAACACATGCAGCTAGGAGGATTGGTAAAGCATACCGTGAATGTAGAATCCCAGACCAGCTCAGAACGTTCCAAGCTGCACTAACAAATGCAAGGAATAGAAAGGAAGAACTTAGGCTACAGGAATGGGAACTCTCTCCAGGTAAACTCCAGGTAAACAGTTTGTTAGTGGGTTGAATAGGTCCACCCCTTTGAGTTTGGCTTGTAAAGGCATAAATATAATAACCAGGAAAAAGACTGGCAAATGTCAGTGCTTTGAAAAAGCAAATGACATTCATTAATGACTGGTCCTCATTATCTTCCAGGCATGAAACCTTCCACCTCCTATTGAAAAGAAAAAAAATTTAGAGAGTACTTCTGAAGAAAAAGGTTTGATGAAACTGATATTTTATTTTTTGAGCCAATTTATTGAGAGAGTGATTGCCTCTTTAGTAGGTATGAATTAGATAATGCAGTAACGATAAGGTCGATCACTGCGCCTGGAGAGGATGGGTTTTAACCTATGTATTTCAGGAACTCTAAGCACGTGCCTGCATAACCCTTTGTTGGGGACACTGTATAATCTCAGGTACTTGAGGGCGTTCTTCCTTATCTTCCTGGACCAATAGTCTCATTGTGCGTTCCCTAGAAGCCCCAACTGCCTGTACATTTAGGCCATTTCCTTTACTAGTTGTCTTGTTAATATACGTTTGAAGAATGTTACTTAACAGACTGAACTACGGACTCAGACACCAACTTTCCCCTAGCTCTATGGGTTCATGAAGGTAAAAAGTGGTGCAGACACTGTCTTTCCTCCTTTCTCACTGCACACCTTCTACTAGTTTTACCACTTTTCTTGATCTAATATTGCATTTGATATTGCGAACGAACGGTATACTACATGATGAATACTAGCAAAATGAATATTGGAATATTGGCTTCAGAAGTGATTTAAAGAATGTCTTCTAGGTACACCGCAGGGAGAGTTCTTAGTCCCATGTATTTAATAGTCTGATTAATGCTCTCCTAAATGACTTACCTGCCTCACCTAAACATTAAGCTATAAGCTTTGCTGATGATATCATGATCCATACATAACACCCCAGGGCATATGATGATGAATACCTTTTAATGAAGTTCAAGCAATTTGTAATCGATAGGTTCATAATATTTCCTCTAAAACAAAAGACATTAACAAGCAAACGACATCCCCCACCCATCTTTTGCAGGGTTGAAATCATTAGCTACGTTTAAAACTTACAGTCTTTGTGTAGATGTACCCTTTAACAAATCCACTATACCACAAACTAAACCAAGAAATGCAAAGCTAGGCTAAATGCTCTTCCAAAAGCTGTTGCTGGCTACAATCCCAACTATTGTGCTATGTGCGAGAGAATCGTGAGGAATGATGTTACAAAAGCCTATGTTTAAGGTCCTTAATTGATTTTGCTGCTCCATGTTGATATTAGCCTAGTGAAAGTTCTCTCTGACCTTGGACGATAATGCAAAATGAAGCTCTCAGGATTTATTCTTGGCCTTGTCCCAGATCTACTAAAGTTCTTAACATGAGGAAGGTGCTTGGTATTTCTAATATCGTGATAGGATTATTGAGATTATACTGTATCGGTATTAGAATGTTGAGAGAACTCGAACAGCACACGTCACAAGGAATCTTACCAAGTGTCTAGAGGTAAATACACAGAGATCTAAATGGTTGTGGAAAACGTTGGCAATTGCATTAAGTTTTATAACCTGCATGAAATCTGTATACTGTAGGCAAAAGAGCATTTCAACCCTCCGTGGAAGATGTGTTAATTTAATATCACATAACTACAAGTCCCTTCCCCAAAAAGCTCATTGCTAGCAATCCCTTCCTTAAATTCTTGTTAGAGCAATGCTCACGAAGAAATTTCTCACCTAGCTGGTAGTAAATAAGTTATCCACAAGTTATATTACACTGAATGGTCTAAAACTGGAGTCTTCTGGCATGGCTGATCTGCTTTGTTGCCACCTCCCTAGTTTAAGAACGATAATAAAATTTGTTGTGTTCAGGCATAAGTAATTAACACTGGGCCGTTTACACTGCAAAGTGAATTGTTTGCGAATATAATGGCGCTAAAAGCCTAACCTATGAACAATGAGCTTGCTCTATCACTCATTACGATTCTATGTCATCATTGAAGGCCTCTTGACTCATATAATGACTCCAACAAAACATGTCTCACATTGGATGAAGCAGGTTATAGATACTCAAAAATTAAGGGACAGAGAATTAATGTACAATTGCTATGGATCCCATAACACATTGGATTACTCCTTCATGATAAAAGTTGATTGTTAGCCAAGAAGAGTACCCAGAAGGAGAATGTAGAATATAACTTTGGTATAACTGTGTCTAGCTTTAGGCAATATTATTAGGAGAGAAGCAAATAATGAAAATGATTGTTTACAGGAATGCCGTTAGAAGCCTGAGGAGATCTATTAACCCACTATGATAACATTGAACGTAGATAAGTATGTTTATGGAAGCTACTTGCCATTGTTGGCAGACTGATGATGTTGTAGTGGGCCAGGCTTAGGCTTGGTTACAAGTACTTTTAGGCTGTTTTGGGAGACACAAGATGATTGATCAAAATAATGTCAAATTATGTGATCAGGCTTATGGTCACTGTCTTGAACACTATGTGCTTAATTGTCCACTTATTTAGGAATACAGAGACAGACGTATAATAACCTATATGACATGTAAGTATCTTATTAATGAAAAAAAGATACAAGATATACTAAGCAAATTGTAAATTTGCTGTAACTAGATAAGGGAACTATATGTAGATATAAATCATATATGTATTCCTGATATCCCTTTGGCGCCTAGTTCTAGGGCCTTTTGTGTATCCAAATGCTCTAGCGCTACCGTCCACAGGATGGGATATGGGTGTGCACAATAAATAGTCACTTCGGCTGGCAAAATCTAATCTAATCTAAATATCCATCCGCCTCCACAAACCCGGGAGGGAGAGGAATGTTTGTTTTTTGGGTTGGGTGTGTATGCGGCCCTCGAACAGTGTGTTGTTTCCCCGTTGGGACTTCTCGGACCGTATAAGTTCCAACAGTTGCCAATATTCAGATCACTTGTTTGCACAGCAGTTGCTTAATGCTCAATGATGTAGTGGAAGTTTTAGCAGTAAGATCGAGAACCAAAACTAGTCCTTTGGTAGTCTACAAGCCTCGGATGCAACGTCCCAAGCAATTACAGGAACAGCTGGTTAAAAATTGACACTGTTCTGGAAAATACAGCCAGCTCTGCACCCAACATCTTGCTCTTGGAGATTTCAAACTTAAGGCACCTAAAATGGAGGAATATAGCAAATATGTGGTGCGAGTGATAACTAGGGGAGGCTAGCCAGCTCTTACGAAAAAATTTCAAACACACGAGCTTTTAAATATCTGCACAAAATTCAACTTAAACCTGCAATATAGAGCCATACTAGATGGAGAATACATAGGGACCTCCTCTTCACTAACAATGAGATCTGATAATAAACTGTCACCATATCAAAAAACAATATACTCTGATCACAACATACTTGGGTTCTGCATGTATGTGGGGGAGTCCACACCGACATAATGAGATTATTCTTGAGGGAGCCTTAACCAAATTCAACTTCAATTATTAAGAACATTTAAAGTGGGACCAGTAACCAAATCCTAACTGATATAGCTGGGAGGTAGACTAGCAACACAGACCCCACTTATTGCCCTAGAACAGATTACATCGTTGGCACTCGTGGATGTATGATCAAGGCTTTCTTTCTTAAGACAAAGGAGGATAGATGTAATAGAAAGAGACAGGCGCTCCCTTTGCAGGCGACGAAAAAGAATAACCGAGCGGCTATAAGAGGCCCAAAATACGTCTGAAATGCGGTAGGGAGTCACTGGTCAGAGAAATAAGCTAACATCGAACTTTAGCTAAAGGAATCATCATGGGGAGTCAGGAAGCGTTGGAAGAACTAAAGCCATACATGAATATCGAAAGAACCCAAAAGTATTTCTTTTCCTATGGGTTAAATCAAAGTCGAGAACCAACACACCTGTATGGGGCCCCTACTGAAAAGACAAGATTGGTTCTAAACACAGATGACAGCCAAGGAAATGCGTTGAGATGCTCAAGTCTCAATATGGACTCAGTTTTAGTGAGCCGCTAATCAGGCGGGGCGTCGAAGATCAAAATTAATTTTTTATGAGAGACGCTCCCACATGAGAAATTGGTTAACACATAAACCGACTACACTGTTATCTGACGACCCAACAGTCTTCGAAAAGGCGTATAAATATAAATGACATGCCTTGCCACTCTGCCCCAGGGGCAGTTCATGGAACTCCGTGTTCTTCAAGAAACTGCACAGAAGCCCCCTATCACAAGCTTTTACCATCCTATGGAGAGGGAGCCTGGACACATGGGTCGTCCCACAGTTACTAAAAACAACAGAATAGCCCACTCCACAAAGGGGGCAGTAAAGCAATAGCAAAGAACTACTGACCGATAGCACTAACATCCATATCATAAAAATCTTTGAAAGGGTCCTAAGAAGCAAGATCACCACCATCTAGAAACCCATCAATTACACAAACCCAGGGCAACATGGGTTTAGAGCAGGTCGCTCCTGTCTGTCTCAACTATTGGATAACTACGACAAGGTCCTAGATGCACTAGAAGACAAAAAGAATGCAGATATATATATACAGACTTTGCAAAAGCCTTCGACAGTGTGACCATGGCGTAACAGTGCACAAAATGCGTGCTAAAGGAATAACAGGAAAAGTCGGTCGATGGATCTATAATTTCCTCACAAACAGAACAAAAAAAGTAGTAGTCAACAGAGTGAAGCGCAAGGCGGCTCTACGGTGAAAAGCTCTGTTCCACAAGGCACAGTACTCGCTCCCCATCTTGTTTCTCATCCTCATATCTAACATAGACAAGGATGTCAGCCACAGCACCGTGTCTTCCTTTGCAGATGACACCCGAATCTGCATGAGAGTGTCTTCCATTGCAGGCACTGCAAGGCTCCAGGTGGACATCACCAAATCTTTCAATTGGCTGCAGAAAACAATATTAAGTTCAACGATGAGAAATTTCAATTACTCCGATATGGTATACACTATAAAATCAAAACTTCATCAGAATGCAAAACAAATTCTGGCCACAAAATAGAGTTAAAAACAAACGTCAAAAACCTGGGAGTGATCATATCGGAGGATCTCACCTTCAAGGACCATAACGTTATGTCAATCGCAGCTGCTAGAAAAATGACAGGATGGATAATGAGAACCTTCAAAACTAGGGAGGCAAAGTCCATAATGACACTCTTGAGGTCGCTTGTTCTATCTAGGCTGGAATATTGCTGCACACTAACAGCACCTTTCAAGGCAGGTGAAATTGCTGACCTAGAAAATGTACAGAGAATCTTCACAGTGCACATAATGGAGATAAAACACCTCAATTACTGGGAGGGCATAAAGTTCCTGAACCTGTATTCCCTGGAACGCAGGCGGGAGAGATACATGATTATATACACTGGAAAATCCTAGAGGGACTAGTACCGAAACTTGCACACGAAAAATCACTGGACAAGCACTTAAGTCGGTTTCTGATCAGCCGGGCTGTGGCTCGTACGTTGGTTTGCATGCAGCCAGCAGTAACAGCCTGGTTGATCAGGCTCTGATCCACCAGGAGGCCTGGTCACAGACCGGGCCGCGGGGGCGTTGACCCCGGAACTCTCTCCAGGTAACTCCAGGTAAACATCGAAAGCAAGAGACTTGGCAGACGATGCAACATCCCCCAAATGAAAAGCAGGGATGTCATTAGCACGTTAAGAGACAATACATTAAGTGTCAGGGGCCCGAGACTGTTCAACTGCCTCCCAGCATACATGAGGGGGATTACCAATAGACCCCTGGCAGTCTTCAAGCTGGCACTGGACAAGCACCTAAAGTCGGTACCTGACCAGCCGGGCTGTGGCTCGTACTTTGGTTTGCGTGCAGTCAGCAGTAACAGCCTGGTTGATCAGGCTCTGGTCCACCAGAAGGCCTGGGCCGCAGGGGCGTTGACCCCCGGAGCTCTCTCCAGGTAAACTCCAGGTATAGGAAGGAGGGGAAATGATATTAAGTGTTTACTTGGAGAGTTTACCTGGAGAGAGTTCCGGGGGTCAACGCCCCCGCGGCACGGTCTGTGACCAGGCCTCCTGGTGGATCAGAGCCTGATCAACCAGGCTGTTGTTGCTGGCTGCACGCAAACCAACGTACGAGCCACAGCCCGGCTAGTCAGGAACCGACTTTAGGTGCTTGTCCAGTGCCAGCTTGAAGACTGCCAGGGGTCTGTTGGTAATCCCCTTAGTTGCT
>NC_069470.1:19958243-19986275 GCF_026875155.1 Cherax quadricarinatus | reverse complement strand
TTCTTTACAACAAGATATCGATAATAAATGTCACCATATCAAAAACAATATACTCAGATCACAACATAATTGAGGTTCAGCCATGTATGTGGGGGAGCTCCACACCGACATAATGAGATTATTCATGAGGGAGCCTTCACCAAATTCAACTTCAATAATAAGAACATAAAGTGGGACCAAGTAAACCAAATCCTAACCGATATAAGCTGAGAAGGTAGACTAAGCAACACAGACCCCACTTATCCCTAGAACAGATTAACTCGTTGGCACTCGATGTATGCTCAAGGCTTATTTCTTTAAGAAAAAGGAGGAATAGATGTAAAATAGAAAGAGACAGGCGCTCCCTTTGCAGGCGACGAAAAAGAATAACAGAGCGGCTAAAAGAGGCCAATACGTCTGAAATGAGTAGGGAGTCACTGGTCAGAGAAATAGCAAACATCGAACTTAAGCTAAAGGAATCTCATGGGAGTCAGGAATCGTTGGAAGAACTAAAAGCCATACATGAAATCGAAAGAAACCCAAAGTATTTCTTTTCCTATGCTAAATCAAAGTCGAGAACAACATCCAGTATTGGGCCCCTACTTAAACAAGATGGGTCCTACACAGATGACAGCAAGGAAATGAGTGAGCTGCTCAAGTCTCAATATGACTCAGTTTTCAGTGAGCCGCTAACCAGGCTGAGAGTCGAAGATCAAAATTAATTTTTTATGAGAGAGCCACAGAAATTGGTTAACACAAGCCTATCCAATGTTATCCTGACGCCAAATGACTTCGAACAGGCGATAAATGACATGCCCTTGCACTCTGCCCCGGGGCCAGTCTCATGGAACTCCGTGTTCATCAAGAACTGCAAGAAGCCCCTATCACAAGCTTTTTACCATCCTATGGAGAGGGAGCATGGACACATGGGTCGTCCCACAGTTACTAAAAACAACAGACATAGCCCCACTCCACAAAGGGGGCAGTAAAGCAATAGCAAAGAACTACTGACCGATAGCACTAACATCCCATATCATAAAAAGCTTTGAAAGGGTCCTAAGAAGCAAGATCACCACCCATCTAGAAACCCATCAATTACACAACCCAGGGCAACATGGGTTTACAGCAGGTCGCTCCTGTCTGTCTCAACTATTGGATAACTATGACAAGGTCCTAGATGCACTAGAAGACAAAAAGAATGCAGATATAATATATACAGACTTTGCAAAAGCCTTCGACAAGTGTGACCATGGCGTAACAGTGCACAAAATGCGTGCTAAAGGAATAACAGGAAAAGTCGGTCGATGGATCTATAATTTCCTCACAAACAGAACAAAAAAAGTAGTAGTCAACAGAGTGAAGCGCAAGGCGGCTACTGTGAAAAGCTCTGTTCCACAAGGCACAGTACTCGCTCCCATCTTGTTTCTCATCCTCATATCTAACATAGACAAGGATGTCAGCCACAGCACCGTGTCTTCCTTTGCAGATGACACCCGAATCTGCATGAGAGTGTCTTCCATTGCAGGCACTGCAAGGCTCCAGGTGGACATCAACCAAATCTTTCAATTGGCTGCAGAAAACAATATTAAGTTCAACGATGAGAAATTTCAATTACTCCGATATGGTAGACACTATAAAATCAAAACTTCATCAGAATGCAAAACAAATTCTGGCCACAAAATAGAGTTAAAAACAAACGTCAAAAACCTGGGAGTGATCATGTCGGAGGATCTCACCTTCAAGGACCATAACGTTATATCAATCGCAGCTGCTAGAAAAATGACAGGATGGATAATGAGAACCTTCAAAACTAGGGAGGCCAAGTCCATAATGACACTCTTGAGGTCGCTTGTTCTATCTAGGCTGGAATATTGCTGCACACTAACAGCACCTTTCAAGGCAGGTGAAATTGCTGACCTAGAAAATGTACAGAGAATCTTCACAGTGCACATAATGGAGATAAAACACCTCAATTACTGGGAGGGCATAAAGTTCCTGAACCTGTATTCCCTGGAACGCAGGCGGGAGAGATACATGATTATATACACCTGGAAAATCCTAGAGGGACTAGTACCGAACTTGCACACGAAAATCACTTGACAAGCACTTAAAGTCGGTTTCTGACCAGCCGGGCTGTGGCTCGTACGTTGGTTTGCATGCAGCCAGCAGTAACAGCCTGGTTGATCAGGCTCTGATCCACCAGGAGGCCTGGTCACAGACCGGGCCGCGGGGGCGTTGACCCCCGGAACTCTCTCCAGGTAAACTCCAGGTAAACATCGAAAGCAAGAGACTTGGCAGACGATGCAACATCCCCCAAATGAAAAGCAGGGATGTCATTAGCACGTTAAGAGACAATACATTAAGTGTCAGGGGCCCGAGACTGTTCAACTGCCTCCCAGCATACATGAGGGGGATTACCAATAGACCCCTGGCAGTCTTCAAGCTGGCACTGGACAAGCACCTAAAGTCGGTACCTGACCAGCCGGGCTGTGGCTCGTACTTTGGTTTGCGTGCAGTCAGCAGTAACAGCCTGGTTGATCAGGCTCTGGTCCACCAGAAGGCCTGGGCCGCAGGGGCGTTGACCCCCGGAGCTCTCTCCAGGTAAACTCCAGGTATAGGAAGGAGGGGAAATGATATTAAGTGTTTACTTGGAGAGTTTACCTGGAGAGAGTTCCGGGGGTCAACGCCCCCGCGGCACGGTCTGTGACCAGGCCTCCTGGTGGATCAGAGCCTGATCAACCAGGCTGTTGTTGCTGGCTGCACGCAAACCAACGTACGAGCCACAGCCCGGCTAGTCAGGAACCGACTTTAGGTGCTTGTCCAGTGCCAGCTTGAAGACTGCCAGGGGTCTGTTGGTAATCCCCCTTATGTATGCTGGGAGGCAGTTGAACAGTCTCGGGCCCCTGACACTTATTGTATGGTCTCTTAACGTGCTAGTGACACTCCTGCTTTTCATTGGGGTGATGGTGCATCGTCTGCCAAGTCTTTTGCTTTCGTAGTGAGTGATTTTCGTGTGCAAGTTCGGTACTAGTCCCTCTAGGATTTTCCAGGTGTATATAATCATGTATCTCTCCCGCCTTGCGATAGATAAATAAGCCATAGAGTTGATATTAGCTAAATATTGAATAATATTCTCTCGGCTCTCAAGACTCTGGAATTCCGCTGATGTAAACAAATGTTGCCATAATGTTCCTGATTGTCTTACATACTACATATATTAAAATATTAAACAGGTTGGTAGGTAAGACACATACACAACAGTTAGGCAGCTTTATTCCCAAATGTTTCACCTACACAGTAGGCTTCTTCAGTCGAGTACAAAAGTAGGCAGGAGCAGCAGAGATGTGAAGACGATGTAATCAGTCCATCACCCTTGTAGTCGAAGATTTGAGGTTGTCAGTCCCTCAGCCTGTAGAAAAGTTCTGTTCGATAGTCTGGAACTATCTGAGGATCAAGCGACAGTGTGGAGACTTATATACTGTCGGAAGGAGAGGACCTGGAGATTATTACCATTGTAACTAGTTTAGCTATCATAACTTTGGAGCCCAGTCCCTGGACCCATTATGTACCTCTGTAATCTTTTGACTACCGCCCACAGGATGGGCATGCTTTGTCTACCGCCCACAGGATGGGTATGTTTTGACTACCACCCACAGGATGGGTATGTTTTGACTACCACCCACAGGATGGTTATGTTTTAACTACCGCCCACAGGATGGGTATGGGGTGACTACCGGCCACAGGATGGGAATGGGGTGACTACCACCCACAGGATGAGTATGGGGTGACTACCGCCCACAGGATGGGTATGGGGTGACTCCCGCCCACAGGAGGGGGTATGGGGTGTTCCCGGGCCACGGGAAGGGGAAATGGGGGTGACTTACCGCCCACGGGGAGGGTATGGGGTGACTACCGCCCACAGGCGGGTTTTAGGGGGGTGCAAAATTAAATATATTAACTAACTGGGAGGGGTTTGCGGGTAGCAATAGGGGAAAAATTTTAACCCACTGAAAGCTCACCGTCGCTCTAGACCCAAAACAATTCTCCTTGAAAAAGTTTTTTCCAAAGGGGTTGTTTTCTGTACCAAGAGGCCTTTGGTTGCAGTATCTGACAAGTGATTTTCAAAGGGTTTTTTAAAATTTGCATAACGGTTTGGGTGGGTTAAGCCCACTTTAGGCGCAGTTAGGCAATTTTTTTTTCCGGGAAATTTAAAACCGGGAAAGGATTCCGGGGTAAACGCCCCCGCACCCCGGTCTGTGCCCGGGCCTTTCCTAGTGGTTCAGACCCTGTAAACCAGGCTTTTTACTGTGGTGCCCCGGAAACCAACGTACGACCCAAACCCCCCGGGCTGGTCGGGAAAACCCGACTTTAGGTGCTTTCCGGGCCCACCCTTGAAGACTCCCAAAGGGTTTGTGTTGGTAATCCCCCTTATGTATGCGGGGAGGCAGTTGAAACAGTCTCGACCCCCCGGACACTTATTGCATGGTCTTTTAAACGTGTAGGATTACCCCGGCTTTTCTTTTGGGGGGATGTTGCTTCGTCCCCAAAAGGTTTTTTGGCTTTCGTTATTTAATGATTTTTTCGTGTGAAATGTTGGTATAGTCCTTTTGGGATTTTTAATTGTTTTTGATCATGAAACTCTCCCGCCTGATTCCGGGGAAATAAAAGGTTTTTGGAAACCCTAAGCGCTCCCAGTATTTGAGGTTTTTTTATCTCCATTATCGCGCCGGGGAAGGTTCGGGGGACATTTTTAGGTCACGATTTCCCCTGCCTTGAAAGGTGCTGTTAGTGTGCAGCAATATTCCGGGCCAAATTTGAACCAAGTGACCAAAAGATTTGGCCCCCGGGGGTCGGGGGGCTAAATCCCCCCCCGCTTCACAAAACGGGGGGCCCCGGGTTCGTTTCCCCCGGCGGGTGGAAACCCCCGACACTTTTTCCTTACCCCCTTTTTTCCTTTCCACCTACACAAAATTGGTACCTGGGTGTTTTGTCCCATGGTGTGGGTCGCATCCTGGGGGACAAGATTAAAAGGGCCCCAATGGAAAAAAAGTTAGACAGTCCCCCGAAAAGGGGGGCCCCTGACTTTTTGGGTTTCCTGGGGGGGGTAACCCTCCGGGTTTAAAAAACCGAACAAAAAACTTATCTTATTTTTTCTTAAACATGGGCTTGGCCCCCCCTAGTTTAGAAGGTTCTCATTAAACCATCCTTTTCATTTTTTAAGCAGAAAGCCCCAAATTTATACATCAGAGTACAAAACAAAATTCTGGGGCCAAAAAAAGAGCGAAACAAACCCAAAGTCAAAGGGCCCGGGAAGGGTTATGTGGGGACTTTACCTTCAAGGGGCCCTAACATTGTATCAAACGCATCTGCAAAAAATGACAGGATGGATTATGAGAACCTTCAAAAAATAGGGAGGCCCCCAAACCCAGGAAAGAACTCTTCAGGTCACCCTTTTTCTATTAAGGGTGGGAAAAATTTTCTGCAAATCTAACAGCACCCTTTTAAGGCAAAGGGAAATTGCTGACCTAGAAAATGTTAACAAGAAAAATTTCCCCGGCGCGAATAACGGAGATAAAAAAACCTCAATTACTGGGAGGGCTTGAGGTTTTTTAAAACCCGCTTTTCCCCGGAAGCAGGAGGGGGGAGATGATGATTAATACACCTGGAAAATCCAAGGGGGGGGGGGCTTGTACCGGAAATTTGCACAGAAAAAACACTCATACGAAAGGAAAAAGGGTTCGCAGACGATGCACCATCCCCCCCCAAAGAAAAAACCCGGGGTGTCACAAACACGTTAAAAAGGAACCCCTACAAAATGTCAGGGGCCCGGAAAAATGTTCAAATGCCCCCCCAGCACACATAAGGGGGATTACCAAAAGGGCCCCCGGCAAATCTTTTAAGCTGGCACTGGACAAAAAATTTAAAACAGTTTCCTTTCCCCGGGCCCGGGGTGTGGGTGTACGTTGGGGTTTTCGTGCAGCCAGCCCGCAAAGCCTGGTTGA
The DNA here is from genome assembly GCF_026875155.1 of Cherax quadricarinatus. Taxonomy (NCBI): domain Eukaryota; kingdom Metazoa; phylum Arthropoda; class Malacostraca; order Decapoda; family Parastacidae; genus Cherax; species Cherax quadricarinatus. Next base: position 19,980,294 of record NC_069470.1, on the reverse strand, counting down.
TCAGGCCGGGTGACCACCAGGGGGGCCTGGTCACAGACCGGGCCCCCGGGGGGGTTTTAAACCCCGAAACTCCCCCAGGTAAATCCGGTAATACAATGGTTTTTGGTTTCCTTTAAGGTGAGATCCCCCGACATGACCCCTCCCAGGTCTTTGACGTTGGTGTTTCGCTCTATTTTGTGGCCAGAATTTGTTTTGTACTCTGATGAAGATTTAATTTCCTCATGTTTACCATATCAGAGTAATTGAAATTTCTCATCGTTGAACTTCATATTGTTTTCTGCAGCCCACTGAAAATTTGGTTGATGTATGCCTGGAGCCTTGCAGTGTTTGCAATGGAAGACACTGTCATGCAGATTCGGGTGTCATCTGCAAAGGAAGACACGGTGCTGTGGCTGACATCCTAGTCTATGTCAGATATGAGGATGAGGAACAAGATGGGAGCGATTACTGTGCCTTGTGGAACAAAGTTTTCACCGTAGCTGCCTCGGACTTTACTCTGTTGACTACTACTCTCTGTGTTCTGTTAGTGAGGAAATTATTGATCCATCGACCGACTTTTCCTGTTATTCCTTTAGCACGCATTTTGTGCGCTATTACGCCATGGTAACACTTGTCGAAGGCTTTTGCAAAGCCTGTATATATTACATCAGCATTATTTTTGTCTTCTAGTGCATCTAGGACCTTGTCGTAGTGATCCAATAGCTGAGACAGACAGGAGCGACCTGTTCTAAACCAATGTTGCCTTGGGTTGTGTAACTGATAGGTTTCTAGATGGGTGGTGATCTTGCTTCTTAGGATCCTTTCAAAGATTTTTATGATATGGGATGTTAGTGCTATCGGTCTGTAGTCCTTTGCTATTGCTTTACTGCCCCCTTTGTGGAGTGGGGCTATGTCTGTTGTTTTTAGTAACTGTGGAACTACCCCCGTGTCCATGCTCCCTCTCCATAGGATGGTAAAGGCTCGTGATAGGGGCTTCTTGCAGTTCTTGATGAACACCGAGTTCCATGAGTCTGGCCCTGGGGCAGAGTGCATGGGCATGTCATTTATCGCCTGTTCGAAGTCATTTGGCGTCAGGATAACATCGGATAGGCTTGTGTTAGCCAAATTCTGTGGCTCTCCCATAAGAAATTCATTTTGATCTTCGACTCTCAGTCTGGTTAGTGGCTTGCTGAAAACTGAGTCATATTGTGACTTGAGCAGCTCACTCATTTCCTTGCTGTCATCTGTGTAGGACCCATCTTGTTTAAGTAGGGGCCCAATACTGGACGTTGTTCTCGACTTTGAATTGGCATAGGAAAAGAAATACTTTGGGTTTCTTTCGATTTCATGTATGGCTTTTAGTTCTTCCCGCGATTCCTGACTCCTATAAGATTCCTTTAGCTTAAGTTCGATGCTTGCTATTTCTCTGACCAGTGTCTCCCTACGCATTTCAGATATATTGACCTCTTTTAGCCACTCTGTTATTCTTTTCCGTCGCCTGTTAAGGGAGCGCCTGTCTCTCTCTATTTTCATCTACTCCTCCTTTTTCTTAGAGGAATAAGCCTTGTGCATACATCGAGTGCCACCAAGTTAATCTGTTCTAGGCATAAGTTGGGGTCTGTGTTGCTTAGTATATCTTCCAGCTTATATCGGTTAGGATTTGGGTTTTTCCCTTGGTCCCACTTTATGTTTTTTGTTATTGAAGTTGAATTTTGGTGAATGCTCCCTCATGACTAACCCTCATTATTTGGGTTTCTGGGCTCCGCGCATACATGTCTTAACCTCAATTATGTTGTGATCTGAGTATATTGTTTTTGATATGGTGACATTTCTTATCAGATCATCATTGTTAGTGAAGATGGGGTCTAGTGTATTCTCCAGTCTAGTAGGCTCTATTATTTGCTGGTTTAAATTGAATTTTGTGCAGAGATTTAAAAGCTCGTGTGAGTGTGAGTTTTCATCAGAGCTGCCTCCTGGTGTTATTGCTCCCAACAATATTATTTGCTATATTCCTCCATTTTAGGTGTTTTAAAGTTGAAATCCCCCAGGAACAAGATGTGTGTGCAGGAGCAAAGAAGATTTTCCAGACAGTGGTCAATTTTAACAGCTGTTCTTGAATTGCTGGGATGTTGCACCCGGGGGCTTGTAGACAGCACAATGACTATTTTTGGTTCTCGATCTTTACTGCTAAAACTTCCACTACATCATTTGAGGCATTAAGTAGTTCTGTGCAAACAAGTGACTCTGCAATGTACAGGCCAACCCCCCCCTTCCTTTTTGCCTGTTGACTCTGTCGCATCTGTATGGGTTGTAACCTGGGATCCATATTTCGTTGTCCAAGTGATCCTTTATGTGGGTCTCAGTGAAAGCCGCGAACATTGCCTTTGCCTCTGCAAGCAGTCCACGGATGGAAGGTATTTTGTTTTTTTGTTACTGGCTTTAGGGCCCTGTATATTTGCAAAGAAGAATGTCATCGGACTGGTGGTATTGTTGGTACTGGGGGGGATTTTTTTCCGGCAATAGTATCTGTATATGTTGGTTTGGAGTGGAGGCCATCGACTGTGGTTCCATTCCAGGAATGACTGGATTTAGTGTACGATTTCTGCCATTTCCTGCCAGATTTTTTTCCTTCCTGGCACTAAAAAACCTCTCCGTCTTGAGTGGCTGTGGCTACCCAGGTTTTCCCATGGCCTAGATGTTTTGTATCTTTTTGTCCCCTTTAGATGGTGTGCCTGGCAATTTAAGTTATAGCATAGTCTTTCCTGTACTGAAGAGGTACACATTTCAGGGTGAAAAAGCTTACAGGAAGGGAGTTTGCATTTTCCTGTTGTCATATGGGCATGACATTTTCTAGGGTGGTCATTGTTGCACGTCCCATCTGTTTTTCCAGATTTCCCATGTCTGCAGATACCAAGTGTTTGTAGATGAATGGTTCAGAGAACCGACATGTTGATAAATTAGACACATGTGCAACTCTTGGGTATCTTTATTGAGGAAACGTTTCGCCACACAGTGGCTTCATCAGTCCATACAAAGGAGAATCTTGAAGAACAGGAGGAGAATGAGGAGGTGAGGACATTACCCATTTTTCCTCCTGTTCTTCAAGATTCCCTTTGTATGTACTGATGAAGCCACTGTGTGGCGAAACGTTTCCTCAATAAAGATACCCAAGAGTTGCACATGTGTCTAATTTATCAGATACCAAGTGCATAGTATGTGCACAGGCTTGGTTTCCATTTGCCTTGGGTTTCTGTGACTGTATTCCCTGGAAATAAATGGTATAAAATACCGACACAATGGCAATATAAACACAAATGCAGTATAATGTGATCCTTTATTGACTACGTTTCGCCCCCACAGTGGGCTTTTTCAAGTCACAAACAGAACTACCTGGGGTGGAAGGAACGCGAGTATTTATAGTCCGGCTGAGGTCAGGTGAAGAATGCTGCATCTGATGATGTACCGAGTTGGGTTGTAGAGTCTAAAAACTTGGGTAGCTTGGAAAGGAGACTGGACAAGTTTGTGGGCAGACCTTCTACAGTGTTCTTATGTGGGATAGCGATGAAGAAGTTTCTTGGCAAGTGGTTCAGCTATGTTATAGAAGCCACTATTCTGGTTGAAGTTGTCGGATATAGAAATAAGTGATGATTCCAGGATTCTTCGGTTTTGGGTGTTGTCTTCTGTGGCGATAAGTCTTGAGTTTCTGTAGTTTATCAAGTGGTTGTGTGAATTACGGTGTTGTACGCAGGCATTCCTTGTGTCGTCAGACCTGCTTGCGTATTGGTGTTCTGAAATACGTGTTTGGAGGTCCCTTGATGTTTCGCCCACGTATAACTTGTTGCAGTCATTACAAGGGATTATGTATACCCCTGCAGAGGATGGAGGCTTGTCCTGCCTACTACTGGTGATGTCCTTGATGGTCGTGGTTGTGGAGGTAGATACTTGGAATGATGTTTTGGCAAAGATGTTGGAAACATGTTTGGCAATGGAATTGGTGGGAAGGACTATGTATCTCTTTCGGCAGTGTCTTCTCTGGGTGTGTTGAAGATGTTTAGTGCTCGCCGTCTGCAGTCTCTGATGAAGTGACGAGGATAGTGGAGTTTGGAAAATACCTGTTCAATTATAGTGCATTCTTCCTCAAGGAACTCGTTGCTGCAGATTCTGAGTGCACGCAGGAAGAAGCCTATAATTACACCACGTTTGGTTTTGGTGTCGTGGTGAGAGTAGAAGTGGAGAAGATCGTTTTGGTTGGTGGGTTTTCGATAGACTTTAAAAACGAAGTTCGTGGTCAGCTTTGCAGAGTAGAACATCAAGGAAAGGAAGAGTGTTGTCGACCTCTTCTTCAAGTGTGAACTGGATTGAAGGCTCGACCTGGTTGAGCTTGTCTTGGAGAGCTTGAACGTTGAAGCGTTTAGGAGTTATGAGGAGAATGTCGTCAACATAACGGAGCCAGGTGACAGACGAAGGAATAATGGTGGAGAAACGTTCGGCTTCTAGATGTTCCATGTATAGGTTCGCTAGGACTGCACTGAGTGGCGAACCCATGGGTAGTCCAAAAGTCTGCTGAAAGAGGTGATTTTCAAAAGAGAAACACGTAAAGCCAACACATAGTTCAACCAGGTCGATGAAGTCGCTGGCTGGAATGGGAAGATCAAGTGAATCGTCAATTTTCTTGCGCAAGAGATCGATGGCTTGTTTAGTAGGTACTTTAGTGAATAGGGAAGTCACGTCAAGGCTGGAAAGTTTCTTGTTCCTGATGTTGATGTTGCGAATGCGATTGAGAAGATCACCTGAGTGTTTGAGATGTGCTGGACTGATAGTGCCCAAGAGTTTCGAGAGGTGTTTGGCGAGAATTCCTGATAAAGGAGGTGGTGTTGTTATCATGAACACTGACGATTACAGGAACAAAATGCTCAATCTACTTAATGACCCAGATACCTACAAACCTCTCACAACTAACCAAGTGGACAACCTTACTAAAACTTTTCTTCAAAGGACTCGCCGCATTCTGAGGAGCTCAGAACAAGGGAAGAAACTTCTGCACACCATGCCCAGCAACCCCAGGCCTGCCAGAATGTACGGCCTGCCAAAGACTCACAAGCCTGGTATCCCACTGAGGCCCATATCCTCGGGAATAGGCAGTGCTCCCCACAAGCTCTCAGGAATTCTCGCCAAACACCTCTCGAAACTCTTGGGCACTATCAGTCCAGCACATCTCAAACACTCAGGTGATCTTCTCAATCGCATTCGCAACATCAACATCAGGAACAAGAAACTTTCCAGCCTTGACGTGACTTCCCTATTCACTAAAGTACCTACTAAACAAGCCATCGATCTCTTGCGCAAGAAAATTGACGATTCACTTGATCTTCCCATTCCAGCCAGCGACTTCATCGACCTGGTTGAACTATGTGTTGGCTTTACGTGTTTCTCTTTTGAAAATCACCTCTTTCAGCAGACTTTTGGACTACCCATGGGTTCGCCACTCAGTGCAGTCCTAGCGAACCTATACATGGAACATCTAGAAGCCGAACGTTTCTCCACCATTATTCCTTCGTCTGTCACCTGGCTCCGTTATGTTGACGACATTCTCCTCATAACTCCTAAACGCTTCAACGTTCAAGCTCTCCAAGACAAGCTCAACCAGGTCGAGCCTTCAATCCAGTTCACACTTGAAGAAGAGGTCGACAACACTCTTCCTTTCCTTGATGTTCTACTCTGCAAAGCTGACCACGAACTTCGTTTTAAAGTCTATCGAAAACCCACCAACCAAAACGATCTTCTCCACTTCTACTCTCACCACGACACCAAAACCAAAGTGGTGTAATTATAGGCTTCTTCCTGCGTGCACTCAGAATCTGCAGCAACGAGTTCCTTGAGGAAGAATGCACTATAATTGAACAGGTATTTTCCAAACTCCACTATCCTCGTCACTTCATCAGAGACTGCAGACGGCGAGCACTAAACATCTTCAACACACCCAGAGAAGACACTGCCGAGAAGAGATACATAGTCCTTCCCACCAATTCCATTGCCAAACATGTTTCCAACATCTTTGCCAAAACATCATTCCAAGTATCTACCTCCACAACCACGACCATCAAGGACATCACCAGTAGTAGGCAGGACAAGCCTCCATCCTCTGCAGGGGTATACATAATCCCTTGTAATGACTGCAACAAGTTATACGTGGGCGGAAACATCAAGGGACCTCCAAACACGTATTTCAGAACACCAATACGCAAGCAGGTCTGACGACACAAGGAATGCCTGCGTACAACACCGTAATTCACACAACCACTTGATAAACTACAGAAACTCAAGACTTATCGCCACAGAAGACAACACCCAATACCGAAGAATCCTGGAATCATCACTTATTTCTATATCCGACAACTTCAACCAGAATAGTGGCTTCTATAACATAGCTGAACCACTTGCCAAGAAACTTCTTCATCGCTATCCCACATAAGAACACTGTAGAAGGTCTGCCCACAAACTTGTCCAGTCTCCTTTCCAAGCTACCCAAGTTTTTAGACTCTACAACCCAACTCGGTACATCATCAGATGCAGCATTCTTCACCTGACCTCAGCCGGACTATAAATACTCGCGTTCCTTCCACCCCAGGTAGTTCTGTTTGTGACTTGAAAAAGCCCACTGTGTGGGCGAAACGTAGTCAATAAAGGATCACATTATACTGCATTTGTGTTTATATTGCCACTGTATTCCCTGTTGGTGCATGTTTCCCTGTCTTACTTCTATCCTCCCTAGCACCAACAATGGAGCTCCCACCAGTTGTTTTTGGTAATATATCCTCACTATTGCTAGTGGAGTCCTCTTGTTCGCTATTTCTTGTGGTATTTCTAGTTTGCAATATTGGTTTTATCTTATCTTTGACTACACTTGTTTCCCCACTACGGCTCCTGTCCCCTATGAGGTCATTTATATGTATTCCTTCCTGTGTATAATTCCCGACTACCTGGACAAAATCTCCAGCTTCACCATTACTGTCTCCCAGGACAGCACTATCAGCCCCACATTTACTGACAACCAGGACATCCCCTCCAGCCTTGCAGTTTCTGACTACATGGCCAGTATCAAGGGCAGTACCATTCAGCCCAGACTTTTTATGTTCCCATCTGTTGTAAAAAGCTTCCAGGTTGTCTATGAAAGCAGCTTTGATGTTATCCTCTTTTGATACCCTTGTGATTTTAGTCCACAGATTTATCTCATTTGGGCATTCTCAAAAACACTTCCCTGTTTTAATACTGCTTGTAGCTAGTTCTTGGATATCTGCACAAGGGGCGTGACACCAATTTTCACAAAAATAACAATTTATCCATGTGGAAGCCTGTTTGTTTGATTGAGTGCAGACTACACAGAGCTTCATAATGATTTGAATGGTTGATTTACTGTAATTCTACTAACAACCTCTTGTATACTCTATTAATAACCTCCTTAAATGAAGCTCTAGCCATTTGTATTTCTATTTCTAACTGTACTTGTATATTGGACAGCTTACTGTGTACGTTCCTGATTTGTATTTATTGTTTGTGTTTGATAAGGGCGCCTACAACCCCATCCATTTACAGCCCGCTTTATTGCCCAAATGAACCCTTTTAAAAAACCGTCAACTAAAAAAGCTAGATACAATATTGTAAAAAAGGGGTTGAGGCCGACCATTCGTATTGTAGGGCTGCCAGCAATCCCGGTTCTTCAACCGCAAGTTAACTTTTGAAAATAAAATCAAATCACATATTACTCGGGTAGATAATTTCCATTTCCCTTCAGCATTATCCCAAATCACCGACCAGTTTTTTACATACATACAGAGGTAAAAAAAAATACAGGTAAGAGAGCATGCCAAACCATTTATATGCATAGCATTCGGGCTGGCTTAAAAATTTAAATGAAGATTAAAATAAGGAAAGATGAAATCAGTGTAAAACATTATTGTAAAAAAGATAACTATAAAAAAACAAATGATATTCAAAGAAAGGTCATATGGTTGCTGCATTGCTGTTCTTCGTGAATGGAGTATTCTGTTAGGTAGTGTATTTAAAACAAAAAAAAATAAACCCAAAAAAAGGTTTAACTTTGTGTGATAATTGTGGTAAATTTAGTATACAATTTTATGGGTTCAGTTTTTTGTATTTTTTTGGTTTTTTAGTGAGTAAGTGAAATTTGGAAGAGCTTGAATTTATAAACAGGTAGTGTTTCTTTTATATTTACAGGTAATGAATTTCCAGATTTTAAAGGGGCCCTTTTTTGTGCATTGAGTTTTGCATCGTGAGATGTATTATGGCATGTGTTCTGTTGAGGGGTTTGGCAAGGAGATGTTTTTAGGGGGGGTTAATATCGAGTTAAGGTTTTTTGTATGTAATAAGTGCAATAAAAGTGTGGATGTTTTTTATGGTGAGTAGGTTTAGTGTTTTGAATATTGGTGGAGGGGGGTGCCTGTAGTGGAAATTTTTTTTCTTTTAATGCAGCCCTTTTTTTGGGTAATTAGTGGTTGGATGGTTTGTTGTTGTTGAGCCCCATGCACCAAATTCCATAGGTATGTAGTGATACTGGGTCCTGTGGGAGCAGCAGCCGGGATAATACAGCACCCCTCTCGTGGGCCTTAACACAACAACAGTTTTGGCGTTTGTCAATGGGCCCCAACACATGTGTGTGGATTCTCTCCTACTATATCCATTATCAGTGATGCAGATTACATGGTGAGTTTAAATATGTGGCCTGTAGTTATAACTTTTCTCTTGACATATGCAAGACATCACCATCCCTGTAGAAGCCGTTATTAGATGTACTAGTCATTATATTTTGTTGTTGCAGAAGTACTATGAAGATTCTATGTTCAATAAAGCCTAGAGATAAGGCCTGTGTTTCTATCACAACAGTGAGATAGGGGTAAATAAGAGAGTGATAAAGGGCCAGGAGGGCTGACTGTGGATATAAATTCTCTGGAAAATGTACAAAGGAGGATGACAAAGTTGATCCCATGTATCAGAAACCTTCCCTATGAGGATAACCTAAGGGCCCTGAATCTGCACTCTCTAGAAAGACGTAGAATTAGGGGGGATATGATTGAGGTGTATAAATGGAAGACAGGAATAAATAAAGGGGATGTAAATAGTGTGCTGAAAATATCTAGCCTAGACAGGACTCGCAGCAATGGTTTTAAGTTGAAAAATTCAGATTCAGGAAGGATATAGGAGAAGTACAGGCTTGGTAATAGAGTTTGTGGATAGTGCACAAACTCCCGAGTACAGTTATGAGGCCAGAAAGTTGTGTAGCTTTAAAAAAATAGGTTGATAAATAACATGAGTGGTAAAAAAAAATAAATGTGGGTGGGTGTGACTTGGACCTGATAGCTTGTGCTACCAGTCGGATGCCGTGGTTCCTCCCTTAAGTCAAGTGACCTACCTGACATAGGTTGGGTGCTTGGCTTAAGCCGGTAGGAGATTGGACCCTGCCCTCGCAAGGGCCAAGTAGGAGCCATCCTGCAGTGTTCCTTCGTTCCTTATGTTCTTATGTTCTCAAGTATCTTCGATAGTATGCTACAGTCTAGGAAATTTTCTTAGAAATTTGTTGTTTATAGTGTATGAAATTTGAGTCTATTATCAAGGGATTCCTAGAATTTTCCCCTCTGTTACCTTTGTGATAGTGATCCGTCAATCAGTATGTTAAGAGGGACACAGTAGCTCTGTTCCCAAACTGAATGAATTAGGTTTTTGTCATGTTTAGTGTACAGTTTGTTAGTCCTCATCCAGGTAGATATTTTTCTGTTAATTCGTGTTTACAGTAGGCTAGCGTGACTGGCTTCGGTGAGAGGAAGGACGAATGTTTGTCATCTGCAAAAAGTGTGAGTTTTGAGTAAATTGCGAAGCATTTGTAGGTCATTTATGTATAGGAGAGAGAGAAGGAGGGCCCAAGGACACTTTTCCCTGTGGGACAACAAACTGTAAATGGTTGTGCGGAAGAGCTTGCCCCATTTGCGTACAACATATTGCTTCTGTTGCTGAGTAAACTTGAGGTAGTTGAGGGAGTGCCCTCTATATACCAAAGTGAACAATTTTTACGTGGAGAAAGTCCATGGTCAACTGTATCTAAAGCTTTACGTAAGACAATGAAGGTATCCCCAGTGGACTTCTTTTTTCTACTATTAAGATAAGATAAGATAAAATAAGATTTCGTTCGGATTTTTAACCCCGGAGGATTAGCCACCCAGGAAACCCAAGAAAGTCAGTGCGTCAACGAGGACTGGCTAACGTATTTCCATGGGGTCCTTAGTTCTTGTCCCCCCAGGATGGCGCCCACAGCCAGTCGACTCACACCCAGGTACCTAGTTGCTGCTAGTGAACCTGACAATAGTGTAAGGAAACGTGTCGAATTTCCCGCCGCCGGGAATCGAACCGGCCCACCGTGTGTGACGGGAGCTTTAGCCCCAGGCCACCGGGGATGTATAAAATGTTCTAGCATGTTATAATAGCCTCATTAGTATTTTTATTAGGCCTGAATCCAAATTGGCAGGGGGTTGATAATGTATGGAATGTGTAGGATAGATTCGTTTATGAATTAATTTATCGAAGATTTTTTGAGAAGAGGTTTAAATTGGATATGGCCTATAGTTATTCAACACAGTTTTATGGTCTCCTCCTTTATGATCGGGTTGACCCTTGCTATATTGAGAACAGTAGGGACGTGGAGGATTCAATGGATTTGTTAAAGAGTGTTGCAATGATTGGTGATATTACTTGTGACGCTTTTTTTTGTATATAAAGGGTGGTAAGGTATTAAATCTCCCTGCCTTGTATTTCAGTGCCTTGATAATAAGGGAGACTTCGTATGGGTTTAGTCCGGAGCAAGGAACAGTGTGTTCGGGTAGTTTGCCAGTGAGGTCTTCATTTGGTGGGGTATCTGAGCATTGGTATATATTGGCAAGGTTTTGACCTATAGTGGAGAAGAAATCATGTGTCGCTGTTTCTGTTGGGGGAGTTGGGTTCATCTGATTTTGCTAATTTTATTCGCTATTCGTGATATCATTTTTGTTCCCAAAATTCTGATAGTGTCTTCCAGGTCTTTTTATAATCCACCTCGTAAGTTGGGGATTAATCTGTTCTCATATTACAATTTTTTTGCCCTTCTTATCAGGCTGGTTAGGACTGAACTAGTAACGTTTATGTTTGGTCTCTGGTTATGTGACCCATTCAGTACTGTTTTTTATATCGGTGTTTGTATTGTATGGATTTAGAATGCTGGGTTTTAGTCCAGGGACTGTTCAGTCCTCTTAGCTGTCATCTGTTTAGTTATTTAGGGCAGTGCTTGTTTATAAAAAGGTGTTTGGGTCTTTTTTAGAAAATTATAAAACATACGGTCCAATACCTGTATATATTTCTAGCTCAGTGTGCCAGTCAATGTTTGTTACTGCTGTTGTGAAGTTTAATGCTGCCTCATTTGAAGTCAGAAGGTGACTTTTAGTAGTGTCTTGGGGTATTTTACCAAGAGTTGTTGATGAGGAAATGTAGGTAGTGGTCTGTATATCAACTGTAAATTATGCCTGATTTTAAAGGGGATATGGTGTTGGACCAGATGTTGTCAAGTAGGGAAACACTAGTCTCTGTAACTCTGTAGGGTTTTGTTACTGATGGTAGCAACATGCATTACTCATTGTGTTAGTGAATTTCAGTAACGTGTGGTCACCTGGTCTTGCAGGAGATTTATATTGAAGTCACCTGAGAGTAGTAAAGTGATCTTTGTTTCAGGCCGTGCATCAGTTTATCATACTCCGGTAAGGGTTTTAGACTAAATTGGCTATGTTTGATTGGAACTCTGTAGATGTTTTATCACTGTGAGAGGTTTTTGTAGGTATTTGGGAATTGAATTTAGCTTATTATATAATCCCCATGTCATCCCTTGTGCAAGTATTAGTGATACATTCTAGTTGGTCTGAGTAGTATATAGCAGTGCCACCCCCTTGTTGTTCTGGCCTACAGTTGTGTACGGCTGTGTAACCAGGAATGGCATAAGAACATCTGTAGTATCATTGCTTTAGCCAGGTTTTCAGTTAGTGGCAATGATGGACCATCCTGGCATGCAAGGAATTTAGTAATTGGCCTAGGTCATCATAATGCTTGCTTAAAGATCTGATATTGTAGTTAAAGATAGTTATGTTGTTGTTAGCTCTGAGAAACAATTCTGGATCGTGCTATACATGTTTGACAGGTAGGCGGGCTCTGTCTATCCTGTCTGTCTATTTCTGTTTGTCCTGTCTACTCTGTTTATCTTGTCCTCTCATATGTTCTTTCTCTCTGTCCTGCTTGCCTCTCTGCTGTTCCCTCTGTCTCAGAGAGAGCATTTGTTGAACCAACAGGTATTACACACGACTGTGTCATCAAATCTGATTCCTGAACAAGTGTAAATAAGTATTACATGCCAGATTTCTCTTCTTTTAAGATTTTGCCACCAAAGTGCTAGTATATTGTGTCGCCCCGTATCCATCCTGTGGATGGTCGTGCAAGAGCTTGTGAATACACAAAAGGCCTAGGAACTAGGCCTCAAAAGGTTTAACAGGTGTACATATGGATTTATATCTACATATCTACAGTTCACTTATCTGTTACAAGCAAATTTAGGAAATTTGCTTAGCATATCTGGTAACGTTATTTCATTAACCATTAAACTGTCCAAACACAGATCTATGTTTTTTCAACATTTGAAAATATGTAAAAAAGTAGATCTTTTTTCTTTTTTACATTTGAAAATGTGTAAAAAAACTTTGATCTACATTTTTCTTTTGTTATATTTGAAAATATGTAAAAAAAAGTAGATTACTTTTGGAGGCACTAACGCATGTGATCTTAGATCTGCTTGGACAGTTTAAGGGTTAATGAGATATCTTGACATGTCACAAAGGTTATTATACTGTCCACTCTGTACAGAGTTGACCCCCCGCATACCTATTATCGGTTTCCTGAAGAGCTCAATGTTTATGCAAAATAATCGTTATGGCGAATTAATTTTCCCCAAAGAAATATGGAAATCAAAATAATCCGTGCAAGACACCCAAAGTATGAAAAAAATTTTTTTTTTACACATAAATATTAATTTTAATACCCACAAACTGTACAAAAACATGCACAGTTACAAACACTTACTTTTATTGTAGATGTGGTGATGAATTGATGGATGGGAGTAGGCAGACTGAATGGTTTTAGTGAATTAGAAGGGAAACCCCTTCCATTAGGACTTCAGTTGGTAAGTCAAGGAACAAGGGGGTGACTAAGGGACAAGAAGCAAGACAAAAAGGGAGGAGAGCAAGGAGGTCAAAGGGGCAAAAGCACAATAAAGGAAAAATAAAAAGGAACAGGAAACAAAAAATCAAGAAAACAAAGGGACCACAAACAACAAGAAAGGGCACAAAGGCGGAGAAGGAGGGGAAGGGGGGCAAAAACAAAGGTCTAACAAGGTATCAAAGAAAAGAAGGGGGTAGAGGGGGGAAAGCATCAAAAGAATCATTGTCACAAGGGAAAAGAGGGAAAAGAATGAGGCAAAGGGATCAAAGGTGAAGAACAAAACAAAGAAAGGGCAAGAGAAAAGAAAAGGGGAGGAGAGGGGTGGGGGGTACAAAGAAGGAAACAATCAACAAAAGAAAAGGGAAAGAAAGCACAAGGGGAAGGGGAACAAAACAAAAAGTAAGCCCAAAAAAAAACAAGCAACAAAAAACAAATCACAAACAAAGAGAGGAAGCAAGGAGACAAGAAAGTCAAAGGGAAAAAGGAAAAAAACTACACACAAGAGAGCAAGTGGAGAAGTGATGTATCAACAAAACAAGGGGACCAAGGGCAAAAGAATGGGAAGAGGACCAAAAGGGGGGCAAGGGTGAAGGGCAAAAGCAAGGGGGGAGCAAGGAGAGGAACAAAGGGGAGAAGATCAAATGGAGTGGTGGTCTTTTCCTGGGTTTCGTTCCCTTTCTTTAATGCCCACTAGGACCCAGCTTCTGAGTCACTGGACATTCTGTCGCACACATATCTGTCCATAGTGGCCTGTACCCCCTCCTCGTTCCTTTATGACTTTTTCCTAAAGTGTTCCACAACAGTGCAGTGTAATAGACACCAGCACAGCTTGCAATAGCAGTCTGAGGTATGATTTTTCATCAATGAAGGTTTGCACTTCAAGCCACATTGCACAATTCCTTAATCTTTTGAAGTTAGGCAACTTTCTTCAATTTTTTTTCTCTCTCCCCTCCTCCGAAGCAATTTCCTCAGGTATGGCCTCTTGCTTTGAATAGTGGTCATCTAGCAGGTCTCATGCGTCAGTGGTTTAGTTCTTCAATGTCCTCCTCCACAACTCTTCCAACATCCTCCCTATACTAACCTCCAACCCAAGGACTTCCCAATGCCACATTTGATTCCTCAATTTGGCATAGGATTCTCTGGGTTAGCCTCAAATCCACAGAATCCCTTTGGTCTAATATATCTGGCCCACAGTTTCCTTCCAAGCAGAGTTCAAGGTCCTCTTGTCACTCCCTCTCCAAACCTACCTTTAAGGTTTACACAATTGAGGATATTAAAAGTGCTCTCTCAAAACTCTCTAGAGCCAATTGAGTTCTGAGGACACTTCAAAGCACCTATCAAACAGAGCTTTTTGTGTACAGTTTTTGAAGTTATGCAATAGCCATGCTGCTCGCATGGCCTGCAGAGAAGAGTGGAATTAGGAGGCAAAAAGTTCACCTTAATGAAGCTCATGTCCCCACAAGGTCGCTCAGCCAAAGTCAGTAGGATGACCAGGGGCATTTATATCAACACCAGTATGTCTAATTCTTTTCAGTTAGGGGGTAATTTTTTTACTGTGGAGGCAAATGCTTGTGTGTAACCAGTCATAGAAAAAGTCCCTAGTGACCCATGTCCTATATTGTTTCCTTCACAGCACACACAAATTAGCTTGATGATATTCTTTTGCCTGAACGCTCACTGGGAGTTCAGATGTGATACACTAATAAAGGCTTCACATATGCAATCACCACTTGCATTTGCTCATATGAGAAAAGTAAGCCTGTCTTTCATAGGCTTATGTCCTGGGAGTGCCTTTCCTCCTGAATACCCTTGAATTCCATGCACTATTTTTCATCTGCTTTTAGTACCAAACTGGCAGCCTCACCAATGCCTTATCACTCTAAGTATTCCACTACGCTTCTTTAAATCTCCACAAACCAACCTTTGCTGGCCTTAAATTGCACTCGCATCACCAAGCTAGTTGCAGGCAGTTTTTCAAATTAAAATCCTCCGTGCACCTTCCTAGCCTTTTCACTATAATGATCGCTGAGAGAGATGCTATCGCCTGCTATCTGTTTTTTGTTTATCCACACCAAAAACAGTCTCTCCACATCTTCTATCACTTGCGATCTCTGTTTTGAATAGCACAGTTAAAACCTTTGGCAAGAACAGCTTCCTTGATTGCCGATCTCTTGAACACAATAAAGCGATGGCTAATTGGGGTCACTATACAACCCCAGGCCCAGCTCGGAGCCTACACCACATCCACTTTCATACTTAGCAATGATCTTTTTCTTCATCTCCCTAGTAATTTGCTCACACGCGCCTTATCCTGTAGGGATGGCACTAGAAGCTTTCCTTGGGGCCCATGGTCGCTTATTACTTTCAAGTGAAATCACTATAAAAAGCTGTCATAAATATGAAATGTTCCGATATGTATGCTTGAGAAAGTTACCGCGAGGCTGGCTTGTAAACAATGCCACTGGCAGAACAAGTGAGGGTCTGCTCGGCCACGTGTCACGGACGAATCGCGTTGAGCAATTTTTTAAGCACTAAGCAGGCAAAATTTTATCGATGAAATGTATCCGCTATGCCGGAATTTAACACTATGCGATGCCAACGTTAGATTCGGGGTCCACTGTATTCCCTCAGTAAGTGGACAATTAAGCACACAGTGTTTAAGAATCAGTGATCATATTCTCACCACATAATTTGCTTGTTAGTTTTGATCATCATTGTGATCTCCAAAACTGCCATAAGTACTTGTAACCAAGCCTAAGCCAGGCCACTACTACATCAGTCCAGTGTTCACATTGCAAGTTTCCCATAAACATACCTTATCCTACGTTCATGTTATCAGAGTGGGTATAGATCTACACAGTGCTTCTAACTGCATTCCTAAACAATCCACTTCATTATTTTACTCCTCCTAATATTATACTAATCTAGACACAGTTATACCAAGTTAATTCTAACGTTCACCTTCTGGATACTCTTCTGCTAACATATCACTTTATCATGAAGGAGTAATTAGATGTGTGGCATGGAGACCCATAGCAATTGTACATTAATTCCTTTGTCCCTTATTTTTGAGTATCTATACCTGGCTATGTCTCCAATGAGCATGTTGTTGGAGTCATTATAGTGAGTTCCCAAGAGCCTTGAATGATGACATAGAATCAGTAATGATGATAGAGTCAAGCTCAGTGAAATAATTAACTTTAACACCATTAGGAATTAACAACGTGGGCACCTACACTGAAAACTGAATTTGTTTGCATCCTATTACTTGGCATTCATGCTTATTATTAAATCTTCAAGCACATAATAGCACTTTGGTCTTGATTCTTGGGTTATCCTATGTAATTTACACTATGTATAATTGTATTTATGTGTACCTTGCATCCACTGGCTGGCCTGGGGCTTGGCTTGACTGACCTAGATTGCCTTTGGCTGTCTCTATCTCTTCTGTCTGTAATCTATATCTCTGTCTCACAGGTACACATAAATACAATTATTACGTATAGTTCTAGGTAGTAGGTTGGGAAACAGCAAGTGCCAGGAGGGACTACCGGGGGGCGTCCTGCCAGTGAGTGTAAAAAGAAAGCCTGTACATACTTTAACATGATGGTCAGGATTGCTGGTCCCTTTTATATGTTCATAAACATGCAAGATTTCAGGTATTCTTGCTACTTCCACTTACACTTAGGTCACAATACACATACATGTACAGGCATATATATACAACCCCCCTCTTGGTTTTCCCTCTATAAACTTTCTAGTTACTGTTCTTGTTTATTTCTCGTTATCTCCATGGTAAAGTGGAACAAAATTTCTTCCCTGAAAGCCATGCGTGTTGTAAGAGGCACTAAAATGCTGGAGCAAGGGGCTAGTAACCCCTACTCCTGTATATTTACTAAATGTAAAAGGAGAAGCTTTCCATTTTCCTTTTGGGCCCATCCCCCCCCTCAGTGGGATAACGGCAGTTGTTTGAAAGAAAGAATAAGATATACAAATAGTGTAAATTACCTAGGATAACCCCAAAATCCAGACAAAGGGCTGCACTGTGCTTGTAGATTAATGCATCGTAAGCATGACTGGTAAGTAATATGTATTTTCACTCTCCAGGAACAGATGTAAGATGCAGTCGTATGTAATACCTGTTAGGTGTTACCACACAGTGGGTAGTGTTTTGACCGAAGGTCTGTTTCTCATCTCATAAGGAATGAAGTGAATATAGTGGATAATATATGAATATATTCAGAGGGGTCGACCATCAACTGCGTAAAAAAAAAATTGTCCAGAGTGAGAGTGAAGTGCAATGATTATACAAGTTTTAATAACAAAGGAAAAAAGGATATAAATAGGCAGTGATATAGTAAAACTGAACTTATTTATACGAGTTAATCATTTTATCCTGAGTGTTGTGTCAAACATTCAATAATTATATGGGACAAGTGCGTAAGTGCCACCCCGCACCCCACCTCGCAGTCCCTGCCTCGTGCCCTTACCCCCATTCCCGGATCCTATCACACACCCTTCCAACAATCCCACCCCCCAGCCCCCCACCACGTACTCTCACCTTTCTTTCCCAACCCCTACCCCCCCCTTCCCAGCTTACACCCCACCACACAGCCCCCTTCCTCCTATTGCCCCTACCCTCTACCCAAGGATACCCACCACCCATCCCCCCCACCCACCATACATAATAAATACACCTCAACCCCCACATACACCTGTTAGAAAGTAATCATGGCCAGAATAAAGGCTGTTTGTATATGTGTGAAAAAATCTTTGGGAGAAAACATGAGGGGCATTGATTTTAGAAACAATGCAGGAAAACCATCACATATATCATGTACAAAGCCTAATGCAAACACATGACAAATGAACTAAAAAACAAGAAAGTCGTTTCTCTATTTGCCCCAGTGAAAGGACAGCTGGTTAAGCATAAAGAAGGCACTGAAAAGTGAAAACTAGAAAGCCAAGGAAGTAATCTCAGGAGCTGCCAGAGGTTAACAAAGAGTGGAAAACAGGGGAAAAGGAACCAGGAGGAAAATGCAAAGAGAGGTTGTAACAGCAGAAATGTGGGATAGCTGGGGGCTTGAGCTTTGCTAAAGGCTAATGTAAAGTTACACACATCCTCAAGTAATAAACAAGGCACCCAGGGCTGGTCCCAGTCAAAACAGAAAGTGCTAAACCAGTATGTCTTACTTCATGGTTGGTTAACAGAGGGTTTTAGGCCAAAAATCCCATTTAGTGAAAATATATCTATTTATTCAACAAAACATTATATACACACGTCAGATAGAAAAACACTTTAATCCTAAATGCCCAAGTGAGGGTACACAAAAACACTTGCCGGAGGTCCAGCCACACCAGATAAGGTGACAACTAGGCCTAGTCAGTCGCCAGAACCATCATTACTCCACACAAACCACATTTCTTCTTTCCTCACTCATCCCACAGCACTCTGACCATGGTCAGAGCCTTGGTGGGCATACAGGTAAGCCATAGAACGAGCCTATTGGCTTGAGTTGGTTAAACAAAAGGAGTACACAACTACAAAAAACTTAGCTTAAACACACAGCATCTTCGACGCCAGCCCTCGACAAACCGATTCTGACCCCCGTGACTCTCCCAAGCACGCTTTACCCCTGTACCCAAACACAGTTGGAAAATACTCCTAGCAGATTTCTTTATAATTACATTTAGAGTAAATTTTACAGTGCCCCCAAATCACATTTTGAAATATTAAAATATTATTTGCAATTATAACCATTCATTCTATTATGGCACACTTCTCACTATAGTAGTAGTGTTTGGTAGACAGCAACACACCCAGGGAAGTACTACCGTCCTGCAGATGACTGTGAAACAAAACCATTAACTGTTTTGCATGATGGTAGGATTGCTGGTTTCTTTTCTGTTCATAAACACGACGCTAAGAAAACAGGGATATCTTGCTACTACCTACTTACACTTCGGTCACACTTCACAGACACGCACATGCATATATATATATACATACATCTAGGTTTTTCTCCTTTTTCAAAAATAGCTCTTGTTCTTTTTTATTTTCTTCTATTTCCATGGGAAGTGGAAAAAATCTTTCCTCCGTAAGCCATGCGTGTCGTATGAGGCGACTAAAATGCCGGGAGCAAGGGGCTAGTAACCCTTCTCCTGTATACAATTACTAAAAAAAGAAGAAGAAAAACTTTATAAAACTGGGTTGCTTAAATGTGCGGGGATGTGTGCGGAGACAAAAACAGATGATTGCTGAGTTATGAATGAAAAGAATTGGATGTCCGGGCCCAAAAGTGAAACAAAGCTAAAGGGGTAAGGAGAGTTTCAGTGGGGGAAATAAATGGGATTAAATCTGGAGTATCTAAGAGTTAGAGAAAAGGGAAAGGGGGTTAGCAGTAATGTTAAATTTGATCAGTTATGGAAGGAGAAAAGAGAATATGAATGTGTAAATTCAAGAATTATGTGATTAAAGTAAAGGTTGGATGCGAAAGTGGGTCAAAAAAGCGTGTATGCACCTGGAGAAGAGAGGAATGCAGAGGAGAGAGAGATTTTGGGAGATGTTAAGTGAATGTATAGAGCCTTTAAACCAAGTGAGAAGTAATTGTGGTAGGGGACTTGAATGCTAAAGTAGGAGAAACTTTTAAGAGGGTGTGGTGGGTAATTTTGGGGGTGCCAGGTGTAAATGATAATGGGAGCCCTTTGATTGAATTTTGATAGAAAGGGGTTTAGTTATGGTAATACATATTTTAAGAAAAAGAGGATAAATAAGTATACACGATATGATGTAGGCGAAATGGCAGAGTTTGTTGGATTATGTTTTGGGTAGATAAAAGACTGTTGAGTAGACTTCAGGATGTACATGTTTATAGAGGGGCCACAGAATATCAGATCACTTTCTAGTTTAGCTACACTGAGAGTAAAAGGTAGATGGGATACAAGGAGAATAGAAGCATCAGGGAAGAGAGAGGTGAAGGTTTATAAACTAAAAGAGGAGGCAGTTAGGGTAAGATATAAACAGCTATTGGAGGATAGATGGGCTAATGAGAGCATAGGCAATGGGTCGAAGAGGTAGGGGTAGGTTTAAAAAATGTAGTGTTAGAGTTTTTCAGCAGAATTTTTGTGGTTACAGGAAAGTGGGGCAGGAGGGAAGAGGAGCGATTGGTGGAATGATGATGTAAAGAGAGTAGAAAAGGGAGAAAAATTTAGCAAAATGAAAGTTTTTACAAAGTAAAGTGATGCAAGGAGGGAAGAGTATATGGAGAAAAAGAGAGAAGTTAAGAGAGTGGGGAAGCAATGTAAAAAGAGAGCAAATGAAGAGTGGGTGAGATTTTATCAAAAAATTTTTTTGAAAATAAGAAAAAGTTTGGGGTGAGATTAACAAGTTAAGAAAGCCTAGAGAACAAATGATTTGTCATTAAAATAGAGAGGAGAGTTATTAAATGGAGGTTAGAGGTATTGGGGAAAATGGAAGGAATATTTTTAGGAATTTTTAAATGTTGATGAAATAGGGAAGCTGTGATTTCGGTATAGGGCAAAGAGGAATAACATCTTGTAGGGAAAGAGGAAGAGCCATTGTGAGTGTGGGGAAGTTCGTGAGGCAGTAGGTAAAATGAAAGGGGTAAGGCAGCCGGGATTGATGGATAAAGATAGAAAATGTTAAAAGCAGGTGGGATATAGTTTTGGAGTGGGTTTGGGGCAATTATTTAATAAATTATGGAAGAGGGGAAGGGACCTAGGGATTGGCAGAGAGCATGCATAGTTACCTTTTTAAAAAAGGCAAAGGGGATAAAAGAGAGTGCAAAAATTATGGGGGGTAAGTCTGTTGATGTACCTGGTAAATGTATGGTGAGTTATAATTGAAAGAATTAAGAGTAAGACGGAGAATAGGATTGCAGATGAACAAGGAGGCTTTAGGAAAGGTAGGGGGGGTGTGGACCAGGGGTTTACAGTGAAACAATAAGTGAACAGTAAATTTTGATAAGGCTAAAGAGGTTTTTTGTGGCTTTATGGATTTGGAAAAGGCGTATGACAGGTGGATAGGGGGCAATGTGGCAGATGTTGCAAGTGGGATGGTGTAGGAGGTAAAGGGTTTCTGAAAGCAGTGAAGAGTTTTTAAAGAGGATAGTGAGGGTCAAGTTAGAGTATGTAGGGAAAAAGGGAAATTTTTTTCCCATAAAATAGGGCCTAGACAAGGATTGTATGTCACCGTGATGTTTAATATATTTATAGATGGGGTTGTAAGAGAATAAATGCGAGGGCTTGGCAAGAGGCGTGGAGTTAAAAAAATAAAGAATCACACACAAAGTGGAGTTGTCACAGCTGCTCTTTGCTGAACACTGGCTCTTGGGAGATTCTGAAGAGAAGTTCAGAGTTGGGGATGAATTTGGTAGGGGTGCAAAAAAAGAAAATTAAAGGGGAAACAGGAAAGAGTAAAGGTTTTGAGGAAACAAAAAGATCAGGGATGAAAGATTTAATATCAAATTTGGGGGGAGAAGGAGGAAAGGGGAACGATTTAATTTGGGGGTGGACGGTCAGCGGATGGGGCTATGAAAGATAGGTGAATCATAGAATTTATGAGGGAAAAAGAGTGAGTGGTGCACTTAGGGTCGTGGAGACAAAGAACTTGTCCTTGGAGGGAAAAAGGGGAAAGTATGAGAATAGTTTTACCACGCTCTTATATGGGGGTTTAACGTGGGTGATGGTTGCAGCAGGGGAAAGGGGGAGGCAGGGGGAAATTTATGTCTGGGGCAATTGTGGGGGAATAAATGCA
>NC_069470.1:19931054-19957743 GCF_026875155.1 Cherax quadricarinatus | reverse complement strand
GGGCCCAGACCCTAGCATGGCTAGGCATTTTGGGCAGACTTAGATTAATTCTAAACTTTAAATTATTACAGATTATGGTATTAAGGCTAAGTGACTACATTATAGTTTGTGAGTTTAGCAATGTGAATGCTTTTGTTTTGCACAATACATAGTGTCTGTATTGGAGTATCATAGTGTTGTGATAGAAATACAGGCCTTATCTCTAGGCTTTATTGAACATAGAATCTTCAAAGTACTTCTGCAACAACAAAATATAATGACTAGTACATCTAATAACTGCTTCTGCAGGGAGGGTGATGTCTTGCATATGTCAAGAGAAAAGTTATAACTACAGGCCACATATTTAAACTCACCATGTAATCTGCATCACTAATATATGGATATAAGAGAGGAGAATCACACACCATGTGTTGGCGCCCATGTTGTTGTTGTTAAGAGCCCCAAGAGGTGGTGCAGTATTATCCTGCTGCTGCTCCCCACAGGAGCAGTATCACTACAATCTCCCACATCTAAAATATCAGAGACAGTAATCTCCCAAACTGTTAGGTGGGATCCATCTTGTTCATCCTACGGTGACTCTTCAGGAGAATGGGTCCAGGATGACATAACCAAGTGGGCACGGAGGCTCCCGTAGAGGAATGACGTGACTAGTTGAGGAGTCTTTTATGAGGGGTTGCATTAGTAGCTGTGCACAGCAGTGATCTAATACAGTGAAGAGCATCAGGTAGGACAGTTTGCCAGTGTTGAACAGGTAGATTGCGCGACTTGAATGTCATTGTAACTGCC
The DNA here is from genome assembly GCF_026875155.1 of Cherax quadricarinatus. Taxonomy (NCBI): domain Eukaryota; kingdom Metazoa; phylum Arthropoda; class Malacostraca; order Decapoda; family Parastacidae; genus Cherax; species Cherax quadricarinatus. The sequence continues at coordinate 19,956,957 of NC_069470.1, read as the reverse complement.
TTCCATATAGTACCATTGAACCGCTCCACTTGACCATTGCCTTGAGGGTTGTAGCTTGTTGTTCTGCTGCAGGCAATACCTTTGCTAGTCAAAAACTCCTGAAGTTCGTTACTCATGAACGAGGATCCCCTGTCTGAATGGATATAAGCTGGCATACCAAAAATAGAGAAGAACTGTGAAAGACAACTAATAACAGTTGAAGCAGTCATATTTGCACAGGGGAACACAAAGGGAAACCTTGCATATTCATCTACTATATTAAGGAAATATCTATTCTGATTTATGCTTGGTAGAGGTCCTTTGAAATCTAAATTCAGTCTCTCAAAAGACTGGATGGATTTTATGAGATGAGTCTTCTCTGCACTCTGCACATACTCTGCATGCTCTGATCACTTGTCGCACATCTTCCACTGAGCAGGGCATGTTCTTTGATTTGAAAAAATGGCACAGGCATGTAACTCATGGGTGACACAAAGCCTTGTGGAGTGCTGAGAGTGATTGCAAATCATGACATGCTGCTCCACAGTGGGACCTAGAGAATGCATCAGGTGAGATGTTCTCTTGACCTCGGTCGGTACAGAATATAAAAGTCATAACACGATAGTTCCATCCTCCAGCATAATATCTTGTCATTCTTTATCCTACTTTTGTGCTTCTTGTCGAACATATACATCACGGACCGTTGGTGAAATGTCTACCAGTTAAATAATGCCTCCAGTGGCGAACTGCTTCTATGATGGCCTGGGCTTCCTTTTCTACAGCAGCGTAACACTTCTCTGATCCTTGTAAAGTTCTCGAAAAGAAGGCTACTGGTCGTCCTGCCTGAGATAAGACTGTGGCAATGGCAATGTCAGATGCATCCGTTTCCACTTCGAATGGTAGGACTCATCAATGGCTTGAACTACTGAGTTTTCAATGTCCTGCTTGAGAGTATGGAAAGCGGCTTCTGCTTCCTTTGTCACAGGAAATATCGTGGTAGCACTCAGTGGGCGGACTTTACTTGAATAGTTGTAGATCCATTGTGAGTAATAAGCAAAGAGACCAAGAGTTCTTCGGAGTGACTTTTTGTCTTGAGGCATTGGAAGTTTCCGTGGAGGTCGTAGTCGTTCAGGGTCTGGGAATATTGAACCTCCTTCCACTACATAACCAACGATGCCAAGCCTTTTAGTTGAAAAAGTGTACTTTTCCTCATTGTAACTGATATTTTTCTTCTTGGCAGCTTCCAAAAACTTATCAAGGTTTGCATCATGTTCCTCCTGGGTCTTGCCACAAATGGTAACATTATCTAAATACACATAAGTTCCCATGAGTTGCTCTTCCTGAATGAGTGAATCCATAATTCGTTGGAAGCAGGCTACCCCATTGGTGACTCCAAAAGGGACTCTGGTAAACTGATACAGGATCACTAGCCTGAAATGCTGTGTATGGTTTATCTTCATTCCTTATAGGGACTTGATGATAGGCACTCCGTAGATCAGTTGTGCTAAACACATAGTACTCAGCAATTTTTTTCACTGTATCATCAATTCGAGGTAGAGGGTACCCATCAAGAAGTGTAAATTTGTTGATTGTCTCAGAGTAATCTATAGCCAGTCTCCGTTTCCTATAATCATCCTTAACAACAACAACCTGTGCACGCCAAGGGGAATTACTCGGTTCTATAATACCCTCCTTTAGCAGCCTCTGAGTTTCTTTCTCAATGAACATCCGATCCTCATAAGAATAGCGGCATGACTTAGCTGATATAGGATGGCAATCCGCAGTAACATTTGCAAACAGCTTTGGTGAGTCTACCCTTAAAGTGCTAAGTCCACAGACAACAAGAGGAGGCAGTTCACCTCCATATGTTAAGGTGACACTACCATGCAGCTTCTGAAAGTCCTGACCAAGGATAACATCAGAGCACAGTTGTGGCAGAATAGCTAAATGTACATCTTGATAATCCTTTCCATTAACTCTGAGATTTACCTTACAAAACCCTAAGGTCTGAATAGAGAGAGATGTTGATGCCATGGAAACGGTACCTGATGAGTGATGTACAGTCAAAGAGTGGCATTTAACTAAGTCAAGGTTGATGAAACTCTCTGAGCTGCCACTATCAATAAGACCATCTACTTCTGTTCCTTTGATGAATGCTTTCACAACTGCCTTTGACAGTGAATTTAGAGTAGCCGCAGAAGTCACTGTTGCTAGAGTCGCATGATCACTGGAATGTGTGGAAGCACTAGCTCTTGTTGATGCATTAGCACGACATACTTTAGCAAAGTGACCTTTCTTGTGGCATTTATGGCACATTGCTTCACGAGCAGGACACTTTGGACGTGGATGTCTTGAAAAACCACAAAAGAAACACACCGTACCTGCTGCTGCTGTCACTGAGGCAGGTTCCACAGTAACTTCATTGCAAGAGTCTTGGTCAGGAATTGCAGCACTTACCACTCGAGAAGGCTGAGTGGTACTGTATACTTCAGAATTCCTCTGGGCTGAATCTAGAGCTCTTGCCTGGTCAAAGGCAGTAGCTAAGTCGAGAGTTTTATTCTCCAATAAACGCTGCCTTATTATTGGTGATTGCAGGCCACTGATAAAAGCATCCCTGATGGACTCTTCACAATACTGAGCAGCTGTCACTGCTTGGAAGTGACAGTCCTTACCTAAAATTTTCAGTGCTTGAAGGTATTCCTCTAAGGATTCATCAATCTGCTGGCGGCGAGTTGCAAGGCGATAGCATGCGAAGATTTCATTTGTAGGTTTAATATACTGAGACTTGAGGGCTTTGATAGCATCTTCATAGGTATTACACTCAGAAATGGCCTCATATATTTTAGGTGACACAAAATTGATGAGCAGACTTAGTTTATCTAGATCTTCCTCAGGAAGGGCTCCCAAGAAGTTTTCGAAAGTCTTAAACCAGTGCTTCCATTCCTGAGCAGCCGTTGATAAGCTAGGGTCACAGTCTAGCCTCTCAGGTTTCAGTAAACGCTCCATGTTGTGATGTAGTCTAGCGCAGGATCACCACCAGGTAGCCCAGGATTCTATGTTCAATAAATTGTTGTGATAGAAACACAGGCCTTATCTCTAGGCTTTACTGAAAATAGAATCTTCAAAGTACTTCTGCAACAACTAAATATAATGACTAGTACATCTAATAACTGCTTCTACAGGGAGGGTGATGTCTTGCATATGTCAAGAGAAAAGTTATAACTACAGGCCACATATTTAAAGTCACCATGTAATCTGCATCACTAATATATGGATACAAGAGAAGAGAATCACACACCATGTGTTGGTGCCCATGACACACACCAAGCTGTTGTTGTTGTTAAGGGCCCCGAGAGGTGGTGCAGTATTATCCTGCTGCTGCTCCCCACAGGAGCACTATCACTACATCTGTGTATTGCAGATATACTGGCGTCTTGTAACTGCTCTGTTATTCTTTGCCATCATCTGTATAGGGAGTACATATCTCTTTCTAGTTTACATCTTCTCTCCTTTTCCTTAAGGGAATATGCCTTGAGCATGCCTCAAGTGCCACAGAGTTAATTTGTTCTAGACATAGGGTAGGATCTGTGTTGCTTAGTCTGTCTTCCCAGTTTATATCATTTAGGACTTGGTTTACTTAGTCCCACCTTATGTTTTTGCTACTGAAATTGAATTTGGTGAAGGCTCCCTCATGGCTGATCATATTTTGTCGGTCAGGGGCTCCCCACATACATGTCTGGATCTCTGTTATGTTGTGATCTGAGTATATTGTTTTTGATATGATGACATTTCGTATCAGATCATCATTGTTAGTGAAGATGAGGTCCAGCATATTCTCTAGTCTTGTAAGCTCTATTATTTGCTGGTTTAAGGTGAATTTGGTGCAGAGATTTAAAAGCTCGTGTGGTGCGAGTTTTCATCTTAGGTGCCTCCTGGTGTTATCTCTGCTGCAATATTATTTGCTAAATTCCTCAATTTTAGGTGCCTTAGGTTGAAATCCCCAAGGAGCAAGATGTTGGGGTGCAAGAGCTGGAAGATTTTCCAGACAGTGGTCAATTTTCAAAAGCTGTTCCTGGAATTGTTGGGATGTTGCATCCAGAGGCTTTTATACAACCAGAATGACCAGGTTTTGGTTCTCGATCTACACTGCTAAAACTTCAGCTACATCATTTTAGGCATTTAGTAGTTCTGAGCATACAGGTGACTCTGTGATATACAGGCCAACCCCCTACCCCCTTTTGCCTGTTTACTCTGTCACATCTGTATAGGATGTAGCCTGGGATCCATATTTCGTTGTCCAAGTAATTCTTTATGTTGGTCTCTGTGAAAACAGTGAACATTGCATTTGACTCCATAAGCAGTCCATGGCTGAAAGATATTTTGTGATTCATTGCTGGCTTTAGACCCTGTATATTTGCAAAGATGAATGTCGTTGGACTTGTGGTATGAGGGAAGGCGTGTGTTTTTTTCCTGACACTAATATCAGTTGTTGGAGTGGAGGTTATCGACTGTTTACCTGTTACCAGGAGTTTGTGTACGATTTCTGTCATTTCCTGTTAGCTTTTTTTCTTACCTGGTGCTAAAAAACCTCTCTCTCTATGGAGTAGCTGTGGTTACCCAGGTTGTCCCATGGTCTGGATGTTCTCTGTCGTCTTGTACCCTTTAGGTAGTTTGCCTGGCAATATAAGTTATAGCACTGTCTTTCCTGAACAGAAAGGTGACACATTTCAGGGTGGAACAGCTTAGAGGAAGGGAGGTTGCATTTTTCTGTTGTCATGTGGGCACGGCATTTTCTGGGGTGGTCAAAGTTGCATGTCCCTTCTGTTTTTCCAGATATTCCATGCCTGCAGATACCAAGTGCATAGTATTTGCATAGACCTAGTTTCTGTTTGCCTTGGATTTTCGTGACTGTATTCCCTACTGCATTCCCTACTGGTGTGTGTCTTCCTGCCTCATTTCTATCTTCAGCATTAATGCTAACAATGGAGCCTTCATCAGTTATTTCTGATAATTTATCTTCACTATTTCTTGGGGCATCCCATTGTTTATTTCTCTATTCGTACAGTTTCTGTCGACCAGGACAGTATTTGCGCCAGGGGCGATGGCATCATCTTGTCCAGATTTTTTATTTTCCTAACTTTATAGAATGCTGTCACGTTCTTTTATGAAGGTCGTTTTGATGTTATCTTTTATTATCAATGTGATTTTATTCTGCAGTTCGGTCTCATTTGGGCATTCCCAAAAACACCACCCTGGTTTAATGTCTCTTGTAGATGATTTCTGAATACTTGCACAAGGGACATGGCTCCATTCACCACATAAAGTGCATGTTATCCATGCAGAAGCCCATTTGTTTGGTTGGTTGCAGACTACACAGGATTTTATGATTTGATTCTATTGGTTTGTTTTACTGTATATTCTACTAATACTTTCTTAAAGTGGAGATCTGTCTATTTGTATTGTATCTATTTTATTTATTCCAACAAATCGATTTGAATCCAGTCTTTTTTCACTTTTTCCTTGGAAAACTCCGGACAAATCTGGTTAGTGGATCACTGTATATTTTTTACTAATAACCACCTTAAAGGTAAATCTATTTGTATTGTATCTGTGTTTGATGAGGGCACGTAAAACCCCTGCAGCTTAAGAATCCAGTCAGCGATGTCTTGTTTTCAATGAATCCATTTGAATCTGGTCATTGGTTCATGTATTTCTTGCACAAATCCAGGTGAATCCAGATTAGGGGATCACTTATTTTTGGACGTGTCCAGTCGGTGATTTTGGACTAGCTCATGAGAAGGACTACTGGGCAAAATATATAACAGAGTAATGTGTATTCAGTTTGATACAAAAAGTATAACTTGCATGTTGGAGCAGCCATGGCTTCTGAAGATGAAGATTTCTGGAGGGATATTTGATTTTCGTTGTGTATATGGAGTATATGTGTATATGGAGGAATATAGCAAATAATATTGTTGCAGTAATAACACCAGGGGGCAGCTCTGATGAAAACTCACACACACACGAGCTTTTAAATCTCTGCACAAAATTCAATTTAAACCAGCAAATAATAGAGCCTACTAGACTGGAGAATACACTAGACCTCATCTTCACTAACAATGATGATCTGATAAGAAATGTCACCATATCAAAAACAATATACTCAGATCACAACATAATTGAGGTTCAGACATGTATGCGTGGAGCCCCAGACCGACATAATGAGATTAGTCATGAGGGAGCATTCACCAAATTCAACTTCAATAACAAAAACATGAAGTGGGACCAAGGAAACCAAGTCCTAACCGATATAAGCTGGGAAGATATACTAAGCAACACAGACCCCAACTTATGCCTAGAACAGATTAACTTGGTGGCACTCGATGTATGCACAAGGCTTATTCCTCTTATTCCATGCACTCTGCCCCAGGACCAGACTCATGGAACTTCGTGTTCATCATGGACACGGGGGTAGTTCCACAGTTACTAAAAACAACAGACATAGCCCCACTCCACAAAGGGGGCAGTAAAGCAATAGCAAAGAACTACAGACCGATAGCACTAACATCTCATATCATAAAAACCTTTGAAAGGGTCCTAAGAAGCAAGATCACCACCCATCTAGAAACCCATCAATTACACAACCCAGGGCAACATGGGTTTAGAACAGGTCGCTCCTGTCTGTCTCAACTATTGGATCACTACGACAAGGTCCTAGATGCACTAGAAGACAAAAAGAATGCAGATGTAATATATACAGACTCTGCAAAAGCCTTCGACAAGTGTGACCATGGCGTAAAAGCGCACAAAATGCGTGCTAAAGGAATAACAGGAAAAGTCGGTCTATGGATCTACAATTTCCTCACTAACAGAACACAGAGAGTAGTCGTCAACAGAGTAAAGTCCGAGGCAGCTACGGTGAAAAGCTCTGTTCCACAAGGCACAGTACTCGCTCCCATCTTGTTCCTCATCCTCATATCTGACATAGACAAGGATGTCAGCCACAGCACCGTGTCTTCCTTTGCAGATGACACCCGAATCTGCATGACAGTGTCTTCCATTGCAGACACTGCAAGGCTCCAGGCAGACATCAACCAAATCTTTCAGTGTGCTGCAGAAAACAATATGAAGTTCAACGATGAGAAATTTCAATTACTCAGATATGGTAAACACGAGGAAATTAAATCTTCATCAGAGTACAAAAACTCTGGCCACAAAATAGAGCAAAACACCAACGTCAAAGACCTGGGAGTGATCATGGCGGAGGATCTCACCTTCAAGGACCATAACATTGTATCAATCGTATCTGCCAGAAAAATGACAGGATGGATAATGAGAACCTTCAAAACTGGGGAGGCCAAGCCCATGATGACACTCTTCAGGTCACTTGTTCTATCTAGGCTGGAATATTGCTGCACACTAACAGCACCTTTCAAGGCAGGTGAAATTGCTGACCTAGAAAATGTACAGAGAACCTTCACGGCGCGCATAACGGAGATAAAACACCTCAATTAAATGGGAGCGCTTGAGGTTCCTAAACCTGTATTCCCTGGAACGCAGGCAGGAGAGATACATGATTATGTACACCTGGAAAATCCTAGAGGGACTAGTTCCGAACTTGCACACGAAAATCACTCACTACGAAAGCAAAAGACTTGGCAGACGATGCAACATCCCCCCAGTGAAAAGCACGGGTGTCACTAGCACGTTAAGAGACCATACAATAAGTGTCAGGGGCCCGAGACTGTTCAACTGCCTCCCAGCATACATAAGAGGGATTACCAACAGACCCCTGGCAGTCTTCAAGCTGGCACTGGACAAGCACCTAAAGTCGGTTCCTGACCAGCCGGGCTGTGGCTAGTACGTTGGTTGTGTGCAGCCAGCAGTAACAGCCTGGTTGATCAGGCTCTGATCCACCAGGAGGCCTGGTCACAGACCGGGCCGCGGGGGCGTCGACCCCCAGAACTCTCTCCAGGTAAACTCCAGGTATGGTACTTACCTTTGCAACAGACTCGACACTCACTGAGCTGGGTGCCACAGTCTCTCGGAAAGTGTTCCCCACAACACTTGAAGCAGAGTCTCAACTCCCTTAGTCTCTGTTGCCTACTGCTCAGTGTTATATACTCTGAGCAACTCATGCAAGCATGTTTGCCTTCGCAGAACACGCACATTCTGGCATGAGTGCCTCTGAGGTTCTGCTTAGGGGTTCTTACCTTAGACACTTCTTTACCATAGTACACTCCAACGTTAGTCGTACGAGCTTTAGACTGATCTCTCGAGATCTTTGAGCAACTTTCTGGGTTTTTATGTGGCGATGGTGGTGACTCTTCTCTCACACCTATACTCAAATGAGAAACGAGATCTCCCAACCTCTCAACAATTTGTTTTATCGTGAACCTATTTTTCCGATATTTTAAGTGTAACTCATGCACTGTAGTGCTAGCCAGTTTCCTCTGAATCACCTGGCTAAGGACCCATTCTGAATCATCCTCATCATGCAAATCTTTGAAACTGTTTGTCAAGCTCATAATTTCAATACGAACTTCCTAGGCTTGGGGTCATGTCGGCAACCCTCTAGATCCAACAACCGATAAAGTATGCCACTTTTATCTCTTCAGTTTTCCCAAAACAGTTTTAAATTGGTTTTTGGCTGTTAGAAATTATTTGTCATAATCTGGTGTCCCGGGACCAGGCAAAGGTTTTTTTACCCTTGACTGCAACCGCAAATATTGCAATTTGAGGCATCGGACAAATCATTCCTGTCATTATCGGGTTTTTAAAACTGATCCAAAAAAAGCAATGTACTCATTTTTAGGGTTTCCGTAAAAATGGGGAAAAATTTCAACTGGGGCAACCTGGGCAACATATTGACAGGTTTTGTGGCTGTTTGGGGTACCTGCGGTGTTCGACCCCACCCTTGATCTACCTTTAATGTATTTAAGTTATCTTTGTACGTTTTCACCCCTGGAAATCACATCATCCTTAGTGAATTGTCCGACCCTGCTGAAGACTACCGGGATTCATTATCCTAAATAGCCTGTGCTAAATGTGAAATGCTTGTTCTGGGCTTCCCATTTTTCCCCAAACTCTTCAACAGCTTGAAAAACTGATCTTTTTAAATTTTGCTAACACTGAACCAGTCTCTCCTGAACTCCCATCTGCCATTGTCGACGTGAACCAGACGTGAACCAGACACAGACGTTTTCCACACAATGAAAAACTGACCTCCATATCAACTGCCCCAGTTTTAAGGGGAAGACAACATGGAAGAAAACCTGATCAACTAAATCCCAAAGGAAATGACGGTCTGTGGACTTTTTTTCTTCAGTCCCAAACGGGGGACAAAATGAGCCTTTAAAAGGGTGACCGGCACCCAAACAGCACTACTGCCAGACGTACAACTAGCAAAGTGAAATTCTCATCTTTGCGACGTTAAATCTGTTGACAGTAACATCATATCTTACCACCATATATCCCTGTACCAGTGCTAACGAGGGGGGAAAACAGGGGCATCGTCAAAATCAACGTAAAAAACTCCAAGGTATGGGACGGTTACCCTCATGCCAGTCGTGGGAAAAAAAGGAAAGTTTAAGTATCAAGGTTAATGTTTTGTAGCTGACCTATATTCAGCTGCCCAGTGTACAGGGAAAATCATAGCAAAAAAACCCCAAATATAAAACTCAAGGAAAGTCAGGTTGTAGGTGGCGTTACTCCCCTCACTTTTTAAAAAATGGCTGATCAGCAGACCAGGTCAGGAGACAACAACACGCACAACCCCGTAAATAATTTTAGGGGGTTTTGGAAAGGGGGTAAAACCATTGATTAAACCTTTTGGTCTACCAGTGGAAAGGAGTTAGAATTAATGGTGAAGCCAGACTGTAAATGAAGGGGGTAGGGGAGTGTGAATAAGGGGTTAACTGAAAGGGGTTTTTGTAATTTTAAGGGAAAAAGTGAGCATGAAGGGGGTTTTTGAAAAAGGTTAACTGTAAGGGTTTTGTGAATTTAAAGGAAAAGTAGCGTGAAGGGGGTTTTTTGAAGGGGAAAATTTTTTCTAGTAATTCAGTGTGATTGCTAAAGCAGATACAAGGTACTAGGGACGGGAAAAGAGAATAAATATTTGTATTGAGTAAAAGAGCAAAGGGTAAAAATGGCACATTAGAGGGGTACGGGCTGCCTAATTATATTTATATTTCTCTTAAATTTCCATGAAAAAAGAAATCGTCATGGGGGCTGGAAAAGGTGAATGGAGAAACACCCCCTGGACAGAAAAACCCAACAGTTGCCATCCTACCAGAAAAGTAAACCTCACTATCGCCGCAAGGTAGGGCAAACCGCTACCCAAAAAAAAACGGGGCACACGCTCTTATTGTACGCTCTTAAGGGGTGATACCCAAAATTAACCAGGACCTCAAACTATTGTGCGAGGAAAAAACAGACGATAAATGGGGCATAATGACGGAGTAGCTAGGAATGATAATTTAACTCCATAGTAAGCATAATGGTCAATGTGAGAAAATACGCCATTTTACCCAAAACACTACCAACGGGTGCATACACGTATAAAATACGCATAAAAAACAGAAAAGCACCTTTGTAAAATGTGTAAGGGGTGGGTGCATGATGGATGATTACAATTTGAAACGGTGCCAGAATTCATTTTTTTGTGTAAAAAACCCTTTTGGCCCCACATTTTCCCCTTTGCAGTGAGACTTTGTTTTACCCAATTTTAAAACAAATGACCCTTGCCTATATTGAGATTTGATTGTTTATGAAAAAGGTTTCATTTTTTCATGTCAATGCAAGACACTTTTTCCAAAATTGGCAGAGATTAGGATTCTAGCTAAAAAATTTAGGGCGCAGTTATAACCACTCTGAATCTTGGTTTGGATGATACGGTACGACGACGAGTAAAAAAAGATGGTTCAATAAAAAAGCTAGTGGGAATAGAAAGGGGGGGTGGATATTCCCTACATTAGAAATGACTTAGCTTAAAACCCAAGACCTGATTTAAATAAAAAATAAACTGAGATTCATGTTTAAGTGCTGTTTTCCCAAACCCAAAACCATCTTATAGGAACTATTTACCCCCCTCCTACCCAGGACCATTTTAGAAGACTTTTCCAGAGCTTGTCCGGATTGAAAAAAAATTGCGAGACAATAATACTGGGCGACTTCAATATCTGTTTTCAGCAGAAAATAACGGGCTATGCAAAAGTATAAGAAAATTCTAGGATTAAATAGCTACCCCAACAAATTAAATACCCCAACCCGGATCACACAGTTCTCAGCCACCCAATTGACCACTACTTTGAACCGCGCTGAGAACATTAGTCAGTCAGGCGTCTTACCACAGGGCTTGTGATCATTTCATCATTTACTGCCCAGGAAAATTTACTAGGGGGAGGGTAGGCCTACACAGGCAATGAAAAAGAGGCAAAATAGAAACACGTAAAAAACACTGGTAAAAGGTACACAATTGTGTGGACAGAGAGACAAGTTTCACGGCGTAAAACGATGCCTGGGAAAATTCAAAACAATGTTCATCCATTTTTAAAAATATTGCACCCGTTAAAGAGGTTTGGATTAAACAAGAATGAACCCTGGGTGACTACTGAGATATTTGAAATATGAAATTCAGAGACCAGCTGCTAAAAGATTTAAACAAACAACAGGTATTTCAGCACTAAAAGAATTCCAAAGGGGAGGGAAAAGAGTACAGAGGCTTATAAAAGGACAAAGGCAAAGCACTACGCTCAAAAATTGAAGAGTATAAACTAACCCCCGAAAGCTCGGCAACAAACTAAAAAAAGTTGGGGGAACCAAAGCCAGTAGATAGGTCAACATAGTACCACATCGTAAGAGGTATGCCCGAAAATCTAAGGTGGGAAATTGCTTTAATTCCCACAACATCTGTCATCAACTCTGTAATAAACTACCACCCATCAAATACCTTTAAAACAGACCTGATAAGTTTCAAACAACTTAAAAAATAAAGGGGGAACCCCAAAAAGTTTTAACTGTAATGTATCTCATGACTCATTCAAAAGAAAAAGCAGGTTAAAACCCAAATAAGAGCAAGGCCCGATAAAATCCCCCTCTAATTTTTAAAAGATGGGCTTTTGAACTGCAATCCCTATTTCCAATAAAAATCTATAATCACCACTAATACCGTACCGGGGGGGTTCAAAGGGGGCCAGAGTTACTCCATCTTCAAGAAAAATAATAGGGGTGATGTAAGCAACTATAGACCTGTTGTTACTCAGTATAATATCTAAAAATTTTGGAGGGGTGGTGTTTCCAAGTACTTAATCCTTAATGACAACACATTTCCCTAGCTATCAATCGGGGTTTAGAAAATCCTACTCACCCATACCTCCCTTATTAAACTGATGGTTACCTGGAACTGAAATGTCAAAGGGAACCTCATAGGTATGGAACCTTTGACCCGCAAAAGCCCTTTGAACTTTAAAACCCCAAATATTTGTAAAAACTTCAAACTATCGGTATAGGTTCTGTAAATGGTTTAAGCCCACCTTAGCAACAGGGGACAAATGTCAAAAACAACAAAACGGGAATCAAACCCCTGCCGTAACATGGGAGTTCCCAAGGTAGTATTTTGGGGCCCTTATTATTTTTAGTTATTTTCAAGATAGCCTACCCGTGTAAGTGCAACTCCTACTGTATGCAGAGAAGGCTCTGTTTGTGACAGGGAAAGACCCACAAAATATTGCTAATGTTTTAAAAAATGGAACGGGGTCCCGCAGCAAAAAGGTTAGTAGACAAAAAACTATCATTACACCAAAGGGAAAAATGAAGCCATTCTCTTTGGGAAAGAAAATAAACTGAGAAAGGGGAAATAATTTTAATGTTCATGTAAAGGGGAGTCCCCTCCTTTTGGTTTTTCAGTAAAATATCTGGGAATCCCCTTTTACCCATGCAGTAGGGAATTGAAGGGAAAAGTGTAGTAAAGAAAGCGAAAGCCAACTGAAGTTCCTGTATAGAAAACACAGTGTCTACCTATGAGGCCGCAGGACCCTTGCTGCCCCTTTTACAATGCCCTATGGGGTTAAAGCTTGCCTTCTGGTAAATCCCTTGACAAAAAAAACTGAAAGATAGACTGCAAATCACCCAGAACAAAAACGTAAAATTTATCCCGGGGCTGGGACCAAGAGAACATGTAGGCCCGGAGAATTTCGCATTGGATATGCGAATGTTAAGACGAGTAAAACAACGAAGCTAAAACATGTTTATAAAAATTTCCACGAACAGGTCCAAATATCTTGCTGCAATTTTGTCAAGGGTTGGGAACCAAAGCAATCATAGAACTAGGGAGAGAGCACAATTTTTTGTACCCAAATCAGTGGCCAGGCTTCAAACCCTTTTATTGTACACAAAAAAGGAAAGGAACAACTACCCCCACACGTCAAAGCCCGTCCCATGCATGAACCAGTTCAAAAAGACTGCCAAAAAGTGTCTGATGAATGAAGACAGAAAGGGGGGGAAAGATTTTCATTTTTTAGCTAAATACGGTAAATTTTACCTTATTCCTAGTAATACCCTGATTGTAGATAGTCTTAATGACCCTCGTGTAGTAGATAGTCTTTTTTATGATAATAAGATGTTTTTCTTATTGTAGAATAATAAGAAAATATTATAACCTTTATATTATAATAATAAGGTAAAAGGACCCCGATGGAAATAAGTCACTCTGTCCGACTTTTTTGGGTTATCCTAGGTTCTCTACACATATGCTGCTATGTATGATAATTCTATGTAACTGTATTTGTGTATACCTGAATAAATTTACTTACTTACTTACTGTGTATTGGTGGAAAAACAGTTATTAATAGACTTGGTTATTTGCGCTGTTTCTTAAGGTGTATACTACAGTGGCTCCCTAGTATATTGATGATAAAGGCTAAAGTGTCATTTGAAAACAGGTGAATTTGTAAATGAAGTGATAAGCCTATAGAGGCAGGTGCCAGAAGTCGCCAGAAACTTACCACAGGTCAGCTGTTTTTAATAATCTTCCTGGCCTGCTAGTGTACTCGCATATAATCTAGTGATACCAGTGAATAGCAGAATACAGTGTTGTAGTAGCAACTAACCAGTATTATAATGGTACTTGGTGGAGTGGAGTGACTTTCATTAGTTTCTTTTTCTTGAAATACCAGACGTTACTGTGAATTTCACATAACCTGTAGTTACCAGCGGTCGCAAGATACACAACGAGAAGCAATTATACTACAGAAAAGCACCCTTCCTCCAAAAATTTGCACCAGTCAACTTATAGTGATAATATAGCATTTATTGTGGTGGAGACGGAAAAAAAAAATAGAGAAGCTAGATACAGCGATTGATAAACAAAGGTGGAGGCTCGACCGTTCGTCATTGTAGGAGTGCCAGCAGTCACCGACTCTTCAACACGCAAGTTATACTTTTGTATCATCAAATCACTATTACTCGGGTAGATAATTTTCCAGTAGATCCTTCATGTGTTAGCTCAAATCACCGACCAGTATGGTTTAAATAAGTGACCCACTGATCAGATCAGATAGACTGGTCCGAACCCTTGACTGGTCCGAACCCTTGACTGGTCCGAACCCTTGACTGGTCCGAACCCTGGACTGGTTTCAAACGGTTTCGTTGTGCACCACCTAGCAGGTTATTAATAGAATATTCAAGAGGTTGCTAGTAGAATTGCAGTAAATCAACCATTCAAATCATTATGAAGCTGTGTGTAGTCTGTGGTCAGTCAAACAAACGGGCTTCCACATGCATAAATTGTCATTCTGTGGAAATTGGTGTCACGCCCCTTGTGCAGATATCCAAGAACTAGCTACAAGCAAGTATTAAAACAGGGAAGTGTTTTGGGTATGCCCAAATGAGATAAATCTGTGGACTAAAATCACAAGGGTATTAAAAGAGGTCAACATCAAAGCTGCTTTCATAGAAAACCTGGAAGCTTTCTACAACAGATGGGAACATAAAAAGTCCGGGCTGAATGGTACTGCCCTTGATACTGGCCATGTAGTCAGAAACTGTAAGGCTGGAAATGATGTCCTGGTAGTCAGTAAAGGGGGGGCTGAAGGCGTCCTGGGGACAGAATGGGGGGAAGTGGAGGTGCTGTCCTGGGGGGGGACAGTAATGGTGAAGCTGGGGGGTTGCTTCCCCCCCCCCCCCCCCCCCCCCCCCCCCCCCCCCCCCCCCCCCCCCCCCCCCCCCCCCCCCAAAAAACCCCCCCCCCCCCCCCCTTTCTTTTTCCGGAGTGGGGAAATTATACGCAGGAAGGAATACTATGAATGACCTCATGGGGACGGAGCCATAGTGGGGAAAACAAGTGTAGTCAAAGATAAGAAAAACCAATTTTGCAAACAAAATTTCCGCAGGAAATAGAAACAAGAGGACTCCACTAGCAATAGTGGGTTATTACAAAAAAAGGTGGGGCTCCATTGTTTGGGGCTGGGGGGATAGAAGTAAGACAGGGGGGGGGGAAACATGCACCCAAAGGGAAACAGTACAGAACCCAAGGCAACGGAAAAAAGCCTGTGCACATATATGCACTCGGGATTGCTGGCATGGGAAAAATTGGAAAAAAAAAGAGGGAATGCAACTAGACCACCCCCAGGGAAAGCCATCCCATATGCAACAGGGGAAAAGCAAACTCCCCTTCCCGTAGCTTTTTTACCCTGAACTGTGTACCCCTTTTAGGCAGGGAAAAACTGTGCTATAACTTAAAATTTCCAGGCATACCATCTAAAGGGGACAAAAAAATACAAAACATCCAGGCCATGGGAAAACTGGGTGCCACAGCCACCAAGGGGAGAGGGTTTTTTAGTGCCAGGAAGGAAAAAAAACTGGCAGGAAATGGCAGAAATCGTACACCAAATCCAGTCATTCCTGGAGTGGAACCACAGTAATGGGGAAAAAATGACAGGAGGAAATGAAAACCTTTCAAAACTAGGGGGGCCCAACCCCATGATGACACTCTTCAGGTCACTTGTTTATCTAGGTGGAAATTGCTGCACACTAACAGCCCCTTTCAAGCAGGTGAAATTCCCGAACTAAAAAATGACAGAGAACTTTCACGGCGCGCATAACGGGAAAAAAAAAACCCAATTATGGGAGCGCTTGGGTTCCTAAACCCTGTTTTCCCTGGAAGCAGGAGGGGAGATACATGATTATATACCCCTGGAAAACCCTAGAGGGACTAGTCGAATTTGCACACAAAATCACCCACTACAAAAGCAAAAGACTTGGCAGACGATGCACCACCCCCCAATAAAAAACGGGGGTGTCACTAGCATTTTAAAGGCCCATACAATAAGTGTCAGGGGCCGAGACTGTTAACTGCCCCCCCAGCACACATAAGGGGGATTACCAACAGACCCCTGGCAGTCTTCAAGCTGGCATGGAAAAGCCCTAAGTCATTCCGGATCGCCGGGTGTGGCTCGTATGTGGTTTGCGTGCAGCCAGCAGCAACACCCTGGTTGATCGGGCCCTTGATCCACCAGGAGGCCTGGTCTCAGACCGGGCCCGGGGCGTTGACCCCCGGGAACTCTTCCAGTAAACTCCAGGTAAAATAATTGTACTTTACCCGTCCACCCACGACGTCACGGTGTTAGGTAAGAATGAACGAGTCTCAAGGCTTTCAACAAGTTAAAATCCCTTTTTTATTTGACCTATATGAATAAAAAAATGTACACTGTTACTTTTAAATCCCCAACAAAAAAGTGTATCGATGTGAAAGCTTAACCTAGCTTTTTCCTGTACAAAGCCCGCAAAAAATTACGGACTTTTTAACCTATCTCAGTAAAATTCACAAATCCCCATTAACAGAATCAAAAAAAGAAAATCACCAATAAAAGTTAGTTTAACAAATAAAATCCTTTTAAAATTTGCCAAAAAATTCAACATTAACTTGTCAAAAAGTAAAGATTAATGTATGTAAGCAGCTTGGCCTAGTTACTCAGTCTGCGTGGATGGTTGGATAGGTAATCCTAACCCAGCTATGTGTAAAGCTTAAACCCGGCTTTATAACTCCCTGTAAAAAAATAACTATGATAAATTTTGTCCCAGCTACTATAATGTTGAAATTTTTGCCAAACTTAAACCTAACTGTGGTACCCTTTCAAATCCCCTGTAAGTAATCAACAAAAGTCTCCTACCGGGTTACTTGTAATCACTGTAAATAATTAAATTCACAAGCTTCTCTAGCCTAACTGGCCTGCCTGTAAATTACTGCAAATAACAACTTCTGTGTATAGTCAGCTTGGCCTAGCCTCTGTGTAACTCTGGGCCTAGGTGTGCTAACTTAACCTAACTCTGTTAAACTGGTTCCTAACTGTGGCCTAGCTATGATAGCTTAACCTAGCTATTCCACATCTGGTTCGAAGGACCACTTTTGTGAAAATTTGTGTGGACTGCCTCCAAGTGAGTCGCCTACCCTGGCAAACTCTGTTGACACCGAGCTCTGAGGTGGGTACCTCAGCCTCACAAGTGGCTTATAGGACAGATTTTCACAAATGATTGATGTTGCAAGAAACTCGCCTGCATGTATGTATAAAGGACTAACTTACTTGGCGTTGCAGCATATATCTTGATCTTCAACTTCCTTAAGCTTAGCCTTAGCCCCTTTGGACTTCCCCTCAGAAACCATGTGCAACTGGGAGCCTTAATTCCTGCAATATTCAATCATTATTAGTGACCTGCCTGCACCTCAGAAATTCCTATATCCAAGAGGGTGTGTATCCCCTAGTACAACTGTGCAGACACGTACACTGGCTTCTACATAGACAAGAGACACTGGTACGTACTGGGCATGCACTCCCAGCTGCAACACAGGCCCACAGATCAACTCTCAATTTCCCCAGACGCTGGCCAGAAATCTACGAGATAAAGTGGAGGTCTTGTCTTACTGTATGGGCCTGATGGAGGAGGTCATCTACGGTACATCGAGGTGCCTCTACCAGATTTCCCCAGGTCTCGAATGTGAAGACACGTGGGGGGCACCGTCTGCTGATCACGGCACGTCTTGTCCAGTTGGTGTCTGCCTTACGAAGAACGAGCTGGTCTCTCTTCCAGACCCTCGTCTCCTCGTTCAAACTAGGGCTGCCAGTTCTCCCTAGCTAACTTATCCTAGTGTTTGCCTACATTATCGGCCTATTACTACCTATGCTAAGGTCTTAGGTCTACATTATTATTATCTACAGTTGCCTAAGTAAACCTAATATTAATATACAGTAAAACTACCTACTCCTTCCCTGAAGGGTAAATCTATAAATAAATAAGCTTACCAACCACGCCAACTCTGGGAGAATGCTTTTTGTTTGGGTGGGTTTAAGGGCCACCCAGCTCAGCCATTCCATTACGGCTATGCTGGGACCCCTTCGTACGCCGTATCTGTCCTGTGGAACTTTAGGGATCAAAAAAATTTTCCCACTGTTATTTTATATTAAAAAATCATTTCCCCATTAAAATTTTCTTGCACATAAAAAAACAGGGGGGCTACAATATCCCCGGTTTTAGGTTTTAAAATTGGGGAAAAACTCTGCTTCAACATATTTAACTTGTATGCCCCGCTGAAATTTTAAATTTTTTGGGGAGCTCCCAACTTGTGCTCGTTCTAAACCCCAAATCTTATTACTGGCGATTACTTTTGCGAGACACAAAGCTTTGGAAACTCACATTTTGGGTTTTACCCGTAAGGGGCCAATAAAACTGTTGTCACTCTTAAACAGTCAGATAATGGGAAATTGGGTGGGGGGCCTTTTTCCCCCCAAAAATCTATGGGGCGCCCTTTGATCTGGGGTTGGGCTTAAAACATTACTTCTCCCAGCTTGAGTCTTCCATTGAAAAACAGAATAGCGTCTGACCTTTTCCCTAGGCTAACCCATTTAGATATTGGAAATATGTTTTTTTTGGGTTTGGGATATTCAAAGGGGGAAATTTTTTAAAAGGTTCCATGTTTCAGTTGTTGATTTTGTTGCACATGTGACTGGCTGGTATATTTCCTATGAGTTTTTCCTTGTTGAGACCTTTTTGAGCAGTATTCAGAACTCTTAGACCCGGCCACTGAAACCCCTGTTTACTTTTAAACCCCAAAAAACCCCTTTAAAAAACATCCCTCTTAAAAAAACCCTATTTAAATTACAATGATTCTAAACTTCGAACACTAAAAAGTACTGCTGGGGGGATGGGCCCCAAAGCCTATAGAAAAACCCGTACCCCTAGAATGTGAGGCTTTTTTTCAAACTGCCCTTGCTGCTGCCAGAGACTTTTATGACAGAGCTGCGGCGACGGGGAAAAAAAAAATTTTCAAGGGGTCCCCAATGCTTACCCCCCACTTACCCGGGCATGGGGGGGATTAAATAAAATTTAAAGGGTAACAGAAACTGGGCGGGATCGCGCACCCTCATCCCTTAAATGGGCAAAATGAGTTAGTGCTTGGGCCCCTTCATCTAGCTTTGACAGTTTTCCCAGTACCAACGGGGAAAAATTTAAAAATGACAAATATAAATTGCAAGGGAGGGATTTGTTTACTTTATGCTCAGAAAGGCAGATGCCCTGCAAAAATTCCTTTCATAATTATGAACTTAAAGGCGACAAACAAAGGGGGAAAACTCCACTTTCGCCTGGTGAGGAGGTTTTTTTTACAACATGCTCGATTGCTGTGTCGGGGTACCAGGAAAATTCCTTATTTGGGAATTTATATAACATGAGTTATGTCACGGGGGGGCTCCCTAAATCATGAACCCCGCCTATTATTCCCTTTTCCAAACCCCAATAAAACAAAATCTTTTCGCCCAAAAATCCCTTTTAGTTTCCCTTGTGTTAAAAATTTCTAAAGTATGATTTTTAAATCGTCTTATGCACAAAATTTAAAGCAATTTTGCCCTCCCCGGTTGCATGGCTTTGCAGGGAAAAAGGAGCGTGCATCATTGCTTTTCCCACCTTTTCCTCTGCACACTGCCCAGTTTCATACACTCCCTTCTTGACCTTAAACCCCGCTTTTGTTGTAGCCAATCGACATGTAACCCTTTAGGGAACTTGCCAGAATGAATGTTGGGGGAAAGGCTTCCCCCCGGGTTTTTAAAGGGGTTAAACCAGCCCAACAGAAATCGTCTGCGTTGCCCCGGGGGACATGAAGGGTAACTAAAGTTTTTGAATTGGGGAACCCCCACGGGGGTGTGTTTAGCCCCCACCCTTTTCAATATTCTGTTTAAATTGCCCTAATTAATGCTATGCCTACCCGCTCCATCATTATATGGTTTTTTTTGCTGATGATAAAATGATTCACCCCCCGGATTCTCCAACACCCAAAACATTTTAATCAGTTCTAGCCTCGGGGCGGCCGGGGGTTAAAAATCCAGGGGATAAAACAAAGTTTATTTCAACGGGGCGTCCTCCTCGACAAAAGGCACAGCTCGTCAGATCCAATTGCAGGGTGGGCCCTCTTCTAGAATATGTAAGCAGTTTACAGGTATCTAGGTTTTTGAGGTTCCACTACTTGGCCCTTTTGTAACGAGATTTGTTCGAAAATTTACAAAAAAAGGCTGAGGAAATTTGATTTTGTGGGGGTTTTTTCTTCCCAGGTATGGTGCTAATGTTAAAATTGTAAAAATGTTTTTGTATTCTTGCTTATATTAGATTTTTGGTTGATTATGCGGCGCCACAAATTTTCCCAATGTGTCTAAACGGGGAAGCTTGGAGGGCTGGAAAAACTGCAAAACAAAAGGCAATGAGGATCACCCTTAGGATGACCTCTTTACTCCCAAAATTCTAAATATGCGGAAAGAATTTAATATTCCAAGCATTAGAGATCTTGTTACTGAAAAAAAAATATCCTTTTTGGGGTAAATTTTGCTTAGATTAGCCCATTAAAAACCCCTGACAGAAGCCCCCCCAAAACTTTCCTCACCCAGGGGAACACCCTTCCAGATGGTTTCAAAAAAAACGGGGAACCGCCTCCTCATGAACCAGCTACAGGATCTTTGTCGGGTCGGGACACACGGGGTTCTTTCCCCTTGCTCCATGGGATATTCCCCCTTTCCAAACTCCCAAATTTTCTTTTTCCCCCCAAAAAACTCTTCTTAAATCACAACCAAAGCTTCGTCTTAAAACCCCAAAATTTGATCCCTTAAAGCTGTTTTGATAACTTGGGTCACACAGAAACTCTTTACAAATTTTTTTACGTTGATGGCTCTTTTTCCCCAGCCCATGGTGCAGCTGGAAATTGTGCTTTTGTACCTGGTGCAGTTTGGTAGTCCCTTGCTGTTGTCATACACTGGTTGCCTGGTATTTGCTGTGTTGTCACACAGAGTGATGGCTCTCAAAGAAATTGGGGAAACGCCCTTTAATAAAATGGGCCTCCCCCCTTCAGGGGCAGAAAGTTTTCCATACTCCCCTTTTACTAAATTTCGTCCCTGTTTTCTAAAGGTTTACACTATAATTTAACTGTTTCTCTGTCTCCCTAAATGCTCCCCAACCCTTAAGGGGGAAATTTTGGGATGCTTGTGTCAGAAGCCCGACATAGGGATGGTAAGGGTTGTGGAAGTTGGGGGTCAGGGGGGGCACATGCTGTGGATTCCTTCCACATTGGTCTTCAGATGCATGATAGAAATGATAAAAAAGGGGTTTAAACTGTATGCTTTCAAAAGGGGGTAGATTACAATTTTTGGCCTTTTCAGTTAGGAAATTTGAAAGAACTTCAATTGAACTTTTTTTGGGCTTAAAATCAGGGGGATTGGCACAAGGCAGTCCTTCCCATTTTTCATTCCATATGCAGGGGAGCGACATTTTTATGGTGCATCCCAAAAAGTTAAGGGAGACTCTTGGATGTCCTACCGCCCCGGGTCCGCTGGGTTTAAAAAGTATCTTTGGAAAGGGTTTTTTCCCCACTACTAGATGTAGGGCCCCAAAGAAATGTAACTTTTTCCCGATGGAAATATTGTCACACCCCGTGTCATTAATTACTGGAAGTGCCCACCAAAAATTTAAAGAAATTTTAAAACAAAATCACTCAGAAATGTTCAAGAATGGGCCCCCAAAAATTTTATCCCCAGTGAGCCCTTACAGACCATTCCGAAGAAAAACTCTGAAATTTGCTAGCTGTAAAAAAAATGCCCTTTCCCCGTGTGTGTGTGTTTAGTTGTTACCATTTTGTCTAGGCACATGTCGATTAGACACTAGGCCTGTTGAATTTTTGTGTGTGGGGTGTTTTGTTTTGTGGGGGTGGGTGTGTTGTGTGTGTGTGTGTGTGGAGGGGTGTGTGTGTGTTTTGTGCTTGTGTGTAGGGATAATTAGTCGCTCATGTGCATGTGTCTGGGGCGTGCGCCCTCGTGTGTGTATGGGGGGCGGGGCCCCGCGTGGGGTCGTGTCGGTTTTATGACCCACTTAAATTTGTATTTATAACTCACTTCAATTGTGGCCCGGTGTGGACGTATCAGTGGTTCATTACTCGTAATTTTTTTCATGGGCTGTAACCATGTATAGGAGTGAAGTGGGTTCATTAACCCCTGTAACTTGCCATGATTTTGACCGGTTTTAAACCCGGGGGTTCATTACCTTTGTAAAATTACCATGATTGTGACCGAAATTTCTGGGGGTTTTATTACCTTTTAAAATATTCAATAAATTTGGGGTCCAGCACGGGGCCCATTATGTACCCCTTTTTAAACTTTTGACTACCGCCCCCCAGGATGGGTTTGTGGTGAAAATACCCCCCACCAAAGGATGGGTATGGGGTGACGACTCTCCCCACAGGAGGGGGATGTGGTGACACCCCCCAAGGATGGGGTTTTTGGGGGACTACCGCCCCTGGGGTGGGTATTTTGGTGAAATTTCCGCCCCAGGATGGGTATGGGGTGCTACCCCCCCACAGGATGGGTATTGGTGACCTTTCCGCCCAAAAGGAGGGTTGTGGTGACTTCGCCCAAGGGGTGGGTTTTGTGGGGACTACGGCCCCCCAGGATGGGTATTTTGGGGGACTAAACCCCCCACAGGATGGGGTATGTGGTGTCCTTCCCCCCACAGGTGGGTATGTGGTTTACTACCCCCCACAGGTGGGTATGTGGTGGGTACCGCCCACAGGATGGGTTTTGTGGTGATACCCCCCACAGGATGGGAATGTGGTGCTAAGCCCACAGGATGGGGTTTTGGGGGGTGACCCCCGCCCACAGGATGGGGGATGGGGTGACTACCCCCACAGGAAAGGGTATGGGGTGACTTTCGCCCACAGGATGGGTATGGGGTGCATAATAAAGTTTTTAAACTTTAAAACCGAAACAAAAAAGATTGCTGGATGGAGTGGGTTTTTTAGCAAAGGCCCTTTTTCCATACATATTTTTAAATAGAGCAAAAGGGGCCAAAGTGGTGGCCCCTTGCCAAAAAACCCCCTTTTTGGGGAAGGAAAGACTTTTTGTGAGTCTCCCAAAAACCCTAAACCCAAAAGTCTATTCACCCCACTTTCATGGTCAAAGCAATGGGGGGAAAAAATTTAGGGAAATTTCAAACCCTGAAATGCCTGGTTTGTAAAATGGCCCGAAATTTTCCCTTGGTTTTTGGGGGAAAAACCTCTCATGTTCCCCAAAAAAGAAATTTAAAAAAACGCAAAAGGACTGAAAGGGGGTGTAGATTGCACATGTTGTAGCATAAAAATTGAATATCATCGGGCCCCGCGGGGCCCATGACTGGCAAAACAGAAAGCATGGACCCTTTGCTCTAAGAGAGTAAAAGATTTGTTTTTGGGCTCCCTCCCACTAGAAGGAAATCTAAGGGCGATTGCTCTTACCCCGGGAAAAAGTTCCGGGGGGCAACCCCCGCGACCCGGTCTGTGACCCCGGCCCTTTCCCGGTGGGTAAGGGGCCTGATAAACCCCGGGTAATTTTCTTTCTGGCTGCACGCAAACCAACGTCCCGGCCCCAGCCTGGTTTTTCCGGTATTCGAATTTAAAAGGGGCTTGTTTCCCGTGCCCGTTGAAAACATCCCCGGGGTCTTTGGTAATCCCCCTTATGTGTGGTGGGAGGTAGTCGAACAGTCTCGGACCCCTGACACTCACTGTATTGTCTCTTAACGTGCTAGTGACACCCCTGCAACTTCGGTACTAGTCCCTCTAGGATTTTCCAGGTGTATATAATCATGTATCTCTCCCGCCTGCGTTCCAGGGAATACAGGTTCAGGAACTTCAAGCGCTACCAGTAATTGAGATGTTTTATCTACGTTATGCGCGCCGTGAAGGTTCTCTGTACATTTTCTAGGCCAGCAATTTCACCTGCCTTGAAAGGTGCTGTTAGAGTGCAGCAATATTCCAGCCTAGATAGAACAAGCGACCTGAAGAGTGTCATCATGGGCTTAGCATCCATAGTTTTGAAGGTTCTCATTATCTCTTCTATCATTTTTCTAGCAGATGCGATTGATACAATGTTATGGTCCTTGAAAGTGAAATCCTCCGACATGATCACTCCCAGGTCTTTGACGTTGGTTTTTCACTCTATTTTGTGGCAGGAATTTGTTCTGAACTCTGATGAAGTTTTAATTCCCTTATGTTTACCATATCAGAGTAATTGAAATTTCTCATCGTTGAACTTCATATTGTTTTCTGCAACCCATTGAAAGATTTGGTTGATGTCCGCTTGGAGCCTTGCAGTGTCTGCAATGGAAGAGACTGTCATGCAGATCCGGGTGTCATCTGCAAAGGAAGACACGGTGCTGTGGCTGACATCCTTGTCTATGTCAGCTATGAGGATGAGAAATAAGATGGGAGCGAGTACTGTGCCTTGTGGAACAAAGCTTTTCACCGTAGCTGCCTCAGACTTTACTCTGTTGACTACTACTCTTCGTGTTCTGTTTGCGAGGAAATTATAGATCCATCTACCAGCTTTTCCTGTTATTCCTTTAGCACGCATTTTGTGCGCTATTACACCATGGTCACACTTGTCGAAGGCTTTAGCTAAGTCTGTGTATATTACGTCTGCATTCTTTTTGTCTTCTAATGCATCTAGGACCTTGTCATAGTGATCCAGTAGTTGAGACAGACAGAAGAGACCTGCTCTAAACCCATGTTGCCCTGGGTTGTGTATTATTATTATTATAATCAAAAAGAAGCGCTAAGCCACAAGGGCTATACAGCCCTGGGTTGTGTAATTGATGGGTATCCAGATGGGTGGCGATCTTGCTTCTTAGGACCCTTTCAAAGATTTTTATGATATGGGATGTTAGTGCTATCGGTCCGTAGTTCTTTGCTATTGCTTTACTGCCCCCTTTGTGGAGTGGGGCTATGTCTGTTGTTTTTAGTAACTGTGGGACGACCCCCGTGTCCATGCGTCCTCTCCATAGGATGGTAAAAGCTCGTGATAGGGGCTTCTTGCAGTTCTTGATGAACACAGAGTTCCATGAGTCTGGCCTTGGGGCAGAGCGCATGGGCATGTCATTTATCGCCTGTTCAAAGTCGTTTGGCATCAGGATAACATCAGATAGGCTTGTGTTAACCAAATTCTGTGGCTTTCTCGTAAAAAAATAATTTTGATCTTCGACTCTCAGTCTGGTTAGCAGCTTGCTAAAAACTGAGTCATATTGGGACTTGAGTAACTCACTCATTTCCTTGCTGTCATCTGTGTAGGACCCATCTTGTTTAAGTAGGGGCCCAGTAATGAATGTTGTTCTCGACTTCGATTTGGCATAAGAAAAGAAATACTTTGGGTTTCTTTCAATTTCCTTTATAGCTTTTAGTTCTTCCCGCGATTCCTGACTCCTATAAGATTCCTGTAGCTTAAGTTCGATGTTTGCTGTTTCTCTGACCAGTGACTCCCTACGCATTTCAGATATATTGTATTGGCCTCTTTTAGCTGCTCTGTTATTCTTTTCCGTCGCCTGTAAATGGAATGTTTGTCTCTTTCTATTTTAATCTTCTCCTCCTTTTTCTTAA
>NC_069470.1:19904592-19930554 GCF_026875155.1 Cherax quadricarinatus | reverse complement strand
GTTTCCGGGGTTCCTGGGGGGTTTGCTGGGTTAAAAGCAAACCCACTAGATGTTGCCAATGAAATTGTCAATCATCTGGTCCATATTTCTCAGGGGCTCCATCTATGCCCCTTGTTTCTTTCCTCAAAGTCTGCCAGAGAGTTAGCACCCTTGGACTTTTCTTCTCTCAGAGAAGAACAGTATAATGTGCATTTTACACTTCAGGAACTGGAGGCAACACTCTCAGCTTGCCGATCATTGGCAGCTGGGCCTGACGACATTAATATTCGTATGCTGCAACATTTACATCAGTCAGTCAGCCCTTGCAGTCCTGTTACGCCTTTTCAATCTTATTCGGTTGCAGGGAGCTGTGGAAATCTGCCATTGTTCTCCCTTTCCACAAACCAGGTACTACGGGACATGAAGCCTCCCACTATCATCCCATTGCTCTTACCAGTGCAGTTTGTAAAGTGATGGAACGCCTGGTAAATAGACGTTTAGTGTGGTATTTAGAGACACACAACAGTCTCTCCACTTGTCAATATGGCTTTCGTAAGGGCCATTCTACCATAGACCCCTTACTACGCTTGGATACTTATGTTCGTAATGCCTTTGCGAATAACCACTCAGTTATTGCCATATTTTTTGACCTTGAGAAGGCATATGACACAACTTGGAGGTATAATATTTTGGCCGAAGCCCACTCCTTAGGCCTTCGAGGCAATCTACCATCCTTCCTTAAGAGCTTTTTAACTGACAGACATTTCCGTGTTCGGGTTAATAATGTGCTCTCCCCGGACTTTATCCAAGCTGAAGGTGTCCCCCAGGGATGTGTTCTGAGCACAACACTTTTTCTCCTTGCTATAAATGATTTGGCCTCTAGTCTTCCATCCAATATTTGGTCATCACTCTATGTTGATGGCTTTGCTATTGCATGTGCAGGCACTGACTGTCACCTCATTACACTTTCTCTCCAACATGCGGTCGACCGTGTTTCCAATTGGGCCACCACACATGGGTTTAAATTTTCCAGTACCAAAACTCACCAAATTACTTTCACTAGATGCTCTGTCATCTCCGATCATCCTTTGTACCTCTATGGCTCCCGTATCCCTGAACGTGATACAGTCAGGTTTCTAGCCCTCCTCTTTGACCGTAGGTTATCCTGGAAACCTCACATTACCTCTCTGAAGGCAACTTGTCACAGCCGGCTGAGCCTTCTTAAAACCCTTGCTCATCTTTCATGGGGAGCTGATCGTCGAACTCTCCTTCGCCTACATTCCGTCCTCATTTTATCGAAACTTGATTATGGTGACCAGATCTATTCAGTGGCCTCTCCTGCTCCTCTCTCTAGCCTTAACCGCATTCATCACCAAGGATTATGTTTATGCCTTGGTGCTTTTCGCTCTTCCCCTGTTGAGAGCCTCTATGCAGAAGTGAACGTTCCATCCTTATCCGATCGCCGTGATGCCCATTGCCTTCGCTACTATGTACGCTCTCATGATCTCCGCAATCCTTCCATTTATAGAATGATCACCGAAATTAGTAGACATTCTTTATTTGTTCACTGCCCCTGTTTGCTCCACTCCTTCTCTCTTCGCCTACATTTGCTCTTGTCTTCTCTTCAGTTACCACCTTTCTATGTTCATGTAGCATCTCACTTTTCCCTACCCCCTGGGAAGTTCGAGCTGTCGAGTCTGTTCTTTCTCACTTCCTTGCTCAAAAGCCCATCTGTCTACGGTAGCTTCCCGCTCTCTTTTTCTTGACCATTTCCACTCTCATTCTCATGCCATTGCAGTGTACACAGATGGCTCTAAGTCTTCTGACAGTGTAGGATTCGCAGCAGTGTTTCTGAACAGCGTCGTACGAGGGCATTTACTATCTTCGGCTAGTATCTTTACTGCTGAATTGTATGCCATTCTTGCAGCACTTATCCGTATTGCATCTATGCCTATGTCATCATTTGTGGTTGTTTCAGACTCCCTTAGTGCTTTACAGGCTATACAGAAATTTGATACACCTCACCCCTTAGTCCTCCGTATCCAACTTTGGCTATGCCGCATCTCTTCCAAGCATAAAGATATTGGTTTTTGTTGGGTCCCTGGTCATGTTGGCGTACAGGGCAATGAATAGGCATACACTACTGCTGGGTGACCTACCAGTTTCATATAGAGGTGTTCCATTTACGGACTATTTTGCTACAATAGCTACCCACCTTCACACCCATTGGCAACAACATTGGTCTACTCTGCTCGGTAACAAACTTCAATCTATTAAACCGAGTATAGGTTTTACGGGCTGCTTCTTGTCACCATGTTGAGGTTGGGGAGACAACCCCTCCCCCGTCTCGAAATTTGGCCTACCCGTCTTCTCAGGGTTTTATCCCGTTTCCTCTCGTGAAATTTGTCGGGTTCCTTTTATGGGTTTACCCCAAAATTCTATTAGACGGCTCACTTTTTAAAACGAGCACGCAGGTTTCCCCCCCTTCCACCCGTCATTTTTTGGCTCCCCGCTGCTCCTTTTTTTAAACCTTCCCTTATCCGGGATTACCCCCCTTTTTCCACCCGGGACTCTCTCATTGACTTTTGATCCCTTAAACCCTTTTTCTACCCTCAATCCCCCTTTCCCTGCCCTCAAACCCCCCACACTACCCCCTTTCCCCCGCTTTTTTTCCCCTTAACCCTACTGATCATCCCTTCCCCCTTCAAACCACCCAATCCCCTCGTTTCCCTTTCCCTCCCCTTTGAAAGCGTTTAAAAATAGCCCCTTGTGGCTTAGCGCTTTTTTTTTTTTAAATAATAAAAATAAAAAATATTAAAGAGGGTTGTTTTTGGAGGAAAAATAAAACTTTTACATGTGGGGTCACATCCAGCAAAGTTTGGGGATGAGAAAAAAACGGAATTATAAAGAATAAAAGAGACCTTAAAAGAAATTTTTTCTTTTTGGCGGGTAAAAATTTTAAATTTTTAGGAATAAATTGAATTTAAAACCTTTTTTGACTTTTTTTGGTCTTTATATATACCCCTTTAAAACGACCCCACAGTGTTTGCCCTTATAATGTACAGTGGTCCCTCAAAATCAAACCGTCCCCTTAAAGGGGACCATTTTTGGAAATAAAACCCTTTTTTTTCGACAAAATTTTGACTCGGAAATTGACCAAAAAATTCGTTTTTTTTCGACCCGTCTGACCCTCTCCCAAAAGCGAATGCACGAGGTAAGGGGGCCTCGACCCGCCTCACCCCCTTTCCTTCCCAGCCAGTGGCCATTGGTTTACCATTACCCGGGGCGGTCCTCCCCCACGTGCTCCAGTGAAATTTTTCAAAATTTTTCATTTTTTAGTGCTTGCAAGTTTTTTTAATTGCTAAATAAGCTACCAGGGTTTCCCAAAGAAAGTTTCCTAGTGAAAACCCTTTGTAAAGAAGGTGGAAAAATACCATTTAAATTTTTAAAAAAAACATCATTGAAAAAATATGAAAGTGGTGTACGTGGGGGCGAACGGGCCCAGGTTTGTTAACAAAAATCATTCAACCAAAATCTTCCATCAACCCAAAGAAAAGGGAAATCAAGGACACTGTTGTTGAAAGGGGGAAAAATATGTTTAAAAAAATGAGACCCACCATTTAACTGGAAGAGGTTGAGAAGTTTTTATTGGTGGGATAAAAAGGGAAATTTGGGGTGAAAAAAGGGCTCCAAAATGGACAGAATCGCTGATTCGTAAACACCCGAGGTCGCTAAAATTTTGCGAGAGAAAAATTCCATAAGTTTTCCACAAAATTTTTATTTTTTTTGGGTGTCATTATCTTCGGAAAAGAATTCTATCATTTTATAAAAAAAAAAATTTTTTTTTTTTTTTTTTTCAAAAAAAATTCGACACAAGGGACACCCCAGGATTTGAGTTTTTTGACAATCCCAAAGGGGTTAAAAAACAAAAAATATTTTCTTCTGTCATCCTCTGACTGGTTTACCTCCAAATTACCGGTTTAAGGGGTTTTTTTCTACAAACCTTTTTAAAAAAACGAGGATTCTTAAGTGGTAAATAACAAAGGCTTAAACCCTTTAAAAAACCCCTATGCATTACCCCCAAAAGGGGCAAGGTGAACCGGTCCTTTTCTGCCTTAAAGCCTGGTGCGCTCTTCACTCCAAACCAACAGTACAGATACTAGTGCCGGAAAAAAGTCCCCCCCAGTACCACCAATACCACCATCCGATGACATTCTTCTTTATTTATTTTATTTTATTTTATTTTTTTAATGTCTTTGCAAACAGTACATTGAGATTGTGATATACAATAGTGGGTTTGCAATGCAAAGAGAGCCTCTATTATGCCTTGGCATTATGGGGCCCAAATTAACTTATTGGCTTTATTCTACTTAATACTAAGGATAGTATATCATAGTTGTACAGTAAGGAAAGTAATTATTTCATAGTTGTACAGTAGAATATTAATTATAAATGAATCAAAATTTGTATAAAACAAAGATATACGTACTTATGTTCTAAAATGCTTTTGTGAAAAAAATGATTCAATTATATTCCTGTCAACAATGGATAAAAGGTTCAATGTGATTGTTTTAGTTATGATGTGGGAGTACATACGTGAGTAAATGTATACTGAGTATTTAGCATTTAGTCTAGGGTGATTAAGTGACTTTTGAGAAGAGTCTTAAATTGATTTTCAGACTGGCTTACTTTATTATCTTCTGGTAATGAATTCCATATTTTGGGGCCCTTTGGAAATATACAGCGTCTAAAGCCAGCAATGAACAACAAAATACCTTTCATTCGTGGACTGCTTGCAGAGGCAATTGCAATGTTTACGGCTTTCACAGAGACGAACATAAAGGATCACTTGGACAACGAAATATGGATCCCAGGTTACAACCTATACAGATGCGACAGAGTGAACAGGGAAAAGGGGGAAGGGGTGGCCTGTATATCACAGAGTCACTTGTTTGCACAGAACTGCTTAATGCATCAAATGATGTAGTTGAAGTTTTAGCAGTAAAGATCAAGAACCAAAACCTAGTCATTGTGGTATTCTACAAGCCTCCGGATGCAACGTCCCAACAATTCCAGGAATAACTGTTAAAAATTGACCACTGTCTGGAAAATCTGCCAGCTCCTGCCACCAACATCTTGCTCCTGGGGGATTTCAATTTAAAGCGCCTAAAATGGAGGAATGTAGCAAATAATGTTGTTGCAGTGATAACACCAGGAGGCAGCTCTGACGAGAACTCACATGAGCTTTTAAATCTCTGCACAAAATTCAACTTAAACCAGCAAATATTAAAGCCTACTAGACTGGAGAATACACTAGACCTCATCTTTACTAACATTGATGATCTGATACGAAATGTCACCAAATCAAAAACAATATACTCAGATCACAACATAATCGAGGCTCAGACATGTATGCGCGGAACCCCAGACCAAGATAATGAGATAAGTCATGAAGGATCCTTCACCAAATTCAACTTCAATAACAAGAACATAAAGTGGGACCAAGTAAACCAAGTCCTAAACGATATAAGCTGGGAAGATAGACTAAGCAACACAGACCCCAACTTATGCCTAGAACAGATTAACTCGGTGGCACTCGATGTATGCTCAAGACTTATTCCTTTAAGAAAAAGGAGGAGTAGATATAAAATAGAAAGAGACAGGTGCTCCCTTTACAGGCGATGGAAAAGAATAACAGAGCGGCTAAAAGAGGCCAATATATCTGAAATGTGTAGGGAGTCACTGGTCAGAGAAATAGCAAACATTGAACTTAAGCTAAAGGAATCTTATAGGAGTCAGGAATTGCGGGAAGAACTAAAAGCCATAAATGAAATCGAAAGAAACCCAAAGTATTTCTTTTCTTATGTCAAATCAAAGTTGAGAACAACTTTCAGTACTGGGCCCCTCCTTAAACAAGATTAGTCCTACACAGATGACAGCAAGGAAATGAGTGAGCTATTCAAGTCCCAATATGACTCAGTTTTTAGCAAGCTGCTAACCAGTCTGAGAGTCGAAGATCAAAATGAATTTTTTATGAGAGAGCCACAGAATTTGGTTAACACAAGCCTATCTGATATTAACCTGATGCCAAATGACTTCGAACAGGTGATAAATGACATGCCCATGCACTCTGCCCCAGGGACAGACTTATGGAACTCCGTGTTCATCAAGAACTGCAGGAAGCCCCTATCATGAGCTTTTACCATCCTATGGAGAGGGAGCATGGACACGGGGGTCGTCCCACAGTTACTAAAAACAACAGACATAGCCCCACTCCACAAAGGGGGCAATAAAGCAATAGCAAAGAACTACAGACTGATAGCACTAACATACTATATCATAAAAATCTTTGAAAAGGTCCTAAGAAGCAAGATACCCATCAATTACAGAACCCAGGGCAACATGGGTTTAGAGCAGATCGCTCCTGTCTGTCTCAGCTACTGGATCACTATGACAATGTCATAGATGCACTAGAAGACAAAAAGAATGCAGATGTAATATATGCAGACTTTGCAAAAGCCTTCGACAAGTGTGACCATGGCATAATAGCGCACAAAATGCATGCTAAAGGAATAACAGGAAAAGTTGGTAGATGGATTTATAATTTCCTCACAAACAGAACACAAAGAGTAGTAGTCAACAGAGCAAAGTCAGAGGTGTTTACGGTGAAAAGCTCTGTTCCACAAGGCACAGTACTAGCTCCCATCTTGTTCCTCATCCTCATATCCGACATAGACAAGGATGTCAGCCACAGCACCGTGTCTTCCTTTGCAGATGACACCCGAATCTGCATGACAGTGTCTTCCATTGCAGACACTGCAAGGCTCCAGGTGGACATCAACCAAATCTTTCAATGGGCTGCAGAAAACAATATGAAGTACAACGATTAGAAATTTCAATTACTCCGATATGGTAAATATGAGGAAATTAAAATTTCATCATAGTACAAAACAAATTCCGGCCACAAAATAGAGCGAAAAACTAACGTCAAAGACCTGGGAGTGATCATGTCGGAGGATGTCACCTTCAAGGACCATAACATTGTATCATTCGCATCTGCTAGAAAAATGACAGGATGGATAATGAGAACCTTTAACCTGTAAACGGTCCAAGCAGATCTACATTCACATGTGTAGTGCTACAAAAGTAGCTCTACATTTTTTTTTACATATTTTCAAATATAACAAAAAGAAAAAGTAGATGAAAGCTTTTTTTACATATTTTCAAATGTAAAAAAACAAAAAGAAGATATACTTTTTTACATTCAAATGTTGAAAAAACGTATATATACTTTTGGACCATTTATGGGTTAAAACTAGGGATGCCAAGCCCATGATGACACTTTCAGGTCGCTTGTTCTGTCTAGGCTGGAATATTGCTGCACACTAACAGCACCTTTCAAGGCAGGTGAAATTGCTGACCACGAAAATGTACAGAGAACCTTCACGGCGTGCATAACGGAGATAAAACACCTCAGTTACTGGGAGCGCTTGAAGTTCCTGAACCTGTACTTCCTGGAACGGAGGCGGGAGAGATACATGATTATATACACCTGGAAAATCCTAGAGGAACTAGTACCGAACTTGCACACGAAAATCACTCACAACGAAAGGAAAAGACTTGGCAGATGATGCACCATCCCCCCATTGAAAAGCAGGGGTGTCACTAGCACGTTAAGAGGCCATACAATAAGTATCAGGGGCCCGAGGCTGTTCAACTGCCTCCCAGCATACATAAGGGGGATTACCAATAGACCCCTGGTTGTCTTCTAGCAGGCACTGGACAAGCACCTAAAGTCGGTACCTGACCAGCCAGGCTGTGGCTCGTACGTTGGATTGCGTGCAGCCAGCAGTAACAGCCTGGTTGATCAGGCTCTGATCCACCAGGAGGCCTAGTCACAGACTGGGCTGCGGGGGCATTGACCCCTGGAACTCTCTCCAGGTAAACTCCAGGTAACATAGGTAAGTACTCGTTTTCTAGCAAAGTTGTGGAAGCGTGGACCAATCTTCCCAGTAGGGTGAGCGAGGCTAGGACCTTGGGTAGCTTTAACCCCTTGACTGTCACAACCCCCAATAATGGTGTCACAAAATTTAAAAAAAAAAATATTTTTTCTTCTGACATGATAGAGAATCTTTTCCCGATTGTAATGACACCAAAAGAACGAAATTTGATGGAAAACTGATGGAATTACTCTCTCGCAAAGTTAGCGAACTCGGCAATATTTACCAATCGGCAATTTTGCCCGCTTTGAGCCCTCTTTTTGGCTAATTCCATTGTTCCAGTCAACCAAACTCATAGCTATTTCTTTAAAACTCCGTTTTTTTCTATCTACTGAGTACAAGAAACTGCCCATTTACCGATTTCAACTACCCAATAATGTGGTCAGAAATTTGCAATTTGGCCAATTTCACGAAAATTAAAAAATATGACAATTTCAAAATATGGTCCAGAATGAACAATGCAGACATTCCTGGCTCTAAAATAACATTTTCTTTGTTCATCAGTCACGTCTCCAGGCCCCTCTGATATTGCTCTTGCTTTCTATTTTGAATTTTTATTCAAACAAAAAGTGGAAGATTTACTGTTATGCAGACTACTGCAATACTGTAATAATTGTACAAATAATGTCATCCCATTCATGACTGCATATTAGAATGGCTAGTTGGACATTTATTGGACAATGACATCAATTATTTACTTTTGAACATCAGCAAAAATTTTCCCCTACTTTGAGCACCATTTCCAGGTTCTTTTCATAGTAAAACCAATCAAAATCACCTCTATTTCTATAATATGTTTTCCCTTCTATCAAATGAGACCAAGAAAATGAAAATTCAACCATAAGTACTATACAAAAATAGATCACAAAATCGGCATTTTACAGTGGACCCTCGCCGTACGATGGCATCGCATAACGTTAAATCCGCCTAGCGATACATTTTAACGCAAAAAATTTGCCTCAGCTTGCGCTAAAAAACTTGCTCAGTGCGATTCGTTCGAGATGCGTCCACGTGCAGCCTGAGCCCGCCTCACTTGTTCCGTGGGTGCCAGCATTTACAAGCCAGCCACCGCGGGCGCATCCAAGCATACAATTGGAACGTTTCATATTATCACAGCCTTTTTAGTGATTGCACCTGCAAAATAAGTCACCATGGGCCCCAAGAACGCTTCTAGTGCCACCCTACAGCAAAAAGGGTGAGAATTACTATGGATATGAAGAAAGAGATCATTGCTAAGTATGAAAGTGGAGTGCGTGTCTCCAAGCTGGCCAGGTTGTACACAAAACCCCAATCAACCATCGCTACTATTGTGGCCAAGAAAACGGCAGCTAAGGAAGCTGATCTTGCCAAAGGTGCAACTTCGTTTTCAAAACAGAGATTGCAAGTGATAGAAGATGTTGAGAGACTATTATTGGAGTGGATAAACGAAAAACAGATTGCAGGAGTTAGCATCTCTCAAGCGATCATATATGAAAAGGCTAGGAAGTTGCATGACAATTTAATTAGAAAAATGTCTGCAACTAGTGATGATGTGAGTGAATTTAAGGCCAGCAAAGGTTGGTTTGAAAGATTTAAGAATCGTAGTGGCATACATAGTGTGATAAGGCATGGTGAGGCTGCCAGTTCGGACCACAAAGCGGCTGAAAGACATGTGCAGGAATTCAAGGAGTACATAGACAGTGAAGGACTGAAACCTGAACAAGTGTTTAATTGTGACGAAACAGGCTTGTTTTGAAGAAAATGCCAAGCAGGACCTACATTACTCAGGAGGAAAAGGCACTCCCAGGACATAAGCCTACGAAAGTTGGGCTTACTCTGTTGATGTGTGCTAATGCTAGTGGTGATTGCAAAGTGAAGCCTTTATTGGTGTATCACTCTGAAACTCCCAAGTTTTTCGGGAAAAACAATGTCCTCAAGGCTAATTTGTGTGGGGCTGTGGGGGGCAAACAGAAAAGGCATGGGTCACTAGGGACTTTTTCTATGACTGGTTACACCATGTATTTGCCCCCACTGAAAAATTACCTCCTGGAAAATAAATTGGACCTTAAGTGCCTCCTGGTATTAGACGATGCTCCTGGTCATCCTTCAGACGTGGCAGAGTGACTTTGTGCAGAAATGAGCTTCATTTAGGTCAAGTTTTTGCCTCCTAATACCACTCCTCTCCTGCAGCCCATGACCAGCGGGTCATTGCAAGCTTCAAAAAACTCTACACAAAAGCTATGTTTGAAAGGTGATTTGTAGTGACCTCAGAAACTCAATTGACTCTAAGAGAGTTTGGAGAGATCACTTTAGCATCCTCAATTGTGTAAATATTTTAGGTAAGGCTTGGGACGAAGTGACTAAGAGGACCTTGAACTCTGCTTTGGGAAAAAACTGTGGCCAGAATGTGTAGAAAAAGAGATTTAAGGATTTGAGGCGAATCCCGAGAAGCCTATGGGCCAGTTGTGGAATCAGTTGTGGCATTGGGGAAGCCCCTTTGGGTTGGAGGTTAGTGGGAGGATGTGGAAGATTGGGGGAGGAGGACAATGTGACAACCACGATGACTGCTAGATCATCTTCAAAAAAAGGGAAAACCGCCCCCGGGGAGGGGATAGAGAAATTGAGGAAGTTCCCTATTCAAAGTTTAAAAGGAAATGTGCAATGGGCTTAAAGTGCAAACCTTTTTTGATAAAAAAACACCCACACAGCTATTGCAAGCCGTGCTGGTGACTATTATTTGGATTTACCTGGAGAGAGTTCCGAGGGTCAATGCCCCGCCCCCGGGTCTGTGACCGGGCCCCGGGTGGACAGGCCTGATCAACCGGGCTTTTACTGCGGCTGCACGCAACCCAAATGTACAGCCAAGCCGGGAGGTCGGTACCGACTTTAGGTACTTGTCCAGTGCCAGCTGAAAATGTCAGAGGTCTTTTGGAATCCCCCTTATGTAGCTGGGAGGCAGTTGAACAGCCCCGGGGCCCCTGACACTTATTTATTTTGTTTTAACCGCTAGTACACCCCTGCTTTTCTTTGGGAGGATTGCTTTTGTCTGCCATTCTTTTGCTCTCATTGTGAGTGTTTTTCATGTGCAATTGGGTACTAGCCCCCTCTAGGATTTTCCAGGTGATATAACATACTCTCCCCCTTCTTCCACGGGAAAACAGGGTTTGGAACTTAAGCGCTCCCAGTAATTGAGGTGTTTTTATCTCCGTTAGTGCACCGTGAAGGGCCCCATAAGGTCACAATTCACCTGCCTTGAAAGGTCGTTAGGGAGCAATATTCCCGCCAGATAAACAAATGACCTGAAAATGTCATCATGGGCTTTTTCATCCCTATTTTGAAGTTCTCATTATCCTCCTGCATTTTTCTAGCAAACCCGCGATTGAACAATGTTATGGGCCCTTGAGTGAATCCTCCGACATGATCACCCCATCTTTGATGTTGGTTTTTTTCTCTATTTTGTGGGTGGGAATTTGTTTTTTCTCTGATGAAGTTTTAATTTCCTCGGTTTACCATATTGGGGTAATTGAAATTTCTCACTTGTACTTCAATTTTTCTCAGCCCATTGAAAGATTTGGTTTATGCCACCTGGGGCCTTGCAATGCTGCAATGGAAGACACTGCCATCAATTCGGTTTTTCTTTAATATTTTATTAGCCCCCTACCCATCCTGTGGGCGGTAGTCAAAAGATTACAGAGGGTACATAATTGGTCCCGGGGCTGGACTCCAAAGTTTTGATAGCTGAGCAAGTTTACAGAGGTAATGAACTCACAATTTACAAAGGTAATGAACTCACAATTTTACAAAGGTAATGAACTCCAGGTAAGTCTGGTCACAATCATGACAAGTTACAAAGGTATTTACAGATTACAGAGGTACGTAATGGGTCCAGGGACTGGGCCGACAAAGTTTTGATAGCTGAACTAGGTACAAAGGTAATGAGCTCACAAGTTACAAAGGTAATGAATTCTGTAAGAATGGTTACTTACGTTTATACATGGCTACAATCATGAACAAATTATAGTGTAATGAGCAATTCACACTTCCACACCCAGTCACAACTGTAATAAGTTATTGGTGCAAATATTGATTGTTGAGACACACACACACACACACACACACATACACACACACACACACACACACACACACACACACACACACACACACACACACACACACACACACACACACACACACACACACACACACACACCACGCACATACACATGCACATACACACGCACATACACACACACACACACACACACACACACACACACACACACACACACACACACACACACACACACACACACACACACACACACACACACGCAACCACAAATAGGTGAGTACACACATAGACACACAGACACACACACACACACACACACACACACACACACACACACACACACACACACACACACACACACACACACACACACACACACACTTTAGTTTAATATCTTTATTATGCACCCCATCCCATCCTGTGAGCAGTAGTCACCACATACCCATCCTGTGGGCGGTAGTCACCACATACCCATCCTGTGGGCGGTAGTCACCACATATCCATCCTGTGGGCGGTAGTCAAAAGATTACAAAGGTACGTAATGGGTCCTGTGACTGGACCCAAAAGTTATGATAGCTGAACTAGTTACAAAGGTAATGAACTCCAGGTAGATCTGGTCACAATCATGGCAAGTCACAGAGGTAATGAATCAGCTTCACTCCTATACATGGTTACAGTCATGAGCAAATTACAAAGTAATGAACCACTGATACGTCCACACCTGGTCACAATTGTAATGAGTTATAAATACAAATATTAAGTGGTTCATACACCCACACTAGCGCGCGCGCACACATACACACACGAGGGCGCACGCACGGACATGTGCACACGAGCGTACAAATATATGCATACACACAAGGACGCACACCCACACACACACACACACACACACACACACACACACACACACACACACCAACACCCACACACACACCCTCACACACACCCACACACACACCCACACACACAAGGATGCACACCCACACACACAAGGATGCACACCCACACACCCACACACCCACACACCCACACACCCACACACACACACACACACACACACACACACACACACACACACACACACACACACACACACACACACACACACACACACACACACACACACACACACACACACACATGGTAATACATTATTTACAGCTAGCAAAGTCAGTGTATTTCTCCAGAATGGTCTGCAATATACCACTGTGGATAAAATACTTTGCCATTTCTTGAACATTTCTGAATGAGTTGTTTCTAAATTCATTAATTTGATCACACTCCAGTACATAATGATGCAAGGTGTGACAATAGTCCATCTGGCAAAGTTTACATTTCGTTTGGTCTACATCTGGTGGTGGTGATTTAACCTGCCATAGATACTTGTAACCCAGCCGGAGCCGGGCAGTAGTGACATCCAAGAGTCTGCTTATCTTGTTGGATGCACCATAGACATGTGGCTCCTCCTGCATGATGGAATGATGATAGATGGACTGACTTGTGTCAATCTCCCTAAGTCTTAAGTCAATAAAGTTCATTTGAAGTTCTTTTCGTATTATTGTTCTCAAACTGCTAACTGACAACCCAAGATTGTAATCCCCCCTCTTTGAAACATACACTTAGCCAATTTACAGTTCATCATGCATCTGAAGACCAATGGAATGGAATCCAGCCCATGTGCACTCGACTCCACTGTCCCCAATTTTACCAACCCTATGTCTGGCTTCTACACAAGCATCCCACAATTCGGGTGTCACTGCAAAGGAAGACCGGTGCTGTGGCTGATATCCTTTCTATGCAGATATGGGAGAGAAAAAAGAGGGGAGCAAGTACTGGCCTTGTGGAACAGAGCTTTTCAAAACCGTAGCCTCCTTGGATTTTACTCTTTTTGCTACTACTCTTTGTTTCGTTTTGGGAAATTATAAATTATCTACCAACTTTTCCTGTTTATTCCTTTAGCACCATTTTGTGCACTATTACGCCATGGCACACTTGTCGAAGGCTTTTCCCAAAGTCTGTATATATTACATCCATTCTTTTTGTCTTCTAGTGATCAGACCTTTCGTAGTGACCCAAATAGTTGAACAGACATAGCGCCCCCGCCTAAACCCTTGTTGCCCCGTGTTTTTTAAAAGTGGGGTTTTTAGATGGGTGGTATCTTTCTTCTTAGGGCCCTTTCAAAGATTTTTGATATTGGATGTTTGTGCTATCGGTCTTAGTTCGCAAATTGCTTTACTGCCCCCTTTTTGGATGG
The DNA here is from genome assembly GCF_026875155.1 of Cherax quadricarinatus. Lineage (NCBI taxonomy): Eukaryota > Metazoa > Arthropoda > Malacostraca > Decapoda > Parastacidae > Cherax > Cherax quadricarinatus. The sequence goes on along the minus strand of NC_069470.1, from coordinate 19,916,264 downwards.
GATATATCTTTGCTTTAGTAACTGGGGATGACCCCCATGTCCATGCCCCTCTTTTGTAGGAGGTAAAAGCTCGGATAGGGGGTTCTTTTGCAGTTTTTTATGAACTGGAGTTCCATGAGTCTGGGCCCCGGGGCAGAGTGCATAGGGATTCATTTATCACCTGTTCGAAATCATTTGGCACAGTTAAAATCAGAAGGCTTGTTTAACCAAATTCGTGGCTTTTCTCATAAAAAAAATTTATTTGATCTTTGACTCTCTTCTGGTTTTGTGGGGTTCTAAGAACTGAGTCATATTGGACTTGAGAGCTCCTCTTTCCCCTTTCTGTCATCTGGTGGACCCATCTTATTTATGTAGGGCCCAATAGGGCGTTTCTCATCTTTGATTTGGGATAGGAAAAAAAAATACTTTTGGTTTCCTTTTTTATTTCATTTATGGCTTTTTTTGTTCTCGTGATCCTGACTCCTATAAAATTCCTTTAGCTTAAGTCGATGTTTGCTATTTCTCTGACCGGGGACTCCCATGCATTTCAGATATATTTGGGCCCTTTAAGCCGCTCTGTTATTCTTTTTTCCCTCGCCTGTAAAGGGAAACGCCTGTCTCTTTCAATTTTTCATCTACTCCCCTTTTTAAATTAAAGAATAACCCTTTAGCCTTAAAAATCGGTGCCACCGAGTTAATCTGTTCTAGGCATAAGTTGGGGTCTGTGTTGCTTAGTCTATCTTCCCAGCTTATATCGTTTAGGACTTGGTTTACTTGGTCCCACTTTATGCTCTTGTTATTGAAGTTGAATTTGGTGAAGGCCATCTCGTGACTAATCTCATTTTGTCGGTATGGGGCTCCGCGTATACATGTCTGAACCTCGATTATATTGTGATCTGAGTACAGTAGGGCCCCACTTATACAGCTGGTTAGGTTCCAGGCTACCGCCGTAAAGCGGAAACCGCCGTAAAGTGGAACACCCTTTTTTTCCACTTACAAATGCATACAAGCACTAGATAACAAGTTTACACTAACATATATTAAGTTAGCAATAGAACCAGGCATCAAAAAACAATAAAAAATTACAAAACACACATAGTGCACTCATTACTTACCTTAAAATATTTATAGTCTTAATCTAGGGTGAGACAAGTAGTATTTATTGTAAGAAATCAAGTGTGGTATGTATGGTAGTCAGCCAGGCTACCATACCAGGCCACCCCACCCACACGTACAATTCTATGATATTTAAGCATCCCAGAGTGATAAAATGTATGTACAGTTCACTCATTACTTACCTTAAAATATAGGGTGAGATGAGTAGTATTTATTGTAAAAAATCAAGTGTGGTATGTATGGTAGTCAGCCTGGCTACCATACCGGCCAACACCACCTACATCACAATATTCTATTACATTTAAGCATCCCAGAGCGATAAAATGTATATACATTCACTCATTACTTACCTTAAAATATTTGTAGTCTTAATGTAGGGTCAGGAGTAAGTAAATGAGATAAAACAAATAAATGAGAGAGAAAAGAATGAGTGCATGAGAGAGTACAGGCGCAGAGTTATGTAAACAAACCAGGCGAAGGTAAGTTTTGTAAACAAAGTGTACACGTCTGGTTTGTGTACAAGTTACATTGTGTACAGGTTGTCTCTACATTGATACGGTAGAATAAATAAAGAAGAACACTCCCAATTCTTATGTAACATCATTTTGCGCTGTATAGCCCTTGTGGCTTAGCGCTTCTTTTTTTTATATAAAATAATAACTAACATCATTTGGAAGAGAAATGATGCTCTGAGTGAAGGCAATGGAAATAAGTCACTCTGACTTTTTTGGGTTATCCTAGGTTCTCTACACATATGTTGTTATGTATGATAATCTATGTAACTGTATTTGTGTATACCTGAATAAACTTACATACATACGAAAGGAATAATTTTCTACAGTTACCCCCAGTAACACATTTTCTCTTATGTTAGATTAGAGAAAATGTTATTCTTGGCATCACTTGTACAAGTTATCTGGCTACCACATCTCATATTTATGTTTATTTATTCTATTGTGGGGTGTATTTATCATCTTTTTATGTTATGTATAGTGTTTATTATATAATTTTGAAAAAAATATCATGGATGGATTAATGAAAATGTGTATATTAACGTAATATACAACATTTAATGAGACTCGGTGATTATTATTATTATTATTATTATCATTTCTAATATGGCGTCACTTGTACAAGTTATCTGGCTACCACATCTCATATTTGTTTATTTATTCTATTGTGGGATGTATTTATCATCTTTTTATGTTATGTATCGTGTTTATTATATTATTTTGAAAAAATATCGTAGATGGATTAATGAAAATGTGTATTTAACGTAATATACAACATTTAAATGAGACTCGATGATTATTATCATTACTAATATGACGTCTGGAGACATAAGACACTCTTACTGATTTTAATGTGTACCTGCATGCCAGCACAGTATGTAAGTTTATTTAAGTACAGGTATACATATGTATAATTATCAGAGTATATATAAAATATGAAATAACTTTTAAAAACATTTGAAATTTTGGAGTTTCCAGACAAATTGGAGAGACTTAGTGCTTACTGAGCTCACGAAGAATGTAAACAAACAGGGTGGGGCGCGGTGACCGTATTAGAAAGTCAGGTGGGGGAGCCGTATAGCGAGTTTTGGTCATAATTTGAAATGACCGTATTAGCGGAACGCCGTAAAGTGAAACGCCGTAAAGCGGGCCCTGCTGTATATTGTTTTTTATATGGTGACATTTCATATCAGATCATCATTGTTAGTGAAGATGAGGTCTAGTGTATTCTCCAGTCTAGTAGGCTCTATTATTTGCTGGTTTAAATTGAGTTTTGTGCAGAGATTTAAAAGCTCGTGTGTATGTGAGTTCTCGTCAGAGCTGCCTCCTGGTGTTATCATTGCAACAACATTATTTGCTATATTCCTCCATTTTAGGTGCCTTAAGTTGAAATCCCCCAGGTGCAAGATGTTGGTGGCAGGAGCTGGCAGATTTTCCAGACAGTGGTCAATTTTTAACATCTGTTCCTGGAATTGCTGGGACATAGCATCCAGAGGCTTGTAGACTGCCACAATGACTAGGTTTTGGTTCTCGATCTTACTGCTAAAACTTCCACTACATCATTTGAGGCATTAAGCAGTTCTGTGCAAACAAGTGACTCTGAGATATACAGGCTAACCTCCCCCCTTTTGCCTGCTCACTCTATCGCATCTTTATAGGTTGTAACCTGGGATCCATATTTCGGTGTCCAATTGATCCATTATGTGGGTCTCTGTGAAAGCTGCGAATATTGCATTTGCCTCTGCAAGCAGTCCACGGATTAAAGGTATTTTGTTGTTCGTTGCTGGCTTTAGACCCTGTATATCTGCAAAGAAGAATTTGTCATCCAACTCGGGGGTTTTGGGGGTGCTTGGGGGGGAAATTTTTGTTGCACTTTTTTTTTCCAGGGGAGCCTGGGTTTTTTTTATTTAATTGTTGATTAGAAAGTGTGTTTTAAATATTGTTGATGAAATCAGTTACAGGCTGATCAGGGTAGTAACCCAAAGGGTTTGATTTTTGAAGTCTCCACTAAGGAAGGGGGTTTTGCTTTTTCCCATTTGTCTTTTTTGTTATTACCCCCTTTTTTTTCTCACTAAAAATTTTAAAAATGTTTTTTGGGGGGGAAATCCGGTAAAGGGAAAACCGATTGTTAAGGCGCCCCTTTTAAAGGTTTTTTTTTACAGAAAAATTGGGAAAAAATGTATTCTCCAAATTCATCCAAAAACAAGGGGTGCTAATACAAGAAAATTTGGGTTAAAGGGTACTAGATTGCAATCCCAATCCCCAACTTGGAAATGGTCTGCATTTTGGGGTTTGGGCTGGTATCCGGGTAGAGGGAAATATCTTTTTGTGTCCTGTTTAAAGGGAAGCCAGGTCCCCGTAAAAATATTGCAGGAAAGGGGTTTTTTAGTGATTCAAGGAGGGGCCAGGAGGTCTCAAAGTGTTGCTTAAGTCCTATTTTTGTAGTTTAACTACTAAATAGACTTTTGCATTTTTTGGGGGAATAGTCCCTTGGTTTGTGAACCCTGTGTATAAAGGAAATTTACTTTCCAAAAGGTTTTGATTGTGTTTCAGTTTAAATGGGGGTTTTAGATCAGGGCCCAACGTGATAAATCTTTTTCTGTTTAAATTATGGTTATTTAAAAATCCTGAGTTGTGTGTTGATTTTCTAGTACTGAAAATTGGGTAGTGGGGGGAAATTTTTGGACAAGTATATAGCTAAAGCATTTTTGGTTATAGAGTATAGTCCTACACCAAAAGGGAGTTGGTGTTTTTTCTAGGGTTGTGCTGGAATGAGCAAAAGTCCAACTAGGTATAAACTAAAATATAAAAAAAAAAATTTAAAAAATTTAGCACAAGACCTAAACTTGTAATTGCACAAGGGTCTAAAATAATGATTTTGGGATAGCCCTGTGTATTGACAAAAAATAAAGCTATATTTTCAACTAGGTTAAATCTAATAAAAAAAAAATCCAAATTAAAAAAAAAGCACCAGACTCTCCTAGAAATTGCACAAGGGGTCTAATAAAATTTTTTTGGGCATTGACAAAGTATTGAGCTAGAATGAGTTATAGAAACAACTGATTTTAAATCAAATGAAAAAAAAAAAGGGCACAAGACTCTCAATTGTAATTGTACAAAAGGGTTTTATATAATTGTTTACAAAAAATTAGAGTAAAACCCAAATTTTTTAAATTGACAAGATAAGTACACAATTTAAGGTAGAAAAAACGGGGTATTGGTACTAGTTAGCAAAAGAAGTTAACCCCCTTTGAACAATATAAAATTTTGGAAATATACACAAATTTTGCACACACAATTATTCACTAAAAATGAAAAACAATCTTAAAGTGGGATTTAAAAAATATAAACTTATAATATAAAAATACAAATTGAAAGGGTATTTTAAATTGCACTGGGGTCTGGTAAAGGTTGTTAACCAAAAATCATTAGTAATAAATAGATGCAAATTGAAAAATAAAATTCCAAAATTTAAAAACCAAAAAAAATAAGTAAAAGATAAAAATGGCAATGACTTGGGTTAATAATATATTTTTAAGATGGTTTTAAAAAGGGACAAAGGGACACAGGTACAAAGGTACACGGTACAAAGGGTAAAAATGAAGGTTTGGGTTGAATATAAAAAACTGGGAAAAATTTTGGTTTAAAAAAATGTTATGGGGAATAAAAAAATTAAATGATTAAAGTACAAAAGTAAAATTACTGGTAGTAAAATGGTGTTTAATAAAAAATTTTGTAATAATAAAGATTCCAAAAAAAATGAAAAAGAAAATTTTATTTCATTCAGTAAATTGCATGGTAGTTTTTACTAAAAGGTTATTTGGCAGTACAAGGTAATAAAAAGTAACCCAAAAATAAATAAAAAGGGTATTAAAACCCGGTTTTTGGTAAATTTGACAAGTAATGGTAAATTTTAAAAGATGTTAAAAATGTTAAGAGTAAATTTTGTAAAAACGAAATTTTGAACAATAATGGAGCAAAACATAGCACTACATTATGTAGGGTTTTTTGGTTGGCATTAATTTTGTTATTCTCTGCAAGGGTTATATCCCTGAGAAATCAAATAATCATTCTCAAATTTGTGATTTTGGGGACAGTTTTAAACCCACATTTGTTTTTTTCCCAACTAGAATTTTTTTCCCCTCCCATGTGAAGCATTGGTTATTTTGTCATTATTCTCCCCCCTTTAAAATTTCTGACTCTATACAGGAGGTTCTGACGTTTTTTGGTAAGACACTCGTTTATGTGTACCTCTTTCTTTACTTTAAAGATGCATAATTAAGTTTTTTTTTTCCTGTCATGTGAGTGGAATCTAAGCATAACTCTTTTTCTACCATGGGATCCTAGTAACCTGGGGTTCCTTAAATTTCTGACTCTGGTACTGTAACTTTTGTTTTGGTCCTTTTTTGATCTGGAGAGAATTTCTTTACTGTTTGTTTGGTTTATATACATGGGAAAAAGTGGACTGTTAACTATTACTGCGTCCAATAGTTTATCTTGTTCAGTTTTAAACTTTTTGGAGAGCAAAGTAGTCACTGAACTGGTTTTTCTAAGTTGTTCTTTCCATTCTTTTACTGCTTCTTCAACCTTTGTATTAAGAGATATTATTTGTTGAGTATGGCTTACTATGACTGTTTGGATGGTCTTGTCACAGTTAGTCATCCTGTGTTGATAACTTTTGTTCAAGACTGAGGATTTTTTTCTCGATTTTTGTCATCCCGGTGTCTTGTTTTGTTAGTGTCTCTCGAAGATTCATATTTTCAATAACTAAGGTGGAGAGCATGACTTTAGGGTAAACTGGACGTTGGTCATACCTGAGAGACACTTGGTAGGTTGAATCCGGGAAGAGAGGTTGGGGTGGCGGTGGCAGGTACTTTTTGTTGTGAAAGCAATTAAAATCATATCTATTTCTGTAATATATCTTCCAATCTGTCAAATGAGACCAAAAAAAAACGAGAATACAACCAAAAAACCATTCAAAATTTCCGCTAAGGGGTGGCTAATTGCTGAAAAAGTGAACTCCATACTTATGCTTAGATTTCTTTCATTTTTGGTGTATGTTGAGAAGCATCCCTTTTCCCTTATACAATTGCCCAAGTTTCAATAAGATAGTCCAACAAACAAATGAGATACAAATAAAAAAAAAAGGCACAATACTGTAACTGGAACAATACACAAATATCCCGCACATAGAAGACAGGAGCTTACGACGACGTTTTGGTCCGACTTGGACCATTTACAAAGTCACACTTTGTAAATGGCCCCAAGTGGACCGAAAAGTCGTCGTAACTCCTGTTTCTATGGGGTTATTTGTGAAATGGAAAACACCCCCAAAATCAAGGCAAGAGCCCCCCACCATGTTAAGGAACCAGCCTTGAGGTCGCTCGCTTGGAAATTTGCTTGCTATGGAACAAAAAAAAACCCCTTCGATGCTCGTATTGGAAAAAATTTGCACTTGGAATGCCGCAAGTAGAGGTTCCCCTGTATTAAAAATCTAAAAAATGGGGTGTTTTTTGGGGTTGGGACCCAACACATATTTAGTATATAAGTAACATTACTTGGAATACCTAATTAATTGAATTTAGGGGAAAACCTAAAAGTCATAAGGGCAGATCACCCTTATGGCTGTAAGGGAGCTGAGCAAAACCCGTGTTTATAAAGTTGTATTTTTTTTTGTAAAAATAAATTAGGGTTGGTAGAGTTGTGGGAACTAGAGAATTGTGTTGCAGCAGCTTTTGTAGTTTTGGTGGGTGTGGAAGGACTTAGCAGGCTTCTCCCCCTCACCCCCTATTTTGTTGGCTTCAAGCTGGTGGCCTCGGGGCCTTTTTTTTATTTTTTTTGGGCTTTTGTGTGCCCAAGGGTGGTTTTTTTAACCTTAAATTTTAGCCACCTACTCAGGGGACTAAAATTGTCAAAAAATGGTTACCAAAATTTTGTAAGAAGAAGAAAGGGGAAATTGCTGAATGCACCATGTGGGCTGTTCCCCGGAGAGCAGCCTAGGAGTGTGTAGACTATGTTTTTTTAAAATTGTTTTAAATTTTTTATAATCTACATAAAATATTCTATTTATTTATAGTAGTTTAAAAACCCTTTCAGGGGCCAATGCCAAAAACGAAGGGGGGCCCAGGTCCCAAAAAATTTAAAAAACAAAAAATTTTTTTTTTCTTACGAATTAAAATAATATTTTTGTGAAAGGGAATAAAAAAAAAAAAAAATTCTGATGAGAAATTACCAAGATACAGTGGTGGGAAGTTGACTCAAAAATGACCGGGGGGTGGCAACAACCCAAAGACTTCCGCAAAAACGCTTTTTTTATTTTCGTTTTTTTATATTTTTTTTTTTCTTTTCCCAATTTTTTTTCTTTTTTGTAACATTTTTTTGGTATGGACCCAAAAAATGTAATTTATAAGGTACCTATTGATTCAACACAATACTCACTAATTTGTTTTCATTTTAATTTCTTACAAAACTTGTTTACAAGTTTATTTTAAACAAAATAATGAAAAATATTAGTGTGGTTACTGTGCTGAATGCAACGGTCCCTTGGTACATTGGGGCCAAGGGTGCAAGGGATCATATGGCACCATTCACCATAGGACAGTGGGACCTAGAACAATGTACCCTATGGGGAGAAATGAACAATGGGACCCTTTGGTAAATGGTATCAATGAACAATGGTACCATAAGTGCAATGGTGCCTTTTGGTCCAATGGTGCAATGGACCTTAAGGACCATATGGGAAGGCACCAATAGTATATTGGTACGTTTGTGTTCAACACAATACACACACTAAAATTTCATCATTATTTGTTTTCAATAATTGTTTACAAAAAAAAATGCAAAAGTTTATATTTGTTTGTTCTATCATATATTTCAAATGTAAACCATCGACATGTTTCCCTTTAAGTGATGACAAAGGCTTTTTCTTGGAAACGCGGAGTCACTCTAGTTGTGTCGTCACCAGTCTTGGGGTGGGGCCTGGTGGCTCACACCTCTACGACCATTATACTGGTATCATATGAAAGGGTAATATGTATAGGGAAACCCTACAGTACAGGATACCCTATGGTGCAGGGGACCCTTGGTTCAGGTACCAAAGGGCGGGACGAACGTACAGGACACCATAGGTAAGATACAGGGATCCCTATAAAAATAAATCCCCCTGACTTTTTTGGGTACCAAGGTTTTTAACAAATGATAATCTATGTAAGTATTTGTGACCCTAAAAACCTTACTCAAGCGCTGTGGCATCGAAGTAAGTTTATTTTTTACCTAAATTTCTGATTTTAAAACTTAGCAGCTATGTTTGGGGAACCCAGGGTAACCCAAAAAAAATCAGACGAATTATTTTCCCTTAGGTCCCCGTACCCTGTACAAATGGTTAATTACCCTATGGTATAATGTACCATATGGGGCAATGACCAATGGGACAAAAGTACCCTATGGTACATTTGTACCCTTGGTACATTTACCATATGGGGCCAATTTATCACAGAACCATTTTATACATGGCACCATTGTACCATGGTACCATTGTACCCAAAGGTAAATTACCTGGAGTTTTCCCGGGGAGAGTTTGGGGGGGCAACACCCCCACGGCCCCTGTGACCAGGCCCCCTTTTGTGGGGTCGAAAGGGGATAAAAGAGTTTTGAAAAAACACACTTGTTGGATGGTAACAATTTTTGCGAAGGAGAAAGTGGAGCCCCAACCCCGCCGTGTATTTCTGGGAAACCCATGCGGGCTGAGGCGAGGTAGCTGTCCCAGCACCATGCCACTCCATCGTCAACAAACGCATGGCGCCCGCAAAATTGTCGTGTAGTTTAAAAATATGGATAGCTATGAAACACAGATAAACAAAGCAACACATGTAGGGATCACAAATGCTGACAGTCGGTATGTTTCGTATTCCCCTCCGACATACAATACTACACTTTTGGCTGAACAGGCAGGTGGTTTTGGGCTATTCATACAATAAAAAAGAATTGAAACTTAGAACTAATGGATGGTTCAAAAGGTTTTAAACATAATGTTTTTTAATGTAATGAGTTTTAACAAAATGATTTTTTAACTAATGCATTAAAATTATAAGACCAAATCATGGATAATATAGGAGGGAAAATTGATCAATCGTCTGTATTCATGCACTCGTGGATTCTGAGGGGAATAAAAATATATACAAGGTGAAAAAATTACGCAAAGGGAATCTGGTGCACACAGATTTACTGTTAAATTCTCAGAATTCAGGGGAAAGTGAACACAAAAAAAAAAAATTTCTGAAAACTGTCGCTATAACAAACACGATTGAGAACTTCATTCATCTTGGAACAAAAAAACGACTGTGTACATTTTAAAAAAAACTCTGCGGGGGGAAATTTACAAATTTTCCGAATGGTTTTTCACTTTGGGGAGATCGATTCTTCTGCAATGGCTAACACATGCCCGACTGAGGGAAACTGAACGAGTATCTACAAAAAAATTGTGGGTTTCTCATTTTTGTCAAATACAAAGAATAAAACATTCGGATTGATTATCTGGTGATATTATGGTAGAGGGGAAGAGCAGAGGTTTCAGCAATGTCACTTAGCTGGGTAGCAATACATCAACATCGCATCTAAATTTTATAGAATTTAAAAGCGATTCTTTGTACTGACCATCTAATTTCTCTAACCTTTTGTTTATTGCCCTTTATATTTTTAAATACTCGATAAGGCCCAAAAAACTTTTGAAAGCTAGGATTGTGGATGTTTTGGAAATTTGTCAGCATTACTTCCGAACCCACTTTTAAATTTTTAGGTTTTAAACATGGGTATTGTTACTCTAGTAATTCTGCTGTTGATTTATGAAGTTTTCACGGATTCTTCTAAAAAACATTGACTGTGCTGGTACGGTTGCTATAAAATCAAGGTTTATAATTGGGGGTTTTGGGGAGGGGAAATATAAAAACTCTGGGTAAATGTTTGCTACACGTACAGGCTATGGGGAGTGACCAGGGAAGTTTGTAACAAATTTATGGAAATTTAACACGGGTATAATTCACCCAATTTTTCACTATTGGGGTTGATAGGGCTCCAAGAATAAAGTACTTTCTTATTGGTTCGTTGCTAACCCCTTGCTGGGGGATGATGGGAAAAAGGTGGTTTAGAGATCTTGACAAGGTAACAAAAATTTTCAGAATCTCATTTAAAAATTCACCCCATTATCTGTAAAGGATTAGGGGGGAAAACCTGAGATAAGCGTTCTTAAACACTTTAGCTCTGTCTCGGCAGTTTATCGCAATAGGGAAATAAAATCCATATCGGTGAATGGTCTACCATAACACACAGATTTTGTTGCCTTGGAGGGAAAAATTTAAAATTGGGTTTTAAAAAATCTAGCGCAACCTTTCCCACGGTTTGCTAGTGGGTTTGGGTACTCCCGGATTGGGTTAGGACCATTGTATTTTCCTTATGTGCATCAGACACAAAATTTCTTTAAAAACTATCAGAAATGTCTTTTTCCTTTTGGCCCAAAAATTTTTTTTACGGCTTGTTTCACAGAAAGATCTATACCAGGGGTGCAAAACCCGGTGCAACGGAAATGCTGTAAGCTACATTCATAGTAACTGGGAATTACTAACTGGGAACTCTTGCTGGAGTACCCCCAAATCCCTGTTCAATCAGTAATTTTTAGTTTTATTTCAAAGTCACTAATGGGTGCTTTTGGCTTTCCCAAACAGAATAAGATCTTCCTGGAGCAGGAATCAAATCACCCGACCACAGGGTTGTTCTTTGGGCATTCTTTCATCCTCGGCATAAAGGAGGGGGCTGAGTTTACTAAACTAAAATGTCCAATAAAACATCTCAACTACATTTGACTTGCCAGGGGAAATGTTCAAAATGGGGTTAACTCTTGTATCAAGGCCCCCCTGGGTAACCTTCCCCAGGTTGTTTTTTCGGAATAAAAGGATCAAGGTGCATGGCTGTTAAGACATGAACAGGGGATGGTAATAATGTCTCGGAAATGCTTAAAAACCCTTCAGGGGCCGTCCCTAGACTACGGCTTTTAGTGAGTTCCAAACCCTAGAT
>NC_069470.1:19881281-19904092 GCF_026875155.1 Cherax quadricarinatus | reverse complement strand
GAAATATAAATGATGGTGTATCTTCAGCCAGGATGCTCAACATTCACATTACTTTGTCAAGGTGTATTTAACACAGTTAAAAATATTCGATAACAAGAAGTCAACGAAAATTTTCCATGGCATCGAACCATCTTAAAAAAACACAAAATCATTCTTTCCTTAGAAGCTTGTTGAGAATTTTAAAAATAAATACAACTGAAAAAAAAATATACGAATATATATATATATATATATATATATATATAATATAATATATATATATATATATATATATATATATATATAATATATTATAATTATATATATATATATAATATATATATATATATATATATATATATAAATATATACATATTCTTATTTATATTTTGATGTTCTGAAATTTGATGACCATTGCTGTGGGATGCTGGGATTACCTTCCTGGGATCACTGAGGTAGAAGAGTCTATCTATCTATCTATCTATCGATCTGTATAACGCATTAAATTAACTCCACTATTAAAATTTTCTCTTATACGTTTAAAGATATATTTTTTTCATTAATGGTTACTGTAAGATATAATAATGATCCAGAATTACCATAGAGTCGAAACAATGAGGAGTCATCCGGCTGGTCGATGGTTCAGTAAAAGCATCTTCCTTCCCTTTTAGTCCATATCCGGCTGTTAGCGTGAACCGTTGTAATGAAGCGACGGTGTACTGGTGTGTGTGTGTGTGTGTTGTGTGTGTGTGTGTGTGTGTTGTGTGTATGTGTGTGTGTGTGTGTGTGTGTGTGTGTGGTGCTGGTGGTGCTGGGTGGTGCTGGTGGTGATGGTGGTGGTGGTGGTCGTCTTGGTGGTCGTGGTGGTCGTCGTGGTGGTCGTGGTGGTGGTCGCTGTGGTGGTCGTCGTTGTGGTCGTCGTGGTGTCGTCGTGGTGGTCGTCGTGGTGGTCGTCGTGGTGGTCGTCGTGTGGTCGTCGTGGTGGTCGTCGTGGTGGTCGTCGTGGTGGTCGTGGCGGTGGTCGTCGTGGTGGTCGTCGTGGTGGTCGTCGTGGTGGTCGTCGTGGTGGTCGTCGTGGTGGTCGTCGTGGTGGTTGGGGTGGTCGTGGTTTTGGTCGTCGTGGTGGTTCGGGGTGGTCGTCGTTGTGTCGTCGTGGTGGTCGTGGTGGTGGTTGTGTTGGTGGTTGGTGTGGTCCGGGTGGTGGTCGTCGTGGTGGTTCGGGTGGTGGTCGTCGTGGTCGTCCGTGGTGGTCGTCGTGGTGGTTGTGTTGGTGGTTGGGGTGGTCGTCGTGGTGGTCGTCGTGGTTGTTGTGGTGGTGGTTGGGGTGCTCGTGGTGGTGGTCGTCGTGGTGGTCGTCGTGTGGTCGTCGTGGTGGTCGTCGTGCTGGTTGTGGTGGTGGTTCGGGTGGTCGTGGTGGTGGTCGTCGTGGTTGTCGTCGTGGTGGTCGTCGTGGTGGTCGTCGTGGTGGTCGTCGTGGTGGGTTGTGGTGGTGGTTGGGGTGGTCGTCGTGGTGGTTGTGGTGGTTGGTTGGGGTGGTCGTGGTGGTCGTCGTGGTTGTTGTAGTGGTGGTTGGGGTGGTCGTGGTGGTCGTCGTGGTTTGTTGTGGTGGTTATTGGGGTGGTCGTGGTGGTCGTCGTGGTTGTTGTGGTGGTGGTTGGGGTGGTCGTGGTGGTCGTCGTGGTTGTTGTGGTGGTGGTTGGGGTGGTCGTGGTGGTCGTCGTGGTTGTTGTGGTGGTGGTTGGGGTGGTCGTGGTGGTCGTCGTGGTTGTTGTGGTGGTGGTTGGGGTGGTCGTGGTGGTCGTCGTGGGTTTTTGTGGTGGTGGTTTTAGGTGGTCGGGGTGGTCGTGGTGGTGGTCGTCGAGGTGGTTGTTGTGGTGGTGGTCGTGGTGGTGTGGTGGTCGTGGTGGTCGTGGTAGTGTGGTGGTTGTGGTGGTGGTTGAGGTGGTCGTGGTGGTCGTCGTTGTGGTTGTGGTGGTGGTTGGGGTGGTCGGGGTGGTGGTCGTGGTGGTCGTCGTGGTGGGGAGTGGTGTCGGGGGGTGGTGGTCGTGGTGGTCGTTGGTGGTCGTGGGGTGTGGTAGTAGTGGTGGTTGTGGTTGGGGGTTGAGGTGGTCGTCGTGGTGGTTGTGGTGGTGGTTGGGGTGGGGGGTGGGTGGGGGGGTGGGGGGTGGTTCGTGGGGGGTCGTGGGGTCGTCGTGGTGGTTGTGGGGTTGGGGTGGTCGGGGGTGGTGGTCGTGGTGGTCGTTGGGTGGTCGTCGTGATGGTGTGGTGGTCATGGTGGGAAGTAAGAAATAATGTCAATAAACAAGGCACAGCAATGTAGAATAATACGAGAGGTGTGAGAGAGAGAAATCGTAGCCAGGAAAGTCACTAGCCAAGTGGCTAGCGGGTAGTGGCTGGGGCTAGTGGCTAGTGGTGGTGACTAGTGGCTGGTGGCCAGTGGCTAGTGGCTGGTGGCTAGTGGATAGTAGCTAGTGGCTAGTGGATAGTGACTAGTGACTAGTGACTATTGGCTGGTAGCTAGTGGCTGGTGGCTAGTGGCTGGTGGCTAGTGGCTGGTGGCTGGGGGCTAGTGGCTGATGACGAGTGGCTAGTGGCTGGTGGCCAGTGGCTATTGGCTGGTGCTGTGGCTGGGGGCTTTGTGGCTGGGGGGTAGTGGCTGGTGGCTGGGGGCTAGTGGCTGATGACGAGTGGCTAGTGGCTGGTGGCCAGTGGCTATTGGCTGGTGGCTAGTGGCTGTTGGCTAGTGGCTAGTGGCTGGTGGCTAGTGGATAGTGGCTAGTGGCTAGTGGATAGTGGCTAGTGGCTAGTGGATAGTGGCTAGTGGCTAGGTGAAGCGACTGGGGGAGTTCCAAGTTTTGTTGTTCTGTGTTGTTTTTGTTGTTGCTCGTGTTCTTGTGTTGTTGAAGAAGATGCAGGATGTTAGGAAGATAGAATAATGTTGGGTAGTAAAGGGAATGTGTGAGGCAGTGTGAGGAAGTGTGGGCTTTAGGGGTGGAGGGGTGAGGGAAGTGGTGAGGCATGTGAGGGAATGTGGGAGGGAGTGTGAGGGAAATGTGGAGGCAGTGTGAGGGAGTGTGGAGGCGTGTGAGGGGAAGTGGGGGGCAGTGTGAGGGAAATGTGGGAGGCAGTGTGAGGGAAGGTGGGAGGCAGTGTGAGGGAAGTGTGGGAGGGGAGTGTGAGGGAAGTTGGGGAGCTGTGAGGGAAGTGTGGAGGCTGTGTGAGGGAAGTGTGGGAGGCAGTGTGAGGGAGTGTTGGGAGCAGTGTGGGGAAGTGTGGGAGGCAGTGTGAAAGGGGAAAAATGTGGAGGCAGTGTGAGGGAAAGTGTGGGGAGGGGAGTGTGGGGAAGTGTGTGAGGCAGGGGGAGGGAAGTGTGGGAGGCAGTGTGAGGGAAGTGTGGGAGGCAGTGTGAGGGAAGTGTGGGAGGCAGTGTGAGGGAAGTGTGGGAGGCAGTGTGAGGGAAGTGTGTGAGGCAGTGTGAGGAAGTGTGGGAGGCAGTGTGAGGGAAGTGTGGGAGGCAGTGTGAGGGAAGTGTGGGAGGCAGTGTGAGGGAAGTGTGTGAGGCAGTGTGACGGAAGTGTGTGAGGCAGTGTGTGGGAAGTGTGGGAGGCAGTGTGAGGGAAGTGTGGGAGGCAGTGTGAGGGAAGTGTGGGAGGCAGTGTGAGGGAAGTGTGTGAGGCAGTGTGAGGGAAGTGTGTGAGGCAGTGTGAGGGAAGTGTGGGAGGCAGTGTGAGGGAAGTGTGGGAGGCAGTGTGAGGGAAGTGTGGAGGCAGTGTGAGGGAAGTGTGGGAGGCATGTGTGAGGGAAGTGTGGGAGGCAGTGTTGAGGGAAGTGTGGGAGCAGTGTGAGGCAAGTGTGTGAGGCAGTGTGAGGGAAGTGTGTAGGAGGCAGTGTGAGGGAAGTGTGGGAGGCAGTGTGAGGGAAGTGTGGGAGGCAGTGTGAGGGAAGTATGTGAGGCAGTGTGAGGGAAGTGTGTGAGGCAGTGTGAGGGAAGTGTGTGAGGCAGTGTGAGGCAAGTGTGTGAGGCAGTGTGAGGCAAGTGTGTGAGGCAGTGTGATGGAAGTGTGTGAGGCAGTGTGTGGAAGTGTGGGAGGCAGTGTGAGGGAAGTGTGGGATGGCAGTGTGAGGGAATGTGGGAGGCAGTGTGAGGGAAGTATGTGAGGCAGTGTGAGGGAAGTGTGTGAGGCAGTGTGAGGGAAGTGTGGGAGGCATGTGTGAGGGAAGTGTGTGAGGCAGTGTGAGGGAAGTGGTGGGAGGCAGTGTGAGGGAAGTGTGTGAGGCAGTGTGAGGGAAGTGTGGGAGGCAGTGTGAGGGAAGGTGGGAGGCAGTGTGAGGGAAGTGTGTGAGGCAGTGTGAGGGAAGTATGTGAGGCAGTGTGTGGGAAGTTGTGTGTGAGGCAGTGTGAGGGAAGTGTGTGAGGCAGTGTGAGGGAAGTGTGGGAGGCAGTGTGAGGGAAGTATGTGAGGCAGTGTGTGGGAAGTGTGGGAGGCAGTGTGAGGGAAGTGTGTGAGGCAGTGTGTGGAAGCGTGGGAGCAGTGTGTGGGAAGTGTGTGAGGCAGTGTGAGGGAAGTGTGTGAGGCAGTGTGTGGGAAGTGTGTGAGGCAGTGTGTGGGAAGTGTGGGAGTTAGTGTGAGGGAAGTGTGTGAGGCAGTGTGAGGGAAGTGTGTGAGGCAGTGTGGGGAAGTGTGGGAGGCAGTGTGTGGAAAGTGTGGGAGGCAGTGTGTGGAAAGTGTGGGAGGCAGTGTGAGGGAAGTGTGTGAGGCAGTGTGTGGGAAGTGTGTGAGGCAGTGTGAGGGAAGTGTGTGAGGCAGTGTGAGGGAAGTGTGTGAGGCAGTGTGAGGGAAGTGTGTGAGGCAGTGTGAGGGAAGTGTGTGAGGCAGTGTGTGGGAAGTGTGTGAGACAGTGCGAGGGGAGTGTGTGAGACAGTGTGAGGGGAGTGTGTGAGACAGTGTGAGGGAAGTGTGTGAGGCAGTGTGAGGGAAGTGTGTGAGGCAGTGTGAGGGAAGTGTGTGAGACAGTGTGAGGGGAGGTGTGTGAGGCAGTGTGAGGGAAGTGCGTGAGACAGTGTGAGGGAAGTGTGTGAGGCAGTGTGTGGGGAAGTGTGTGAGGCAGTGTGAGGGAAGTATGTGAGACAGTGTGAGGGGAGTGTGTGAGGCAGTGTGAGGAAGTGTGTGAGACAGTGTGAGGGGAGTGTGTGAGGCAGTGTGAGGGAAAAGTGTGAGACAGTGTGAGGGAAGTGTGTGAGGCAGTGTGAGGGAAGTGTGTGAGGCACTGTGAGGGAAGTGTGTGAGACAGTGTGAGAGGAATGTGTGAGGCAGTGTGAGGGAAGTGTGTGAGACAGTGTGTGGGAAGTGTGTGAGGCAGTGTGAGGGAAGTGTGTGAGACAGTGTGAGGGGAATGTGTGAGGCAGTGTGAGGGAAGTGTGTGAGACAGTGTGAGGGGAGTGTGTGAGGCAGTGTGAGGGAAGTGTGTGAGGCAGTGTGAGGGAAGTGTGTGTGAGGAAGTGTATGGGGAGTCTGTTAGGCAGTGTGAGAGAAGTGTGTGAGACAGTGTGAGGGAAGTGTGTGAAGCAGTGTGAGGGAAGTGTGTGAGGCAGTGTGAGGGAAGTGTGTGAGGCAGTGTGAGGGAAGTGTGTGAGGCCAGTGTGAGGCAAGTGTGTGAGTCAGTGTGAGGGAAGTGTGTGAGGCAGTGTGTGGGAAGTGGTGAGGCAGTGTGAGGGAAGTGTGTGAGGCAGTGTGACGTGAGTGTGTGAGGCAAGTGTGAGGAACTGTGGTGAGCAGTGTGAGGGAAGTGTGTGAGGCAGTGTGGGGGAAGTGTGGGAGGGCAGTGTGTGGAAAGTGTGGGAGGCAGTGTGTGGAAAGTGTGGGAGGCAGTGTGAGGGAAGTGTGTGAGGCAGTGGTGGGAAGTGTGTGAGGCAGTTGAGGGAAGTGTGTGAGGCAGTGTGAGGGAAGTGTGTGAGGCAGTGTGAGGGAAGTGTGTGAGGCAGTGTGAGGGGAAGTGTGTGTGAGGCAGTGTGTGGGAAGTGTGTGAGACAGTGCGAGGGGAGTGTGTGAGACAGTGTGAGGGGAGTGTGTGAGACAGTGTGAGGGAAGTGTGTGAGGCAGTGTGAGGGAAGTGTGTGAGGCAGTGTGAGGGAAGTGTGTGAGACAGTGTGAGGGGATGATGTGTGTGAGGCAGTGTGAGGAAGTGCGTGAGACAGTGTGAGGGAAGTGTGTGAGGCAGTGTGTGGGAAGTGTGTGATGCAGTGTGAGGGAAGTATGTGAGACAGTGTGAGGGGAGTGTGTGAGGCAGTGTGAGGGAAGTGTGTGAGACAGTGTGAGGGGAGTGTGTGAGGCAGTGTGAGGGAAATGTGTGAGACAGTGTGAGGGAAGTGTGTGAGGCAGTGTGAGGGAAGTGTGTGAGGCACTGTGAGGGAAGTGTGTGAGACAGTGTGAGAGGAATGTGTGAGGCAGTGTGAGGGAAGTGTGTGAGACAGTGTGTGGGAAGTGTGTGAGGCAGTGTGAGGGAAGTGTGTGAGACCAGTGTGAGGGGAATGTGTGAGGCAGGGTGTGAGGGAAGTGTGTGAGACAGTGTGAGGGGAGTGTGTGGAGGCAGTGTGAGGGAAGTGTGTGAGGCAGTGTGAGGGAAGTGTGTGTGAGGAAGTGTATGGGGAGTCTGTTAGGCAGTGTGAGAGAAGTGTGTGAGACAGTGTGAGGGAAGTGTGTGAAGCAGTGTGAGGGAAGTGTGTGAGGCAGTGTGAGGGAAGTGTGTGAGGCAGTGTGAGGGAAGTGTGTGAGGGCAGTGTGAGGCAAGTGTGTGAGTCAGTGTGAGGGAAGTGTGTGAGGCAGTGTGTGGGAAGTGTGTGAGGCAGTGTGAGGGAAGTGTGTGAGGCAGTGTGACGGGAGTGTGTGAGGCAGTGTGAGGGAACTGTGTGAGGCAGTGTGAGGGAAGTGTGTGAGGCAGTGTGTGGGAAGTGCGTGAGGCTGTGTGAGGAAGTGTGTGAGGCAGTGTGAGGGAAATATGTGAGGCAGTGTGAGGGAAGTGTGTGAGGCAGTTGTGAGGAAGTGTGTGAGGCAGTGTGAGGGAAGTGTGTGAGACAGTGTGAAGGGAGTGTGTGAGGCAGTGTGACGGGAGTGTGTGAGGCAGTGTGAGGGAACTGTGTGAGGCAGTGTGAGGGAAGTGTGTGAGGCAGTGTGTGGGAAGTGCGTGAGGCTGTGTGAGGGAAGTGTGTGAGGCAGTGTGAGGGAAATATGTGAGGCAGTGTGAGGGAAGTGTGTGAGGCAGTGTGAGGGAAGTGTGTGAGGCAGTGTGAGGGAAGTGTGTGAGACAGTGTGAGGGAAGTGTGTGAAGCAGTGTGAGGGAAGTGTGTGAGGCAGTGTGAGGGAAGTGTGTGAGACAGTGTGAGGGAAGTGTGTGAAGCAGTGTGAGGGAAGTGTGTGAGGCAGTGTGAGGGAAGTGTGTGAGGAAGTGTAAGGGGAGTGTGTGAGGCAGTGTGAGGGAAGTATGTGAGACAGTGTGAGGGACGTGTGTGAGGCAGTGTGAGGGAAGTGTGTGAGGCAGTGTGAGGGAAGTGTGTGAGGCAGTGTAAGAGGAGTGTGTGAGGCAGTGTGAGGGAACTGTGTGAGGTAGTGTGAGGGAAGTGTGTGAGGCAGTGTAAGGGGAGTGTGTGAGGCAGTGTGAGGGAAGTGTGTGAGGAAGTGTTAAGGGAGTGTGCGAGGCAGTGTGAGGGAAGTGTGTGAGACAGTGTGAGGGAAGTGTGTGAGGCAGTGTGAGATAAGTGTGTGAGGCAGTGTAAGATAAGTGTGTGAGGCCGTGTGAGATAAGTGTGTGTGTCAAGTGGGTTTTCGATACGTGGATGGGTAAAAATACTCACGTAGGCTGGTAGTACGTATAATATATATCGGGAAGTATGGGAAGCGCCAACAGCCGACCTACCTCTCTCTGCTGCCTATCTTCAACTGACCCACAGGTGCCTACGGGTGAGGGTGTTTGAAATCCTGCTATGGTCAGCAGCAATATGAATAATCAGTCAGTGATTCACGCAGACGGTTGGTAGTGAGTCATCTACTGGTACACTGGTTACTGGCAACTGGTTACTACTACTGAGAGCTCGGCGACGCTAACGTATGTCGTCCCGACATACAACTAATACAAACTAGAGATGGCAAGTGTACGGCTTGGGCTGATTCTATACAATGTCAAAGTACACAACAATTGAACATTATAACATACATAAGTAGAATATTGGAATGGAAGCTTACATAATTGAAACTGTAATAAAACTGTAACGCATTACAAGGTATAATATAGCACAACTCATCGAATGAAACTCAACGTTGGGATTACACAATAGAAGTGATAAAAAAAATTTGATCGATCGATCTGTATTCATGTGATCTACGGAGTCTGAGGAAGGAATATATACAAAGAAAGAAGTGTTTAACAGAAAGGCAGATTCGGTGCACTCAAATCTAGACTGTTAACTCTCAGAATTTGGAGAGAACGTGAACACACAAAAAAATTCTTGAATACTGATAAGTTGATACTGTCATTATTCATCTATGCAGGTTATTTACATTTAACCCCAACTCTGCTAGGGTGAGACTGATATATGCAGAATGGGTGTCATCTCTGGGAGGATCAAACTCTGTAGCATTGGCTAACTCATGCTGTATTTGAGGCAAATCTGAATTGGTAGTTACAAATGATACTTGAGGATTTCTCAATACCTGTCGTGTACGTAGGGAATAACGACATTCAGGTTGATCGTCTGACTGAGTATCAGAGGAAGAAAGTACAGGATCAGGAGGATTGTCAGAGTCTGTCACATTAGTCTGGATTGGAACATCATTATCATCGCATACTAACTTCATATGATCTAAATGCGATTCTTTATACTGACCAGTACTAATTTCTCTAACCTTATACTTATTACCAGTGATATGTTCAACTACTCGATAAGGACCAACAAACTTTTGATCAAGCTTAGGCATTGCAGACGTTTTGTTAAAGTTGGTCAGCATAACTCTCGAACCTACTTTGATTTTGGATGGCTTTGCTCGAGTGTTTGCGACTCTTGTAAATTCTGCTGTTGATTTATGAAGTGTTTCACGGATTCTTCTAAAGACACTTTGAGCTAAGCTGGTACGAGTTGCTATGAAATCATCAGGGTTGTAATTTGGTTTCGATTAAACATAGCCAAACTCATAAGGCAAACGTTATCTACACCATACAATGCTAATGGGGAGTGTCACCAAAATAGAAACATTGTAAGCGAATTATACAACACTGCACACCGGTAAACTTCACCCAATTTCACTGTTGGGATTGATATGGTTAAAGACATCAGTACTTTCCTTATTGTTCGTTCCGCAACCCATTGCTGGCAGGAAGATGAGGAACAAGTGGATTAGAGATCTTATACAAGTTGCACAAATTTTCAAGAATCTCTTTAAACAGAATTCACCTCCATTATCTGTTACTAAGGACGTGGGGGGGTATGCTGCAGATATGCGTTCTTAAACGCTTTAGCTATGCTCGGGCCAGTCTTATCTGCAACAGGAACAACTCACCAATACTGGTGAAATGTTTCTACCAAACCATAGATGCTTGTTGCCCTGGGGACATTGGAAATTAGTTAACAAATCAAAGCGCAACTCTTTCCCACGGTTCGCTAGTGGTTGGATACACTGGATTGGATTAGGACCATTAGCATTACCTTTATGTGCAGGGCAGACACACATTTTTTAACATACTCAGAATATCGTTCCCCATACGAGGCCAAAATATTTCAATCTGCTTGTTTTACCTGAAGATCCATAACGGGGTGTGCAACCCCCTGGAACTCGGAACTAGCTGTAAGGTACATTCACTAGTGACTGTGGAATTACTACTGGTATACTCTCTCCCTAGGAGTACCAAACCTCGGCCTGTTCGTTTACAGTAATTCTTGGTTCTGACAAGTCACGGGATGGGTGCTGGTGCTTCACAGTCAAATAAGATCTTCCTGGGCAGGAATTTCGAATCACACCAGACCACATGGGATCTTTCGTTGGGGCATTCTTTACACCCAGCACTAAGTGAGGGCCCTGCAGTTACTATACAAACATGTCGCGAAAGGCATCTGCGACTACATTTGATTTCCCCGGTAAGTGTCAAAGGTGGGATTGAACTCTGGATAGTCAAGTCCATCTGGCTAACCTTTCCCCAGTAGGTTGTTTGTTCTGGAATAAAGGTACAGTGGAGCGTGGTCTGTCAAGACATGAACAGAGTACTGATAAAGTCTCGGAAGTGCTTTAAAGACCATACTATTGCTAAAGCTTCTTGCTCAGTTACTGTATAATTACGTTCAAGCCTTCGTAAGGACTCGGCTAGCAATGCAACTGCGTTGTACTTGCCATCGGCCCTTCTGAGCTAGTACGGCACCTATGCCAATAGAACTAGCATCAGTTGTCAGAATAGAAGGGCTTAGAAAAATCGGGAAAAATTTCAAAATTGGAGCAGAAGTTAGCTTTTCTTTTAGAGTTTGGAATGCTCTTTCTTGACGGAAGGTCCAAACAAAAGGAGCATCTTTCCTTAAGCAACTCAGTTAGAGGAGCAGCTATAATGAAAGATTGGCAATGAAAAAATCTATAAAAACCTGCTAAGCCCACAAAAGATCTTACGGCATTAGCAGTTTTGGGTGTTGGAAAATTTTTTAAACTGCATTTAAATTTACTTGGTCAGTCGAAAACCCCTCTAGGAGTGACTACGTGACCAAGAAACTTAATTTCTTCTCTGAAAAATTGACATTTAACAGTTTGATCTTTAAATTGGCTTCTTCAAGCTTACCAAGTACTACATCAAGTCTTTTCAAGTGTGTATTCACGTCTTTAGAAAATGACGATTAGTCATCTAAGTACACCATAAGTGCATTAACCTATGAGACCTCTGAAGATAATAGTCATGAGCCTTGAGAACGTGATGGGGGAGGATCGTAATCCAAACGCCATATGGAGGAAGTGATAATGACCTGTAGAGTGGAGAATGCAGTTAGCTCTTGCTGTCCTCGGAAGAGGGACTTGCCAAAACCCTTGTAACAAGTCCAGGGTTGAAAAGACTTTGTTATCTCCGATGTTACGTAAAAGATCACCCAGTACAGGAAGTGGGAAGCGATCTGGAATAGTTTTCGCATTTAACTTCCTAAAGTCAATCACTGGGCGCCAAGTACCATCCTTCTTAGGTACTAGGATCAAGGGCGCATTCCAAGGTGAATTGCTAGGTGCAATAACTCCATCATCAAGCATTTGATTGATCAATTCTTCTGTGACAGCAGGCATTCTGTACGCAGGTATATAGATAGGTCTAGTACCAGGTTCAAGTGGAATACGAAGGGACAATTTTTTTCGTTATCCCCCCCATCTTCTCACCTGGAAAGGGCAATGGCTTTACGACGTTTGTTCAACAGAGTCAACAAACGCTTGACTTCATCTGGGAAGTCAGTGGGAGCTAAGTCTTTCTCCTCAACTGGTGGAACAGATTGATCCAGTGAAGTGGATGAGGTCTCCCCGGTAGAAATAGCACCGACCCACTGGTCAGGTGACAACTCATCCTCTTACCTGAACTGGGTAAGGATAGGAACAAGGTCAACAAGATTTTTTTTTTTTTGTATTTGCTCTGAGGCGAACACTGTACCAGAAGTGTTGGCCAGGTAGAAATGGATCTTACTATCTCTTACAACATGAAGGAAATGGTTCAACAAATAGACCTTTTACTTTGCAGGAATCACTGTCAACTAGGACGGTTCCCCACCATCTGGAACACTAGGAACAACAACAGACACCTAGTGAGGGCACTAGCTGCGACAGAAACGTCTTTCCTGCAGACGCATGTAACATCAACAAGAGATGGCATTACTATTTGCAAGTAATTGTTTTCCGACAAGGCGTCCCCTGTGGAGAAACTACTACTTAAAACTAGCAGACATTGCAGGGATAGGCTCAGCACTCAAGGTAGTCAGAGCGTCCTGGGGACACTTGAGGTAACTGGACACTATCTTGCAAGTCTGAAGTTGCAGGAACACAGACAGGAGTGACAGGATCACCAGTGCCGGGACCGCTTGGGTACGCTACGGGAAAATTTCACGGGCCTGTAAGGACTTAATTCAATGTCGTACTCTGCGGCAGTATGGCAGATCTCGGATCCAAGCTGGTAACCCAAAATGGTACGATCAAGTCATCAATTTGGGCATCCCCATCGATAAGGGTCGAGCACAATGCGTAAGTCCTCGCATGGAAGCAAATCCAGTAGATGGTCACCGGGGAAAAAGTTAATCTGGTCGACAACAAGGAAGGAAGCAGTGAAGTCTCTACCTTGGATAAAAAAAGTGAGGGAAGTCCGACCTGGGAAAACACGCAGGTGAGAACCAGCTACTTCCACTAAGGGAGGAAAACATGAGTCGGTTCTACGAAAAGGGACATGTCGTAACTGCTTATCCCTAAACAAACTAGACCTGATAATATTGACTTGCGGCACCAAGTCCATGAACAAAATGAACGGGCGCATTATGAACAGATGCTTGCACTATGGGGCCTATGGTTGCATTGGAATTTTATGTGAAAAACAAAAAAGGTGGATTGTCATCAGCAAAGATTTGTTCCACTTCATCCCCAAAATCATCTACTCAGAGAGGGTGTGAAACATCATCAGCAGGAATTGTCATTCTCGAGACTTAAGGCTTCAAAGGAATTGTGAACGGGGAGGTGTACTCATTATCACCTACTGTCACCATGGGACGGTTTGACTGGGGCGCTCGAATTTCCCCCGAATTGGAAGAATGAGCCTGGTTCTGGTTATTTTGAGAACCACGAGGGCCCGTTTCCTCTACGGGTTCTGCGGTTGGAACGCCACGGAAAGACCTAGAGTACTGAAGGTTGCAGAGAACATTGCACTCAGATGTGTCATGTCCATGTATTCTATGATAAGTACAGTAGGGAAGATCTGGGTACTCATCATCATACGACGCCCTCTTAGGGTAACTATCAGGACAATTAATTGCAATATGGCCACGGAAACCACAGTTGTAACAAGTCCGTCGACTATGGTTACTGAATGTACTATGAATACTACGAGGTTTATAACGACTCTGTACACTGGTTCTTGGTGATCGCTGAGATGGTTGACGACCACGATTTGTCGCTGTGGCGTAAACAAGAGGTGGTGCAGACTGAGGCATAAGTGAGAAATTACTTTTGATACATGGGAAAGTACCCTGGGGGCACAAGGAACCTACATGATTTAGGGCTGTAAGGGGTTCCATCGTCACAGTTGGAGGATTAGCCTCGTAAGCACACACGGAAACAGGTGGCATTAGTTCTTTGATAAGATAAGATTTCGTTCGGGGCACACAACACTTACAAGTGGCGGGGCACACAACACTTACAAGTGGCGGGGCACACAACACTTACAAGTGGCGGGGCACACAACACTTACAAGTGGCGGGGCACACAACACTTACAAGTGGCGGGGCACACAAAAAAACTTCAAGTGGCGGGGCACACAACCCCTTACAAGTGGCGGGGCACACAACACTTTACAAGTGGCGGGGCACACAACACTTACAAGTGGCGGGACACACAACACTTACAAGTGGCGGAGCACACAACACTTACAAGTGGCGGGGCACACAACACTTACAAGTGGCGTGCAACACAACACTTTACAAGTGGCGGGCACACAACACTTACAAGTGCGGGGGGACACAACACTTTTCAAGTGGCGGGGCACACAACACTTACAAGTGGCGGGGCACACACAACACTTACAAGTGGCGGGGCACACAACACTTACAAGTGGCGGGGCACACAACACTTACAAGTGGCGGGGCACACAACACTTAAAGTGGGGGACACACAACACTTAACAAGGGCGGGGGCACACAACACTTATAAGTGGCCGGACACACAACACTTACAAGTGGCGGTGCACACAACACTTACAAGTGGCGGGGCACACAACACTTACAAGTGGCGGGGCACACAACACTTACAAGTGGCGGGGCACACAACACTTACAAGTGGCGGGGCACACAACACTTACAAGTGGCGGGGCACACAACACTTACAAGTGGCGGTGCACACAACACTTACAAGTGGCGGGGCACACAACACTTACAAGTGGCAGGGCACACAACACTTACAAGTGGCGGGACACACAACACTTTTCAAGTGGGGGGGCACACAACACTTACAAGTGGCGGGGCACACAACACTTACAAGTGGCCCGGGACACACAACACTTACAAAGTGGCGGGGCACACAACACTTACAAGTGGCGGGGCACACAACACTTACAAGTGGCGGGCACACAACACTTACAAGTGGCGGGGCACACAACACTTACAAGTGGCGGGGCACACAACACTTTCAAGTGGCGGGACACACAACACTTACAAGTGGCGGTGCACACAACACTTACAAGTGGCGGGGCACACAACACTTTCAAGTGGCAGGGCACACAACACTTACAAGTGGCGGGACACACAACACTTACAAATGGCGGTGCACACAACAAATTACAAGTGGCGGGGCACACAACACTTACAAGTGGCAGGGCACACAACACTACAAGTGGCGGGCACACAACACTTACAAGTGGCGGGGCACACAACACTTACAAGTGGCGGGACACACAACACTTACAAGTGGCGGTGCACACAACACTTACAAGTGGCGGGGCACACAACACTTACAAGTGGCGGGGCACACAACACTTACAAGTGGCGGGGCACACAACACTTACAAGTGGCGGGGCACACAACACTTACAAGGGCAGGGCACACAACACTCACAAGTGGGAGGGCACACAACACTTAAAAAGTGGCAGGGCACACAACACTCACAAGTGGCAGGGCACACAACACTTACAAGTGGCGGGGCACAAAACACTTACAAGTGGCGGGGCACACAACACTTACAAGTGGCGGGGCACACAACACTTACAAGTGGCAGGGCACACAACACTCACAAGTGGCAGGGCACACAACACTTACAAGTGGCGGGGCACACAACACTTACAAGTGGCAGGGCACACAACACTTACAAGTGGCGGGGCTCACAACACTTACAAGTGGCGGTGCATACAACACTTACAAGTGGCGGGGCACACAACACTTACAAGTGGCGGGGCACACAACACTTACAAGTGGCGGGGCACACAACACTTACAAGTGGCGGGGCACCCCAAAAACTTACAAGTGGCGGGCACACAACACTTTCAAGTTTGGGGGGGCACACAACACTTACAAGTGGCGGGGCACAAAACACTTACAAGTGGCGGGGCACACAACCTTACAAGTGGCAGGGCACACAACACTTACAAATGGCGGGCACACAACACTTACAAGGGGGGGGCACACAGCACTACAAGTGGCGTGGCACACAACACTTACAAGTGGCGGGGCACACAACACTTAAAAAGTGGCGGGGCACACAACACTTACAAGTGGCGGGACACACAACACTTACAAGTGGCGGGGCACACAACACTTACAAGTGGCGGGGCACACAACACTTACAAGTGGCAGGGCACACAACACTTACAAGTGGCCGGGCACACAACACTTACAAGTGGCAGGGCACACAACACTCACAAGTGGCAGGGCACACAACACTTACAAGTGGGGGGACACACAAACATTACAAGTGGCGGGGCACACAACACTTAAAAAGTGGCGGGACACCCCAACACTTACAAGTGGGGGGGCACACAACACTTACAAGTGGCGGGGCACACAACACTTTTCAAGTGGCGGGGCACACAACACTTACAAGTGGCGGGCACACAACACTTACAAGTGGCGGGACCCCACAACACTTACAAGTGCGGGGGCACACAACACTTACAAATGGGGGACACACAACACTTACAAATGACGGGGCACACAACACTTACAAGTGGCGGGGCACACAACACTTACAAGTGACGGGGCACACAACACTTACAAGTGGCGGGGCACACAACACTTACAAGTGGCGGGGCACACAACACTTACAAGTGGCGGGACACACAACACTTACAAGTGACGGGGCACACAACACTTACAAGTGGCGGGGCACACACAACATATTCACTCATTCATTTTTTTAGTATATTCTTACAACAAAATCTTGCTGTGACTGATACGACAAAAATTGCTGGCAAAAATAATGGTAGACGAGTGTGCGAAAAGATCAGGGAATGAGACACTGCTGGTGTACGATAAAAAGACACACATAGAAATAAATGGATAATTTGGTATACGACAAGTACTGGAGAATACAATGCTGAAAGAACACAAGATAAAATAAAAAAAAATTGAATTATTTCACACGGAGTGACTGACTGGTACACTACACAATAATACTTACTAAAGACATGGAGTAGCATAAAAAAAACACAGATAAAAATTATAAAAATGAAACACAAGAGATGAGCGATAACACTGGAAAATATTGTAAAAATAATGAGTCAAAGAAACACTGAGTCTACACTGATAACAGAAGACTTAGAGTACACAAGAAATTCACTATAAATGTCTCACACACACAAATGTCTTTAAATGCAAGAAAATGTCTCTAGAAAATTATCACTGAACTCTGGAGTAGTAGATGGGATGACTAGTGATGAGGGGAAGACGTCCTGTGCGGTGATGACGCCTCCTACACTCACTGTTGTCGGAAGAAATGCACTTTCTCGGTGAACTCACATAACTGGCTTTATCGTTGGCGCTCAGCTACAATCTCTTGACCAATTATGTGAGCCAAAACAGTACTAGGACCCGGTACAAGGGTGGAAAAATAAAAAATACACAGGTAGATGAGTGAAGAGTGGGTGGCGGGTGGGTGAAGGGAGCGTACACTCGCTGTTGCTCACTGGCGCACACTCCACTCACTACCCACGAAGGTGGCTTAACTAACTAAGCCACTCTATGCCACAGGGATGGTGAAAATCACTCTTAGCAGCATCCGACTGGCGATTATGAGACAATAAATTCAGGGGGAACTTGCGTGGCTTACTTCTCTCTCTCTCAGCTGGGTTAGAAGATGGGTTGGCTGACTGGCTTAACCCACGAGAATGGCTGACTGGAAGACGTGTAACGATGAACACAGCATGAAGGAGCAGGTGGATGACAAGAGAGAGGCTGGATGATAGGCTGACTGGCGTTCACTTCCACAGTCTGGCTTATTGACTGGCTTAATTGCAAAATCCGGGTCAACCCCTCGGAGAAATTTAAGCAATTAGCAAAACGAACTAAGCCAGGAAGCTTGAAAAACGGCTGCAACAGGCTTGCAGGCTGGAGTACACAGGGTGGTGTGGCGAGGGTAAGCTGCTAGCTGGAGGTGGCTGAGACGGTTCACCTCTGACCTGCCGGGACCCCACAAACAGTCTTCTAACGTCTGAAATACCCTTAAATCCACGCCCACACCGATGCCACCATTTGTTAGGTGGGTTTTCGATAACGTGGATGGGGTAAGAATACTCACATAGGCTGGTAGTACGTATAATATAGCGGAAAGTATGGGGAAGCACCAACAGCCGACCTGCCTCTCTCTGCTGCCTATCTTCGACTGACTCATAAGAGCCTACGGGTGAGGGTGTTTGAAATCCTGCTATGGTCAGCAGCAATATGAATACAGTCAATGATTCACACAGACGGTTGGTAGTGAGTCATCTACTGGTACACTGGTTACTGGTAACTGGTTACTAGGAACTGGTACTACTACTGAGAGTGTGTGGGAAGTGCGTGAGGCAGTGTGAGGGAAGTGTGTGAGGCAGTGTGAGGGAAATGTGTGAGACAGTGTGAGGGAAGTGTGTGAGGCAGTGTGAGGGAAGTTTGTGAGGCAGTGTGAGGGAAGTGTGTGAGACAGTGTGAGGGGAGTATGTGAAGCAGTGTGAGGGGAAGTGTGTGAGGAAGTGTAAGGGAAGTGTGTGAGGCAGTGTGAGGGAAGTGTGTGAGACAGTGTGAGGGAAAGTGTGGAAGCAGTGTGAGGGAAGTGGTGAGGCAGTGTGAGGGAAATGTGTGAGGAAGTGTAAGGGAAATGTGTGAGGTAGTGTGAGGGAAATGTGTGAGACAGTGGAGGGACGTGTGTGAGGCAGTGTGAGGGAAGTGTGTGAGGCAGTGAGACGGAAGTGTGTGAGGCAGTGGTGAGGAAGTGTGTGTGGCAGTGTGAAGGAAGTGTGTGAGGGAAATGTAAGGGTAGTGTGTGGGCAGTGTGAGGGAAGTAAAGTGAGACAGGGAGGGAAGTGTGTGAGGCATGTTGGGGGGAAGTGTGTGAGGAAGTGTAAGGGGAGTGTGTGAGGCAGTGTGAGGGAAGTGTTGCAACCCCTGAACAGGTTGCAATGATTATTATGTATATATATAATTATTATCTTTTCATATAATTTTATATTGCTTATATTTGCGATAATAGCTAAATCGTAAATATATTGCTTTATATTATTATTATTTGACTTAGCTAAATTTTGTGAGGTAGGATGTAACATATTGCTCAGTTCAAATCTTGTTGTCTAAAATACTGAATTATGGCTTTGGCTCGTTTGCTGCCGGTTTCCCCCGTTGTTGCTTTTGGCAGCAGCTGCCCCGGAGCTTTTCAAGTGATCGAGGGGGGGGGTGTCCTCACCTCGCCCGAATATTCGTCTGATTAGACTCTCTTTTGGTGGTTGGACAGATTTTTCTGTTTATTATTCTTTTATTTTGTAGAACTCTGTTCACAGAACATTGTAAAGACTTAGTGATTTCGACGTTGTACGAGGTTTTTGTGTCTATTTGGGCACTGAAAACTTCAGGTCCTGAGCTGTAGCTTCGCCTAACTTGTATGGTATTTGTATTATCACAGTCGGGGATTTTCTTATGCTGAAAATTTAAATTTAATTTTGGGGGTTTTTGGTGACTTTTTTTGGGGACTCTGATGGTCCCACTAGTGCGTTTATTATCTCCTTTCCCTGATCTGTGTCGCAGTTGCTTGTTTTATTGCATTGGGTTAGCATTCTTTTTATTGTTCAAGAGAGTTCTGATTGCCGTTGGGAAGAAGTTATTTATGTGAGGACTTGTCAGTCACTTTTTAAGTTAGTCTTTGTGAGACTAGCGAACTACTAAAAAGGCACTTACCACATCACAAACTTGTACTATTTGTAAATCTTATTAAATGTTAATGTACCAGACGGTACTTAAAAATTATAAATGTGATATGGGCTTTCAGCAAATAATATTTTTATTTAGAGAAGGATTTATTTTTATTACGTGATTTAAATTTTTTTAATTTAATTTGATAATTAAACCCCCAAACTTTAAAAAATTTATTAAATTTTAATTTTTTCCCGTTGTACCCCCCCGTTTTATTCCTGAAACATATTGAATAAACTGAATGTTAAATTGTCATTGGACCAGGATACTGATAATTGTTACGAAACCCAAAATAACACTGGATGCCAGAAGGGCAGTCCTTTTAGTTTACCTGGGGCTCTAAGCTTTTAGAAACGCGTTTTGTAACAGAAGTAAGAGACAGTGTGGGGAAGTGGTGAGACAGGTGATGGGGAATGGTGAGGCGTGTGAGGGAAGGTGTGAGGCAGTGTGAGGGGGGTGGTGGGACGTGTGAGGGGGGTGTTGAGGGGTGTGAGGGAAGTGTGTAGGCTGTGAGGGAAAGGGTGAGACAGTGAGGGAAAAAGGGGTGAGGAGTTTTGAGGGAAAGTGGTGAGGCTTTTGGGGAATGTGTGAGGCGTGTGAGGGAATGTGTGAGGCGTGTGAGGGAAGTGTGGAAGGGGGATGTGGGGAATGGTGAGGGAGTGGGAGGGGAAGGTGAGGCAGTTGAGGGGAAGTGTGGGGAGGCAGTGTGGGGAAGTGGTGGGAGTGTAGGGGAAGGGGGTGAACAGTGGAGGGGAAATGTGGAGGGGAGTGTAGGGAAATGTTGAGGCAGGTGAGGAATTTTTTGTGAGGCAGTGGAGGGGTGGTGAAACAGTGGAGGGGAAATGTGTGAGGGAGTGTAGGGAAGTGTTGGGCAGTGTGAGGGGAATGTGTGGGGGGCAGTTGGGGAAGTGTGTGAGGAGGTGAGGGAAGTGGGGTAGACAGTGTGAGGGAATTTGTGAGGATTGGAGGGGAAT
The DNA here is from genome assembly GCF_026875155.1 of Cherax quadricarinatus. Classification (NCBI taxonomy): domain Eukaryota; kingdom Metazoa; phylum Arthropoda; class Malacostraca; order Decapoda; family Parastacidae; genus Cherax; species Cherax quadricarinatus. Next base: position 19,884,022 of record NC_069470.1, on the reverse strand, counting down.
GGTTGAGGCAGTGTGAGGTAAAATGGTGAGGAGTGTTGGGGGGAAGTGTGTGGGCAGTGTAAGGGGAGTGTGTAGGCCGTGTGAGGGGAAAGGGGTGAGGCAGTGTGAGGGGGAAGGGGTAAAACAGTGTAAGGGGGAAAGTGTGAGGCAGTTTTTAGGGGAAATGTTGAGGAAAATGGAGGGGGTGTGTGAACAGTTTTAGGGGAAATGTGGAGGGAAATGTAAAAGGGGGTGTGTGGGCAGTGTGAGGGAGGTGTGAGGCAGTGTGAGGGAAGTGTGTGAGACAGTGTAAGGGAACGTATGGGCACTGAAGGGGAGTGTGTGAGGCAGTGTGAGGGGAAAGGGGTGGGATAGTGTAAGGGAGTAAGTGAGCAGTGGAGGGAAATGTGTGACATGTAGGAAGTGGTTTTAGGGAGTGTAAGGAATGTTGGGGCAGGTTGAAGGGGAAAGGGGTAAAGGGAGTTGAGGGGAAATGTGTGAGGGAGTGTGAGGGAAGGGGTTTTAGGGAGTGGAGGGAAGTGAGTTAGGCAGTGTGAGGGAAGTGTGGAAGGGAGGGGAGGAAGTGTGTGACGTGGAGGGAAGGTGTGAGGCAGGTGAGGGGAAAGGGTGGGCAGTGTGGGGAATTGTGGGCAGTGTGAGGGGAAGTGTGGAGGCAGTGTGAGGGAAGTGTGTGAGGCTGTGAGGGGAAATGTGTGAGGCGTGTGAGGGAAGGTGGGGCAGTGTGAGGGAAGTGGTGGGGGCAGGTAAGGGGAGTGGTGAGGCAGTGTGAGGGAATGTGTGAGGCGTGGAGGAAGTGTTAAAAAAAGTGTAAGGGGGAAAGTGGAGGCATTTGGGAAGGTTTTGAGGAAGTGTGAGGGGAGTTTTTTGAGCAGTTTGAGGAAATGTGGAGGAATGTAAAAAGGGGGTTGTGAGGGAGTTTTTTGGGGGGAAGTGTGTGAGGCAGTGTGAGGGAAGTGTTAAACAGGGGAAGGGGGAAATGTAGAGGCCTTAAGGGGGGGTGTAGGGAGTTGAGGGAAGTGTGTGGGGTGTGTAAGGGAGTATGTGAGGCAGTGGAGGGAAGTTTGAGGCCCGTGTAGGGAAGTGGGAGCAGTGTAAGGGAAGTGTGTGAGGCAGTGTGAGGGAAGTGGTAAGGGAGTGTAGGGGAAATGTGTGAGGGGATGTGGGGAATGTGTGAGGCAGTGTGAGGGGAAATGTGGAGGCAGGGAGGGAATGTTGAGGCAGTGTGAGGGAAGTGTGTGAGGCAAGGGGGAGGGGAAATGTGTGAGGGAGTGTGAGGGGAAATGTTGGGGGCATGGAGGGAAAAGTGTGAGGGGAGGTGGGGAAGTGTGTGAGCAGTGTGGGGGAAATGTGTGAGGGAGTGTGAGGGAATGTTGAGGGAGTGTGAGGGAAGTGTGTGAGGCAGTGTGGGGAAGGTGTGAGGCCCCTGTGAGGAAGGTGTGGACAGTGTGAGGGGAAATGTGTGAGGGAGGGTGAGGCAGTGTAGGAAGTGTGTGAGGCCCCTGTGAGGGGAATTTTTTGAGGCATGTGAGGGAAGTGTGTGGACAGGTGAGGGAAGTGTGTGAGGCAGGTGAGGGAAGGTGTGAGGCAGGTAGGGAAGTTGTAGGCATGTGAGGGGGTGTGTGAGGCAGTGTAAGGGGATTGTGAAGTGTGAGGGAATGGTGTGAGGCGTTGAGGGAAGTGTGTGAGGAATGTAAGGGGAGTGGGAGGCGTTTTAGGGAAGTGTGTGAGGAATGTAAGGGGAGTTTGAGCAGTGTAGGGAAGTGTGTGGGCGTTGAGGGAAGTGTGTAGGCAGTGTAAAAGGAAATGTGTGAGGCAATGTGAGGGGAAATGGGGTAGGGAGTGTGAGGGAAGTGGGTGAGGTAGTGCGGGGGAAAATATGTGAGGCAGTGTGAGGGAATGTTGAGGCAGTGTGAGGGAAGTGTGTGAGGGAGTGCGAGGGGAAATATTGAGGGATGTGAGGGAAGGTGGAGGCAGTGGAGGGAAGGTGTGAGGCAGTGTAGGGAAGTGTGTGAGGGATTTTTGAGGGGAAGGTGGAGGCGGTTTTAGGGGAAGTGTTTGAGGGGGAGGGGTGAGGGGGGGTGTTTTGAGGGCATGTGAGGGGGGTTTTGAGGGGAGTGTAAAAATGGTAAAACGATTAAAAACAATTATTTGAGATCTCCCTATTCAAATGCCTCCATCCTTCTGTTTTATTAATTTCAATATTTTCTTCAGAAAAAACCTTTATAAAACTTCAAAAGGAGCCGCGTCCGTTTTTCGCAAGTAACCAACCAAACAATTTTTGTCAACATTATATATAATTTTTATTATATTTTTATTATATTTTTAAAATATATAATATATTTGTTAATTTATAACCATGAATTTTAAGAAAAAATCCTGGACTTAACCTTAAAACAGACAAGGAAATGCGATAAAAATTTTGAACAAAAGTGGGAGTTGTCACAGTTCTCTTTGCGATGACTCTGTGCTTTTTTGGGGGATTTTGAGGAAAGTTACAGAGGGGGATGAGTTTGGAGGGTATGTAAAAAAGAAAATTAAAAATGAATAAAGGGGGAAAAAGGGAAAGGTGAAGGATACCAGAAAAATTAGTGGAAAAACATGTTTCTAAAACATAAAAAAAGGGTTCCCCTTAAAGTTAGGTAAAATCCTTTTCAGTTTTCACATTTCAAACTAAAGGGAAAAAAAACCCCACTTTTCCCGATAAAATGACATTCGTCGCCCCTTTCACTTTTCCCCCCCCA